>CM075978.1:59576555-59617589 GCA_038087875.1 Malacoraja senta | reverse complement strand
TGCAAAATGGTTCCATGAGGCTCAGAGATGACCCTTTGCAGTTCACAATGTGTATTAATGATTGTTAAAGAAGATTGCAGATGCATTTTAGCCACGCGATTGACAATGAGCTGGCATGTTTTATATTGCATGAAAGTATAAATCTTCTGGTCATTTGGGCAGGGAAGTGGCAATGGAGATGAATCCAGAGACATGTGAGGTGATGCATTTCAGGAAGTGCAACAAGACCAGGGAATAGACAATAGTTGGGAGGATACTGCCAACTGTGAGGTATACATTTTATTATTGGTTTAGTATTGTCACACGCACCGAGATACAGTGAAATGTTTTTATCCAGTTAAATTAGACCATGAGTGAGTACCAGGTACAGCAGAAGGGAGGATGAACCGAGTGCGGAATACAGTGTTACAGTGAGAGAAAGTGCGAATCAAAATAAAGTGCAAGGGCCACAACAAGGTAGACTGGCAGATCGGAAATTCATCCCAAGCATATGAGAGGCCCGTCCAAGAGACCGATAACATTGAGGAAGAAGCTGTTCTTGAATCTGGAAGTACATGCTTTCAAGCTTTAGTATCTTCAGCCCGACAGGAGAGGGGAGGAGGGAATGACCCAGGTATGAGTGGACCTTTGGATGTTTTCCCGAGGCAGCGTGATGAGTAGATGGGGTCGATGGGGGGAGATGGAGGAGGAGGGGAGGTGCGAAGGACTGGACTTTGTTCACAACTCTGCAATTTATTGCAGTCTAGGTCAGAGCAGTTGCTATACCAAGCTGCGATGCATCGTAATAGGATGCTTTGTGTGGTGTGCATCTGTGGAGATTGGTAAGATTCATTGGGTTTTGGGATTTTGTACGTGTGTGCCGAGATCTTCAAAGGTCGCAGTCTGGTCAACAAGCTGATCAATAAGGAAGGCTTTTCTTAATTAGCAGAAGCATTGACTGCAAAATCTAAGATTGTTTACAGGGTGGCATGGTGGCTCAGCGGTAGAGTTGGTGCCTTACAGAGCTTTCATTGCCAGAGACCCGGGTTCGATCCCGACTATACTGTATGGAGTTTGTACGTTCTCCCCGTGACCGCGTGGATTTTCTCCGAGATCTTCAGTTTCCTCCCACACTCCAAAGACGTACAGGTTTGTAGGTTATTTGGCTTTCTATTAATATAAATTCCCCTAGTGTGTGTAGGATAGTGTTAATGTGCGGGGATCGCTGGTTGGTGCGGACCCGGTGGGCAGTAGGGCCTGTTTCCGCGTGGTATCTCTAAACTAAACTGAACTAAAATTAGTTAGATAAGTGCTTGAGTAATGTGCTGGGGAGCATGCAGAGAAGACTTACGGGGATGTTGTCAGGATTGAAGGTTGTAGTAATGGGAATAGATTTGGGCAGGCTGTGATTAATTCTTTGGAATAGAGGACGTCGTGGGTGGACTTTATTGAACTGTATAATATTGAGGTTACAGTGGTTAAATGGGAAGGATCTATTTCCCTGAACACAGCGATGACAAACCAGGAGATATAGATTTAACAAAGTTAGTAGAGTACTTGGATAGGAGATGACCAAAACATCATTCACTCACAGGGTTGTGAGGGTTTGAAACTCACTAGCTAAATGGGTGATAGAAGCAGAAACTCTTTAGTCTAATTTATTGTCATGTGTACTGAGGTACAGTGAAAAGCTTTTGTTGCCTGCTAACATGCTTACAATCAAGCCATTGATAAAGCAAATAACATTTAGTGCAAGATTAAGTCCAGTAAAATCTGAGTAAAGATAATCCAAGAGTCTCCAATGAAGTAGATAGTAGCTCAGGACCGTTCTCTAGTTTATAGGATGGTTCAGTTGCCTGGTAACAGCTGGGAAGAAACTCCCTGAATCTGGAGGTGTGTGTTTCCACACTTCTGTACCTCTTGCCCGATGGGAGAGGGGAGAAGAGGGAGTGGCCAGGGTGCGACTTGTCCTTGATTATGCTGCTGGCCTTGCAGAGGCAGCATGAGGTATAAATGGAAATGGAGTTGAATGGAGTCAATGGAAGGGAGGTCTGGACTGCGTCCACAATTCTCTGCAATTTCTTGCGGTCTTGGATAGAGCTGTTCCCAAACCAAGCTGTGATGAATCCCGATAAAGTGCTTTCCACGGCGCATCTGTAGAAGTTGGTGAGAGTTGTTGAGGAGATCCCAAACTTCCTGAGCCTTCTAAGGAAGTAGAGGCGTTGGTGTGCTTTCTTGACCATTGCTTCAATATGGGTGGTCCAGGACAAGTTGCTGGTGATTTTTACTTCTCGGAACTTGAGGCTTTCAACCATCTTTACTTCGGCACTAATGCATACTGGCATATGTGTTTCTTGAAGTCGATCACAATCTCCTCATTCTTGGTGGCATTGAGAGGAAGTCGTCGATCCCCGGGTTATGAATGGGTTCCATCTATACAGTCCATGTCAGATAATATGCAAAGATCACTCGATGTAGTAACTGTATCTCCTCTGTACTGTTAGGAATGGAGTCAAAGCATATGTGGCTGATAAGAAAGAACAACGGCTAAAATTGGAGAGCGAGCAGAAACAAGTCCTGCCATTTGTAGGAAATGCACATATGTTGGGACTTTTAAATGTAATAATATTAGGGGGCTCATTCGTATGTATGGATGTCTGTAAATCGGATTTATGTACACAGGGACGGCCTGGACTAGGATGTGGGCTTGAGAAGTCGTGACCTGTGGGAGTTTGGACCCAGTGCCAGAAGGGAGGATGAGGGAGGATTGCTTTTTTTTTACCAGTGCAGAGGAAAAGGGGGAATGGTCTCTTTGTGTGTCGTAGACGTTCTATGATTCCCACAGCCTGTTCTGGCAGTTGAACGGGTGGCAGCAATAAGATTCAGTTCCAAAGGAATTATAAAGGTTCTACAGGAGCGAAGAGCCATTAGACTATTAAACACTGCAATCTCCAAATAGGCTATGAACTACATAGACTTGGGGACATTAGTTTTGTCTTTTTGCACTATTATTGTTTGTTTGTTTGATGTATGTATGTACGCATGTATGTATTTATGTGTGTGTGTGTGTATATATATACATACACACACTTTTTGTTTATTAAATTGTTTACATTTTCTGTTGTGCTGCTGCAAGTAAAAATTCTGTTTGGGACATATGCCAACAAAACGCTCTTGACTCTTGAAGATCTCATAAAGATGGAATACTTCCATTTATATCTAATCTTTCAGAATCTTGGTTCCTACACCCTACTTAACCAATGACTGTAACTGTCTTTGGAATGTAACTACAACGGACATGTGGCAGATTCCACAGACAGAAATATGCTAATGATCAGATAAATAGGTTTCCAATCCATGAAGTTGTTGGAGGGATAATTATTGACCGGGACAATGATAGAGTCATAGAGTCTTAAGGGCCTGTCCCACGGGCATGCGACTCCATGCGACAAGCACGACCTAACCGCAAGCGGGGGCCGCGCGGAGGTCGAGTGATCCCCGTACAGGGCCGGTCCCACCAGCATGCGGCTGCATGCGGCAAGCGCTACCAAATCGTAAGCGGGGGCGCGCGGAGGTCGAGTGACGTTAAGATGGTGCGTACGGCGGCGAGGCGGTGTGCATGGCCGTTGAGGCGGTGCGCACGGCCTCGATGCGGCTGCGTCCGGCGGCGAGGCGGTGCATACGGCCGTCGATACGGCGTCGAGGCGGCTGCGGGGCGGCAGGCCGTTGCCGCACGGAATTTTTGAACGGTGTCAGTTTTTCGGAGCCCCGCGCGATGTCGGGACCAGCTCCGCACAACTCCATACGGCTCCGGCGATCGAAGTAGGACCGGCCCCGTGACCTCCGCGCGGCCCCCGCATGGCCCCCGCTTGCAGTTAGGTCGCGCTTGCTGCATGAAGTCGCATGCCCGTGGGACAGGCCCATTACTGAATGGAAACAGGCCCTTTGGCCCAACTTGCCCAACATGTCCCATCTACACTAGTCCTACATGCCTGTGTTTGGCCCATATCTCTCTAAACCTGTCCTATCCATGTACCTGCCTAAATGTTTCTTAAATGTTGCATACCGACCTCAACTGCCTCCTCCAGCAGCTCGTTCCATACACCCATCACACTTTGTGTGAAAAAGTTACCCCACAGGTTCCTATTAAATCTTTCCTCCCTCACCTTAAACCTATTTCCTCTGATTCTTGTTTCCCCTGGTCTGGGTAAGAGACTCAATGTGTCTGCCCGATCTATTCCTCTCATGATTTTATACACTATCAGATCACCCCTCATCCTCCTGCGCTCAAAGGAATAGAGTCGTAGCCAGCTCAATCTCTCCCTATAGCTCAAACCCGCTAGTCCTGGCAACATCCTCGTAAATCTTCTCTTTCCAGCTTGACGACATCTTTCCTATAACATGGTGCCCAAAACAGAACACAATAATTCGAAATGCAGCCTCACCAGCATCGTGTATAACTGCAACATGATCTATACACAGTGCTCTGACTGATGAAGGCCAATGTGCCGAAAGCCATTTTGACCACCCTATCTAGTGAACACCATGCCTCAGCTCTTTTTCAAGGTTATGGCATGGGATTATTTGCACCCAATGCAGAGGGAACCTGGGCCTTAGTTTAACAAGTACATAAGGTTTCTGAAGGAGCAATTTATGTTAATTTAGTTTAGAGATACAGCGCGGAAACAGGCCCTTCAGTCCACCAAGTCTGCACCAACCAGCGATCCCCGCACATTAACACTATTCTACACACACTAGGGACAATTTTACATTTAGACCCAGCCAATTAACCTACAAACCTGTGCATCTTTGGAGTTTGGGAGGAAACCGAAGATCTCGGAGAAAACGTACAAACTCCATACAGACAAGCATCCGTAGTCAGGATCGAACCCGGGTCTCTAGCGCTGTAAGGCAGTAACTCTACTGCTGTGCCACCGTGCCCCCCCAAGGATGAAGAGTTGCTAAACAGCGACCAATGGAGGCTGAAGACGGTCACAATAGATCAACCGGATTCTCAACCTAAAGGAGTCAAAAGTAGAAAAAGTGCCCGCAGGTCAAAATCTAAAGAGGAGGAGGTAGTCCGCAAATAGCAGAAAGCATGCATCCAAGGAAAAAAATGTTAGATACATTTTGTAAATCATACACGCTTTGCATTTTGATGTTTTGGCAGAATGTATTCCAACGGATGGAAAGTGGTGATCTGCTGGTAATCTTGAAAGATTCATAAATTGAGGACATGTGCTCCAGAGAACAGCACGTTATGGCAAAAATCTGAAAACAGCACTTGGTACACAGGAGACTGAGACAAAGGAAGTGGCTGTGAGATGTTTGTCTTCGTCTTATGAACCAAATCCTTGAATCCATCCGACAGTGGGCGTTTGGAGAAACAAGGAACTATAGATGCTGCCTTACCAAGGATACACACAAAATATTGGAGTAACTCAGCGGGTCAGGCAACATCTCTGCCGAATATGGATGGGGGATGGCTCCCGACACAGAAACGTCACCTATCCATGTCTATCAGAGATGCTGCCCGACCCGCTGAGTTCCTCCAGCATTTTGTCTCCAATTGAGCGGGCATTTGTAGACAGCAAGACCAGTTGTGGAAGGGTCCACCAAGGCCAGATGTGGTCACTGCGGCTGTGAGGCTGAGGAAAGTCAATAAGAAGAGGCTTAGTAAGAAGGATTCTCATTCACGAGCTGCCAACGTGGCTGTGAAGCTCACCTGCAGCACCACGCTGAGAAAAGCAACCTAGATTTTTTTTGCTGAAGTATTTTGATCAGTTTTTTTGCTCAGGTTTTCCAGCACAAACTCGTGCATTGGTTGTCGTTGCATAGCAACTGCTGTAGTCGTGGCTTTTACAAGCCGGAGTGTTTTGATGTGTGTATCTCACAAAGGCAGGTCTGCCTCAGTACTTTAACCCTAGTTTACAGCCAGCTCCTTCTATTTTACACAGCTATCGAACGATTTGTGATTGAGATTGACCTTCCAAAAGGTCCGTTTTCATTTTATCAGCACTTGCCAGGTGACAGTGTGCTGGTTTGATTGCTTACGAGCACTTGAATCATTTCTCAGTGCCTCGTGATCAAAGTCGTTGTGCTCCAGTTAGATCATTCAGAGTTTCATTTAATTTAGTTTGGAGATACAGCGCGGAAACAGGGCCTTCGGCCCACCGAGTCCGCACCGACCAGCGGTAACACTACCCTACACACACCAGGGACAATTTACACTATACCAAGCCAATTAGCCTACACTTTGGAGTATGGGGAGGAAACCGAAGATCTCGGAGAAAACCCACACGGGTCACGGGGAGAATGTACAAACTCCGTACAGACAGCCCCCGTAGTTGGGATCGAACCCGGGTCTCCGGTGCTGCAAGTGCTGTAAGGCAGCAACTCTACCACAGTGCCACCGTGCTGCTTGGGAGGGGAGTCTTTTCCACTCCCCTTGTGCAATAAGGTGTGGGTGGATAACCAACCAAAGACTGGCTTCCCTGTTCAGACAGGACGGACTGCACTTGAACCCGGCTGGGACCAGACTCGTGGCAAACCGTACAACCAGGGCTGTAGTTAGAGCTTTAAACTAAATAGTGGGGGTCAACAAAGTGGAAGTGGAAGGGTGGAGTTAAAGGAAAAGAGAGTGCGGGAAAGGTTCCAGAAGCTTCCAGAAGTAACAAGACGGAAAGTTTAAGAAGGGATAAGAGTGTAAGGATGGTTAAAATCAGGACCGGTGTGAGAGGAGGGGTGGTGAATACCGAATTATAGGTGTGTATTTGAATGCAGGTAGTATAAGGAACAAAGTGGATGAGCTTGTAGCACAGTTAGAAATAGGTAGGTATGATGTTGTGGGCATTACAGAGACGTGGCCGCAAGAGGATCGGAGCTGGGAGCTGAATATCCAAGTCTACACGTCCTATCGGAGAGACAGACTGGTGGGCGGAAGGGGTGGGGTAGCTCTGCCGGTAAGGAATGTAATTTGTTCCTCAGCAAGATGTGACATAGGATCAGAAGATGCAGAGTCCTTGTGGGTAGAGCTGAGAAACTGCAAGAGTAAAAAGACGCTGATGGGAGTTATTTCCCAAGTGAATTTGGTGCGTGCTAACCAGTCAGCAGAAAGACAATACATGATTACAATCGAGCCATTTACAGTGTATAGATACATGATAAGAGAATAACATTTAGTGCAAGGTAAAGCCAGCAAAATCCGATCAATGATAGCCCGAGGGTTACCAAAGAGGTAGATAGTAGTTCAGCACTGCTCTCTGGTTGTGGTAGGATGTTTCAGTTGCCTGATAACAGCTGGGAAGAAACTGTCCGTGAATTTGGAGGTGTGCGTTTTCACATTTCTATACCGTTTGCGCTGCAATTTCTTGCAGTCTTGGGTGGAGCTATTCCCAACGCAAGCTGTGACGCATCCTGACAAAATGCTTTCTATGTTGCATCTGTAGATGTTGGTGAGAGTTGTGGGGGACATGCCAAACTTCCTGAGCTTTCTAAGGAAGTAGAGGCGATCTTGTGGTTTCATTGAGGTGATCTCAATGTTTTACTTGCCCCGCAGTGCAGGAAATGTTAAGGAACTGCTGGACACAGATGAGAACAGAAAGAGGACACCCTCTTACACTTATTTTTGTATTCTGTTTTAGATATACAGCATGGAAACAGTCCCTTCAGCCCACCAAATCACCACCCACCAACAATCGCCTCTACACTAGTTCTATTCTGCACACTAGGGACAATTTACAAAAGGCAATTAAACCTGCAAACCTGCATGTCTTTGGAGTGTGGGAGGAAATCAGAGCACCTGGAGAAAACCCATGTGGTTACAGGGAGAACGTACAAACTCTGTACAGACAGGATCGAATCCGGGTCTCTGGCGCTATAAGGTAGCAACTCTACCGCTGCCCCACCGTGCTGCCCCACTCGGTCACTCATTCTCATTCATTTACTTACTCTTGTTTCCCCTTACTCTTTCTACGCTCTTTCACACTCACACAGGCTCAGTCTCCTGCATGCCTTCACACATTCACCTTCCCTTGCTGGTTCACTCACTCTCTCAATCTTCCTCTCACACTTTCTCACACGTCTCCAACACACTTGCACTCACATCATGCACGCTTGCCCTCTCCCTCACTGGATGAGGCTCCTGGACTGTTCGGCCCTATGCCCCTCAGCACTCCGAAGTGGAAGACTAACACCAGGGATCTGTGAGAATGGAAAGTCTGAGTGTGAGGCCACCACCACTGGGCTCCTGACATCGCACACCTTGTGATAATTGGGAAGAGGTTGTTGTGATCTCACGATTCTCTCAGTTCAGCTGTTTGGTCATATGGTCATAAGTGATAGGAGTAGAATTAGGCCATTCGGCCCATCAAATCTACTCCAACATTCAATCATGGCTGATCTGTCTCTCCCTCCTAACCCCGTTCTCCTGCCTTCTCCTCATAACCTCTGACACCTGTACTAATCAAGAGTCTATCTATCTCTGCCTTAAAAATATCCACTGACTTGGCCTCCACAGCCTTCTGTGGCAAAGAATTCCACAGATTCACCACCCTCTGACTAAAGCCATTTTTCCTCATCTCCTTCCGAAAAGAACGTCCTATAATTCTGACTCTCCCGCGAGTGGAAACATCCTCTCCACATCCACTCTATCCAAGCCTTTCACTATTTGTTGACAAATAGTGACAAAGATGAGAGATTTGACGAATTGACTCAGAGTTGAGTACATGCAGGTGAACGATGAAGTGGACAATTGCAGGAAGAACACGACACAGCGTCGCTTAATCACTACCGTACACTTCCTGCATTGATACCACCACAGGGCGGCACGGAGGCGCAGCGGTAGAGTTGCTGCCTTGCAGCGCCACAGACCCGGGTTCGATCCCGACTGCGGATGCCGGGTCTGTACGGAGTTTGTACGTTCTCCCCTGCGTGGGTTTTCTCTGAGATCTTGTACGTTTGTACATTCTCACCCGCGTGGGTTTTCTCCGAGATCTTCGGTTTCCTCCCACACTCCGAAGACCTACAGGTTTGTAGGTTAATTGGCGTGGTATAAATGTAACTTGTCCCTAGTGTTTGTGTAGGATAGTGTAAGTGTGCGGGGGTCAGTGCGGACTCGGTGGGCGGAAGAGCCTGTTTCAGCGCTGTTGCTTTAAACTAAACGATCTCCATGGTGGTATCAATTACTCAAACTGTGCAAGGCCAAAGTGCAATAATTGTTTAATTGTTCTTCAATTATAGGATTAAAGCGATGAATACAGGTAATCTTGAACTTCTTGTTAGTTTCTTGTGGGGGTTAGATTTGAAAACCACTTTAAACATGGAATATAGAACAGTACAGCACAGGAATAAGCTCTTCAGCCCACAATATTTGGGCCGAACATGATGCTTAGTTTGCACATGATCCATATCCCTCCATTTCCTTCATATCCACGTGTGTATCTAAAAGCTTCTTAAACTCCACTATTGTATCTACTTCCACCACCACCCCTGGCAAAGCGTTCCTGGCACCCACCACCCTCCATGCAAAAATACTTTTCCTGCACAACTTCTTTAAACTTTCCCCCTCTGGTCTTAAGCTGTGCCTTCTAGTCTTTAACATCTCCACCCTGGGGAAAGGTGCTGACTGTCCACCCTACCTCTACCTCTCATCATTTTATATGCATCTACCAGGTTTCTCCTCAACCTTCGGAGCACCCATCTAAACAATCCAAGTCTGGTGTGAAGAAGGGTCTCGTCCCCGAAACGTCACCTATTCCTTCTATCCAGAGATGCTGCCTGTCCCGCTGAGTTAGCCCAGCATTTTGTGTCTATCTGTTTTTATAGCTAATACGCTCTAATCCTTACAGCTTTCTAATGGCCAGTAAACCTCTTCAGCACCCTCTTCGTAGCCTTCACATCCTTCCTGTAATGGGGTAACCAAAGAGATGCAACATTGCTTCTGACTCTCATACTCCATGCCCTGACCGATGAAGGCAAGCATGCCATGCATTTTCTTTACCACTCTCTCGCCTTCAATTGCCACTTTAAGTGGAGCTTTACCTGAACCCAATGCATATATAATCAATGTACATTAAGTGGCTTTGCAGTGTTCGGTAGGAGATTACAGGATTTCACAGTCAACCTTTATCTTTCTCTGTCGATGTGAATCTAAATGTACCTGGTTACTCCTGGCCCCATTTCGAGCACTGGCTAATTGTGAATGGTTTGCCATGTGAATGAAATGTGTCCTTTTTCTCTCTTTCTGTCCCCTGCAGGTTTTCGATCCGAACAAGCTCAATGCTACTTCAAACGTGAATGTCTCCTTCGAGGCGACCTTTCCAGCAGTGCCGTTCACCTACACCGTCCATGGTCTGAGCCCGTTCACCAGCTGTAGCGTTCGGCTCACCTGCACCAACGAGGTCGGCCCTTCCGAGTTCAGCAAGTGGATGCACTTCCAGACGTCTGAAGGAGGTGACCCGAGCGTCTGAAAGGCCGAGAAAGAGTGGGTGTGGAGAGGATGTTTCCAGTCGAGGGAGAGTCAGGGACCAGAGGGCACGGCCTTAGAATAAAAGAACTTACCTTTATAGAAAGGTGATAAGGAGGAATTTCTGGAGGCAGAGGGTGATGAATCTGTGGAATCCATTGCCGCAGACAGCGGTGGAGGCCAAGTTGTTGGGTATTTTTAAAGAGGAGGTTCTTGATTAGTAAGGATTGATTCGTAAAGTCAGGGTTATGGGGAGAAGGCAGGAGAATGGGTTGAGAGGGAGAGATAGATCAGCCATGATGGAATAGCGGAGTAGACACGATGTTCCAAATGGTTCTGCCCCTGTGTCTTCATGTCTTATGATAACGGGAGAATATCATCAGAGCATAGAAACATAGAAACATAGAAAACAGGTGCAGGAGTAGGCCATTCGGCCCTTCGGGCCTGCACCGCCATTCAATATGATCATGGCTGATCATCCAACTCAGTATCTGTACCTGCCTTCTCTCCATACCCCCTGATACCTTTAGCCACAAGGGCCACATCTAACTCCCTCTTAAATATAGCCAATAAACTGGCCTCAACTACCTTCTAAGGCAGAAAATTCCAGAGATTCACCACTCTCTGTGTGAAAAATGTTTTTCTCATCTCGGTCCTAAAAGATTTCCCCCTTATCCTTAAACTGTGACCCCTTGTTCTGGACTTCCCCAACATCGGGAACAATCTTCCTGCATCTAGCCTGTCCAACCCTGGAAGAATTTTGTAAGTTTCTATAAGATCTCCCTCAATCTTCTAAATTCTAGCGAGTATAAGCCAAGTCTATCCAGTCTTTCTTCATATGAAAGTCCTGACATCCCAGGAATCAGTCTGGTGAACCTTCTCTGTACTCCCTCTATGGCAAGAATGTCTTTCCTCAGATTAGGAGACCAAAACTGTACGCAATACTCCAGGTGTGGTCTCACCAAGACCCTGTACAACTGCAGTAGAACCTCCCTGCTCCTATACTCAAATCCTTTTGCTATGAATGCTAACATACCATTCGCTTTCTTCACTGCCTGCTCCACCTGCATGCCTACTTTCAATGACTGGTGTACCATGACACCCAGGTCTCGTTGCATCTCCCCTTTTCCTAATCGGCCACCATTTAGATAATAGTCTACTTTCCTGTTTTTGCCACCAAAGTGGATAACCTCACATTTATCCACATTATACTGCATCTGCCATGCATTTGCCCACTCACCCAGCCTATCCACCTTGCAGCCTCCTAGCATCCTCCTCACAGCTAACACTGCCCCCCAGCTTCGTGTCATCCGCAAACTTGGAGATGTTGCATTCAATTCCCTCATCCAAATCATTAATATATATTGTAAATAGCTGGGGTCCCAGCACTGAGCCTTGCGGTACCCCACTAGTCACTGCCTGCCATTCTGAAAAGGACCCGTTTACACCTACTCTTTGCTTCCTGTCTGCCAGCCAGTTCTCTATCCACATCAATACTGAACCCCCAATACCGTGTGCTTTAAGTTCTCCACCCAGTGATCATTGTGCTGCCTGCTCTGATATCCATATAGCCTGGGCTGCAGCCACCGGGGTGCGAGTTCAAATCCCACTGCAGCAAATGGAGAAGTTAAATTCCAGGAATTAAATAAATCTGGAATAAAAGATTTCCTCAGCAATGGAAATTTACGCAGCATGAAAACGGGCACTTCAGCCTATTGAGTCTGCTCACAGACCATCAAGCAACAATTCACTGCAAGCCCATTCTATTCTCCTCACATGTCTCTCAATTGCCCCCAGATCCACCACTCACCCGCACACTAGGGGCACTCTACAGCAGTCGGTTAACCTACCAACCCACACCAATTTGGGAAGAGGGAGGAAACCGGAACACCCGAAGGGAGACCCAAAGGGTCACAGGGAGAACGTGCAAACTTCACCCAGAGAGCGCCATAGGATTGACTTGGATCTGTGGGTTAGCAACTCCACCAGCTGTGCACCCGAGGCAATGGCAAGCATTGGAGGGCTACTGGATTGAGGTCAAACCCCATGTGGTTCACTGGGGGTTTCTAAAGCTGGCTTCCATCACAGACCTACACGACCCCAGGCCCACCAACATAATTGATTCCCAATTGAAATGACCCAGTGAGCCACTCGTTCATGGGGCTCTTGTGGAGGGGCAGTAAATGCCAGCTTTGCCAGCATTGTTCTCAGCCTGTGAGAGCGTGTTGCCGGTGTGAGGATGGAGGGGGAATACACGCAGTCAACAAATAGCCAGACAGAATGGACATCATGGAGCTGTGTCCGCACACAGGGCAAGAAATGACGAGAGGTATAGGCAGAGGACAGAACATGGTCTATCTCATAGTCTCTGCACCAGACATGGTTAGCTGTGGATAAGGTCATAAGTGATAGGAGCAGAATTAGGCCATTCGGCCCATCAAGTCTACTCTGCCATTCAATCATGGCTGATCTATCTCTCCCTCCTAACCCCATTCTCCTGCCTTCTCCCCATAAACCCTGACACCCGGATCAATCAAGAATCTATCTATCTCTGCCTTAAAAAATATCCCCTGACTTGGCCACGACAGCCCTCTGTGGCAAAGAATTCCACAGATTCACCACCCTCTGACTAAAGAAATTCCTCCTCATCTCCTTCCCAAAGCAACGCCCTTTAATATGGCCTCTAGTCCTAGACTCAGTTCAGTTCAGTTTTATTTGTCATATGTAGGTTAACACAGGGTCAACGGTACAATGAAATGTGTTTGACAAGACAACGGGTCACCTCAGCAATGATATTACAAGGATAAAATTAAGGTTAAAAAAAAGAGAAGATAAAAGTGACATTGGCAGGTAAAAGACAATAATAAATAAAATAATCAACATATATGTGTTTATGAGTTCAGAAGCCTGATGGCATGATGATAAAAACTGTTCTTAAGTCTGGTGGTACGTGCAGCCATGCTCCTGTATCGCTCTCCCACCAGTGGAAACATCCTCTCATTTGCAACAACTTGTGGTGAGCCTGTTGTTGCTGGGCCTGTTGTTGCTGCGTGGTGGTACGTCTTGGAGAGGAATTAGGACCTCTTGTTGACCTGATGCCAGCAGCACCTTGTATGTGGGACGCTGGCCACTGTTAATCAGGGTTTCTGTTGTTACATGTTGGAGGTGACACGCATCCCCTCAGTGACACGTGGCCTGCTTTCCTCACAGCTCCCAGTGCCGCGCCGAGGAACGTCATCTACTCCTACAACGGCTCGTCATTGGTGATCGAATGGAACGAGGTGCTAGCGAGGGATATACACGGCATTCTCCTTGGATACATCGTGGAATGGACTGGGCCCGGGAAAAAAAAGGTGGCTGTTTGCAGATATGCTCTTCCTCGATAACATATTAGATGTATTGGGATAGTACGTATCGTGCATTTTCCAGTCAACCTAACGTAGATGGTGTTGTGAAACCAAGCTGTACTATACGGTCCATTGACCATGGCTACAGATGATGTGATCGCTTTCTGCTCCTCATCACCTCCCCCCACCGTCCCAACTCCAGCCTCCTGTCTGCCAATCAATTGCCACGACCAAAGGGCCTGTCCCACTTTCACGACCTAATTCACGACCTCTGCCGAGTTTGCCCATGACTCATACTCGCAGCATGGTCGTCACGAGGTCGTGGGTAGGTCGTAGCAGGCCGTGATGCTAGTCGTAGGTACTCGTGGCATCAAGCAGGTCGGGGCGTTTTTCTAGCCTGATGAAAAATGTCCACGAGTAAAAAAGGTCGTGAATTAGGTCTTGAAAGTGGGACAGGCCCTTAAAGCCATCAGTGGTTATCTCCAATCTTCAGCAATATAATTATGTCATTTGCAAGGCTTCCTGTCTTTCTGATATTTTTAATCTTCCCCTGGCTTGCCGATAACCCTCTCTCTCTCTCCCTCTCTCCCTCTCTCTCTCTTTAAAATATCCCTTGGTTTGACCTCCACAGCCTTCTGAGGGGGTTACTGCTGTTCCTCTTGCTTATTTAAAAAGCACCGTCGCATGCAGACGGATCAATGGCATGTAGGTAGAAAGGACTCCCAGTCCCACAAGCGTGAGAAAAAACTCGCCCCTCTTTGGAACGGCTACTGCTTCAGGCATCCAGTGAGAGGAAATGCTGCACGTTAGATCTGCCCTGTCTGAGGAGATGAAAGTTTCCTTTCCAGGCTGCTAAAAATAGACCGAGTCCAAAACAGTATTTCTGTGTGTGGGTGGACAAACAAACATTGAGATTAATAATAAATTGCATTCTCCTCGGGGGAGATGGTTAGGGAATGTGGTTTTGTCCTTTCTTTTATTTAGTAGTGGCATTTTCTATGCAGACAGAGTGGGGCTAAACGTTTGGGGAAATGACAGGCTCTGGGAGGCATTTGAGGGGCTTGACGATTAATTGCTCCATTCTGCATTTATTTCAGTTTGACCTGTGAATGCAGTTTTATAAAGAGGCCAGTCGGTGCCCTGCCTGCAGTTGTACAGATCAAGAAATATGTACCGCCAGACTCATGATTGGCTTCTTCCCACGATTTTTCAGACGTCTGAACAGTTCTTCCTTAAGCTGAAGTGTATGCCCGATCTTCCAACCTACCTCATTTCATACGTTGGACTTTTTCTCTGGAACTGCAATGCTGCAACGCAGTAACACTATATTCAGCACTCTGGCATTTTGCTCTTTGCTCAACCTGGTGCTCATACAGTAGGCAGGAATAGGTCACTCAGGCCTTCAAGCCTACTCTGCCATTCAATATGATCACAGCCGGTCATTCCAACTCAGTATTATGTTCCAGCTTTCTCCACACACCCATTGATCCCTCAAAGCCGTAGAAGAATATCTAACTCCTTCCTAGCACACAGTTAGTGATTTGGCTTCAACTGCTTTCAGTGGGAGAGAATTCCACAGGTTCACTAGTGACTGGGAAACAATAATGTCTCCTCATCTCACTACTTGATGGATCACTCCTTATTGGTACTGGTGTGGCACTGGTTTATTAGTGTTCCGTATACCCAGATACAGGGAAAATGGTTGCTTTCCAATGAAATCAAATAATACTGTATACGGGTACAATCAAGCCACGTAGAAGTGCAAAGAGAAAAATACCAGAGTGCAGAATATGGTGTTACTGCATTGTAGCATTTACAGTTCCAGAGAAAAACTCCAACATCCACAATGAGGTAGGTTGGAAGATCGTTACCTTCGGGAAGAACTGTTCAGACGTCTGATAATAGAGGGAAGAAGCTAATCATGAGTCTGGTGGTACATACTTCAAGCGTTTGTATCTTCTGCTAGATGGGAGCAGGAAGAAGAGGGAATGATCAGGATGAGAAAGGTCCTTGATTATGTTGGCTCCTTTCCCGAGACAGTGGAGTCAATGGTGGGGAGTCTGGGCTACAGCCACAACTCTGCAACTTCTTGCAATTCCTTATCCTTAGATTTGTGATCTCTGCTACTTGAACCCCCCCCCACACACACATCAAGAACAGGTAGGCTGTCAAGTCAGTGAGAATTTTGTACGTTTCTGAAATCCTTTCTCAGTCCTATAAACTTTAGTTAATATAACCCCTAATTAATCGAGTCAGAGTGTTGGAAGATTCAGCATGGAAGCAGGCTCTTTGGCCCACTGAGTACATGGCAAGCATCAAGCATTGATTTTTATACTAATCTCACCCTGACCCATTTTTTCTCCACATTCTTATTAATTTCCCCTTCCCACACATTCTGCCATATAGTATAGTTTCGTTAAGTTTAGTTTAGACATACAGGACGGAAACAGACCCTTCAGCCCACCGAGTCTGAACCGACCAGTGATTCCCGCACATTAACACTATCCTACACACACACGGGACAATTTTCACATACACCAAGCCAAATAACCTGCAAACCTGTTCGTCTTTGGAGTGTGGGAGGAAACCGATCTCGGAGAAAACCCACGCGGTCACGGGGAGTACAAACTCCGTAGAGACAGCACCCGTGGTCGGGATCAAACCCGGGTCTCCGCTGCTGTAAGGCAGCAACTCTACCGCAGCGCTGCCATGGTACCCAGGTACAGGTGTTACCCTACATACGTGGGGCAATTCACACTGGGCAATTAACCTACCCACCCACACGTCTATGACCTCTATTATCAAACCGGAGCACCCGGGGTAAACACGGTCAGAGGGAGATAGACACAAGAAACTGGAGTAACTCAGCGGGACAGGCAGCATCTCTGGAGAGGAGGAATGGGTAACGTTTCAGGGTCGAGACCCTTCTTCAGATGGAGAACGTGCAAACTCCACACAGACAGTACTCAAGGTCAGCCTTGAACCTGGGTTGCGTGAGCTATGAGGCAGCAGCTCCACTAACTGCACCAGTGGGCTGTTTGTTTCCTATCACACTCTCCCGGGACATTACAAAATAAAATGATTGACCAAGAAATTAAATTAACTTTTCTCTTTTAAACTAACGTATAATCTGTACCGTTTCCAATCCATTCATCTAGATCTACCAGTAATTTCCATTTCCATCCAGTCCTCATTTAATAGCCTAGACCGTTCACTAATCTTCTGTGCCTCTTATCTCCCGTCTGATCTAGACACCAAACCCATAGGCAATTTGTTGATAAAAGTGCACCAGTTCTGAAGACAGAGATGTGAATTTTAGTTTAGAGATACAGCGTGGAAACAGGCCCACCGAGTCTGCGCCGACCAGCGATCCCCGCATATTAACACTATCCGACCCTACGGACAATCTTTTACATTTATACCAAGCCAAATAATCTACAAACCTGTAGATAGACAAAAATGCTGGGGAAACTCATAAGGTGAGGCAGCACCTATGGAGCGAAGGAATAGGCGACGTTTCGGGTCGAGACCCTTCTTCAGACTCAACCCGAAACATTGCCTATTTCCTTCGCTCCATAGATGCTGCCTCACCCGCTGAGTTTCTCCAGCATTTTTGTCTACCTTCGATTTTTCCAGCATCTGTAGTTCTTTCTTAAACACCCACAAACCTGTACGTCTTTGGAGTGTGGGATGAAACTGAAGATCTCGGAGAAAGCCCACAGGCTCAAGGGGAGAGCGTACAAACTCCGTACAGACAAGCACCCGTAGTCGGGATCAAACCCGGGTCTCTGGCGCTGTAAGCGCTGTAATGCAGCAACTCTACCGCTGCGCCACCGTGATCTGCTCCCCATTCGGACTGCACACCCATTTAGCGACTAACGTGCTTGTGATGCGTGACGGTCAGAAATGTTGTGTACTTCTGTCAAGCGGTGATTACATCTCGATTACCAGACCTAGATTAAACGGTTTTCCCATGGCAGGAGAAGATTAAAAGAGAGCGGCTGATTTAATTGCCGCATCGGCCAGGAATAAGAAGCCCTTTGAGAACTGAAAAGAGTTGCAGAGCTTTGTGAATCATGCCAGTGGTCTCCAGGGAGACTAAAATACTATGAGCTGGGCAGTCATTGTGATGATAAGATGAGGTTTGTGTGTGATACTTGAAAACAGTGGCAGGACATTCAGTCGATGCAGAACCATTTCTGGCCAATATCACCCGCACTAATACAGGTGTCAGAGGTTATGGGGAGAAGGCAGGAGAATGGGGTTAGGAGGGAGAGATAGATCAGCCATGATTGAATGGTGGAGTGGACTAGAAGGGCCGAATGGCCTAATTCCACTCCTATTCCTAAAGAGCATCGAAACGGGCCTTTCGGCCCAACTCATCCATGCCATCCAAGATGTCCCATCCGAGCAGGTCCCATTGGCCGTGGCCCGGCCCATCCCACTCCAAACCTACGAGACACTTGTGAGGCTTACGCTGCGGTTGTCGGTAACGTCTTTACACCTTTTCCCTGGAATAACATGAGGCGATGCGTTGCTTTGCAGGAGATCTCAGTCGCTGCAGGGACCCAAGCTATCCTGCCCTCTGTCCATCCTTCCGAGAATGATTTGTTTCGGGTGTGTGCACGGACGGCAGTCGGACGGGGCCCATGGAGTGCACCAGCCCGTCTATTAGGTCAGGAGCAAGGTAAAGGAAGTGGGTAAGGCTGGGGGCTATTGAATCGCACCGTGATAACACAGCCCCGAGAGTGAGCATCTCACCTCCCATGTTTATCGTGCAGCACAGGAGGAGAGCGCCCGTGTCTGGTCTGGTTTGTTGGAAGAGCTTCCCAATCAGTCCCATTCCCTCTTTAACTTTAGGACAGACACAAAATGCTGGAGTAACTCAGCAGGCAGCATCTCTGGAGAGAAAAAACGGGTGACGTTTCGGGTCGAGACCCGGGTCTGAAGAAGGGTCTTGACTCGAAACGTCACCCGTTACTTCTCTCCAGAGATGCTGTCTGTCCCGCTGAGTTACTCCAGCACTTTATGTCTATCTTCGGTGTAAACCAGCATCTGCAGTTCCTTCCTCCACAATACCTCTTTAACTTAAGTTCAGTTCAGTTTATTGTCACGTGTACTGAGGTGCAGTGAAAAGCTTTTGTTGCGTGCTAACCAGTCAGTGGAAAGACAATACATGATTACAATCGAGCCATTTACAGTGTACAGATACATGATAAGCGTATAACATTCAGTGCAAGGTAAAGCCAACAGTGACATCGGCAGGGTTGGAGATTGACCCCGCAAACACCAGCCCATTATGATTGTAGATTAAGCAAAGCAGTTGCCATAGTATCAATCCGTGAGGTCCCCATTCCAACAAAACAACCTCTGGTTACTTTTTGCCTAACTTCTATCCACGCAGCTCATGCCCCTCGCACTCGATGGCCTTCAATCTTGATGCCAAGCCCATAATCTGGCACCTTTTGGAAGTGTGTGTATCCCCCCGCCATCTTCTGACCCCCCCACCTTTGAACATTCCTCGTCCTGGGTTTTAATAATTTAATTTCATGTTTGTGCAAGATTACGATAACTGGTCACTTAAATATCATTAACATTAGAATGCACATGACACTTTCAATGCCTTGTAACTGTATCTTTGACTGTTGGCAGACCAATTTGCCTCCAACTAAATCAAGTTGTATTGTATCGTCCCCTATTGTCATATTGACCACAACAACTATATTTCCCAGCAACCCCCACCCCATCCCTGAATGTATAGTGGCCGTTCAGTTATGTTTGGGGGCTACTGAGGTTTGCAATAGATGGTTCACGACTAATGGCAATCGATAGTCCTTGCAACAGCCTGGTGACCATCTGTAAAGGTGCACAACAATGTGTGTGCCAGTGTGTTAACAACTAACTGCTGGTGTTATTATCCTTCTCACTATAAATCATGGTGATATGTTTTCAATGCTATCTTTTGCAGCTTTCTAATAGAGTTTACCCGCCCATCAGAGCACACCTACTAGTGGCCGTCGTTCAGTGAACAGAAGCGAGGTGGGGGTGGGGAGAGAGGGGTCGTGTGAAAGATCTGCTTCTTTCCCAGAGCGGGGGATGCTTCCCATGTGAAGGAGCGTTGGCACAAACGTGCACGAGCAGGCGGGTCACCCACACCCTGCCGCTCACCCTCGCCCTCACCCTCCAGACTTTACCCTCCTGCCCATTATTGTTGCAACGTCAACTGCGGGCTGTTGGCCCCTGACTGCTCTGCCTTTTCTGGGCTTGGCACCAAACGACGGACGGGGACGGACCATGTGGGAGTGATGACGTCGCTGCCGGGGGGAGAAACAAAGGAGGACCCGGCATGGGGGGACCGCCATGAGGGAGGGGGAGGGGGGAGAACTAAGGGGGACCTGGCGCGGGATACTTTGTAACTTTGAAAGTGCCCTTTATGTGGCGACTCTTTGCATACTGTGGATATGCAAGCAAAGAATTTCACTGGGACTTGTCACATGTGACAATAAAGCATTCATTCATTCATTCATGACTTGTACATTGCAGGCCGCCGAAGACCACGGATATCATGGGCGCCTTTGATCATCGGCATCCTCTGTGCAGCCATAACTCTAATCAGCGTTCTGCTTGTGGTCTACCACATCAGGAAAAAGGAGATGCAGTTCGGGTGAGTGGGCGGCCATTGCTTGGCCTTAGTGTACTAACAAAGGCAGAGATGCCCCGGGCTTAGGATTTCCTCTGCACATCTACTGGACCTTCTTTGAAGAACTTCCTTGGAACCTACTTCATTGACCCAGCTCTCGATCAACTGCTTTACGATCTAAGATTCATAGAGTAATACAGCACGGAAACAGACCCAAAGTCCATGCCAACCAACATGCGTATTCAAACTAATTCCATTTGCCTGTGCTTGCCCCATATCCATCTAAACCTCTCCTAAGACAGACACAAAATGCTGGAGTAACTCAGAGGGACAGGCAGCATCTCTGGAGAGAAGGAATGGGTGACGTTTTGGGTCGAGACCTTTCTTCAGCCATCTTCAGATCCTTCTTCAAACCTGTCCTATCCATCCTAAATGTAATTACACCCACCTCTACCACTTCCTCTGGCAGGATTATTACATGTAGCAATCATCCTTTGTATGACAAAACTTGTCCCTCAGATCCCCTTTAAATCTTTCTCCTCTCACCATAAACCTTTGCCCTCTTGTTCGAACCATTTTAACTCCACTTCCCATTCCCACTCTGTATTGAGCCTCCTCAATTGACAGAGTGAGGCCACATGCAAACTGGAGGACAGCACCTCATATTCCACTTGGGCAGCTTGCAACCTAACAGGGTGAATGTTGTATTCTCCATTATTAGGTAACTAACCATCAGACAATCCTGCCCCATTCTCTACACCCCCTTTCTTCACCTTTGTCTTCCCTGAATCTGTGCCCCATTGATTTGCACCCAATTTTCCCCTTCCCCCTACTCCTGTCCACTTCCACTTATATTCCTTCCTCTGACTTCACAATTCGCACCTCTTCTATCCTGATCACATACCTTTTGTCTCTTCATCTCTGGCCTTTGTCCGACCAACCTCAAATCACCCCCCCCTCTCCCCTCACCTATCGCTTGCCTGCTTTGTCCTGCCCCCACCTCTTCCAGCTTTCTCCCCCACCCCCACCACAACCAGTCCGAAGAGAGGTCCCGACCCGAAACGTCACGTCTTCATGTTCTCATTAGACGCTGCCTGACCCGCTGAGTTACTCCAGCACATTGTGACCTTTTAAAAAAAACTAAACCATCAACTGCAATTCTTTGTCTCCCTCTTGTTTTAAACTCCCCTGACCTGTGAAAAGGACTGTGACTATCTGCCCTATCCATACTCCGCATAATTTTATAAACCTTTATAAGGTTACCCCTGAGCCTCCTTTGCTCCAGGGTAAACATGCCCAGCCTATCCAATCTCTTCTCATAACTCAAGCCTTCCAGTCCAGGACTGGGGCTATCTTTATTCTACTTTCGCGTCCATCTTGTTACAAATGTTGACCTCGCTGTCATCGTCCGTCCTGAAAAGGACACAAGCTTCCTGCGGCAATCAGTGGAAGCCATCACTTGTCGCAATAGATGATGGTGGTAGCAGAATTAGCTCAGGATCCTTCCAGTTTCCAGCCCTGCGACATGGACGCTTCTGTTATGGGGCTGGGGCGATCGTTGACTGGCCATGGCCTACTTTGTTAATCCACTCCTGTGAAGAGCTTTGGGCACTTGCATTTCCAAACCAGACACAAGGAATTGCAGTTGCTGGTTTACGAAAAAGACACAACGCGCTGGAGTAACTCAGTGGGACAGGCAGCATCTTTGGAGAACATAGGATGGGTGATGTTTTGACTTGGGACCTTCTTCAGATTATCTTTTCCTACACCAAGGAGTCACTCTTCCTTGGTGTATCTCCCAGTTCCAATCCTCTCCCCAACACACCACCATGTCCACGTATCTGATTTTACCCAGACACGCTGTGTATTTCCACTCTCCACGAAAAGGGTGGCACAGTGGCGCAGCGGTAGGGTTGCTTCCTTGCAGGGCTTGCAGCGCCGAAGATCTGGGTTCAATCCCACCTTTGGGTGCTGTCTGTACAGAGTTTGTACGTTCTCCCTGTGACCGTGTGAGTTTTCTCCGTGATCTTCCGTTTCCCCCCATGCTCCAAAGACATAAAGGTTTGTAGGTTCATTGGCTTGGTATAAATGTAAATTGTCCCTAGTGTTTGTGTAGGATAATGTTAATGTGCGGGGATCGCTGGTCGGCGCGGATTCGGTGGGCCGAAGGGCCTGTTTCCACGCTGTCTCTCTAAACTAAAAGAAACAGCATTTATTGCCAGCGAATTAATCTGTTGGATCTGAGTGGAGAGTGCATCTTACATTCATATACAATGTAAGATTTATACAATGTATACATTTTTTACACAGAGAGTGGTGAATCTGTGGAATTCTCTGCCACAGAAGGTAGTTGAGGCCAGTTCATTGGCTATATTTAAGAGGGAGTTAGATGTGGCCCTTGTGGCTAAAGGGATCAGGGGGTATGGAGAGAAGGCAGGTACGGGATACTGAGTTGGATGATCAGCCATAATCATATTGAATGGCGGTGCAGGCTCGAAGGGCCGAATGGCCTACTCCTGCACCTATTTTCTATGTTTCTATGTTTTAATACATGAATTAATTAAAAAGGTACTAAATATTTTTCGACTTTTTCATTATTTTTCGAAACATTTTCCAAGGCCCTTCTTTGAGGGATTCCAGTCTTTTACAAGGGGTAGGTTATAAATAGTCCGTTGTTTATTAAAACAGTCAAACAGACAGTGGTCGTAGCACAACCACAACTTTGGGGAAAATCATTGATAGATACCGGCCTTGAAACCAATATCTGCTTAGTAGTAAGTGTAACCAGATATGTAGCACGAGACACCCATGAAACCCAGAGGCCTCACTTTTATACCCCTGTGAGTTCAAGACTGCCATGGTGTCAAGATCTCCGTCTGTGGCCTCCATTTTGTCGGTTGTTTTTAATATTTTATATATATATATATATATATGTGTGTGTGCGTGTATATATATATATATGTGTGTGTGTGTTTATATGTGTGTGTATTTATATATGTGTGTGTATGTATATCTATGTGTATATATATGTGTACGTGTATATATATGTGTGTGTATGTATGTATATGTGTGTGTGTAGATATGTGTGTGCATATGTGTGTGTGTATGTATATATATGTGTGTGTATATATGTGTATATTTAAATATGTGTGTATATATAAATGTGTTTGTGCGTGTGTATACATATATATGTGTGTGTATATATGTGTATGTGTATATATGTGAGTGTGTGTATGTGTGTGTGTGTATATGTGCGTGTGCGCATATGTGTGTATGTGTATATATGTGTGTGTATATATGTGTGTGTATATATGTGTATGTGTATATATGTGTATGTGTATATATGTGTGTGTGTGTATATATGTGTGTGTATATATGTGTATGTGTATATATGTGAGTGTATATATGTGTGTGTGTATATGTGTGTGTGCGCATATGTGTGTGTGTGTATACAGTATATGTATATCTGTGTGAAATATATCCTGAGCTTTTAGTTCTTTATTCTGGGTTCATGTTTACATATCTGTTGAGCTACTGCAAGTAAGAGTTTCATTATTCCGTTTTGGGACGTACGGCAATAAAACACTCTTGACTCCTCTGTGCTTATTTGTTTGGCACGGAATCCTCACCCCCCCCCCCACACCCCATCACTACCCCCTCCACTGATGGCCCTTTCTACCATTCCTCTTTGTCTTGGACACCCCCCTCTGGCCTTCTACCCTCTCTTGATCTG
Organism: Malacoraja senta; assembly: GCA_038087875.1. NCBI lineage: Eukaryota > Metazoa > Chordata > Chondrichthyes > Rajiformes > Rajidae > Malacoraja > Malacoraja senta. Next base: position 59,593,425 of record CM075978.1, on the reverse strand, counting down.
TTATTTTCCAAGTGCTGCCATAATTGTAACCGCCTTGACTTCTCCACTCCACTCCCCCCTCACCCACTCCACACTCACCCCGTCCAAATGCACAGCTCTCCAGGCTCTGCACCAACCTCACCACGCAATGTTGGCTGTCCATGTCCATCCACAGACTCTCCTTGACTCGCTGACCCTGCTCTTTGTTCCAGACTCCAGCACCTGCGGTCTCGTGTGCTCCAGACATGTTCAAAGAGGAGAAATGAGAGAGTCTAGGCAGTGAATGGTTATTGTTGGCGTGACTCGGTGATTCAGAGATGTACACCATTCAGTGTGCTGCATTGTTTTGTGACTCTGGTGCTAATTGTTCAAGTCATTCCCCCCCACAGACCTGCCTTTGCTCCAGCAGCTGCATCCAATGGAGTGAGCCAGGTGGTGCAGTACAGGGCAGGACGAAGCTACAACCGTAGAGGATCAATGCGCATTGAGGCCACATGTACGTGAGTTGGATGGCTGTTTGATTCTTTGCTGCCACAGTTTAGTTTAGAGATTCAGCATGGAAACAGGCCATTCGGCCCACCCATTCTGCGCCGACCAGTGATCCCCGCACACCGACGCCATCCTACACACACCAGGGACAATTTCCAATTTTTTTTTTAACCAAGCCAATTAACCTACGAACCTGTACGTCTTTGGAGTGGGGGAGGAAACCGGAGCACCTGGGGAAAACCCACCCAGGTCACGGGGAGAACGTACAAACTCTGTACAGACAGCACCCATAGTCAGGATCGAACCCGGGTCTCCGGCGCTGTAATGCAGCAACTCTACCGCTGCGCCACCGTGCCGCACGTGGCTCAAGGTATGTTTCTGTGCACAAGCTGACACAGAAGCCAATAGATCATTATTACCAATTTACAATATAAGAACCAAAGTGGCCATTCAGCCCATTCATTCTGATCCGCCATTGTGGGTCACTGGGAACACTTTTGCAAATTAATGCCTAATGCAAATTAATAGATTTCAGTCTTAGAACCTTGAATTATCAGCAGCAGAGAAGAGAATCTATTTAATGTACTGGAAAAGGTACTTCCTGATTGTTGGCAAGATTTTAAGATTTTGTCCTGTGGCTATGGATTCTTCAGCAGATAAAATTGCTTCTCAATATCTGCTCTACTGAAACTTTCAACATTTTAAACAAAACTTTCCAGTTAGTGGTTCTCCTTGATCCCATACAACTAATACAATTAACAATCAACTTTAGCAAGTTCCTATCTAATACCATCAAAATACTTCTTCTATATACTTCTTAAACATTGCTATCTTATCTGGCTCCACCACCTCCCCTGGAAGCACGTTCCAGGCACCCACTACTCTGTGTGAAAAAACGTACTTGGTAAATAATCTTTTTGATTACTTCTTGGACCCATAGTTTTGGGTATAATGGCTCCAAATCTCCTTGCTCTCTAGTTGATGATGATGATACTTCATGTCAGGTGCAGTGAAAATATTTGTTTATGCAGACAAAGTTCACAAAGGAGTTGCCACACAGACAATGACAAAGTTACAATAAGTACTCATCCCTTCTCCGTCCCCCCCAACACCAGGTCCCCCTTTGTTCTCAGCCCCCCCATTCCGGTCCCCCTTTGTTCTCAGCCCCCTCATTCCAGGACCCCCTTTGTTTTTGCCGTCCGGTCCCCCCTAGTTCCTGACTCCGTGTGAGGCTCAGACCCAACCTCGTCCTTGGCCTTACTTCTTAGTCCCTTCCTGCTCAAATATCTTTGATTCACATTGCTCCTAACTGGCATGGAGAACCTTGTACTTCTCACTGTGAAAAACCACCTGCAAGGTTTGTGGCCCTGCTTAATCTCCCTTAAACTCAGTGTGTGCTCTTGTTGCCATCATCGCAAATGCTATCTAATTGGGAGCGTTAAGATCCAGCTGTCTGTTGACCGAGCAGTGCATCTTCATGTTTAGTCCCTGTGACTTTCACCGTCACAAAGAAATTTGGATTTATTTCATTACACAAGAAAATAATTCATAATTTTTAGTTTAGTTTTTAGAGATACAGCGCGGAAACAGGCCCTTTGGCCCACCGAGCCTGCGCCGACCAGCGATCCCCGCACACTAACACTATCCTACACACACCAGGGACAATTTACAATTACACTGAAGCCAATTAACCTACAAACCTGGACGTCTTTGCAGTGTGGGAGGAAACCGGAGTCCCCGGACAAAACCCTCGCAGATCACGGGGAGAACGTATAAACTCCGTACAGACAAGCACCCGTAGTCAGGATTGAACCTGGGTCTCTGGCGCTGTAAGGCAGCAACTCTACCGCTGCTGCCCTTCACAATCTTCCCCTTTTTAAAAACTCCTTTATTTCTGGTCATGGAAGATCCCAGTCACTTCCACATTTTCCTCTCCCACACTTCTGTCACCTCTGGAAGTCACTTTGAGCCAACCAAATATAACTTTATGTTTATGTACCAACAGCCTTGTCAGCAGGTATCTTACTTTTCTTTGGTCTGTTGGCATCTGTGTCTCTGTCAGGTCCTCCAATCACCCACCGTATGTTATTCTCTCCACAATTTGTCCCTCGGGTGACCTGTTACCTTTATGACCTTGAATGTCATAACACTGGCTGTCAAAATCCAGATTTTCCGTCACCATCTTAAGCAGTGTCACGTGTCCCCTCTGTGGTCAACCTTTCCTAACATCCAGGGTAGTTCTGGAGTGAAAGGATATTTCTGAACCACTGTCGCAGCTCTATCTCCCCAACCTGAAACTCGCTGAGGAGTTCATGATGAAGAGTCTGAAGAAGGGTCTCAACCCGAAACGTAAACCATTCCTTCTCTCCAGAGTTGCTGCCTGTCCCGTTGAGTTACTCCAGCAATTTGTGTCTATCTTCGAGTTCATGATGAGTCTTTATCCAAACTAATGTCCGCTTTGTGCATATCACGCTGTAGTACCCAGCTACCTCCTCTGGCCTGCTGCTCTCTTAGATCACCACCTCTACACTTTGCAGCGAGTCGCGGACGCAGCCCAGACCATCACCAAACCAATCTCCCTTCCATTGACTCCATTTATACCTCACGCTGCCTAATCAAGGAGGAGTCGCACCCTGGCCACTCCCTCTTCTCCCCTCTCCCATCAGACAAAATGTATAGAAATGTGAAAATGCACACCTCCAGATTCAGGGACAGTTTCTTCCCAGCTGTTATCAGGCAATTGAATCATCCTACCACAACCAGAGAGCAGTGCTGAACTACTATCTATCTACCTCTTTGGTGCCCCTCGGACTATCCTTGATTGAACTTTACTGGCTTTACCATGCACTAAACATTATTCCCTTATCATGTATCTATCCATACACTGTAAATGGCTCGATTGTAATCATGTGTTGTCTTTCTGCTGATTGGTGAGCACGCAACAAAAGCTTTTCACTGTACCTCGGTACACGTGACAATAAACTAAACTAAACTTCCCCTCTTATCTACCGCTCCGGATACAATGCTAATTTTCACAGAATCTCAGCCTACCTTTCCACCCTCCCTCTGACATCCTCCTCCCTTCAAAATGTGCCTCCATTGGCTCCTTTATTTTGTGTGTCCACAGCAAGAGAAAATGTCATTCCAAAAATGGATTTAACATCATGGAAGTATCTGGTTCAGTTGACATTGATTCTGGCAACTACCTCTGCTCTTGTTGGGTCTCGGTATGTTTGCCTGCTGTCTTTCACTCTAACTGTTGCTTTAACACAACTATCTCCATCATTTGGAACACACAATGGGCAGTACATAGTTAACATAATTCTCAATAACAAATGTCTAATCAATCTATAATTGGTACACTAAAAATATCACAAACTCAATGTTTATCAGTCTTTGACCTTGCATCTGTCCTCATGCTGTCTTGCACCTTGACTTCTTCTCATCTCTTCTCTTCTCTTCTCTCTTCTCTTCTCCCTTTTCTCTCCTCTCTTCCTCTTCCCTTCTCTTCCCCTCTCTTTTCTCCCTTCCTCTTCCTTTTTCTTCCCTTCTCCTCTCTTCTCTTCTCTCTTCCTTTTCTTCTCATCTCTCTTTTCTCTCTTCTCTTCCCTTCTCTTCCCTTCTCTTCTCTTCTCCCCTTCTCTTCTCCTCCTCTCCTCTCCTCTCCTCTCCTCTCCTCTCCTCTCCTCTCCTCTCCTCTCCTCTCCTCTCCTCTCCTCTCCTCTCCTCTCCTCTTCTCTTCTCTTCTCTTCTCTTCTCTTCTCTTCTCTTCCCTTCCCTAAACTGTGCCTTAATTTCTCACTTCCCCCATCATTCGTCTTTGCACAGATTCATCTGCCACTTTCCCATCTGAGGTGTAAATCTTGGGCTCTTACTCCACCAGAACAGTTTTGGTGTACTGGGACAACACTGCACACACAGAGGCCCCATGATCCACTCACTGGATTCCCCGGGGCTGATCTTCCGGGATTGCTTAAATTATGAATAAACTACCAGGGGTTAAGATGCACCATCGTATCCTCACCTGGTCAGTGTAGGTGGGTTCTTACAGTGTTGTTGCATGTACTGACTCTCAGATCAGGCAGAGATAACAACAGAACATCCTTTATTGAGCCTGCCATTCTCAAGCTAGCCGACAGTGTTTGGTACAGCGATGTATCAAAGTCATACCCTGTGCAACATTCAATTCTTAGAATTCCATTCATGCCCAGATAACTTACATCAAGACACACTCTGAGTTGAAACATAGAAACATAGAAAATAGGTGCAGGAGGAGGCCATTCGGTCCTTCGAGCCAGCACCGCCATTTATTGTGATCATGATTGATCGTCCCAAATCAATAACCCGTGCCTGCCTTCTCCCCATATCCCTTGATTCCACTAGCCCTGAGAGCTCTATCTAACTCTCTCTTAAATTCATCCAGTGATTTGGCCTCCACTGCCCTCTATGGCAGGGAATTCCACAAATTCACAACTATCTGGGTGAAAAAGTTTTTTCTCACCTCAGTCTTAAATGGCCTCCCATTTATTCTAAGACTGTGGCCCCTGGTTCTGGACTCGCCCAACATTGGGAACATTTTTCCTGCATCTAGCTTGTCCAGTCCTTTTATAATTTTAAATGTTTCTATAAGATCTCCCCCTCATCCTTCTAAACTCCAGTGAATACAAGCCCAGTCTTTTTCAAGGTAGCTTTCAAAAAATTAAACATGGCAGACAACAGTAGACAAGAATCCAGAGATGAACGAAGGATATCAGATAATTGTAGTGTGGAGGAATCAGTGACCAAAGGACTCAAGTGAAAGACAAGAAGAAGTCTTCTTACTTGTCAACATGACGTGGAGCTGGAAGAATGATAGCGATGAATGTTGAATAGGAATCGAATAAGTACTTTATTAGGAGAAAATTGTAGTGCTGTTGGGGAAAAAGCAGGTGGGGGACTAATTGAAGATCTCTCTTGGAGAGTTAACTAGGGTGCCTCAATGTTTGATTGCTGAATTAAACTAACGTTTATTTCTTAATGAAATGGTATGCAGATGTGAACCATGTCCATGACATTATTTTGGTGGCTGAGTGGAAAGAACACATACGGTGGAGGGGGCGTGTTAAACACACCTCTACACACTTTGCTGACTGCAATTTTCATCCTCCATTTATATCTCTCCCATTTTCTCGGGTGCGAATCCAGCCTCTGTCTTAAACCTGCTGACGTAATCCACCCCCGCTGACTGTGGCAGCCTGTTCCACACATTCTCTTCCCTCGGTGTGAAGTACAAAGACCGCACCATCCGCTCGTTGTGTTAATCATATTGTGAAAGCAACACCAAGCTGGAGCAGGCAATATCCATTGTGTTTGCGCTGGAGAATTCTAATCAGCATCAGAGCCATTGATTCTAGTGCTGTTGAAGCCAATACGGCTTAAGGTTGTGATAATCCACTGACATATAGCGGAAAGTTTGATCGAGGTGACGGTAACATTGCATTACTAAAGAGTCTAACTTTAGATGGAGGTGAGTTGTAGCTGTTTGATATTTTTAGACGTTTATTTCAGTGTTAATCACCCCCGAGCTGGTGAAAACTGCTCTCAGTTAACAAGCAACAAGACAAAAATAATAATTCCTTTTGCACTTCCTCACTCAACCCTGGCAAAGCAGTTGTTTTAGTCATAGTCACAGGGTTGTACAACACAGAAACTAGCTCAAAATGGGACTGAGCAAGTCCCATTGGCCTGCATTTGGCCCATATCTGTAACATCTTTCCTATCCATGAAACCGTCCGAATATTTTTTGAATGTTATAATAGTGCCTACCTTACTACTTACTCTCTCTGGCTGCTCTTTCCATGTACTGTCACTCTGTGTGACAAACCTGCCTCTCAAGTCCCCTTTAAACCTTTCACCTCTCACCTTAAATCTATGCCCTCTAGTTTTAGAGTCTCCTACCCTGGGAAAGGGACAGGAACCCTTCACTCTATCTATGCCCCCCTCATGAATTTATAAAACCCACTAAGGTCACCTCTCAGTCGCCTTCATTCCAGCTATTTACAATATATATTAATGATCTGGATGAGGGAATTGAATGCAACATCTCCAAGTTTGCGGATGACACGAAGCTGGGGGGCAGTGTTAGCTGTGAGGAAGATGCTAGGAGGCTGCAAGGTGACTTGGATAGGTTGGGTGAGTGGGCAAAGGCATGGCAGATGCAGTATAATGTGGATACATGTGAGGTTATCCACTTTGGTGGCAAAAACAGGAAAGTAGACTATTATCTGAATGGTGGCCGATTAGGAAAAGGGGAGATGCAACGAGACCTGGGTGTCATGGTACACCAGTCATTGAAAGTAGGAATGCAGTTGCAGCAGGCAGTGAAGAAATCAAATGGTATGTTAGCATTCATAGCAAAAGGATTTGAGTATAAGAGCAGGGAGGTTCTACTGCAGTTGCAGGTGAGACCACACCTGGAGTATTGCCTACAGTTTTGGTCTCCTAATCTGAGGAAAGACATTCTTGCCATAGAGGGAGTACAGAGAAGGTTCACCAGACTGATTCCTGGGATGGCAGGACTTTCATATGAGGAAAGACTGGATAGACTCGGCTTGTACACGTTGGAATTCGGAAGACTGAGGGGGGATCTTATAGAAACTTACGGAATTCTTAAGTGGTTGGACAGGCTAGATGCAGGAAGATTGTTCCCGATGTTGGGGAAGTCCAGAACTAGGGGTCACAGTTTAAGGATAAGAGGGAAGACTTTTGGGACCGAGATGAGGAAATCATTTGTGAATCTGTGGAATTCTCTGCCACAGAAGGTAGTTGAGGCCAGTTCATTGGCTATATTTAAGAGGGAGTTAGATGTGGCCCTTGTGGCTAAAGGGATGAGGGGGTATTGAGAGAAGGCAGGGATGGGATACTGAGTTGGATGATCAGCCATGATCATATCAAATGGCGATGCAGGCTCGAAGGGCCGAATGGCCTACTCCTGCACCTATTTTCTATGTTTCTATGTTTCTATGAAAACAATCCCAGCCGATCCAGCCTCTCCCCATAACTCAAGCCCACCAATCACAGCAACATCCTTATGAATCTGTGTAAGAAGGAACTGCAGTTGCTGGTTTAAACCAAAAATAGACACAACATGCTGGAGTAACAGGCAGCATCTCTGGATAGAAGGAAAGGGTGACATTTCGGGTTGAGTCTGAACCCGAAATGTCACCCATTCCTTCTCTCCAGGGATGCTGCCTGGCCCGCTGAGTTACTCCAGCATTTTGTGTCTATCCTTATAAATCTTTTGTGCACCCCTCATGCTTAGTCATGGTGACCAGAACAGCACTCAATGGTCCTGGAGTGGTCTCACTAGAGTCGCCCTACACAGCTGTAACATGATGTCCCAGCTTTTGTACTCAGTGCCCTCTCCAATGAAGACAAGAGTGCCATATGCCTCATTCACCAACCTGTCTTTCTCAGATGATCTCGATCTTATTGTAACGTTAGACAACCGTCTTCATTGTCCACCACAGCACCATCTTCAATCTCATCTCTGAGGGCGGCATGGTGGCGTAGCGGTAGAGCTACTGCCTTACAGCGGCAGAGACCCGGATTTGATCCTGACTATGGGTACTTGTCTGTAAGGAGTTTGTGTGGGATTTCTCCGAGATCTTCGGTTTTCTCCCACACTCCAAAGACGTACAGGTTTGTAGGTTAATTGGCTTGGCTATCAATGTAAAATTGTCCCTAGTGTGTGTAGGGCAGTGTTAATGTGCGGGGATCGCTGGTCAGTGCTGACTCGGTGGGCCGAAGGGCCTGTTTCTGCGCTGTATCTCTAAACTAAACTAATCTGTAAGCGTACTAATTAAGCCAACTACACTCATCCAGATCATTTCAACAAACTAGATTCAGCACCGACCCCTGTAGCACACCACGGCTCACGGGCCTTCAAACAGTGTAAACCAACCCACCACCATCACCCTCTAAAGAGATTCAAGTTCCCTGGCGTGAATATTACCAATGATCTGTCATGGACCAACCACATTGATGCGACAACCAAGAAGGCACATCAGTCTCTACTTCCTTACGAGACTGAGGACATCTGGCATGTCATCATTAACTCTGACAAACTTCCACAGATGCACCTTTGAAAGCATACTTTCGAGTTGCTTTCAAGCTTGGTTTGGGAACAGCTCTGCCCAAGACCACAAGAAATGGCGGAGAGTTGTAGATGTTCTCCGTCTACGATTCTCTCTGCCTTGGAGAAGCAGCCAACATAATCAAAGACCCACCCCAGTCATTCCTTCTTCTCCCTGTTCCCATCCAGCAGGAAGTACAGAAGTTTCAAAGTGTGCACTATCACATTCGGGATCAGCTTCTTTCCCCATTATCAGGCTTCTAAATGGTCCTTCCATACGCTAAGTTACTGTCCAATGCACTTCTACCTCATTTGTCTTAGTCTGAGGAGTTGATGTGCTACAATGCTGCGAACTAACTCCTGTACTAAGTATCTTCCCCTTTGCTCTATTTATTGAGTTTGAGTTTGACTTGATTATATTTATGTACAGTGTATCTGATCTGTTTGGAGAGCATGCAAACCAAACTTGTCACCATACCTCGGTACACACGACAATAATAAATCCAAACCTAAACCGTCAGTTTTGTATCCAATTGCCCAACTCACCCAGGGTCCCATGTCATCTAACATGAGATCAGTCTACCATGTAGGACATTGTCAAAAGCCTTGCTGAAGACCATGTAGACCGTGAACCGCCCCGATTTCCCACACACATCATGCTGACTATCTTTAATCCGCTCCTATTTTTCCAAATGCAGGTAGATCCAATCTCTCAGAATCCCCTTCAGTAACTTGCTGACCATTGATGTTTGCCTTCACAGTCTGTAGTTGCCTACAGCCCCGCACCCAGTGATTCTCAATTCACCCAGTCCAAAGAAGGGTCTCCACCCGAAACGTCACCCATTCCTTCTCCCCAGGGATGCTGCCTGTCCCGCTGAGTTGCTCGAGCATTTTGTGTCTGTCTTCGGTGTAAATCGGCACCTGCAGTTCCTTCCTACCCAGTAATTCTGTGTTGTTGTTTGAATGCAGTTGACACTTTGGGAATTAGCGACGCTTTGAAGCAGAAGTTGGAAGATATTTTCATCCATGAGAAGCAGATTGAACTGGGTCGGACACTGGGACGAGGTCAGTAAATAATGGGCCTTAGTGATATCTATCCTTCTGGGCTTTTTGTGGCTGCTCTTGGTTATCTAATATTTACTGGTATAAGGGAGGGGAATCACTGGGTCTCTGGATGATATTCTTTTAATTTCTCCTTTCAGACGTGGAAACACACAAAAACACAACAGAAAATTTGTGAGGCAAAGTATAGTTTAGTTTTAGTTTAGTTGAGAGATACAGCGTGGAAACAGGCCCTTCGGCCGACCAGCAATCCCCGCACATTAACGCTATCATACACACACTAGGGACAATGTACAATTTACACTTTTATCAGCCAATTAGCCTACAAACCTGTATGTCTTTGGAGTGTGGGAGGGAACCGGAGATCTCGGAGAAAACCCACGCGGTCACGGGGAGAACGAACAGACTCTGTACAGACAGCACCCGTAGTCGGGATCGAACCCGGGTCGCAGGCGCTGTAAAAGGCCTGTCTCACGAGTCTGCGGTCATTGGCGGTGATACAGGAAGTATCTACCGCTCGTGGACCGCCAGAGACCGTGGGATCGGTCAAACGACCACCGCCGGGGCCGGTAAAAAAAATTCAGCACTGTCCAAAAAAAAAGTCAGCACTGTCCAAAAATAATTTCTTACCGCACAGCCGCCGCCAGTGAGGCACGAGTGCGGCACGGTCACCGCCACAGCCGCCGCCAGTGAGGCACGAGCGCCGTGAGTCAAACGCTCACCGCCACAGCCACCGCCAGTGAGGCACGTGTGCGGCACGGCCGCCGCCACAGCCCCGCGATTCGAAAGACGTCATCGCGTAGCGCGTCGCGTTGCGCGATGACGTAATCACCCGACGCCGCAAGCTCGTGGAACCGGCCGTACGGAGATCACTCGGCCCCCGCGCAGCATCCGTGCGGCGCTCCCGTGGTTGACGTGCGGTCCCCTCTTCCGGCGACGCCGCGCTTCACCGCCAATGACCACAACACCGTGAGACAGAGCCTTAAGGCAGCAACTCTACCGCTGCACCACCCTGCCGCCCCTGCTGTATGACTGCTGTTTGCAAAACTAAAACGAGGCCTGACACGAGGACCATGGTAACACCATTATTACACCACTGGGAATTACTGGAGAGATCATGGTGGTGTGTTGGGTGCGACTGATGTCAGTCCTGACAATATAACAGTGTCTGCAGAAGCGATCCGGTTTACAAGTCGTGAGAAATAAATAACGATCACAACTGTTTTCAGTAAAGTGATGTGAAACAAAAAAACAGAAAATCCTGGCAATTCTCAGTGGGTTGGGCAGCATCTGTGGAAGGAGAAACAGATATTTCTGAAACATTGTTCTCTCTCCACAGATAGTGAATGACATGCTGAGTCATAGAGTGATACAGTGTGGAAACAGGCCCTTCTGCCCAATTTGCCCACACCGATCAACATGTCCCATCCACACTAGTCCCACCTGCCTGCGTTTGGCCCATATCCCTCTAAACCTGTGCTATCCACGTACCCATCTAAATGTTTCTTAAACTTTGCGATGGTACATGGAGTATTCCCAGAATTTTAGTTTATCGTTCAGACTTCCAGCATCTGCAGTATTCATTTGATTTTCATGTACAGTGTTGTTCAGTTGCTTTCCTCAGTCTTTTTCATTACCTTCTCCCCTCGCTCAGTAACTCTGTGTTTTGCCTTAATGCAGTTCGCACTCGGAATGAGCGATGCTTTTAACAGATGCTGGTCCTTCTGAGTCAGAAGGTTGTGAGTGCAGCTCCCCGCTGCAGACTCGAACAGATAATCTAACACTGGCGGATGGCTCTGTAGACACATGGCATGCCTGTTCCTGTGCCAGAATGGTTCTCTCTCCCTCAGCACAGCATTGAGGTGGAAGATTGATTCTCCCAGCAGCGCAGCATTGAGTTGATGGTGTCTTGTTGGATATTCTTATTGTTTTGACCCAGCATTGATTAAGCGCTGCTCGGATAACAGAAATCTTCACGTCTATAGTTCAGCAGGGCCTTCCTCAGTTCTTGCCAATATTTATCATCAACCTAACATCATTAGAGATCCTGGTCAAAATCTTACTGTTACCTATGGAAAATAATTGGCTACTTCAAGACATGACCACTTTAAAGGCACTTAATTGGGGGCTGAGTGCTTTGGCTTGGTCCAGAATCATGAAAGACGTTCCATCCTAGGCAACATCTTGGTGAATCTCGCCAGCTACCCTCCACAGTGCAATTACATCCTCCATATAGTGTGGCAACCAGGACTATACATAATTCAACTACGGCCTCATCAAAGTTTTATACATTTGTAGTGTTACCTTCTTGCTTCTTGTTCTAGCAGTAGCTTAAGTTTGTAACAGTATATTAGGCATTACAGGCCTCGGAACTAACCTCAGAAACCCACCTGGCCCCACTGAGAAAACGGCTTAGACAGCCATCAGCAGTATTGTCGATGTCATTCTCTGCTTTAGACTTTGGAGGCACAGCATGGAAACAGTCCGTTTGGGCCCACTGACTGCGTGCCGACCTGCGATCACCCTGTACGCTACCACTATCCTACACACTAGGGTCAATTTACAATTTTACCGAAGCCAATTAACCTACAAACCTGCGCGTCTTTGGAGTGTGGGGGGAAACCGGAGCGCCCAGAAAAAACCCACGCAGGTCACAGGGAGAGCGTGCAAACTCCGTACAGACAGCACCCGTGGTCAGGATCGAAGCCTGGTCTCTGGCACTGGAAGGCAGCAGCTCTACCCGCTGCACCACCATGCTGCCCTGAAGTTGATGTTGTTTATATTCCAGGGGAGTTTGGCTCTGTCAAGGAGGCGTATTTAAAGATGGAGGATGGGTCCACACAGAAGTTGGCCGTGAAGATGCTGAAAGGTGAGTGGAGCAACTGACCAGGGTCGGGTGACGGGATTAGACTGGGTGACCTCTGTGTCGATGTGTTTGGTCAAGCTGTGCAGGTGTGATTGACCTCCATCCCAGTGACCTCACCTCACCTTCACTCCCAATCCCAGGGGAGAGGCCATGTGGCCACTCCAAGGCTGCTATCCCCCTTACTATATTAATGATTTGGACGAGGCGACTGAAGGCTTTGTGGCAAGGTTTGTGGATGATACGAAAATGGGTGGAGGGGCAGGTAGTGTAGAGAAAGCAGGGACTCTGCAGAAGGACTTGGACAGGTTGGGAGAGTGGGCAGAGAAGTGGCAGATGGAATATAGTGCAGCAAAGCGTGGAGTCATGCATTTTGGTCGTAGGAATAAAGGAGTAGATTATTTTCTAAATGGGGAGAGAATCCAGAAATCGGAGGTGCAAAGTGACTTGGGAGTGCTGGTGCAGGATTCCCAAAAAGTTCATCTGTAAGTCGAATTGGTAATAAAGAAAGCAAACTCAATGCCAGCATTTATTTCCAGAGGGCTTGTATACAAAAACAGGGATGTAATGTTAATGCTCTATAAGGCGCTGGTAAGGCTGCATTTGGAATATTGTGTGCAATTTTGGGCACCATATCTGAGGGTGTGCTGGCTCTGGAGAGGGTCCAGAGGAGGTTTACAAGAATGATCCCAGGAATGTGTGGGTTAACCTATGATGAGCGTTTGTCGGCACTGGGCCTGTACTCGCTGGAGTTTAGAAGAATGAGGGGGGACCTCATTGAAACGTACCGAATAGTGAAAGGATTGGTTAGAGTGGATGTGGAGAGGATGTTTCCACTAGTGGGAGAGTCTAGGACTAGAGGTCATAGCTTCAGAATTAAAGGATGTTCTTTTAGGAAGGAGATGAGGAGAAATGTATTTAGTCAGAGGGTGGTGAATCTGTGGAAATTGTTGCCACAGAAGGCTATGGAGGCCAAGTCAGTTGATATTTTAAAGACAGAGATAGATTGATTCGTGATTAATACGGGTGCCAGAGGTTATGGGGAGAAAGCAGGAGAATGGGGTTAGGAGGGAGAGATAGATCAGCCATGATTGAATGGCGGGGTAGACTTGATGGGCCGAATGGCCTAATTCTATTCCTTACGATCTTATGACCTCCCACTGTAATAATCAATGGCTGCGCACCTCGTTGTCCCAGCTAAAGTGCCAATATAATATGTTCACGCTCTGACAACCTAAAGATGGTTAAATGCAGAAACAATGAACAGCAGATGGTGATTTACAAGGGAGGCTCTTCTCTAAAGATATTTAAAGTTGTGTTTAAAATAATGACCCAAGTTTCTTCACACAACTTCAAGCCATTTCATATTCATTCTTTTTTCCCCTCTATTTCGATCGCTGCCCATTTCCAATGAAATCAAGTCATGTTAATTATCAGAGGCACAGTTGTCGTCACCTGAATTCATCTTTTGCCGGCCCTGATTTGTCCTGCTTTGTCTTCACTTCCAGTTTTATTTCCTGCTCTCCCTACTACAATCAGTCTGTAGAAGGGTCCTGACCCGAAACGTTACCCATTTTCTCCGACAATGCTGCCTGACCCGCTAAGTTACTCAGCATTTTGTGTCTGCACTTTTCTATGTTCTATGTCAATGCAGACGGCAAGTATTTATTTAAGATCTCACCTATACCCTCTCTGGCTTCATGTGCAGGTTGCAACTTTAATCCCTCACCCTACTCTTTTTACTCTCTTATCCTTACGAAAGTTATGAAATGTCTGGGGATTTTCCTTAATATCCCCTCCAGCATGTTTGCACCCCATTTTGTCATCCATTTCCTTAATTACTCCCCCTACATTCTATATCTTTTCCTATTTTAGATCTCTACATCTGTCAGAGGTACCCATTTTCACTCTTGTCAACCCTTGTCCAACATTCACGACATCCAGGGTTCCTTGGACGCATTGGCCTTGTCTTTCACCCTTAATTGAACATACTGGCTCCAAACATTCACTCTATGTGAGCGGTTCTCAATGATTGCTTGTAGACTTATTTACAAGTAGTTGCTCGTAGTCCACTTCCAAGTCCTGTATCATCATATTACGATCGGCCTTCCCCCACTTAAGGACTTCACATCAGTTTAGTTTATTGTCACGTGTACCGAGGTACAGTGAAAAGCTTTTTGTTGCGTGCTAACCAGTCAGCAGAAAGACAATACATGATTACTGTCGATCCATTTGTACGTCCACACCACATTGAGCATCGCTGAATCCCCACTTGGCTGTTGCGTAACATTGGGAACACTCCCTGTAGACACGGTGGAGCAATCAAACTTTTCACATCTGAAATTGGATTGTTTTTTGTTCAACGTGGATATTGAAGGATGATGAACCAAGGCGGGCAGAGGGAGGGCAATGTGACCTGGTGGAATGATGGAGCAGGTCTGACAAGATGGGTGGCTCACGTCTCTTCCTTCCTCCCTCTCCCACGCAGCTGAAATCAGTGCAACTGGGGACAACGAGGAATTCTTGCGAGAGGCCGCCTGCATGAAGGAATTCGACCACCCGAACGTCATTAAGATTATTGGTGAGTGAGCCAGAGGAGGGAGGGTGAAGTCAACATGGCACCGGTGGGCGGGTGGAAAGCAGCGCCACCTGGTGCTCGGGTACAGAACCCACCATGCCGCCTACACTAGTTGGACAGGGCCTTGTCCCATGACATCCCGCACCATTAGCGCTGTTTCCCCACCATTGGTTCCGTCCCTGCGCACCCCTCCAGATTCAGGGGCAGTTTCTTCCCAGGTGTTATCAGGCAACTGAACCACCCTACCACAACCAGAGAGCAGTGCTGAACTGCTATCAACCTCATTGGTGACCCTCGCACTATCTTTGATTGGACTTTACTGGCTTTACCATGAACTGAACGTTATTCCCTTATCATGTGTCTATACACTGCGAATGGCTCGATGGTAATCATGTATTTCTTTCCAGCTTTTCACTGTACCTCGGTACATGTGACAATAAACTAAACTGAACTGAACACCTGTCATGGTATGAAGGGAACCGGCTCTCAGTCATCCAATCAAAGGGATTCGCTCTCTGCCTGCCAAAAATCCTCTCCAGTCTGTAACACAGGCACTCCGTGTTTTATGTGGGGGTTACCTTCCAGAAAAGCAGCGGCAATTCAAAAAAGCGTAAATTAAACGTAAACATTTAAACAGGCGTAAATCTGAGCGTGTTATTTTCAATTATGCGGTATGTAAATTTGGATTTGGTATTAATCAACCAAGTGCATTATTTGAAAATTCCAATCAAGCCGCATGAGGCACCTGTAATTTTAAAATCGAGGGAGATGGAATCATATTTGATACACCCCATGCATTTTTAACATTGGAGAATAATTAAAAATTAATAATTAAAATTAAATAATTAAAATTTCACGTGACTCCGAAGTAAAATTAAAAATTAAACCTACACCCATAACCTGGTTGACAGGTTTTCTAGGAAATGTTTTTTTTTTTAAATGAACTTTTGTAAATTGAGAGAACTGGAGCAGAGGAGGCTGAGGAGTGACCTGATTAAGGTGTGTAAGATTGTGGGATGTATTGATAGGGTAGATATTATATTCTTATGGTAGATGTCTCAAAATCAAGAGGGCACCTGTTTTCTATGTTCATAAGTGATAGGAGCAGAATTGGGTCAGTCGGCCCATTAAGCCATTCAATCATGGCTGATCTATCTCTCCATCTCAACCCCATTCTCCTGCCTTCTCCACACAACCCCTGACACCCGTACTAAATAAGAGGTAGGAGTTTGAAAGGGAACCTGAGGGGTAAGTTCATTTTTTACACAGAGAGTGAAATATCTAGAACCCATTGCCAGAGGAGCTGGTGAAATCAGTTACAATCACTGGGTTTAAGCAAACACCTAAATAGGCAAGGCATAGAACAAGACGACAATAATGCAGGCTATTAGGAGACCTAAACAGCAACCTCTGATGACCTTGCCCGCCACCCAAGGTTTCCATGAGGTCACCAGAGGTTTTGGTCACTCTCCCGAATGGTCAAAAGTGGTTTCCGCGTGGTTGAGGCTTCATCTAGGTTGCTGCTATTTTTTCACTATGATTGAAACCGGCCTCGACTAAAAATAGGTTGCCGTTTTAAAAATCGATAATTCTTTAGTCGCAGGTCTAGTCGAAGCCGGTTTACTTCATAGTCGAGGAAGGTTTTCACATATGGGTGGGAGGTGGTAGGAGGCTGCAGGTCACCTCGACCTTGATTTTTTTTTGGGTGGCGGGCAAGGTCACCAGAGGTTGCTGTTTAGGTCTCCTAAGTGGAACAGGGGCTTAATGGGATTAGTGAGGTTAGGCA
>CM075978.1:59501555-59571555 GCA_038087875.1 Malacoraja senta | reverse complement strand
AGAGGGCGGTGAATCTGTGGAATTCATTGCCACAGAAGGCTGTGGAGGCGATTAAGGTGGAGATTGACAGATTCTTAATTAGTAAGGGTGTTATAGGTTATCGGGAGAAGGCAGGAGAATGGGCTTTGGAAGGAAAGATAAATCACCACAAAATATGTGGTCGTATTCTGAGAAAGAGTGATCAGGAGTAATGCAGACTGTGTGAAAATAAGAGAATTGGCAGGAGCCCATCACAGATTTACAGACGTATATTTACAGAACCTTCTCCAAAAGTCAGCACATCAGCAGTGCAGCACCCTCTGAGTACTGCTGCAAACTATCAGCCCCAACATTAGCGCACAAGTCTTTGGAGTGGGTCTTGAAACCAAAAGATACCGTCCAAAGGCAAGACTGAAATATAGCTGGCAGTTAAATTTTTTGTTTAGTTTAGAGATACACCGCAGAAACAGACCCTTCGCCCCACCGAGTCCATGCCGGCCAGCGATCCCCGCACACCAACACTATCCTACACACACTAGGGACAATTTACACTTATACCAAGCCAATTAACCTGCAAACCTGGACGTCTTTGGGGTGTGGGAGGAAACCGAAAATCTTGGGGGAAAACCAAGCGGTCACGGGGAGAATGTACAAACTCCATACAAACAGCACCCATGGTCGGGATCGAACCCGGGTGTCTGGCGCTGCAAGCACTGTAAGGCAGCATCTCTACCGCTGTGCCACCGTGCCGCCCTGTTAATGATAACACTGTCGGTGAATGTTGCGGAAGCGTGGAACATGGAATCAGCCGGGTGGTCAATAGACAATAGACAATAGGTGCAGGAGTAGGCAATTCGGCCCTTCGAGCCAGCACCGCCATTCAATGTGATCATGGCTGATCATCCCCAATCAGTACCCCGTTCCTGCCTTCTCCCCATATCCCCTGACTCTGCTATCTTTAAGAGCCCTATGTAGCTCTCTCTTGAAAGTATCCAGAGAACCTGCCTCCACCACCCTCTGAGGCAGAGAATTCCACAGTCTCACCACTCTCTGTGAGAAAAAGTGTTTCCTCATCTCCATTCTAAATGGCTTACTCCTTATTCTTAAACTGTGGCCCCTGGTTCTGGACTCCCCCAACATCGGGAACATGTTTCCTGCCTCTAGCGTGTCCAAACCCTTCACAATCTTATATGTTTCAATGAGATCCCTCTCATCCTTCTAAGCTCCAGAGTGTACAAGCCCAGCTGCTCCATTCTCTCAGCATATGACAGTCCCGCCATCCCGGGAATTAACCTTGTAAACCTACGCTGCACTCCCTCAATAGCAAGAATGTCCTTCCTCAAATTAGGGGACCAAAACTGCACACAATACTCCAGGTGTGGTCTCA
This sequence comes from Malacoraja senta, assembly GCA_038087875.1. Lineage (NCBI taxonomy): Eukaryota > Metazoa > Chordata > Chondrichthyes > Rajiformes > Rajidae > Malacoraja > Malacoraja senta. The sequence continues at coordinate 59,570,189 of CM075978.1, read as the reverse complement.
CTAGGGCCCTGTACATCTGCATTTCAGACTTATTCATAAACTTATTCATTCATTCATTCTACAGGTCCGCGCCGACCAATGATCACCCGTATACTAGTTCTATCCTAGACACACTCGGGGCAAATTACACAAGGCTATTAACCCACAAGCCTGCACGTCTTTGGTCATTGTGAATGCATGAATGTTTTTCTAGGCTGGACCAAGACATGCGTGTGTGTGTGGCAGACTTTGGCTTATCCCGGAAGCTGTACAGTGGAGACTACTATAGACAAGGGAGCATGAGCAAGCTGCCCGTCAAATGGATTGCACTGGAGAGTTTGGCAGATAATGTTTACACAGTTCACAGCGATGTGGTAATGTACAACGTCCATGCATACCTATATGTATATAGATCACACCTGTTACATTGCTCAAGTGTAGCCTATGACTTTAGTCACCGCTTTTATCTTTAAGAACATACAGATCTTTAGTCAGAGGATAGTTAATCTGCGGAACTAATTGCCACAGAGGGCTGTGGAGGCCAAGTCAGTGGATATTTTTACGGCAGAGACGGACAGATTCTTGATTGGAACGGGTGTCAAGGATTATGGGGAGAAGGCAGGAAAATGGGATTAGGAGCCGAGATCAGACATGATTGAATGGCGGAGTGGACTTGATGGGCCGAATGACCTAATTCTACTCCTATAACTTGTGAACTTGTGAAATAGGAACAGGGGTCATTAGGTCATAAGTGATAGGAGCAGAATTAGGCCATTCAGCCTATCAAGTCTATGCCATTCAATCATGGCTGATCTATCTCTCCATCCTAACCCCATTCTCCTGCCTTCTCCCCATAACCCTTGACACCCGTACTAATCAAGAATCTATCTATCTCTGCCTTAAAAATATCCATTGACTTGGCCTCCACGGCCCTCTGTGGCAAATCCAGATTATCCTGAAGGTTATCCTGATGAACCATTGGCTATAGCCACAAGCAGCAGACTGAGGGGCAGAGAAACCTATACTTGTGCCGCGTGAGCTGTTCATGCCTCAAATCAATTCACAGCCTGTGAAATGCAGCCAACTAACCCCAACAAAGCTCCACAAACTCCAATGTACGTGGAAATGTATCCTTTCACTTCCACTAAAAGTGCAATGCCGGGATGCAATCCTCCTCTGTAATGGTTGCACTGACCAAATTCAATATCTCATACCACGGTCATCAATTAAAAAAAAAAAGACATTCAGAAGTAAATGAACTGGTATCAGCAAAGCTGAAGACAGAATGGCTGAAAACCTCATTTAGTTCCCATGGAGTTTAGAGAAGTAACTCTGCTGTCCCAGTCTTTACCCTCTCGCCAAATGTCCTCAGCTGACTGTAAGCACCAGATAGCTATAGTTGTGGAAGAACCCCATCATCAACACCGAGCGATTCAACTATAGGCCACGAATGCTTATGTAGGAAGGAACTGCAGATGCTGTTTTACACCGAAGATAGACACAAAATGCTGGAGTAATTCAGCGGGACAGGCAGCATCTCTGGAGAGAAGGAATGGGTGACGTTTTGGGTCGAGACCCCTTCTTCAGACTTCTTGCCTGGTTAGTGAAGGCCCCATACTAGGTATTGCTTATGTTCCGGTCAATGATCTTGTAGAAAGGGCCTGGATCTTTGTTATAAGAGGGCTTTCCTTTAATCCATTGTCCCTATCACTACTTGTGTCCAGCACTTAGTGAGACGGGTTTGACTAAGCTGATGTACTTTGCGCATGTTTTCTATATTTAACTGCGTGTTTTTTAAATTTGGATTCCAGTGGTCATTCGGGGTGACCATGTGGGAGATAGCAGTGAGAGGGCAGACCCCCTACCCAGGGGTTGAGAATGCAGAGCTGTATGACTACCTCATATCGGGACAGAGGTTGAAGCAACCCTCAAGCTGCTCCGATGAATTGTGAGTGCGATCCTCGGCAAAATTACTCCTCCGATGCAAATCTGTGTGCATTCCTAGCTAACATCTACCCTGTACATGCTGGTCCACACGAGACCGCAAGGAATTGTAGCAAATTGTGGACGCAGCCCAGACCATCACACAAACCAACCTCCCTTCCATTGACTCCATTTACACCTCACGCTGCCTCGGCAAGGCCAGCAGCATAATCAAGGACGAGTCGCACCCTGGCCACTTCTCCCCTCTCCTATAGAAACATAGAAAATAGGTGCAGGAGGAGGCCATTCAGCCCTTCGAGCCAGCACCGCCATTCATTATGATCATGGCTGATCTTCCCAAATCAATAACCCTTGCCTGCCTTCTCCCCATATCCCTGATTCCACTAGCCCCTAGAGCTATATCTAACTCTCTCTTAAATCAATCCAGTGATTTGGCCTCCACTGCCCTCTGTGGCAGGGAATTCCCATCAGGCAAGAAGTATAGAAGTGTGAAAACGCACACCTCCAGATTCAGGGGCAGTTTCTTCCCAGCTGTTATCGGGCAACTGAATCATCCTACCACAACCAGAGAGCAATGCTGAACTACTATCCACCTCTTTGGTGACCCTCGGACTATCATTGATCGGACTTTACTGGCTTTACCTGGCAATAAACGTTATTCCCTTATCATGTTCCTGTACACTGTAAATGGCTCGATTGTAATCATGTATTGTCTTCCTGCTAACTGGGTTAGCACGCAACAAAAGCTTTTCACTGTACCTCAGTACACGTGACAATAAACTAAACTGAGATGAACTAAACTGAACTCACAGTCAAAACAACCCTTCATTTAAAATTCATCTGCTTAATGTTAAGGTGCAGTGGTACAGCTGGTAGAGCCACAGTCTCCCAGGACCAGTGACCCCGGTTCCATCCTGACCTCGGGTGATGTCAATGTGTAGTTTGCACGTTCTCCCTGTGACCGTATAGTATGGGTTTCCTCCAGGTGCTCCCGTTTCCTCCCACATCGTAAAGACGTGCAGGATGTAGGTTTAATTGGCCTCTGTAAATTGTCCCTTGTGTGTAGAGAGTGGATGGGAAAGTGGGATAAACAGGAATGCATAATCAATGATCGGCGTGGACAGTGAACTGAAGGGCCCACTCCTCTATGTATTAATCAACCTCCGTGCCATGCTCATCGCAGCCCTGTGACCACGCACAAACTACAGACCACAAGCCACAAGCACCTCCCACTCTGCCTTGGATTTGATTCATCTACCATCCTATCATCTAAGGCCCTGAACTCTGAAATTCCCCCTTGGACCCTCCACCTTGCATTTTCCTTCAAGGCGTTCCCCAAACCTTACTCTTTAACATCTTCACTGTTTTGGTCACCTGCTTTAACATCTAACCAGTTTCAATTATATTTGTACTGTGAATCCCCTGAGAAGTTCTGCTATTTAAAACAATTTGTGGAAATGGAAGTAGTTCTTAGGTTAAAGAGTTCTCAGTGCTATGAACAAAGGTCAGGGTTGGATATAGTTATTGTTATTAAATAATGGGGTCAGGAGAAATTTGTCATGTAAATGGAGCAGGGTTATAGATGGGCCTCCTGTGTTTGATTAATGTCGTGATACTCTGTTACATGACGAGATTTAAAATGGGTGCCGTTGATTATTGCAGAGGGCCAGATTCTCTTGTGAAACCAATTCCAATGCAATAAAAACAGAATATGTTGGGCATATTCCATTAGAAAAAGGGTCTCGACCCCGAAACATCACCCATTCCTTCTATCCAGAGATACTGCCTGTACCGCTGAGTTACTCAGCAATTTATGTCTGTTTTTATTTAAAGTCCTTCAGAAATCCTTCTTGGAGGATCCTTCTTAAAGTTCTTAATCCTTCTTAAAATCCTTTGTGTTTAGTATAGGTGTCAGAGGTTATGGGAGAAAGCAGGTGAATGGGGTTATGAGGGAGAGATAGATCAGCCACGATTGAATGGCGGAGTAACTTGATGGGCTGAATGGCCTAATTCTACTATTTCTTATGAACCTTATAAATGATTAAAAAAGTACGGAAATGGACTTGATGGGCTGAAGGGTCTGTATGACTGTTTCAACATATCAATCTCTGACATTTCTGTCACCTTCAACGTGATCCTACCACCAGTCAAAATCTTCCCATCCCCATCCCTTTCTGCAGCGACCTCTCTCCCCACAACTCCTTGGTTCACTCATCCCTCCCCACCCAACCTGCCCTTCCCCAGAATCACTCGCCTGAAACCTCTTCTCTCACCTCCAATTCTGGGACCCCAGCAGTCCCTTCCAAGTGAGACCAAATTTCACGTGCACCTCTTCCGACCTCGTCCACTGCTGCATCCGTTGCTCCCGATGTGGCCTCCATTTTTACGTAGGCAAGACCAGGCGTAGATTAGGTGACTATTTTGCCAAAACACTTGTACTTTGTCCACCAAAGCCATCTGGATCTCCTGGTTGTTAACTTCACTTCACATTCCCATACCAGGTTCTCTGTCCTCAGCCGTCTCTATTGCCAGAGTGAAGTCACACACATCCTGGAGGAAAAGCGCCTCATATTCCACTTGTGTAGCTTACAATAGAATGGTATGAACATGGAATTCTCCAATTTCAAGTAAATCCCCTCTTCCCTTCACCCCCCCCCCTCCCCTCTGTGCACACACCTTTCTCCCAGTACACCATTAAAGAGCGGCACGGTGGGCGCAGCGGTAGAGTTGCTGCCTCACAGCGCTTACAGCGCCGGAGACCCGGGTTCAATCCTGACTACCTCGTGCTGTCTGTACGGAGTTTGTACGTTCTCCCCGTGTCCTGCGTGGGTTTTTCTCTCAGATCTTCGATTTCCTCCCACACTCCAAAGACGTGCAGGTTTGTAGCTTAATTGGCTTGGTAAATGTTAAAAAAAATTGTCCCTAGTGTGTGTGTAGAATAGTGTTAATATGCGGGGATCGCTGGTGGGCGCAGACCCGGTGGGCCGAAGGGCCTGTTTCTGCGCTGTATCTTTAAACTAAATTAAACCATCGAGCTAATCCTTTCCTCGCTTCATTCCTTTCATCCCCCCTCCTCAATACTTGCTATCCTCCATTTTCCCTTTTATCCCCCTTCTTTTTAACCTCCCCCATCCCCTTCCACCCACATCCCTCCACTCCAGTTTTACATTTCACTCCTCTTCCTTCCTTGTCTAACACTTTTTTTAATCTTCATTTCTCCTCTACCCTCTCTCACTATGCCTATCAAAGCCCCCCTCTTCACCCCCTCCTCACCTGTATCCACCTATCACTTGCCAGTTTTTGCCCCGTCCCTGCCTCCACCAGCTTTTTCCTCCACACTTCCAACTGTCTGAATAAGGGCAAACACAAAAAGCTGGAGTAACTCTGCGGGTCAGACAGCATCTCTGGAGAAACGGAATAGATGACGTCTTGGGTCGAGACTCTTCTTCAGAGTCCTGACCTGAAATGTCATTTGTCCATTTCTTTCCACAGTGGCTGCCTGAGGCCCTGAGTTCTTACTGCAGATTGGGTTTTTTTTGCACTAGATTCCAACCTGTGCAGTCTCTTGTCTCTATAATTGAGTTGGGTTCCCACTACATCCTGATTCTAAATGGAACTGGAAATAGCTGGGGAAACGCAGCTGGTCAAGCAGCATCTGTGGGAAAAGTAAACAGTTAACGTTTCAGATCTGGGACATCTCAGTGACTGGGCAAGGAAAAAATAATTTCTTTTTTTTGTATCAAAAATAATTTCTTTAATTATGATACAAAACAAAACCGTGGTGACACACCCACCACCCTAGTACAAAATCACCAAATTATCTAGTCACTACATTTTCAAACATCTATGCTACATTCCTTATTGAGGATACACTCCACCCCCGCGGTGCCCAACGGTCCTGGAAATCCCGTGGACAGCGCGTAGTCCCTCTCTAACACCACCGGGCGTGGACGTAACCCCGGAAAGGGGCAGGCAGCCAGCTCGGGCAGAGCCCTCTTCCGCCTGGTACCGTGACTGGCGGTTGGCCAACTTGGCCAGGCCCAGGAGCAACCCAACCAGGACATCTTCAGCCCTACTCTCTCCCTTATGCACAGGGTGTCCAAAGATGAGGATGTTGGGTGAGAAGTGCAGCCAGGAGGCCAGAAGGCAAGAAGCAGCCCCTTTAGATATTGGAACAGGGGCTGCAGCTTCACACACTCCATATAGACGTGGACCACAGACTCTCTCAGCCCGCAAACGTGCAGGCGGCTGGCGAGTCTGTGAACCGCGAGAGACCAGGTTGGATGGGACTCCTCAGTGCAGTACCCTCCTCCCCAGGTCACCGATGTAGAGGGGGAGAATCCCTGCGTAGAGGGACCCCCACCGGGGGGCGGCCTCTAACAAGCTAGTTTTCAGGAGGTCCGAAAATATTGGGCTTGCTACCCAAAACCATTGGAGGAGGTGCAGATAAGAATGGATATGATGGAAATGACAGAGGGTAGTTAGGGACTGAATGGGTGCTCTTTGGTGACCTTGGAGATGCTTCACGGGGTACTTGAAAAACAGCATCTCCCTGTAGCCGATCGGCTGTTAACGAGAGCCTTTAACCCTTTGTGTTGAGACAGGTACCAACTCATGCAGAGATGCTGGCACACTGAGCCCAAGCTCAGACCCTCCTTCGAATCTTTGAGGTGGTCACTGGAATACCTCTTGCGGGGCCTTTCCCCGGTCACAGAGCAGCCCCCGTCTTTCTACATGAACCTACGGGAGGGGGCAGGAGCTTCGGAGTGCAGCACGGCTTGCAGCACGGCTTGCTGGCAGGTGGACCAGAGCGGAGGCAACATGGACGCCCCAGCTGTAGTGGGCACCTCTGACTACCGATATGTGACAGCCCCTCTGAGCGTGTTGGAGGACGCAGCGTACAACCTAGCAGGTGAGATGGAGAGCCATCCACACGATGGGCAGCCGGAAGACCAAGTCGTTATTCATCTCTAACAACCGGAAAGCTGGGCCTAATCGACGAGCAGTGCAATAATGACGTGAAACTGGGGCTAAACACCTCAGCTGTGCCTTGAAGTATCCATATGAACATGGATCCAACTCCTGGAGGTTGACTGGTTTCCGTGGGATCCAAATCCCAAAAGACTCAAGAATTATGTTGTTAATTAAAAAAAGATGATAAATTTATTGAACATGAAATATTACTGCACAGTTTCCTCTGCAAAGTTTTTCTTTGATTTGAATTAAACAGATTTTTTTAAATTAAAGTTCGGTCTCTTTGGTGGGTGATTGAAAGAGTTTCACTGTTGGAGCAATCGCTCTGGAGTAAAACGTTGATAATCTGCATCAAAATGTTGAAAAATCCCACTGGCCTGGTGTCTGCCTCAGTCATGGAGTCCAGGACGTGAAGATAGACACAAAAAGCTGGAGTAACTCAGTGGGTCAGAAAGCGCCTCTGGAGAGAAGGAATGAGTGACGTTTCGAGTCGAGACCCTTCTTCAGACTGAGTCAGGGGAGAAGGAAATGAGAGATATAGACTGATGTAGAGAGATATAGAACAAATGAATGAAAGATATGCAAAAAAAGTGACGATGATAAAGGAAACAGGTTAGCTGTTTGCTAGTATAGATAATGAGACTCAACAAGACAACTTTGAAGCTGGTATGACTTGGGTGGGGGAGGGTTGGAGAACGAGGGGATGGTGCAAGGGTTACTTGAAATTAGAGAAGTCAATATTCATACCGCTGGGGTGTAAGCTGCCCAAGCGAAATATGAGATGCTGTTCCCCCAATTTGCATTTGGCCTCACCCTTGACAGTGGAGGAGACCCAGGACAGAAAGGTCAGTGTAGGTAGGAAGGAACTGCAGATGCTGGTTTAAACCAAAGATGGACACAAAAAGCTGGAGTAACTCAGCGGGACAGGCAGCATCTCTGGAGAGAAGGAATGGGTGACGTTTCGGGTCGAGACCCTTCTTCAGTCAATGTGGGAATGGGAAGGGGAATTATAGTGGTTGGCTACCGGAAGAACAGGTAGGTCCAGGCGAACTGAGCGCACACTGTTTGCTAGGTGAGAACGGGTACAGACAATGAGACTTGGTTTAAACCAACATCCGCAGTTCCTTCCTACACAGTCCAGAATGTGAGGCGGGGAGGAAAGGTGGGGGATCCACAGAGCAGTCAGATCTAGGATCCAAACGGTGAGGTGGCTCGAGCCATAGGGGGTGGGGGGGTCCCGAAGTCCAGAATATGTGTGGGTTTGTGACCAGAGATAGGATATAGGGTGCTTGGATATTTTCTGCTCCCTTGAATCTCATCAGGTTTGCTGGAAAAATATATTATACTACCGTGTGTGACATGTTAAAAAAAAAAAGAAGAAATAAAATTGTAGATGCAAGGAACTGCAGATACTGGTTTACAAAGGACACAAAGTTCTGGCGTAACTCAACAGGGTCAGGCAGCATCTTCGGAGAACTTCTTCTAAAGAGTGGCCCCAACTGAAACATCACCTACCCATGTTCTCCAGCACTTTGTGTCCTTTGAAATAAAAGTGGGTTTGGCTGGCAATGGAGTAACACCCAGTAATGCAAGCGACTCTTCTGGCAACACCAATGTTCGACGGATGCTGAATCAGTGGAGGTTTGCTGGATTGAACTGGTTGAGGAGTTTGTCAGCTGATGGGAAGGAAGGAGAGCAGAGGGGAAGGGATAGACACAAAATGCTGGAGTAAATCAGTGGGAAAGGCAGCATCTGGAGGAATGGGTGACGTTTCGGGTCGAGACCCCTCTTCAGACTGACGCACATTCCTTCACATGTGTATTGGTAACAACACCACTTGAAATCGGTTGGTTTTAATGCTAAGGAAGAAAGAATTGTGTTTGCGATTTTTCGACCAAGTGTCATAAAATGCATCAGAACCAATTAAATATTTTTGAGGTGTGCTCATTCTTGCAAATGTCAGGAAGATGGTAGCCAATCTACACACAGTGAATTTGCACAAATATAAAATAATACATGAGTCATAGAATCATAGAGTGATACAGTGTGGAAACAGGCCCTTCAGCCCAACATGTGTTGTTACAAGATCTACAGTGATAGGAACTCCCTTGGTCAAATATTGGTATTGGCTTATTACTATGGTTTTGCGAGACAGAAGAAAAGATTTATTTTACTATTCATGCAAATCATACTATACGTGAGCACCTCAGGTAGTGCAAAAGAGAAAATAAGCAGAATGCAGAATATAGTGTTGCAACTGCAAAGAAAATGCACATTAAAAAAGTGCAAAGGCTGCAAGGTAGATTGGAAGATGAGGAATTCATCCTTGGCTTATGAAAGGTCCATTCATCATCTGAGAACAGTGGGAAGAAACTGCTCCTGAATCTGGTGGTATGTGCCTTCAAGCTTTTGTACCTTCTGCCCAGGGGAGGGGAGTAGGGAGAATGGTGTGAGTGGTCCTCGATTATGTCAGCTGTTTTCCTGAGGCAACGTGAGGTATTGATGGAGTTAATGAGGGTTAATGGTAGGGGGGGGGGGGTGGTTTGCGTGATGGACTAGGCTGTGTCCACAACTCTGCACTTTCTTGTGGTCTTGTGCAGAGCAGTTTCCAAGCTAAGCTGCAATGCATCCAGACAATAGAAAGGGTCTCAACCTGAAATGACACCTATCCATATTCTCCACGGATGCTGCCTGACCCGCTGAATTACTCCAACACTTTTGAGTATTTTTATCCATCCAGATAAGATGCTTTCTGTAGTTCATTTACAGACATTGGGGACATGCCGAATTTCCTTCGCCTTCTAAGGAAGTAGAGGCATTTGTATGTTTTTGTGGCCATGGTGTCAATGTGGTCGGACCAGGTCAAATTGTTGGTCGTATTTACATCTGGAGTAGTTGACCACCTGCAGTTCAACGTCATTAATATTGACTGAGGTGTGCTTTTTGCTCCACTTCCTGAAGTCGATGCCTAACTCCTTCATTATCTTGATATTCAGGGAGAGATTGTTGTCTTGACACTATGCTACTAAGATAGATACATAAAGCTGAAGGAACTCAGTGGGTCAGACAGCATCTCTGGAGAGAAAAGGAATAGGCGACGTTTCGGGTCGAGGCCCTTCTTCAGGCTGAGAGTCAGGGGAGAGGGAAATGTCACTAAGCTCTGGTATCACAGAATGTTTACATCCAGCTTACAGTGTAAATAGGGTCAGTGTAATTACTCGTCCAGAAGGCAGCATTTTCAGCACTGCAGCAGTCCCTGCGCATCGGCCTAGATTGTGCACTCTTATTCGTTTGCCTTGAAACCAAAGACCCTCGTTCTGAAGAGAGCTATCCACAGAACGGCAGCTGACATCACCGCATTATTACTCTCCCTTGCGCACTTTGGTGTGCTTATGTTAATCCTGCTGCGTTAATCAAGATGATTAATGTGAACGACTCGAGAGAAAGACAGTTACACTCCTTTTAAGTACAGCACTTAATTCATTAACACCCTTCCAGCCGGTGGTAATGGAGCAGAAAATCACAAAATCTATCCGTTACCTCGACTGAGATTCTAATGAAAAGGATACCAATATCACAGCTTTGTTCAGCAATATTATCTCAACCCTTGATACTGAAAGCATGGTGGAAAAAGTCCAGCTGAAAAGAAGCCGTTAATGCAGGCTATAAGTACATTGAGGAATTATAGAATGTAACCAAATTCACTTTGAACTCTCTTTCCAAACCATGGACCCCCAGCACCTAGAAGGATAAGAGCTTTGAGTGTTTGAGTAATACTAACATGCAAAGTTCTTCATATCATTGGGAATTGGATGTCATATACTACTTGGAAACAGACCTTCGGCCCACTTGTCCATGCTGACCAAGTTACCTACCTTGCCCAGCTCTCAAAGTCTTTCCTAAGTACTGTACTGGTCCAAATGTCTTAAACGTTGCAATTGTACCTATCTCTACTATGTCGGCTAGCAGTTTGTTGCACGTTCCCACTACCCTCTGTGTAAAAAGTCTGCCACTCAGGTCTCCATAAATCTATCCCATCTGCAATGCACTGGGACCACCATTGGGTCTGGGTAAGCCAGTTCTGAATCCAAACTATCACGTCACTGTGGGTCCCATGCATCATAATCCCTGGTTCAGCCTACCATGAGGTCAAATGTCATACTACAGTACATGAAGACAGCATCCACTGCTGCACCCTCAGCGATCACCTTCGTCATCTCTTCATATTCTCCATCAAGTTTGCAATACATGACTTGCCCTGCACAACGGCGTGCTGATTGACCATCAATCCACCCATTCTCTTCCAAATGCATTTAAGTCCGACTGTCATCCTGCCATTCCGCCTTCTCCCCCACGATTGCAGGGGGATGAATCACCAGCCATGCATGTCTTTATTGATGAGGGGGGACCTCATTGAAACGTACCGAATAGTGAAAGGCTTGGATAGAGTGGATGTGGAGAGGATGTTCCCACTAGTGGGAGAGTCTAGAACCAGAGGTCATAGCCTCAGAATTAAAGGGCGTTCCTTTAGGAAGGAGATGAGGAGGAATTTCTTTAGTCAGAGGGTGGTGAATCTGTGGAATTCATTGCCACAGAAGGCTGTGGAGGCCAAGTCAGTGGATATTTTTAAGGCAAAGATGGATGGATTCTTGATTAGTATGGGTGTCAGGGGCTATGGGGAGAATTAGATCAGCCATGATTGAATGGCAGAGTAGTTTTGCTGGGCCGAATGGCCTGATTCTGCTCTTTTCACTTATGAACTATCCTTGATCCGTTGATCCTTGGGGTCGGTATAAACCTAGAGATTTCTAACTCAAGCGGCATGTTGCGAATGATCAATCATTGTTGCCTCAGCTGGTAGACAATAAAAAACACAGCCAGCAGCTCTATGCATCAGCTGCCACACTCTTGCTGCTATTACAAAATACTCACATCTTCACATATTATAAATAAAAGTGCTGCCACTACCTTCCACTGCAAATCACACCACGTAGCTACCAATCATTGTCACCTGAATTCCAATGCTCCCAACTCTCTCCAGGGTACGGTTCCAATTACCAGCTGACTGCCCGTTAAATAACTTAACTTCTTGTTAACTCTGGAAGTTTAAAGAAAATGCAAGCAACTATTTTAAAATCTTGCACTGCCAATGTTGCTTGCAGGAAACACATCTTGAAGAGGTGGTCAATGTGAGCTCACTGTTGGAATTAATGAGCGGAGAAAAGCTGAGGGCAACCAAGGTAAGGTGGCAGGTCATTTATAAATTGTCTCGATGGGGTAACTGAAGGGCAACAGTTGAAAAGAGTTTTAGTATGAGCAGCTCAATCTTTTGTGTGAAGATATTCCTCAAATTCTGAATGTTTGATTTAATGCCACTGAAGCATGTGGTTTTCAGGGTAGGAATCAGTCCACGGCAACAATGAATAGAATGCCACACCTACTCATAGGAACACGATGTACCAAAATACCCATGACATCTTTCAACCAGCCTTCTGATTCATGAATTTTCACTTCATGAAATATTTTCCCAATAACTCATCCCTTTCCTAAATTGAAGCATAGCTACAAGATTCCACAGAACTGGGACATCCCAAAGCACTTTACAATCAATAAATTACAATAAATCAATAAAATACAATCAATAAATCAATGAAGGGTCTCGACCTGAAACGTCGTCTATTCCTTCTCTCCTTAGATGCTGCCTCACCCACCGAGTTTCTCCAACATTTTTGTCTATTTAAGGGCCTGTCTCACTTACACGATCTTTGCAGGTGACTGCCGCGACCCGTGATAGGTCGCCGGAATTTTCAACACGTTGAAATTTCAGCGGCGACCAGAAAGACGCTACGACTCTTTGGAGACCTCTCACGACCATAGGAGACCTCTCACAACCATACAGGCGACCCCTGGCGACATGTCGCGGGTGACCTCTCACGACCATAGGAGACATCTCACGACCTCTCACGACCTTTCATGACCTATCACGGGTGCCGGCAGTCACCTGTAAAGGTCGCGTAAGTGGGACAGGCCCTTTACAATCAATTTTGTCATTTTGAAGTTTGTTATGTTGGAAAAACAACATGCATTTTGTGTGTTCTTTATACATATAAAAACACAGTCGCAAAATACTCAGAATGCATTTCACCCAGACTTTTTGCTTTATGAAATTCTGCTTAATGCACAATTTTGCAGGAATACATCACTTTTTTAAAGTGAGGAATTGCTGCATGTATCAGTGATTTGGACTTTAAATACATCCATCTTGCGCTACAGATTTCAGGAATTGCGTGAAACCTTTGCAATTTTCCACCAGGTGCTTCTCATGCGCATTATCCCGTATTTTGCTCGTGTGAGTGGTGAGCTTTCCCCATGGTGCTGGAGATTATAAGGTCATTGTGAGCCTCCGGTGTGACGGGTTATTCAGTTTCATGCATCTGGTTCATTCTCCATTTTCAGGAACAGAGGATCAAGAACATATTTAACCTATTCTGCCATCATAGAAACATAGAAAACAGATGCAGGAGTAAGCCATATGGCCCTTCGAGCCAGCACCGCCATTCAATATGATCATGGCTGATCATCCAAAATCAATACCCTGTTCCTGCTTTCTCCCAATATCCCTTGATTCCGTTAGCCCTAAGGGCAATATCTAACTCTCTCTTGAATACATCCAGTGAATTGGCCTCCACTGCCTTCTGTGGCAGAGAATTCCACAGATTCACAACCCTCTGGGTGAGAGTGGATCACAATTCTCTGGGTGAGACCTCCACTGAGGTCATGACCACCCTGTGACCTCATTTATCTATCTGCCTGTTACAATATTGCCCAAGTCTATGGTTATGAAATGTCATTCATTTAAAAGGTTTAAAGGGGATTTAAGCAAACGTGCAGGCAAAGCAGCTCCAGCGACCTGGGTTCGACCCTGACCTTGGGCACTGTCCATGTGGAGTTTGTGTGTTCTCCCTGTGACCGCATGAGTTTCCTCTGGGTGCTCCAGTTTCCTCCTAACTCCCAAAGGTGTATAGGTTAGAAGGCTAATTAGCCTCTATAAATTGCCTCAAGTGTGTGGGTGAGTGATGGAATTTGGTGGTAGTTGATGAGAATATGAGAGAACGTTAAAGGGAAATAAGTGCAGTTGATGGGACTATGTTGAGAACCAGTTTAGAATCAATGGGATGAATTGCCAAGATCATAAATATGAGAAATAGAGTTAAGGAATAACCTGGCACCACTTGTGCAAGTGAGCCTCCGGCCTAATCTGGGTTCACTCTCAAATCACCTGTCCTTTATCCCAAGATCTAGTTGGAGAGTTGACCGGAAAGGTAGGCTTCTCAGCAGAGAGGTTGATCAGATGGTATGTTCACGATTCATCGAGTTTATATTGCAAGTCCTCTATTGCCAAAAGAAAACAAAAATAAAGGAGAGGGAAATAAAGTAGAGATTCAAGATGGCGCCCAACCCAGGCGACTCTTTGCGTGCCAGTCACAGAAGTGGATCTACAGTCACGCATTACAATCACGCCACTCTTTTAAATACACTGTGAATGGTTTGATTGTCATCATGTATTGTCTTTCCACTGACTGGTTAGCACGCAACAAAAGCTTTACACTGTACCTCGGTACACGTGACAATAAACTAAACTGAACGTCAAGCTGAGACCTTGTGCAGGATTGTGTTTCTGGTGCACTCATAGCCTCAGAGTTAAAGGGTGCTCTTTTAGAAAGGAGGTGAGGAGGAACGTCTTTAGTCAGAGGGTAGTTAATCTGTGGAACTCATTGCCACAGAGGGTTGTGGAGGCCAAGTCAGTGGATATTTTTAAAGGCAGAGATAGACAAATTCTTGATTAGAACGGGTGTCAAGGGTTATGGGGAGAAGGCAGGAAAATTGTATTAGGAGGTAGAGATCAGCCATGATTGAATGGTGGAGTACTCGATGGGCCGAATGGTCTAATTCTACCCCCAATTAACTTGTGAACTTGTAAACCCAAGAACTCACAGGACTTTAAAGATCCACCATTTAAAAGTTTCATCGGATTCGACGTAACGGGCAATTCCAAACTTAATTACCCTTCCCCACTTGGGCTGAACTGTGGGGGTAGTACACACCACAATCACATGGGTGTATCTGGGGTCACAAACACGCCAGTTGGGATGGCAGGATTTTCTTCCTTTCTCATCTTAAACCTATACTCCCTACTTTTAGACTCCCCTACTCTGGGGAAAAAACTGTGACTATGCCGCCTATCCATGCTCCTCATGATTTAATGATCATCTAAGATCACCCTTCAGCCTCCTTGGCTTCAGGGAAAACGGTCCCAGCCTCGTAACTCAAGCCCTCCAGTCCTTGTGAATCCTTCCAACTCGCTCTCTAGTTTAATCATTTGTTTGTCCCTGAATGTGTAGCAGTGGACATAATGTAGGGAAGATCATATCATTAAAATAAAATTATCTAAGTTAACCAGAATAAAATGGGTGTTGCTTTTTCATTGCACTATTTAGTAGAAATCTTTTCCTTTGGAATTGCCACAGTGTAACCCACACCAATAGCAGTATCTCTTACCTTGCCGGAGATGCGATTGTTTTCCGGATCGTATCTCCGGTCACTCTGCGGCCTAACATCATGGAGCTGGCGCCCTGCTCAAGACTGACTTTGAACCCCACCGTGGGGCAGTGGACTTACCTGGGTTCGCGCTCCAACCGCGGCAGCCTGCGGATTCCAACATCGAGGAGCTCGCAGTCTCGGGTAGAGACTGATGTCGGGAAGCTCCAAAGTTGCAGGAGGTTCGACCAGCGCCGACCCGGGGTCCGATCACCCAGCGTGGAGAGAAGAGATCTCCCCCGATGCGGGAGCTTGATTGCCCCGATGCGGAGGGCCCGACCGCTGGCTAGGGGAGCCAAGATCGTCCCGTCAACGGAAGGATCGAGGCCCCCGACTTCGGGAGAACAAAGAATGGATGAGATTGAACTTTTTTTTTCCGCCTCCCATCAGTGAGGAATGTGGAGGAATCACTATGGTGGATGTTCATGTTGAAATGTATTTTGTGTGTCTTGTTGCTTTTTATTGGTATGGCAAATCAAATTCCTCGTATGTTGCAAAACATACTTGGCTCATAAAGTATGATTATGATTATAATGACTCTCCCTAAGGCCAAATAAATCACCATTGAATTGGCAACCACATATGATGTAGAAATAAACCACTAAAATTGGTTTCTTGTTTCAGTCTCTGCTGAGTTAACTAATCTCAGTCAAGGGAATAATTAGGCTGCCACTCTTGAACTCAGTGTTTCTGTAATAGGAAGGAGAGAAAAATAAGCCAGCAGTCACTCTCCAGAGAATTATCAAGAAGATCCACTGCCAAGAAGTTTTAGGTGTGTATGTGTCACAGCATAGAGACAGCCTTGGACAATTTTTTGCAATGATGACATGCCTGTTTTCCTTCCCAGTAAATACATAATCTGCTTCTCTTCGCTGTCTACAACAGAGAATATCGAGTACAGCAGGAGGAACAAACCTTTTGGCCCGCACTGTTCATTGCGAGCACAATATCTGTGCTGAACACAATGCCATATTAAACTAATCTCCTTTGCCAGTCGTGATCCATATCCCTCCATCCCCTGCATATCCATGTGCCTATCTAAAAGCTTCTTGAATGCCACTATCGTATCTGCTTCCACCACAACCCATGGCAATGCATTCCAGGCATCCACTGATCTCTTTGTAAAATAACTTGCCCTGCATATCTCCTTTAACCTTTGCCCCTCTCACCTTAAAGCTATGCCCTGTAGTCTTTGACATCTCCAACCGGGGAAAGGGTTGACTCACTACCCTATCTATGCCTCTCATCTATATTACTAAAAGTAAGATCTTGACCACTTCCTGTTTTTCTGTTTCAGGATTTTAGAAAAAAACGCTGCCACTTACGGATGTGATTTTTGGCCAGCTTACTCAGAGTCCCCCTCCGCTGCGCAGGACAAGAGGATTTTTCCCATCGATGAAACATAAAAGAGTTATTAATGTTTTAAAAATGTTGACATTCTCTCTGGAGCCCCTGCTGGTGGGAGGGGGAGGGACTATAAAACCCGGACGTGTTGTGCCTCAGTCAGTCTCTGCAAGATGGGGGAAGTGGGAGAGTCACGTCTCTCAGTCTGAGCTGTGAATAACACTGAACACATGTCTACTAAACTGTGAGTGTGGTTTTACTGACCTTGAGTGCCCTTAATGTGGTTTGAAAATGAAAATGTGGTTGGTTTGAAGTAAAAGCACTGCAAATGGTTGGTTGGGGGTTTTGGGTTGAAGTAAAAGCACTGCAAATGGTTGGTTGGGGGTTTTGGGTTGAAGTAAAAGCACCGCAAATGGTTGGTTGGGGGTTTTGGGTTGAAGTAAAAGCACTGCAAATGGTTGGTTGGGGGTTTTGGGTTGAAGTAAAAGCACTGCAAATGGTTGGTTGGGGGTTTTGGGTTGAAGTAAAAGCACTGCAAATGGTTGGTTGGGGGGTTTTGGGTTGAAGTAAAAGCACTGCAAATGGCTGGTTGGGGGTTGAGAATGTTGAGAATCTCTCTCCTGTCAATCATGCCATGAAGGCACACCTTTTCCGGTGGGAGGGGGGAGGGATTATAAAACCCGGAAGTGTGGGTGTGGCTCAGTCACTGCAAGATGGGGGAGGGAGAGGTCTCGAATCTGCCTGAGCTGTGAATCAACTGAACACACTGAATGTCTACTGAACTGTGAGTGTGGTGTTTTGTGTGGTTTTATGGTGGTTTCACCCTGCTTGAAATGGTATGAAACTGCACTTGAATGTGTTGGCCTTGCACCCTGCATGAAATGGTATGAAACTGAATTTGAATGTGGCGGCCTTGCACCCTGCATGAAATGGTATGAAACTGCATTTGAATGTGGTGGCCTTGCACCCTGCATGAAATGGTATGAAACTGCATTTGAATTTGGTGGCCTTGCACCCTGCTTAAAGTGATATGAAGCTCCACTTGAATTTGGTGACCTTGCACCCTGCTTGAAGTGGTATGAAACTGCACTTGAGTTTGGTGGACGGATCCTGCTTGAAGTGGTATGAAACTGCACTTGAATTTGGTGGCCTTGCACCCTGCTTGAAGTGGTCGGAAACTGCACTTGAATTCGGTGGCCTTGCACCCTGCTTGAAGTGGTAGGAAACTGCACTTGAATTCGGTGGCCTTGCACCTCGCTTGAAGTGGTAGGAAACTGCACCTGAATTTGGTGGCCTTGCACGCTGCTTGAAGTGGAATTTCAAGGAATAGCCATGTCAACTGCCAGCCCACCAGCCGTGAGTGAGCTGCCAGCAAATCAGGCTTGAGGGACTGAGCTGCCACCCCAAGAATCCATTTAGCCCACAATGTCCATACTAGCCCTCTGGAGACCACTCCCTTCAGACCACAACACCCATAGCAGCGCTCCAGAAAGCCCCCCCCACTGGCCACCAATATTGGAATTGGTGGAGAGGTGGAATATTGCATTGGGGGACCAGCCCTCCCGTGTGAACATGGGACCCAACGGGTCCCACTTAGTCTAGTAATTTTATATAAGACTCCTCTTGACCTCTGATGTTCCAGAGAAAATAATCGAAGTATGTCCAACCTATCCTTATACAGTGCCCTCCATAATCTTTGGGACAAAGACCCATCATTTGTATATTTGCCTCTGTACTCCACAATTTGAGATTTGTAATAGAAAAAAATCACATGTGGTTAAAGTGCACATTGTCAGATTTTAATAAAGGCCATTTTTATACATTTTGGTTTCACCATATAGAAATTACAGCAGTGTTTATACATAGTCCCCTCATTTCAGGGGCACCATAATGAAAGTAGTCATGATTAGTATTTTGTTGCATATCCTTTGCATGCAATGACTGCTTGAAGTCTGCAATTCATGGACATCACCAGTTGCTGGGTGTCTTCTCTGGTGATGCTCTGCCAGGCCTGTATTGCAGCCATCTTTAGCTTATGCTTGTTTTGGGGGATAGTCCCCTTCAGTTTTCTCTTCAGCATATAAAAGGCATGCTCAATTTGGTTCAGATTGGGTGATTTACTTGGCCACTCAAGAATTGACCATTTTTTTAGCTTTGAAAAACTCCTTTGTTGCTTTAGCAGTATGTTTGGGATCATTGTCTTGCTATAGAATGAACCGCCGTCCAATGAGTTTTGAGGCATTTGCTTGAACTTGAGCCTGATAGGATGTGTCTATACACTTCAGAATTCATTATGCTACTACCATCAGCAGTTGTATCATCAATGAAGATAAGTGAGCCAGTACCTTCAGCAGCCATACATGCCCAGGCCATAACACCCCCACCACCGTGTTTCGCAGATGAGGTGGTATGCTTTGGATCTTGGGCAGTTCCTTCTCTCCTCTATACTTTGCTCTTTCCATCACTCTGATATAAGTTAATCTTCGTCTCATCTGCCCACAAGACCTTTTTCCAGAACTGTGGTTGCTCTTTTAAGTTCTTCTTTGCAAACTGTAACCTGGCCATCCTATTTTTGCGACTAACCAGTGGTTTGCATCTTGCAGTGTAGCCTCTGTATTTCTGTTCATGAAGTCTTCTACGGACAGTGGTCATTGACAAATCCAGACCTGACTCCTGAAGAGTGTTTCTGATCTGTCGAACAGGTGTTTGGGGATTTTTCTTTATTATAGAGAGAATTCTTCTGTCATCAGCTGTGGATGTCTTACTTGGACTGCCAGTCCCTTTGCAATTAGTAAGCTCACCAGTGCTCTCTTTCTTCTTAATGATGTTCCAAACATTATGGATTGATCCAAAGTTGATTTTGGTAAGCCTAAGGTTTGGCTGATGTCTCTAACAGTTTTATTCTTGTTTCTCACTCATAGTGGCTTCTTTGACTTTCATTGGCACAACTTTGGTCCTCATGTTGATAAACAGCAATAAAAGTTTCCAAAGGTGATGGAAAGACTGGAGGAAAGACTATGTGCTGAGAGCTCTCTTATACCTGCATTAAGGAGGCATTTAAACACACCTGAGCAATTGCAAACGCCTGTGAAGCCATGTGTCCCAAACATTATGGTGCCCTGAAATGGGGGGGACTATGTATAAACACAGCTGTAATTTCTACATGGTGAATCCAAAATGTATAAAAATACCCTTTAATTAAATATGACAATGTGCACTTTAACCAAATGTGATTTTTTTCTATTACAAATCTCAAATTGTGGAGGCAAATATACAAATGATAGGTCTTTGTCCCAAACATTATGGAGGGCACTGTAGCTAATATTCTCCAGTCCAGGTAGTATTCTGGCAAAATTCTTCTGCACTCTCTCCAAAGCCTCTACAAACTTCCCGGCTACCAGAAATGCACACACACCCCAAATGCGGACTCACTAAAATCATACAAAGCTGTAACGTGACTTTTTGTTCCTATTCTCAATGCACCAACCGATGAAGGCAAGCATACCAAATATTTCCTTTAGCCTTCTATCTTTGTTACATAGTTTGCTGTAACGCAACTTATATTATATCAAAGTTTAAGAAAAAATTGCAGATGCTGGAAAAATCGAAGGTAGACAAAAATCCTGGAGAAACTCAGCGGGTGAGGCAGCAGCTATGGAGCGAAGGAGTAGGTGACTTTTCGGGTCGAGACCCTTCTTCAGACTTCTAAACTCAAATCATCTCGCAATGAAGGGCAACATGCCATTTGCTTTCTTCACTGCCTGCTGTACCTGCATGCTTACTTTCATTGACAGTCTATCACGGCCAGACCGGTACACACAGACTCAGACGACACCCTACCACAACCTCATCAGAACCCAGGTGACACAGACTTTACCTTCTCACAGACATATTTCAATACAATCTTTCCACTGACTGGTTAGCACGCAACAAATGCTTTTCACTGTACCTCCTCGGTACACGTGACAATAAACTAAACTGTAACCAATCTGAATGACCGTCTCAATTGCACTCTATCCACCAGAACACCCTACATCCTGACTGCCTCAGACTGGTCAACATCACACACACACTGTGGTTATAGCAAGAACATTTATGGAGACTCTGGTACCAGCAGAAATGTCACTATCAATCTGTAGTGCAGGAGGCAATGTTCCATTGCCGAGGTAGGGTAAAATCACCAGCACTACACCTAAACATGCTTGACAACCTGAGGCTAAAACTCCTCAAATGTGACCTGATCGACAACACTTCCAACATGAAGCAGATTTCAACAACTCTGTTGCCATAGGAACAAATAGATGATTACTAGGGATGAATAATCTACAAGCTGTTACTTTGATAATGGGCCCGGTCATACTTAGTTTAGTTTAGTTTAGTTTAGAGATACAGCGCGGAAACAGGCCCTTCGGCCCACCGAGTCCGCACTGACCAGCGATCCCCGCACACTTTCACTACCCTACACACACACACTAGGTAAAATTTACATTTATACCACGCCAATTAACCTGCAAACCTGTACGTCTTTGGAGTGTGGGAGGAAACCGAAGATCTCGTAGAAAACCCACGCAGGGCACGGGGAGAACACACAAAACTCCGTAGAGACAGCACCCATAGTCGGGATCGAACCCGGGTCTCTGGCGCTGTAAGGCAGCAACTCTACCGCTGTGCCATCGTGCCGCCCTATCTCCACACTTACTTTATCAAACTGTTACCCATCATGGGAATGTATGCAGCTTGTGATTTGTAACCCTAGATGTGCAAGTTTATCTGTGGATACACTGTTACTAGGTATGCTGCTCTACAGTTCCTAGTTGAATTTCACTGGAGTGCATTGCACTGTATTTAACAGCATATTACCAGAATTAGTGGACCTTAATTGATGTGGTTTTCCATTAGAATTAGTTTTACAATTCTGCAATAATTAGTTTCATATTTTGCTTATATCTTAATACTTAATACTTTACTTTATTGTCATTGTAGTGGTGCATTACAACGAAATTCAGGCGCACTGCCTGAGCGGAGCTCAAATGTACAAGATTAAAAATAACAATAAAATAACAGTAAAAAGTGAGAAAAATAAAAATTGTTCATACACTCACGTGCACATACTGTGACACATATGCACAGATTCCACAATAAATACTGTAGCTGTTAATGCAATAATAAAACAGTGATCATATTTCAGAGGTACTTCATTGATAGTAGCTTTAGTTTTGGATTTTTTCGTTCTAGAGATAGTGTGGATCTCCCATTCTCTAATTCTATATTTACTTTCTCATCCATTCACACACGCGTTCGGGGCAATTTACAGCGGCCACGCTGACTTAAAAAAGCACATGTCTTTGGAATGTGGGAGGAAACAGGAGCAAATGGGGGAAATCCACGCAGTCACAGGGAGACTGGAGACGAGGGAGACAGGGAGATTAGAACGGAGACGAGGAAACACTTTTTCTCACAGAGTGGTGAGTCTGCGGAATTCTCTGCCTCAGAGGGCGGTGGAGGACGGTTCTCTGGATGCTTTCAAGAGCTATTTAGGGCTCTTAAAAATAACGGAGTCAGGGGATATGGGGAGAAGGCAGGAACGGGGTACTGATTGGGGATGATCAGATTGAATGGCAGTGCTGGCTCGAAGGGCCGAATGGCCTACTCCTGCACCTATTGTCTATTGAGAAAGTGTCAACTCCACACAGACAGCACCCGAGGTCAGGATCGAACTTGCGCTGTGAGTCAGCAGCTCGACCAGTTACACCACTGTGCTGCTCTGCCTCATTAGTGGAGAAAGAGGTTGTGAGAGCAGCTATATAGCTTTCTTTATCGCTTTGCTTGCTCCAAAGTGTTGTTTCCTTACAAAATTGCTTGCTTCCCACAATATTTTGTTTAAATTCTTCTACCCACTAACCACACTTAATAAATCACAAATAATGTCATCTGTAACGGCAAGCGAACCATTCTTTCTCAGTTTCCTCAAGTTCCTTGCAGTCATTGATATGGTGGAGCTCACCATCTTCTTTAGGTGCCTCCCTTCCTGCAGAGATATGGTGCTATCTCAAAGTAATACAACTATCGTAAGGATTTGCAGGTCAACTGGTAATGTTAACATGGAGGATGATTTTGTAGACATGAGTAACTTAGAAAAAAGCATATCATTTGATTTGACAATGAAATAAGAAGTATTTAATTTAAAACATAACAGTTACTGCGTACTTCATAACAAAACATGGTATCTGAGCGAAGCTTACAAATATTATTTTGATAAGAGGTTGAGCTGCTGCCTCATAGCGCCATAGACCCGGGTTTGATCCTGACCTTGGGTGCTGTCTATGTGGAGTTTGCACAGTCTTCCTTTGACCACTTGGGTTTCCTCCAGGTGTTTCAGTTTCCTCTCATATCCCAGAGGTGTGGGTTGTAGGTTAGTTGACTCCTGTAAATTGCCTCTAGTGTGTAGGGTGCGGATGAGAAAGTGGGATAACATAGAGTGGGTGATCGATGATGTGGACTCGGTGGGCCGAAGGGCCTGCTTCTTTGCTGAATCTCTCAACTATATTCAAAATGTGGTTTTGGTTAGAACCTGGTCTGCTGTCAAGGAAACAAATGCAATGCTTGCCGTTGAAGAATACAAATGCATGGCAAGATTTGAACCATTTTGATTTAATTTACTAGATCAGAGCGCTAATCTGTTTGATGACAATGCACAGAAATAACACCACTGAGAGATCAGATAGTAACGATTCAGCTGAATGACTGTAAATGCCACAAAACCATTGACCTGCATGTTCGAGGATGAAGCAGAAAAAGCTGCAGGAAGCAACTTTCCAAATGAGTGGAAAGGAGGACTTTTCTCTTTATCGAGTTGACTCTACGGAAACAGAAATGCACTATAGCCAACTGTTCATCCAGAATAGACTGCACTACCAAGCAATCAGGCTACTACTGTTTGCTTGAAGAAGGGTCTCGACCCGAAACATCACCCATTCCTTCTCTCCATAAATGCTGCCTCACCCGCTGAGTTTCTCCAGCATTTTGTGTCTACAATCAGGCTACTGATGCTGGTAGAAGCTCTCACAGCATTTATGGAATTCCCTGCCACAGATGGCAGTGGAGGCCAAATCACTGGATGGATTTAAGAGAGAGTTAGATAGAGCTCTAGGGGCTAGTGGAGTCAAGGGATATGGGGAGAAGGTAGGCACAGGTTATTGATAGGGGACGATCAGCCATGATCACAATGAATGGCGGTGCTGGCTCGAAGGGCTGAATGGCCTCCTCCTGCACCTATTTTCTGTGTTTCTATGTTTCTATGTTACCTGTTTAAATGTTTTTGAACGTTGCAATACCACTTGCCTCAACTACCTCTGGTAGCTCATTCCATACACCCACCATCCGTTATGTGAAAAAGTTACCCCTCAGGTAAGTTTCCTATTAAATCTTTTCCCCCTCACCCTAAACCTCTGGTTGTCGATTCCCCTACTCTGGGCAAGAGACTCTGTGCGCCTACCTGATCTTCTACACCTCATGATTTTGTACACCTCTATAAGATAACCCCTTATCCTCCTGCGCTCTAAAGAATAGTGTCCTAGCCTGCTCAACCTCTCCCTACAGCTCCGGCCCTCAAATCCTGGCAACATCCTCATAAATCTTCTCTTCCCCCTTTCCAGCTTGACATCTTTCCTGTAACATGATGCCCAGAACGGAACACAAGACTCCAACTGTGGCCTCACCAACTTCTTATACAACTGCAACATGACCTACCAACCTCTATACTGGTGTTTAAGAGCTGAACCCATTTCTGACCATGTAGTCAAATAGGAGCGACAGATTAAAAAAAGTTCATCAACAGTGTGGCAAAGACAGAGGAGGAATGTAAGATGCTGGCTCAAGGAACTGCAGATGCTGGTATTCAAAAAAAGACACAAAGTGCTGGAGCAACAGCGAGTCAGACAGCATCACTGGTTAATGCGGATCGGTGATGTTTTGGGTTGGGATCCTTCCCAGAGGAGGAATGCCCAGTTTGTGGGAAGGAAGGCCACAAATGCAAAGAGACTAATTATTTTCACCCCTATAGAGAGAAATGAAGACTGGTATTATGCAGAGGTGTGGCAATAAAGAGCCAAGAGCTGTTTGTAATGTCACATAAATTGACTACCCTTGATTTAGTTTAGTTTAGTTTGGAGATCTTCAGGCCCTTCGGCCCACCGAGTCCGCACCGACCAGCAATCCTCGCACATTAACACTATCCTACACACAATAGGGACAATTTACATTTACACCATGCCAATAACCTACAAACAAGATTCAAGAGAGTTTATTGTCATGTGTTCCTGATAGGACAATGAAATTCTTGCTTTGCTTCAGCACAACAGAACATAGTAGGCATGACTACAGAACAGATCAGTGTGTCCATATACCATCATATAAATATATACACACATGAATAAATAAACTGATAAAGTGCTAATAACAGATAATGGGCTATTAATGTTCAGAGTTTTGTCCGAGCCAAGTTTAATAGCCTGATGGCTGTGGGGAAGTAGCTATTCCTGAACCTGGTCGTTGCAGTCTTCAGGCTCCTGTATCTCCTACCTGAAGGTAGTAGGGAGATGAGTGTGTGGCCAGGATGGTGTAGGTCCTTGATGATACTGCCAGCCTTTTTGAGGCAGCGAATGCGATAGATCCCCTCGATGGAAGGGAGGTCAGAGCTGATGATGGACTGGGCAGTGTTTACTACTTTTTGTAGTCTTTTCCTCTCTAGGGCGCTGAAGTTGCCGAACCAAGCCACGATGCAACCGGTCAGCATGCTCTCTACTGTACACCTGTAGAAGTTAGAGAGAGTCATCCTTGACAAACCGACTCTCCATAATCTTCTCAGGAAGTAGAGGCGCTGATGAGCTTTCTTGATAATTGCATTAGTGTTCTCGGACCAGAAAAGATCTTCAGAGATGTGCACGCCCAGGAATTTGAAGCTCTTGACCCTTTCAACCATCGACCCATTGATATAAATGGGACTTTGTGTCCCCATCCTACTCCTTCCAAAGTCCACAATCAGTTCCTTGGTTTTGCTGGTGTTGAGGGCCAGCTTATTGTGCTGGCACCATATGGACAGTTGGTCTATCTCTCTTCTGTACTCTGACTCATCCCCATCAGTGATACGTCCCACAACAGTGGTGTCGTCAGCGAACTTGATGATGGAGTTCGCACTATGAACGGCTAAGCAGTCATGAGTATAGAGTGAGTACAGCAGGGGACTGAGCACGCAGCCTTGAGGTGCTCCCGTGCTGATTGTTATCGAGGCTGACACATTTCCACCAATACGAACAGACTGTGGTCTGTGAATGAGGAAGTCGAGGATCCAATTGCAGAGGGATGCGCAGAGATCCAGTTCTGCGAGTTCGGTAACCAGCTTGGAGGGGATGATTGTATTAAATGCCGAGCTATAATCAATGAATAGCAGCCTGACATATGAGTTTTTGTTGTCCAAGTGGTCCAGAGCGGAGTGGAGGGCCAGCGAGATCGCATCCACCGTTGATCTGTTGTGCCGGTAAGCGAACTGCAGTGGGTCCAGGTTTTTGTCGAGGTAGGAGTTGATTTGCGCCATGATCAACCTCTCAAAGCACTTCATCACCACAGGCGTTAGTGCCACTGGTCGATAGTCATTGAGGCAGGTCACCTTACTCTTCTTGGGCACTGGTATAATTGATGCCCTTTTAAAGCAGGTGGGAACCTCAGACCTCAGAAGTGAGAGGTTGAAAATGTCCGTAAAAACTCCAGCCAGTTGGTCCGCACAGGTTTTTAGAACACGACCAGGTATACCATCAGGTCCAGGCGCTTTTCGAGGGTTCACCCCTCTGAAGGATTTCCTGACGTCGGCCTCTGTGACTGAGACTGAAATACCATCACAGCGAATGGGGGCTCGGGAAGGCACATCAGTGTTCTCCCTATCAAAGCGTGCGTAAAACGCATTGAGCTCGTCAGGGAGTGATGTTTCGCCGACATTCGAGTTGCCTCCTGATTACGCCTTGTAGGAGGTGATTGCATTCAGGCCCCGCCACAGCTGCCGAACATCTCTCATCCAGTTTGGAGCAGAAGTCCCTTTTGGCCTTTTTGATGGCCTTACCAAGGTCGCATCTGGACTACTTGTAGACCACTGTATCATCAGACATGAATGCCCGGTGTCTGGTCTTTAGAAGAGTGCGGATCTCAAAGTTCATCCAAGGTTTCTGATTGGGAAACACTCGGAAGGTTTTTGTTGGGATGCAGTCCTCCACACATTGCTTTTTGAAGTCTTTAACGACTGTGGCGTATTCGTTCAAGTCCGTTGCCGAGTCCTTGAACATAGCCCAGTCCTTGAACATAGCCCAGTCAGAAGAAGCAGCATCACGGTATGGTCGGATTTACCGAAGTGAGGGCGAGGGATAGAGCGATAGGCATTCTTGATGGTGGTGTAGCAGTGGTTGAGGGTGTTTGGTCCTCTGGTGCAGCAGGAGACATGTTGGTGGAAGTTAGGGAGTGATTTCTTGAGGTTTGCCTTATTGAAGTCCCCAGCAATGGTGGTAAATGCCTTGGGATAAGACGTCTGGTGTTTGTTGACCAGGCGTGCAGCTCCTCCAGTGCCAGACGGACGTCTGCCTGGGGTGGGATGTAGACCGCGGTCAGGATGATGGAGGTGAATTCCCTTGGGAGGTAGAAGGGACGGCACTTCACCGCCAGATGTTCGAGGTGTGGAGAGCAGGAGTTGGACAGGATTGCCACGTCTGAGCACCACGCAGAGTTGACCATGAGGCAGAAGCCCCCTCCTCTCCCATTCCCGGATGCCAGTGTACGGTCCATCCGGTGGATGGAGAACCCTTCAGGCTGGACCGCTGAGTCTGGGGAGCTGGGGGTGAGCCATGTCTCTGTGAAACAGAACACAGAGCATTCCCTCAGCTCCCTTTGATAAAGCAGCCTTGGCCTTAAGCCCTCCACTTTATTTTCAAGGGACTGTACATTGGCCAGTAGGATAGATGGGAGAGGGGGCCGAAGTCCCCTGCGCTTCAGTCTGACCTGAAGTCCTGCCCGTCAGCAACGTTTCCGGACACGATGGAGGCTTCCCCTTTGTTTCCAGGTACTGTACTTACTGTACTTGCTGTTTCTGCGGAGCTGCGCTGGAACGGGGATTCCTTCACAGACGGCAGCTCCAGCTCCATAATGAACCTGTACGTCTTCGTAGTGTGGGAGGCAACCGAAGATCTCAGAGAAAACCCACACAGTCACGGTAAGAACGTACAAATTCCGTATGGACAGTACCCGTCGTCGGGATCGAACCCGCTTTTCCGGGGCAGTAATAATAATAATAATAATACATTTTATTTATATAGCGCTTTTCAGGACTCAAAGTCGCTTTACATTGAGAGTCAAGAATAAACAAAACAAAATAGAGCAGTAAGACAGAGATGCAAAGGGGAGGGGAACATGGGACTAAGGGTATGCAGAGGTGAAGAGATGGGTCTTGAGGCGGGACTGGAAGACAGTAAGCGCTGTAAGGCAGCAACTCTACCTCTGCGCCACCTTGCCGCCCTTGATATTTAATGAGATCAGCATTGCTGCATTGCATGCAACAATATGAAGAAATAGTCCACGCCGACTAAACCACCCATTGAAACTAATTCCATTTTTAATCTCCCCACATTCTCATCAACTCCCCCCAGATTTTACTTCGGAGTCACGTGAGTGATTCCGCGAAGAAGCCCGCCAGAGCGCATGCGTGTCATTACGTCTTAGCGCATGGCGCAATGACTGACTGGAGGCGCGCTGCTCCTTCCAGTGGTAAGTTTAAACCTGCAGGTAAGTTTTAAAACTTATTTCCAGGTTCTGATTTTTGTTTTGCAGGAAGCTCTGTTACAGAGTTTGCCTGCTGGATCGGACGGACCGCGGGGAAACCGGTTATGGACCGTGGGGAGATCCTGGTCCGGACCGCGGCCTAGCGTCTGCGGACGTCTAAACCCACATAAAACACCTGATGGAGAGGTTGCTCCACAATGATATACTCCAAAGGAGGGAGTTATCAGTGCGGGTCTCCTCAGGGGCCCGCGGCAGCGGCACCTGTTTCAAGGCTGCTCAATGTCTCCCTCTCTGAGGAGGGGAGCATTCGGGGTCAGTTCCTGCCTGACTCAGAGCTAAAATCCTGATATAGGTCCGTGGGAGGGGCCGTATCAGCGCAGGTATCCTCAGGGGCCTGCGGCGGCACCTGTTTTCAGGGCTGCCTACGAATCTCCCTCGCTGTGGAGGGGAGTGCGAGTGGTCAGTGTGCAACTGACTTCAAATTTGAAGTATGTCCGTGGAACATACTGGAGCACATGCATATGGCTCCAAGGAAATACTCGCAAACGAAGGGTTACTGCCGGAAGAGTTGGTTCCAGCCGTGGGCAGTAAACCCGGAAGGGGCCAGAGTTCCCCTCACGGCCGGCAGTAAACAGCGCTATCAGGGGTGACATTGGAGAAATGAAACCAGCCGCCGAAGCTTTTCTTCAGGTAAGATTTATCCAACAGGTATACCTGGATGAGGAAGCAAAAGCTGTCGGACTAATTACCAACGACGAACAAAGCTTCATCGTTTCGGCAACGACACACCCCCTGCCTCATCGGCAGTAAGCAGTTCACTGAAGCTGGAGGCAGCTTGAAAGCTGGGCAGAGGTCTTTCAGGCCAAGGTCCAAGCCGATCTCAGGAAATATGGAATCCACACACCCTACCAGTCCTACTCTCCAATCAAGGACGGGAATAGAACCCACATCAGGGGCCTTTGGGCTTACCATAAGACCACTGGTAACCATGGAGGTAGGTGGGTCTGGTTCTTCCGAAACATGGGGTATGTGGACCATTTACAAGTTGGTAATATTTACACTTGTGTTTTATACAAATGATAATGATAACATGAGATTCAGATCCGTTTATAAACTAAAATGATAACATGAGATTGGTTTATTTTGCACAGTGTACAAGGGTTCCAAGCATGGCTTGGCATTGGGGCCAGAGTTGTCTTTCGAGGCAGGCTCAGTATTATGGCCAGGATTGCCTTCTGAGACAAGCTCGGAAATATGGCCAGAGTTGTCTTTCGAGGCAGGCTCAGAATTATGGCCGGAGTTGTCTTTCAAGGCAGGCCCAGTATTATGGCCAGAGTTGTCTTTCAAGGCAGGCTCAGTATTATGGCCAGAATTACCTGTCGAGACAGGCTCGGGAATCTGGTCAGAGTTGTCGTTCGAGGTAGGCATGGAATTATGGCAGGTGTGGCCTGTTCATTGTGAACGATGGAGGAATCTGGACGGGACAAGGATAACAGTTAAAGCGTTGCAAAATGGGCTAACCAGCTCCCAGGTTATTTACCAAATTACTAAACCAGTGCTTGGACTGACAAAAGCTCAAAAACACTTGTTCTGGCTTACTGGATGATATTCTAAATGCTGTATTTTGCTAAAATCAACTGTTTCAAACTATAATTGAGAAATTGAGGTTCCTCATCCATCCAGTTAAATTTAAGTTGATACCAACTAGCGTTATTGATTATTGGGATTTACCTTTAATTATTAATTTGTCTGGGACTCCGCCCTGGGGCAAGAGATTGGAAACAATAGAAGCCTGTAACAACCTTGTTGTTATGAAGCAGCCTTCTATTCATCAAGTGTAATTCGCAATATAGCAGCTGTGTTTCAGCTGTGCAAATTGGACCTTTGCATTATCAGAACTTACAACGTGCAAAGTAGTAACCTCTCAGGTGCCATGTAGGTCATTGTTAACAGACCTATGCTATTACCAGCTGAAGCTACCAAAGTCACAATGGTGGACGAACAGTATTCAGCATTGCTCCAGGTTTTGGTCACTAAATCTTCAGTTATATTACAAACTGATGTTAGTGCTCAAAGATGAAAAATTACGAATGCCATCTCTAGTCACGGAGGCAGAAGGGATTTGCATGAGTTACCAATTCTCCAGTTAATGGTATCAACTATCTATAGACACTATGTGCATTCTATGGGTTAAAGGGTTATTGTGCGAATATGCATAATTTAATATAATAGAACCTTATAATATAATACCTTATAGGAATATAATAGAACCTTATATGGTTATTCTAAACATAAAAATTTGCTGGTTCGGGAAACCAGCCCCTGCATGATAAAATCAATTCATTGACTTGCAGACTCTAAGAAGACTGCTCCTACGCTCGGGTTGTCAGACCGATCCATGTCTGTGCTCACTGCAGAGTGCAGGGGTATCACCAAAAAATCAGTACATTTCCTCTTCAGGAGTTGGGAAGCGTATTGTTTAAATACTACGTTACATATAATACGCGGATTACTGACGTCTTGGAGTTCATTTCAAATGGGTCCTTGACAATAAAACAACGGGCCTTCTCATCATATTCCTGCAGCGAGCGGGACCCACTCTGTCGGGTCTCACCCTCTGATATCCAGTTTAGAAAGGATATCTTTAACACAAGTTCTCCCAGGCCCAAGCACACGGAAGTATGGGATATTGACATTGTGTTAACACTACTTCACCAGGGGGCTCCAGCTACATCCTTATCTTTGGCCCGGCTCTCATAAGGTAGTTATCCTCAGGACGCTGGTCTCAGCGCAACGGGTCCAGTCACTACATAAATTGCGACTGGACAGGATGGTTACACCTGCAAATAATATAATATTTTACGTTTATGATTTAGTTAAGTAGAGCAGGCCAGGGGAGTCAGGTCTCAAACTAGTTCTCATGGCATACCCCATGGACCTTCGGTTATGTGTGGTCACACATTTACAACAATACGTCAAGGTCACCGAGAGCCTTAGAGGCTCTGATACTAGCAATGTTTGTTAGTTACGAAAAACCTCATAAGAAGGTATCAGTTCAGACCATCTTCAGGTGGTAAAACGGGGTTTTGGCTTATGCAGTAGATACTAATATTTCTCATCTCACTCCCCAGGGCTGCTACAACATCAGCAGCAAGAGTTATGTACGTTCCGCTGGACCACATCCTAGCGACTGCAGGATGGTCTAACGAACGAGCTTTCCAAACATTTTATAATAACCCATAGCCAGACCGGGGGTATTTGCCAACTCTATTTTAGGTTCTATTTTATAGTTCCTCCCGGATGAGAGGGGTTACTATTATTATTATTTGTTCATTAAATCGCATCAGCATCTTTTAAATCCATGTCATGTCTGTATGCATTATCAATGTTTCCCTTATCTGTGGTCAACTGATGCAGTTATATTTGTGTGGACTTTTCCACGGCATGAAATCACAAAAATCTTCACGGAATCACTCACGTGACTCCGAAGTAAAATAGTAAGATTAAACGAGAACTTACCAGTTTGAAGTTTGATCTTTATTTTATGAGTAGTTATATATGAGCGATTACGTGCCCTCCGCTCCCAACCCTCGTATCATAAAGGTCATCTGGTAGTTCTAGTTTTTCTCTAATCTTACTATGTCACTTCAATTACTGTTATCTGTGATTTCACATGCTGCTTTGAAGATTGACACGCATGCGCTCTGGCGGGCTTCTTCACGTAATCGCTCATCGTAACTCCTCATAAAATAAAGATCAAACTTCAAACGGGTAAGTTCTCATTTAATCTTACTATTCTACTGTCAGCCACACACTGGGGTGATTTACAGTGGCTAATTCATCATCATCGGCGGTCACTCGAAACGAGTATGACTGTTCTCTCCTCTCCATAGGGTCGTCTACTTGTGGGTCTGCAGACGTCTGTAGAGGCCGATCCGCGATCCACACACCTTGGTGCATCGTGGGCAGTGGAGACTGGCGGTGGTTGGTAGTGGCGGCGCTGCCCTAGCAGCTGCGGCTCGCCTGCAGTCGGTTTGTCTTTTCTTTTTTCTTTTTCTTTTTGTCCTGTGTTAGTTTATTTCGGTTTATTTTAGTTGTGTATGTGTGTGGGGGGGGGGGGGGGGAGGAGAAACTTGTTTTAGTCTCTTCCTTCGGGGGATGCGACCTTTTCTTGTCGTATCCCCCGTCTCCGTCTCAGTCTGCGCTGAGGCCTAATTGCGGAGCTGGCGGCCTCCAACTGGGACTGACCTCAGGGCTTACCAACGCGAGGCTGGCCGACTTCGGGGCTGTGGTGGCGTTGCGGCGGCGGCGACACGACTTCAGAGCCTCGGAGGCTCGGCCGCGGGCCCAGTGGACGACATCATCGGGAGCTTGCAGGTCCCAGGTTGGTGACCTGTTTTTTCCGGAGATCCCGCAACAACAGCTTCGTCCGCTGGACTGGAGGGTGGCAGCTTCGGCAGCTTCGACCGCCCCGGGCCGCGGAGTTTGAACCGGCCCGTTCGCGGAGCTCGGATTCAGCCGCGGGACTTACTTACCATCACCCGGCGAGGTCACAACATCGGAGGCCTGGATCGCCTCAACGCAGAGGGAGAACAAGGAGGGAAGAGACAAGGACTTGAAGACTTTTGCCTTCCATCACAGTGAGGAGGGCCTGGTAGACTCACTGTGGTGGATCTGTGTTTATTGTGTGTTTTGATATTTTTATTCTATGTTATGACTGCAAGGCACGAAATTTCGTTCAGACTGAAAAGTCTGAATGACAATAAAGGATACTTGATACTTGATACTAGTTGTCGGGCCCCCTTCTCTCTCTCCTTACGGTGCTGTTGCTTTGTCTCTGCAACACAGCGTAGCTTTGTTTCATGACGTGCAGTTCCTTCCTGCACGGATTTCCTCCAGGAGCGCCATCCTGGCCACACACTCATTTCAACATTGCCATCGGGAAGAAGGTACAGGAGCCTGAAAACTGTAACGTCCAGGTCCAGGAACAGCTTCTTCCCTACAGCCATTAGGCTATTAAACACAACAGCAAATAAGCTCTGAACTGCAAAAGACTATATTATTACTGCACTATATTTGTTATTTATTAAACTTTTTTTCTCTTCCCCCGTTATGTACTATGTTTACATATTCACATATTCTATTGTGCAGCAGCAAGTAAGAATTTCATTGTCCCATCCGGGACAAATGACAATAAAACGCTCTTCTCTTGTCCAGTGAAATTTGCTCCCAGTTGCTCGATGTGGTGGCTAATTAATCTACCATTCTACTCGTCTTTAAGATGTTGGAGAAAACAACTGTGTTGACGCATGGCTTGGGGTGAAATATAGGTAATATTCCCACCAGAAAAATGGATTTTATAAAGTAGATTTGGCAAACTTGGCCATGAATCCTATGTGTGCTATGTTTACACATTCTGTTGTGCTGCTGCAAGTAAGAATTTCATTGTTCTATCTGGGACATATGGCAATAAAACACTCTTGACTCTTAAAACCTTTAAATAGTATTTGCTACTTGCAGATGGATACAGAATCCAATGGGGGAGTGGGGTGGGGTATGATCCAACACCCTGGGGAAACTATTTACGTACTAGTGTGACACAGGGGGAAGAAGGCACGGAGTGCTGGAAAATCTCTGCGGGTCTGGCAGCATCTCAGGAGAACATTGATAGGTGAGTTTCAGTGCAGGACCCTTCTTCAGATTGATTGGTTGGGAGAGGGGGTGGGAAAGGAAAGCTGGAAGAGAGAAAGGGTTGGACAAATAGGCTGACACAAGTGAGAAAGGTTATTTGATAGGCAGACGGTTGGACGGAGATGAAAAGACAGAAGTTGTGAGACAAAAGGATTGAAGAATAGTGAATTGTGAAGCTGCAAGGGAAAGTTGGTGGTGGAAGGGAATGTAGGTGGAAGGGAAGGTGGCGGGGAAAAGTAGGTGCGTGTCTGACAGGAGGCTATTCATCTAGTCCACATAGCCTCACAGAACATTCTTATCAATCATTTACCTCTTCCTTATTCTCTGTTACATGCCCATCAACTCCCCTTTGGTTCCTGTGCTGCCGTAAGGCGTACATCACAGAAATAAGTTAACCTCACTATATATGTCTTTGGGATGCAAGAAGAATGAGCTGTAATGAAAGGTACCAGACCTGAAACATTTTCTATGTCCACATTTGTGCTGAGTGTTCTGCTTTTTTTCTACCATCGCCAAGTTCCCTTTCAACACCATTTTGAGGTCACTATAGACCAGCCGCTAGGATATAGCTCCTATCCTAGCTATAGCTCCGATACCATGCTCCTAGCTGGTAGTACACTTAGCTCTACCAGCTAGGTGTAGTTTTAGTTTAGTTTAATGTGACATGTACCGAGGTACAGTGAAAAGCTCTTGTTGCGTGCTAACAGTCAGCGGAAAGACAATACATGATTACAATCGGGCCATTGACAGTGTATAGAGACATAGAAACATAGAAACATAGAAATTAGGTGCAGGAGTAGGCCATTCGGCCCTTCGAGCCTGCACCGCCATTCAATATGATCATGGCTGATCATCCAACTCAGTATCCCGTACCTGCCTTCTCTCCATACCCTCTGATCCCTTTAGCCACAAGGGCCACATCTAGCTCCCTCTTAAATATAGCCAATGAACTGGCGTTGACTACCCTCTGTGCAGAGAGTTCCAGAGATTCACCACTCTCTGTGTGAAAAAAGTTCTTCTCATCTCGGTTTTAAAGGATTTCCCCCTTATCCTTAAGCTGTGACCCCTTGTCCTGACTTCCCCAACATCGGGAGCAATCTTCCTGCATCTAGCCTGTCCAACCCCTTAAGAATTTTGTAAGTTTCTATAAGATCCCCTCTCAATCTCCTAAATTCTAGAGAGTATAAACCAAGTCTATCCAGTCTTTCTTCATAAGACAGTCCTGACATCCCAGGAATCAGTCTGGTGAACCTTCTCTGCACTCCCTCTATGGCAAGGAAATAACATTTAGTGCAAGGTAAAGCCAGTAAATTCCAATCAAGGATAGTTCAAGGGTCACCAATGAAGTAGTTCGCTGCCTCACTGCCTGGCTTTACGATCTGGCTTTATTTTTGACATCCAGTGCTGACTGTGTGGAGTTTGCATATTTCCCATGTCTATGCGGGTTTCCTTCAGGTCCTCCGGTTTCCTCCCACATCGCAAGATGTCCATGTTCTAATTAGCTCAATTAAGTGGTAGAATCTGGGGAACAGTGGGAGTAGGGGGAGTTAAAATAGCAGTTGTGCAAATGGGTGTGGATTTAAGTACCTGTGTCCATGCTTTATTGACTGGACATTGTGGCTGCAAGAGCAGGTCAGAGGCTGGATATCCGGTGATAGTTGAATTCCTGACATCCTCAGCCAGTGCAAGTCAAAACCCAGGAATGTGTAGGAAGGAACTGCAGATGCTGGTTTACACCGTAAATACCCACAAAATGCTGGAGGAACTCAGCGGGACAGGCAGCATCTCCATCTCCATCTCCAGGAATGTGATGGATAACTCTTCATTTACCTGGATGAGTGCAACCCTTAAGAAGTTCGCCTTCATCTCAGTTAAAGGAGGCGGAAATTGGCAACACATTGAACACCTGACCCTTGAACCAGATGTCACACATGGTTGTCTTTATGGCCAACATTATTATTTTTTTTCTTCTTGAATTTATTTTATTAGAAGCAATTGTACAGGAATAAGGCAATCGACATAACAGTTAAACAATTATTATACAGCTTCATTTTTAGCATTGAAACCTAAATTTAAAAAAAAGGAGAGAATGAAGAAAAAGAAGTTAAATAAAAGAAAGAAAAGAAAAGACCCCTAAACTAGTGCAAGAGGAAAGAAAAGAAATAAGAGAAGATGGAGTTATATACTAGGTATGTTACAAAACTTACCTTCAGTCGTGCTGTAATTCTGCCACTGGCCGTGTGCGCGATTTTGGCGCCTTTAAGGGGGGGCGGGGTTAAAATGCGGGTTTCTCCTCCCTTGTCCTGGTTAATATTTTGTTGGAGTACAAGCGTTGGCTGAAGAATGGTTCCTAGTGGCCTTTTGTGTATTTTTTATTTTTATTAAATCGTCAATGTCAGCGCTAGAGTAATTTTAAAATCAGCTCCTGAAGCGTCAACGCCGATAACGGGGACGGATTTCACACACGGGACAGGTAAACGAAAGTGGTATCTTTAAATGTATAAAAGTGCTTCTTAAGAAGCCTTTAATTCACATTTTTTCATGCGACACGGTGATTTTATTCCCCGAATTAACGGCAGTATTTTTCATGCCAATACGGGGTTAAATTCACCACAAATGAACGTTCCAAAAGATCGCGTTCCAGAAATCCTCACTCGCAAGATGATTTAAATCCCCATTAATTTACAGGTATTAAACATTCAATTCCTTCCATTTGGCCTGTAAATTCATGAAAATGAGATTTAAAAATTATGTTATATTGTGAATTATTGTGTGAATGTTATTTGGACACTTAGGCTATTTAAAAATGTTAATCTATTCTTAAGAAATTGATAGATGTTTAGATCTAGTAATTGAATTTTGTAATTAGCTACAATTAGGTAACTAACTAATTATATGCTTTACTTTCATGTCTTCTAAGTAAGATTGTTTCATATTTGTTTCAAAATGCTTCAATCTATAATTACTGAAAATTTCTTTCAGTTATCTTAATTTTTAAGAAAGTTATGGGTTTTTAAACTGTCCTCGATCACAGCTTTTGTGTTAAGTCAATGGAAAACCAATAGGGAACAAGATGCTAATTTCCGAGTATGAAAATGGCCATAACCTCTTTAATACTGAAGATATGAAAGTGAATTAGGTGTCAAATTAAACTTCTTTTTATGCTTTATCTGATGGGATAAATTGCAGACTTTATTTTTAAAATCTCAAACTTTTGTAACATTGCTATATATACCTTCCCCCCCCCATCCCCCTCCCCCTCACCCATCCCTGCATCGGTTTTAAATTTGTGTTGAACCATTATGTTGTGATGGCCAACATTATTGACATGAGTTTATGCTCCAGTTGTGGTCACTTAACTGCATTCCTGTTGTACTTGAGTCAGTGGACTATCCCTTTAACCGCTGTCCCGCGGCCACGTGACCAGGCCGGGCGACCAAAGCACAAGCGATCAAAGCGCCACGTGACCCCAAGTGACCAGAACGGATCACGTGATAAGAACCCCCCCCCCCCGCCGGTGCCCACGTGACCAGGACCCTCCTCTCCCTGGCGCCTCCGCACCGGACGGCGCTGACGTCACGCGTTCAGCCTGGGTTCGGGAGGGGCGGGGTGTCCTGGGTTCGGGTGGGGGGGCGGGGCGGGGCGGCTTGGGTTCGGGTGAGTTCGGGTTCGGGAGGGGCGGGGTGTCCTGGGTTCGGGTGGGGGGGGCGGGGCGGGGCGGCTTGGGTTCGGGTGGGTTCGGTTCGGGGAAGATGGCGGCGCACTTCAGGGACATTAATGGCCGCAACATCTTCTTCGAGCAACAGCATCACTCGCCGCTCTGCCGCGAGTTTACCGTCATCTCCCGAAGCTGTCGCTCCGCTCCGTACTCGGATACACCGCCTTCATCTGGCTGGTGGCGTACTCCATCTTCTACAGCACGCAGGTGGAGAGCTTACCCCCACCCCAGCTGTATGAATATTGAGTTATCCACCTTCAAGTCTCCATCCCCCTCCCCCTTCCTAATTCTCCGACTAGTTTCACTGTCCTCCTGATTACATGTTACTGATTATATGCCTGGTTGTCACCTTCTCCTCAGCCAACAATGATCCTTGATCAACAGCCCCTTAGCTGTCCGTTTTCACACCTTACCCTTCCTTATAACCAGTCTCCCTCGCCCCCTGTGGTCACTCAGTCTGAAGAAGGGTCTCGACCGCAAACGTCACCTATTCCTTCTCTCCAGAGATGCTGCCTGTCCCGGTGAGTTATCACTTAATGATGAGTACAGGAAGGAGAATTGCGAACCTGGTGTCAAGACAACACCTTTTTCTCAATGTCAGCAAGACAAAGGAGAATATAAATTCATGCTAAATAAAATGTTTTGTGCTGGTGACATGGGCCACCAGGTATTTCAAACATTTCACAGTAAATTAGGAAGTGTTGGGAGGATTTATTAGAACAGATAACAAGCCTCTTTTCTCCAATTGAAGTTTAGAACCAGGTACATTGTCTCAGGCCTGGAAATGGCATCCAAATGGGGCCTGATCTATGATTAACACGTTTGCTATTTGTGGGACCTTGCTGTGCATACATAGTCTGCTTTGCTTCCCACATAATAACAGTAACTGCACTTCAATGTGGTCGACTTCAGGAAGTGAAGCGGTACGCATACCCCAGCTCCATCAAAGACCGCAATAAATTGCAGCAAATTGTGGGTGCAGCCCAGGCCATCACACAAACCACCCTCCCTTCCATTATTAACTTCACCAATTTCCATGCTGCACTCAAATTCGCTTGGACCATCTCTGACACTTCCCTCCCTTTCTTGATCTCACCATCTCCATCACAGACTATTGATTGACGTCTAATATAAACCTACTGACTCCCACAACTACCTAGACTACACCTCTTCCCACCCTGCAAAGACTCTGTCCACTACTTCCAATTCCTTGTCTACGCTGCACCTGCGCCAAAGATGATGTTTTCCATACCAGGCATCTGAGATGCCTTAATTCTTTAGGGGACGTGGGTTCCCCTCTTCCATCATGGGATGAAGCCCTCCACTCATGTCCCCTTGGTACCCCGCAGTTTTACTTTGATCTCCTCCCCCCAGTTGCAACAGGGACAGAGTCCCCTAGCCGTTTACCCCATCAGCCGTCATATACAACACATAATCCTCCGACATTTTCGCCACCTCAACGGAATCCCACGACTAGTCACATCTTCCCCATCTGCACCTCTTTCCGCCTTCCACAGAGACCGTTCCCTCTACAACTCCCTGGTTGACTCATCCCTTCTCACCCAAACCACCCATCCCCAGGTACTTTCCCCTGCAACCGCAGGAGATGCAACTCTGTCCAGGGACCCCGACCGTCCTTTCGGATTAGGCAGAGGTTCACTTGCACCTCCAATCGTATCTACTGTATCCATAGTTTCAAGGTGGACTCTTATACACAAGACGAAACGTAGACTGGGCGATTGTACCGCTGAACACCTTTGCTCAGTCCGCCTGGACCTACCTGATCTCCCAGTTGCCAAACACTTTAATTTCCTCTTCCTATAGGGAGGTTTCACGGCAGTCGGGTCACGACCCCATGACCCGTACTGTTGCCACGCTACGCCAAATGGATTACACGCGATGAACTGTAGGCAAGCACTTCCCATTGTTTCCAGCGTAGCGGGCCCGTTAAAACCCGCCGAAATGGTCAATTTTTGCGCTGTAAATAATTATGGAAATCGGGATAAGCGTGAGAGACATTTAGCCAACTTCAGAATTCAAAAAGTGAGGAGAAATGACGGTAGATTGAAGCAAGAGCTGAAAGGAACAACAACAGCCAGAGTACTTGGCGAACATTGGCCGTTTGCTCACTGCATTTCATCAACTAAGGCATTATTTGTGTTTTTTCTTGATTCCTTTGGCATCTAAAAAGTTTCAGAAGGGATAATCGCCCCTGGTTCTCGTGGGTTTTTACATACAAAAATAAAACGCCTCTGAAGCAAAATTTACAACCAGATTTACCACTTCTGAGACTTTTTAGATACCAAAGAAATTAAAAAACAAAACAAATAATGCCTTACCGTTAATGAAATGCAGCGAGCAAACGCGATAAATCCCGATATTTTCAATTCCGATATCTGCACGGCCAATGTTCACCAAGCACTTTAACTGTTGTTGTCCCTTCAGCTCTCGCTTCTCTTTACCTTCATTTCGCTTCACTTTTGGAATTCTGAAGTTGGGTACATGTCTCTCACACTTACCCCGACTTCCACAATTTTTTACTGCGAAAAAATTCAACATTTTGGCGGTTTTTAACAGGTAGGAAAGTATGCGTTTCTTGTATTAATAACATATACCGGAAGTGATGGATGTCTTCCAGATGGATTGAGCGGCTCCGTGCACCAAGCCCTATGACCCGGTGACCTTACGTGCAACCCCCCTATAAGCGAGTTCGGTATTCCGACTGCGCATGCCCAGGTCATAGATCACTAGCATAAACAGTCTAGGCAACAGTGGTGCTGCGTTGTGTGCAGGCTTGCGTTTCGTCCGTGGTCGGATTCGGGCCCAGCTCTCCGTCGCTGCGGGTGCTGTTGAGTTGCTGCTGTGCCGTCCACGTCCCCTCCCCGGTGTCCTGTCCCTGTCCGGAGGTGTCCGGGGTGTCCGTGGGCTGGTGGGGCAGCCACGGACTTGCAGCCGGCGCTGCAGCCGCTGGCTCCAGCTCAGCTCTGCCTGTCCCGCCACGTTGACTGGCAGCCCTGGACTGGCGGGGTCGGGTCCGGCTCCCCGTCGCTGCGGGCGTTGTTGCTGCTGGGCCGTTCCTGTTCCCTCCCGGGTGTCCTGTCCCTGTCTGGGGGCGGCCCATACTTGCAGCCGGCGCGTGAATGAGGCGATGGCTCTGCTCCGGCTCCCGGGGGGGGGGGGGGGGTGTCGGCCGGTGACTGTTGGCTGCGCCTCTCGCCTTGTCCAATGGCTGTTGAGAACTTACATTCTCACAATGGGAAAGATGCCACCACCCCTTGCCCCCTCCAGTCTTTCACACTAGGGTACAACAGCCCCCACAAACCCGGAGGGGAGGGTGACACCCTATGGGAGACGGCACCCAGCAACAGCTTGGGAGAGGCAACACCCTGATTCACTTCACTTCTCCACCTCCACCCCCCTCCCCTCAGCCCGACACCGAGATCCTGCTGAAGATGGGCAGCCACCGGACCTGCTTGAAGACGGGCGACTCGGAACTGCTGCTGCTGGAGTCGTCCTGGTCGGAGAGCCAATCTACGGACGGGCTCATGCCGGCCATGGGCAGGCCGGGCCCCCGCTGGAGCTGCTGGCGGTGGTGTTGGTGATGGTGGTGCTGGTGGCACCAGCAACCTCCTCCCCATCCTTGCCCAGCCACAAGCCCAGTGTCCAGACCAGCTCCAACTCCAGGTCAGGCCCAGCGGCCCAGTTGAGCGCTGGGCCGGAGGAGGCTGAGCCCAGGCTGGCGCTCTGGCGCAGGCGAGGCCGAGGCCTCGATCCTCCTCGGGGTTGTGGATGAAGTGGCAGCGGGAACCGTAGGGGCAGAAGCCGGTGGTGTGCAAGGTACGGCTTATACTTGGGGTGGCGGCTGAGGGAGCCGCAGATCGGTCAGGCTGTGGGCGAACTGGCACTTGTCGCTGTAGCGAGATTCTCTAGAGTTGGAGCTGTGTTGGGCTGGAGTTGGCGCTTCTCCGCACTGGCTGTGGGCCTGGGGCCGCTGGTGGTGTTGGTCCGGGCCGTTAGTTGGCCTGGCCTGAGAGGTGGAGGTAAGCTGGAGTTGGCGCTTCTCCGCGCTGGCGGTGGGCCTGGGGGCCGGTGTCCCATCGGTCCGGACGTCTGCGGCCGCCCCCCGGGCGGGGATGGAGCGCTCGAGTGGGGGGTGGAGGGGACACCGGGGATGGTCCAGTGGCGGTTCGGCAGCGCTTGCGGCGGCAGGGACAGGGGTTCAAACCTGGCTGCGGTTGAGGCACGGGTCTGTGTGTGTGCAGCTGCCGAGAATGTTTCCGCCAGCCCAGTCTCCCCCACCCCCGGTCTCCCACTCTTATCTGCCCCCTGACAAATACAAACTTGAAAAAAGACAAAAAATCGGACCAAAACCATACTCACTGAATCGCTTTGTTCGATTTTTATTTATAGAGTTTGACCGTTGACAAATCCCATGATTCCTTGTGTTTTTCGAAATACCGAACTCACTTATTCCCACACTGACCTTTCTGTCCTGGACCTCCTCCATTGTTATAGTGAGGCCAAATGCAAATTGGAGGAACAGCATCTCATGTTTTGCTTGGGCAGCTTACAATCCAGTGGTATGAATATTGATTTATCTAGCTTCATGTTACCCTTGCGTTTCCTCCCTACGCCACAAAGTCGTCTGATTCGTATTCTTATCTAGACGACAGCTACCAATGGCCTGTTTTCTTTATCTTTGTTACTTTTTTGCATATCTTTCATTCATTTGTTCTATTTCTCCTATTACAGGAGAAATAGAACATAGTAACATCACCTATTCCTTTTCTCCAGAGATGTTGCCTGTCCCGCTGAGTCCAGCTTTTTGTGTCTTTCTCCCTTCCGTTGACTTCATTGATACCTCACACTGCCTCGGCAAGGCCAGCAGCATATCAAGGACGCATCACACCCAGGTCAAAAGTGCACAACTACAGATTTGGGGGTACACAAAAATGCTGGAGAAACTCAGCGGGTGCAGCAGCATCTATGGAGCGAAGGAAATAGGCAACGTTTCGGGCCGAAGCCCTTCTTCAGACTGATTTGGGGACAGTTTCTTCCCAGCTGTTATCAAGCAACTGAGCCATCCTACCACAACTAGAGAGCAGTCCTGAACTACCATCTACCTTATTGGTGACCAGACTTTACTGGCTTTACCTTGCACTAAATGTTATTCCCTTATCATGTATCTTTACCTTGTAAATGACTGGATTGTAATCATGTGTTGTTTTTCTGCTGACTGGTTAGCACACAACAAAAGATTTTCACTGTATCTCGGTACACATGACAATAAATTACACTAAACTGAACTGAACTGAGTTGCTCCAGCATTTTGCGCCTACCCCAAGTGCTCCCCGCTCACCCAGTGCTCCCCTCTCACACTCTCACTCAACTGTCTGCCTAGACTTCTTGTCTCTTTGTTCATCCCTTCCGTTCCCTCCCCGCATCTGGTCCATCTGCACATCTCATCTGCCCCTTCTCATCTGCTTCCACCTACCAGCTTCTATCCCACAACCCCACATACTGCTATTTACGATCAGTCCTTTTCCCTGTCAGTCCTGATGCAGGGTCTTAATCTGAAATGTCAGCTAACACCTCTAGCCTCACCAAATGCTGCTTGACACGCTTAGCTTTTTGCCATCAATAAATTTTGTCTCATCTCAGAGCTAAACATCTCGCCCAGAAACATGAGATTGTGACCTCTTGGCCAGGGATGATGTTTCGGGTCGGGACCCTTCTTCAAATTTCTTCATTCTGAAGAAAGTTCCTAACCCAAAACATCATCCATCCATGTTCTCCTGAGTGTTGTTTGACCTTCTGAGTTACACCAGCACTTTGTCACTTTTTTCTGTAAACTAGCATCTGTAGTTCCTTGAATCTACATTCATCCTCTGTCCTTACCACACTGTTGGTGAGTTTTTTTTGCTGTTACTCCTATTTGACTCCTTCTAAACTCTGAACTCTCTCTCAACTTGTCCAACATTCGCAGATCTTTCCTCTTACAACTGCCCTGCCATTCCAGTAATGAGTCTGGTGAACCAATGCCCCCTACTGTAAGTTTCAGCTTAGTTCTTTGTCATGTGTACCGAGGTACAGTGAAAAGCTATTGTTGCGTGCTAACCAGCCAGCAGAAAGACAATACATGATTACAATCGAGCCATTTACAGTGTACAATTAGATAAGGGAATACATGAACAAAGTATATTAATTCTTGGGTATTGTGTACCAAATCTGCACACAATACCTCAACACCCAGTAGGATGGTAAATCGAATATCACTGTACCTTAATTAGTACACATGACCTTTGAAGACCATCTCTGCTCCAGACTCAAAAAACTCTTTTTACTTTACAACAG
Source organism: Malacoraja senta (assembly GCA_038087875.1). Taxonomy (NCBI): domain Eukaryota; kingdom Metazoa; phylum Chordata; class Chondrichthyes; order Rajiformes; family Rajidae; genus Malacoraja; species Malacoraja senta. Next base: position 59,525,773 of record CM075978.1, on the reverse strand, counting down.
ATTTTGGAATCATGATTTGTTTTGTTTGGTCTCTGATTTTTGACTCTAAGGATATTTAGATAGCCCTAAATATTCAATAAGGGAAATAAATAAAATTCTTGCTCTGAAATGACAGAATAGTTGAAAGTAAGCCCTGTCTTAAGATGGGTGATGTAGAAAACAGGTCCGACCAGACCAAAGTATGTGGGCACACAAGGCAGATTGGAGTGGGTTTTACACTGGATCTACCTGTAGGTTCTAGAAACAGAACCAACTTTTGATATTGGGAATTGAATCTTGCAGAACACTTCAGTGCTCTCCGCCACCATTATCATCACTCTCGTTGGGATGATCCTGCACCTCCATTTCTGTAAAGTCGATCAGGAATCGATGCTGATCATTGGATCGATCGGAGTCCAGATGAACACCCTGTATGCCTCTGGTCGGGAGCATGTGAACTTCATCGAGATGAAGAAAGTGAAAGATATAGTAATCAATGAAGGCTTTTATATGGTAAGTCAAGCAGACACTAATAAGCATTTAATTCTCAGTTGTAGAGGAAGTATGAATACAGCAGCTGAAAGTCAAATTTTAGAATATTTTAGTAATTTTTTGTTATTGGGATAGCTTAGTATAGATGTGGGATTCTAACTGCAAGAACAAAATGGTGGAGGTGCTTTGTGGAAAAAATGGACCTTTAGAGATTTTAACTGAATCTTTAACACCTTCCCAAACCAGCTGTATAGATTGCAAACATTCAAATATAAGGAGAATAACAAAACTTTGTCAGAATCAAAATTATCTCTGGGCCTAATTTCAATCCTATAACTCAGGGGAAATTTAACTTGGGTTCACATGTTCATAAGTTATAGGAGTAGAATTAGGCAATTTGGCCCATCGAGTCTACTCTGACATTCAATCATGGCTGATCTCTGCCTCCTAATCCCATTTTCCTGCCTTCCCCCCATAACCCTTGACACTTGTTGTAATCAAGAATTTATCTCTGCCTTAAAAATATCCACTGACTTGACCTCCACAGCCCTCTGTGGCAATGAGTTCCACAGATTAGCTACCCTCTGGCGAAAGAAGTTCTTCCTCACCTCCTTTCTAAAAATGCGCCTTTTGAGGCTATGACTGGTCCTAGACTCTCCCACCTGTGGAAACATCCTTTCCACATCCACACTATTTATGCCTTTCATAATTCTATAAATTTCAATGAGGTCCCCCCTCAACCTTCTAAACTCCAGTGAGTAGAGGCCAAGTGTTGTCAAACGCACATCATATGCTAACCAACTCATTCCTGGAATCATTCTTGTAAACTTCCTCTGAACCCTCTCCAGCCAGCACATCCTTCCTCACATATGGAGCCCAAATCTGCTCGCAGTACTCCAAATGCGGCCTGACCAGCGCCTTATAGAGCCTCAGCATTACATCTCTGTGTTTGTATTCCAGTCCTCTTGATATAAATGCTATCTTCCTTACTACGGATTCGACTTGGGAGTCCTGTACCAAGTCCTTTTGCACCTCCGATTTCTGTATTCTCCATTTAGGAAATAATCTACGCCTTTATTCTTATTACCAAAATGCACGACTCTGCACTTTGTTGTGCTGAATTTCATCTGCCGTCTGGGTTAAGTGTGCATTGATCAAGTAGAGATAGTCTGGATTTGTAAGGGATAGATAAACTACATGGTGGAGTTGAGGGTGTGATATTTTGACAGTACAATAGAGAATGCAGTGCGCTTACTGTGTATGCGGACTTTTAAAGTGAGCTACAATAAACCTTTGAGCAAAATTTGATGCAAGGTGATTTTTTGTTGTTAGAAATTGACAATGGAAGAGAGAGTTGTGATGAGTTGATGTTTTTCCAGACCAGAGGAACCTGTACATTATGTTCTCTGACATTCAGCATGAGTAATATGAGATTTCAGGGCACCGTCTGAATATAAATCGCGTGAAACTTGGAAGTGTAGTGAATAATGGGGAAAGTAGTGTAGTTCAAGAGAGCTTCTTAACATTGGAAGACTTAACAGACTTTGGGTGATGTATTTTGTTGAGATGTTTGAGCAAGGATAATGTCAGCTAAATGGTGCAACTTTAAGGAGAATTCAAGGTGAGGTTGTTTGAGCACACTTCTTCTGCAGGTGATAGATAGGGAGAACAAAACAGTAACACAGATGAAATCCTGGACTAAATAGCAATAGTACAGGAATTACACCAAACTGAAACCTAGTTCACCTTTCTTCACCTCCATTTCTCTCACTCTCTCTCACTCTCACTTTCACACACATTGTACGCTTGGGACATGGTACAGACAAGTTGTACTATTATAATTGCAGAGATATATAGTTGACCTAATGTTCTCATTTAATACACGATTCAAATAATGGACCAATTCAAGGATGAATAAGCAGCGGACACAGATTTAAGTGAATGGCAAAAGGACCAAAGAAAACTTGATGAAAAACATTTTTATACATTAAACTGGAAAGCTTTTCAAGATAGGGGTGTGGCGATTGTTTCTTTAAGAATTTGATTAAAAGTAGAAACATCAGGAACATGGAAAACGAGCAGAAGAGTGCAATTAACTGAATTGATATTCAAGGACTTGATGGGTCAAATTGCTTTTTGTATTTGTGCTACAATTTTATAATTTTGTGGAAATGTTATAATTTTGTGGATGTGGAAAATGCTGTAAAACCTTGGCAGCCTAGGCAACTAAAACTAAGAAACTGGGGGTGAAAGTTAACAATTTATAAGTAATGACAGTGCTGTAAAGTGCCACACCAAAATTTAAGTTCCTTTATTTTGTGTTGCATTGACTACCCAAGTCACTTCAGGCAAGGAAAGCAATAAAGAAATTCTCATGTATAGGAAGGAACTGCAGATGCTGGTTTAAACCAAAGATGGACACAAAAAGCCGGAGTAACTCAGCGGGTCAGATAGCATCTCTGGAGAAAAGTAATAGGTGACGTTCAGGTCAAAACCCTTCTTCAGACATTCCCTTTCCGCAGCCACAGTTAGTTTACTGTGTTAGGTTGCAAGCTTAAAATTCTGTAACTTATCAATTGTATTGACAGGTCCTTTGCTTGAAATGTATAGATGTGCAGATCTCCACAGATGCTGCCTAACCTGCTGAGTCTCAGAATTTTACTTTTTGAAAGAGCCAGTTTAGTGCCATTCTCATCAAAGTCCTGTGTTCTTCAGCCATACACAATATCTTTTGGCTTTTCACAACGTAGAATAATCATTCTTTTCCTCAAGTATCTTTCTTACTTTAAAGTATTTCTCTTGTGCCACTCTTAAATCAATCCATCACGTTCTGAGGTCAGATTGAATTGAGTTTTTTAAATTAATTAAATTGAAAATAAAAAGTTGGGCGTGTCACATTGTCACGTGTACAGAGGTACAGTGAAGAGCTTTGTTTTTCAAACTATCAAATCAGATAATGCTATGCATAAATAACATCAAGCCAAGTTCAAATACAATAGCTAGATTGAAGGGAAAGATACAGAGTGCAGAAAATAGTTATCAACTTTGTAGCGCATCGATTCCATAGACAAAGCCCAATTCGGCAGTGGGGTAGTGGTGAGTCCATTCAGAAGCCTGATAACAGAGGAGAAGAAGCCGCTCCTGAGTTTGGTGGTGTGCGCTTTATGTATATGCATGACAGGAGCAGAGAAAAGGAGGAATGACTGGGGCGAGGCAAGTCTTTGATGATGTTGGCTGCTTTCCTGAGGCAGCAGGAAGTGTAGATGGAGTCAATGGTGGGGAGTACAGTCTGTGTGATGGACTGGGCAACATCCACATTTCTCTGTAATTTCTTGTGGACTTGGGCCGTTCCCAAAACAAGCTGTGATGCGATTTGATAGTATGCTTTCTCGGACTCCTGCCACCTGCAGAAGTTGTGGGCTGCATCAGTGAGGGGAGGGAAGCTGAATACAGAGGTATAGTCAACGACTTTGTTGAGTAAACAGGATTGTGCGTCCTCATCCTTCCTCTTCCAAAGTCCACAATCAATTCTTTGGTTTTACTGATATTGAGAGCCAGTTTATTGTGCTGGCACCATTTGGTCAGTCGGTCGATCTCACTTCTATACTCTTGACTCATCACCTTCTGTAATTCGTCCCACAACAGTGATGTCGTCGGCGAACTTGAAATTTAAGACAATGGAATCAGACAGAGCCTTTGAGGAATATAAAGGAGGACAGAACTCGTGGGCGATTAGAAGGGTCAAAAGGGGCTACAAAATGGCTTTGGCAAGTCGGATTAAAGAAAATCGCAATGCTCTTTAAGCATACATTGAAAACAAGAGGGTAACTCGCAGGAAGGTAGGATTGGTCAAAGATAAAGGAGGGAATTTGTGCTTGCAGTCAGAGGTTGTGGGCAAAGTACTAAACAAGTACTTTGCGTCTGTTTTCACCTAGGAGGACATGGGGGACAGTGAGATCAATGTGGAGAATACTAATATGCATGGGCAGTATGAGATTAAGGAGGTGTTGGGACTCTTTAAGAGCATTTAGGTGGGTAAATTTCCAGGGCCTAATGGAATCTGTCCCAGGTTATTGAGAGAGTCAAGAGGGGAGATTGCGGGAGCCTTGACGAAGATCTTTGCATCTTTTCTAACCACAAGTGAGGTCCCGGAGGTCGGAGAGTAGCTAATGTTGCACCTTTGTTTTAGAAGGGAAGTAAAGAGAATCCAGGGAAATATAGGCCAATGAGCCTTACAGCAATGGTAGGGAAGCTATTGGAGACGTTTCTTTGGGATAAAATTTACTCCCATTTGAAGAGAATGGGTTAATCAGGGACAGTCAACATGGCTTTGTACACGACAGGTCTTACTAACTTGATTGAGTTTTTTGACTTGGTGACAAAGGTGATTGATGGTGGTAGGTGGTGGATGTTGTCCACATGGTTTTTTACTACTTATTAAAATCCCCCATAGTTGGCTGATTCAGAAGATTATGATGCATTGGATTAATAGTGACTTGGTCGTGTGGATTCAGAACTGGCTTAGTGGTAGAAGACAGTGTTGTGGTGGAAGGACAATATTCAGGCTAGAGGTTTGTGACCTCTAGCGTAGCTGGGACATGTTGGCCGGTGTGGTCAAGTAGGGCCAAAGGGCCTGTTTCCAGGACCAGTGGAGTTCCACAAGGATGCGTGCTGGGACCTCTACTGTTTGTGATATATATAAATGACAAGTATGGAGAAGTAGAGGCACAATGTAAATCTTATTTGCAGCTGTATCCCAGGCACGTGGACACAAACATAAAAAAACATAAATCATACATGAATTTTATATAATTTTATACATGGCAGTGAAAATAAAGACTGGAGAAAAAAGACTTTCATGCAAAAATAGTCGATTAGAAAACCAGTCCGTGGTAGTAATAGACAATAGGTGCAGGAGTAGGCCATTTGGCCCTTCGAGCCAGCACCGCCATTCAATGTGATCATGGCTGATCATCCCCAATCAGTACCCTGTTCCTGCCTTCTCCACATATCCCCTGACTCCGCTATTTTTAAGAGCCCTATCTAGCTCTCTTTTGAAAGCATCCAGAGAACCTGCCTCCACCGCCCTCTGAGGCAGAGAATTCCACAGTAAGTCGAAGGAAGAACGTTGATATGTGGAATCATAGTGCAGAAGGTGACAGATGGGGGGTGAGGAGGCAGGGAGGATGTTTTTAAACATATCAGAAAGGAAACAGAATGAAGCGTAGGAGGTGACATGTAGATTTTGTTTTTGTTCACAAACCCACAGATGAAAAAGAGAAGGTTTTGCAGGTCTAACTTCAGAACTCGATAGATTCATTCAAAAGTGTTACTTCAGGGAGGAAATGGATGATTATTCCGGGGTGTGAGAAGCCAAAGGCTTTGCATATTTCTGAAAAAATTTGCAGCATCAGTTAGGGATATCGAGAAGCGAGGAACTGATTAGACCTCTCTTAAGGAGCTGGCACAGACCTAATGGGCTGAATACATTACACTGTACTTGTACATTGTAAAATATTCCTAAAAATTGCTGCTGAAAATCTGAATTCATAACAAGCTGCTGACATCTTGTAGCAATATCGGTGGAAATAAGCCTGGTTGATGTTTTGGTTCATAACCTTTTGCAACAACTGATGATGAATAATTATCCTGAGTGTGCTGTTCTCTGGAAAGGAAGAAGAATGCTGGCTTTCTGAGCCTGAAATTGGCATTTCAAACCTCCATCCAGTAATAGATATGGAGTTGGAAATCACAATTAAATAATGCCAACTTGCACACGGTTACAAAAGTTGGAATTCCACGTCATGGTAGTGTCTCTCTTCGACACCAAGGAGCATTGAAGAATCTCAGAAAAGCAAGTTAATTGGAATCGGGGCAATTATCCAGTGGTTGCTGTAAATTACAATGAAACCACAAAGTACCTGTGCTGTAACACCAGGAGAAGCGTTCAAACAAGAAAACCAAGCCCAAACTGATTACACCAACATGCTAAGGACAATAACTGACTCCATGTGTAATAATCAGCTACCTATATGTTAACAAGAATATTTTTAAAAACTGATTGTGTAGATGCAGGTATATCATTGGGGTTATCAGTAATATCTCATGAGGAATACGAGTGAAATAGGTTCATGATAATCAGGGGATTACTCTTCAGTGGTGATTTTCTTATCTGCCCCGTCAAAGGAAAATGGTTGTGGTTGTTGGAGGCTATTCATAACCAACTGAGACCACTGAGGAAATTCCTTAAGACCCACCTGAGGCAGAGAATTCCACAGTAAGTCGAAGGAAGAGCGTTGATATGTGGAATCTTAGTGCAGAAGGTGACAGATGGGGGGTGAGGAGGCAGGGAGGATGTTTTTAAGAGGATGTCCTATACAGACATACAGTGCCTCACCACTGTGATCTCTCCACTGTAAAGTCATAAATGAAATGTTTGTTGAGTTCAAGTTACAATCTGTCAAATAACCATTTCCAACAAAAGTGATGAATCTATGCATGTTTTGTTAGCATTCCTTATCAATGCCAACGCTGAACCAACTGTAAACGTGTCAGAAATAGTTCAATGGAGAAGTGTGAGGTGGGACTTGTGGTCGCCAGTAATCAGAAGCTCAACTGGATCAGCCACTTGAATACCTTGGATTTTAGAGCACATGAGAGGTTCTGCGCAGAGCGGTTTATTTCCTAACTTTCCGAACCTCTCGCACAAGTAAAGAGTGTAGTGAAATAGTCTTTACTTGACTGGTTGGGCGCAGTTACATGAACACTGGAGGGTTTGAGGGACAAGGTTTGAGCTGTTTCGCCATCACTTTCTCTGAGAAACTTGGCAACAAGTGCTGGCCATTCCAACGTTGCCCGTATCTCACGGAGGAAATGAATGAGGAAGCTGTTGTATAAGTTCATTTGTCTCTTTTTACTTGCAGCAGAAAGTGATCTATTACCTGTCTATACTACTGATTGACCCAGAGAGCCCGAGAGGAGTCTCCGAGGTGGTGCCAGTGTTCCAGGTGAATTACAGTGAACTCAAATGGTTGTGTGTGTGATTGTGAAAGATGTTCACTTGCCATCCATTCTCCATAACCTGTGAGTGCCACTCTCCCATCTAGGAATTGACATTGGAACAACTTCTTCAAACTCTTCTGCCTTGATTTGTTCAGCATTTGCCCTGGCACACTAAAATCACAAGTGTCTCAGCGGCTGCTGTTGTAGCTGCTGCTCTGCCCAAATGTTCACTGCAGGCTATTAAAGTGCGAAAGGAAAAAAACAAAGCTTATTCTCTCTGTCACGATAGTCTGACTTTCCAGTTTTTCAACTTTCTCTGTGTATTTCTGTCTTGCTCGGGAATCCTCTGGGACTCTGTCTCATCTTTTTGTGGGATTATTTTCTTCTATGTGCCCTCGTTAATGAGAATCTGTGGAATTTTCTGCCACAGAGGCAAAGCTGTTGAATATGTATAAGAAAGGGATGACTATCTAGACCCGAAAGCATCAAGGGGTATTTGGGGAAAGTAAGAACAGGATATTGAGATGGGCCATGATCATATTGTATGATGGAGATGGCGTGAAGGACTGAATGGTCAATGAAAAAAATTATGATTTTCTTTAACTAACTCTTCTTTTTCCTTCAAGAGTGCGAAGCCACGTCTGGATTGTCTGTCCCAGGTGTACAGAAGCTGTCAGGAAATCTTACAACAGACACAGGTTGAACAGTGAGATCAATGGTGTCAAGGAAGATCCTTATGTTTCCAGGTAACGTTCTTTCCTATATTGTACTAGTTGGTGTTTGGTGCAGGGCTGTACGGAAACTATTAAGTAAAATAACAGGCGTACCTCGATCAGACTTGACCAAATACCCACGACTGATTAATAAGAAGTAAGAATACGTGAGCAGTTAAAGGAACACAGTTTGAGTTCACTAGAGGTGTGTGTAGCTGAAGAAGAAGGGGAGGTTGGAGGAGATAATACATTTCACAAATTGCATTTGGCACAAAGGCAACCTCTGCTTGGCCAACTCGCCCACTGAGCCTTATTCTTGCAAGTATGACCCTGTCAGGACAGCTGTGACCACGCTTACCCTAATCCTTCACACAATCCCTCTGTTATAATGACCTCCAATCTAGAGGTCAGTTTGGAGAACGGGCCTGTGTGAGTCTCAGTCAAGATGCACCGCTGGGAACAAAGTGGGACCCAGCTTGGGGGAGGGTCCATCGGGACCATATGTAAAACATTTTGTAACTTTATCAGCGTCCTATATGTGGCGACTCTTTGCATACTTTGTGTATTGTATGCTAAACAAAGAATTTTACCGGACCAAGTACATGTGATGATAAAGTCTCATCATCATCATCAACTGCAAAACATAATTCTTGAAAGAGATCAATCCCTAAAAACCTTGAAATTCTTTCACACTACATAGTTGACCACCCTATGAATAGTTTTGCATATGTAGAGTGGCCTTGGAGTAGTTCAGGGCTGCTGACAATCAGTGATCTCTTCCAGCCAGAGGACCATTGAAAGGCCTGGAGAGAATGTGATGGAGTGAATGGATAAATGTAACCGCGTGTATGAGAAACTTCTCTGCAAGGGAATAACGTGGATTTTTTTTCCTTTCAGAAAGGGACCTAGATCAAAGAAATATTTTTTAAAAATCCATGTTTAAAAGACTTGCACCAATGGACTCTTGCCACCAAGGCGGCTTTGAATACTTGCCAGTATAATCAGGAAGATGGGCCCACCAGATATAAAACACCACGCTACTATCCATTGGCATTGATATTGACTGGAGTGTTCTTTGTTGGGTTACAACTTGAAGGACAATTTCTTACTTATTTTGAGAATTCAGCAAAACATTGGAAATAGAGTTGGAGAGGGAGACCAAGGATTTTTTTGTTGTTGTTGCTGTCGTGGCAGTGAGAAAAAAATACCTTGAATTCGTGATCCGAGGATGTGCCAGAATACATTGCTGCCAAGCGAGTGCTTTTGGAATGTAGCCACTGTTGAATATAAGAGTGGAGCAGTTGATTTTGTGCAACAATCTGTCACAAGCTGCAGTGTGATAATGTTCGATGTCTTTAGTACTGTTGGGTGAGAGTTAAACATTGACCAAACACCAGAGAAGCTTTCCTGGTCCTCAATGAAATAATGAGACTCCAATCTGAGAGCATAATCAAGACTTCATCATTTTGTCTGAAAGGTAGCACTCCCTCAGTATAGTAACGGAGTCGGCTAATTTCAAGCTGGTAATAATTGCTATCAGGGTTTCTTTATGGAGACCCTGTGTCTAATGCTCCATCTAACGATGGCTAATACTTTGGTTTGTATCAAACTATTGTTGTGATTATTAGTATGGTAATGCAGGAGCTTCATTTTGAGGCTCTGTGTTATGGGCGACAGCGGTGCAGTAGGTGGAGCTGCAGCCTTACATCTCCAGCAACCCTGGTTCCATACTGACCTCTGGTGTTGTCTGTGTGCAGTTTACACATTCTCTGCAGGCTGCACGAGTTTTCCCTCGCATTGCACAAAATGTTCTGGGTTGTGGGTTAACTGACTGCTGTAAATTACTATCTAGTGAAGGTGGCAGGCAGATCAGTATTGAGTGGAAGGTAGCGAATAGATTACAGGGAACGAGAGGAATAGGATTGCTCTAAGAGACAACACTTGATGGGCTGAATGATCTTCCTGCTATAAGGAAATATGGAAAATGAATTTTAAGGCTGATTCTGCACAAGATGGTGTACTAGCTTGACTAGGCTCTCTAGTGAAAGATTAAAGACTAATTGTGTGTGACATTAGTAGTGAGCATATTGTGATTAAATAAATTGAAAAGCAGCCAATCTGTACTGAGAGCGACAACAAAAAACCTGGAGTCTTTCTATTGACGAAGTAGTGCCCACTCAAGTGGCATTCCCTACTGGGCCTGAAGAGACGATATTAGAGGTGACTGGAAAATTCTGTGTTAAACAAGAAAGCAAAGCATTTGTTTATTCTGATCCAGTTCTCTGAAGCCTATGTATGCCACAATTTCCAATTAGCAGTTCACATATGAAACTGAGAACCTGCCTCTCTCAAACAGTAAATCGCCCAGACTGTGTAGATCAGTGGAGGTTAAATCAAACAAGTGCTGGTGCTTTTTGATGAAACAGTTATAATCTAAAGGGCCTGTCCCACTTTCACGACCTAATTCACGACCATTTTTACTCGTGGACATTTTTCATCATGTTGAAAAAACGCCCCGACCTACTTGATGCCACGAGTACCTACGACTAGCATCACGACCTGCTACGACCTCGTGACGACCATGCTGCGAGTATGAGTCAAGGGAAAACTTCGCAGAGGTTGTGAATTAGGTCGTGAAAGTGGGACAGGCCCTTAACTCTAAATGCATGGAAGTGGTTATACGTGGGACAGTATTTGTAACGTGAACCATGAATAGCCAAGGCTCCTGCAGGGGCTAGCAGGAGCCAATATCAAGTTTTGAGTGGAGTTCTGAACTGAGGGGTAATTAGAGGAGGAAGGTGTGTGTCAGTGTATGGATGACAAGAAGCTGTTCGCAAAAGGAGCTCAGCCATTCACTTGGTTTAAGTGCTAAATATCCTTGCTCAGTGGGCAACAGAAGTGGCTACTTTAGCCAGGTGTGTGAACTGAACCAATGTACTCTTAATTTATCTTTACTGTAAAAAGAACTAACGGGTTATAATAAGACTGTAAATACTACATAATTAAACTAATCTGGCTTCTCCAACCCTGCTGGTTATATGCTACAATGCTGACTAATTGTAATAGCCTGTGCCGAACATCTTTGGCAACCACACATCCAAGGCCATCTGTTCAACACAAGTCCGTAACACTCATTCACCCATCCAGAAGTGTTTAGCCAGGGGCACCATTACACGTGGGTTTCAACTGTTTGAGGTGACTAATCTATGGTGATTTGGATAGACAAAAAAACTGGAGAAACTCAGCAGGTGAGGCAGCATCTATGGAGCGAAGGAAATAGGCGATGTTTCGGGTCGAGACCCGTCTTCAGACTTGATATTAGATATTTAGATATGGGGTTTCATCATTGTTGGTGTGTTAAAACACTGTGTGGCATTATTATTGTCATCTTGGATCCTACCACACAAAAAAAGGGAAATTGGTCAATAATGATAACTTTTCCACCAGAAAGTCCATCCCATGCGGTTTATGATGGGGCTTGGCTAAACTTACTTAAAGCTCTTAAGCAGTTGAACCCACGCTCAACAATATTGTGAACTAACATTCTGCTACAGCGAATGTGATGCACTGCTTGGTAAATGCTCAGACTGAATTTTGAACTGAGATGCAAGAATCTGCTACAGATGATAACACTCATGAATGGTTTTGGTATCACTTTATTTTGTCTACCAGTCATGGGGGAGGAGGGGGGGGGGGGGGGGGAAATATTCCAGTATAACCTTCTTACACATACAACAATTCTCAAACTATAGACAACTCTCGTTAAAGTGAGAAAACCTTAACCGTTCATTTCAACAGCTGGAATAAATAACAGGTACAGTACATTGGGCATAACCACTCAGGAATGGTTTTGCCCTGTCATGTTCAAGTATTCAATTTATACCACAAGGTGTGCAGTGTTTATACTCACATAACCAGGTGGGACAGATATAATGTGCCCTGTGAGAATTTTATTCCAACACCAGGTCCCATTCTTCAGATTATAAAGTAAGTTCAACTCTGCAAGTCTGAAGTAGATTAGGAGTGCTACAAATGACCTACAGCTGCAGTGAAGGAATTGCCAGCATGGCCTTCACTAGTCGGACCCAGTGGTCGACAGAGAAACCGCTGCAAAAAGCTTGAGGCTACTCGAGTGGCCAGCAGTTATCCAGTAGTATTTCACAATGTCAGTCGGGTTTAACCACACGTACCACCCACTGTCGTCTGTAAACATAGCTCACTGTGATACGCTGAAGCTACAGTATTCTTGCGCATCTTAGTTATCACCACAGTTTAAAAAAAAGTTTGGTAGCGGAATGTTGACACCATTATAGATTTAGGACAGTCTCTGCTTGGGAAGGGCTGTTGGGTTTCATAGAACACCTCGTTCTATAATTGACTACATTATAAGATCTGCACCTCAGAAATGGGCGTGATATCTGACATGGCTCCCAGCAAGCAGTTGCTGTTCACCTTTGTTTTGGATGAAGAGGTAGACGTCTGGCTGTGGGCAGTCCCCCACTGATTTGTTAGACTGGTCAACGTCTAACCACCTTGCTTAGAGGCTTGGTGAAGCAGACCCATCTTAGGTCCTGGAAGCTGGACTTTCATCCACTACACTCTCCACAGGCTTTAGTTCAGTGGCAGCCTTCACTTAATTGGGATTGAGGCTCCATTGTGATTTTTGGGTGCGCCCGAGCTGGTGAATGTCAGGAGGCATCTTGGAGAGATATGTGAAGGAACAAGGCCTCTGGCTCACACTGGGGCTCAGGGTAATGGCAAGGATGAATGCTAAGAATGTACTGAGTGCTAGATCGGACCAAGTGCCATCTTTGGCAGATCCTCATGGCTCGCTCTTCCTCCCTGCTACCAATACACCTGAGGAAGGATGTGCTGGAGAGGGTCCAGAGGATGGTTTACAAGAATGATCCCAGGAATGTGTAGGTTAACCTATGATGAACGTTTGATGCTACGGCCTATACTTGCTGGAGTTTAGAAGAGAGGAGGGGGGGACCTCATTGAAACGTACAGAATAGTAAAAGGCTTGTATAGAGTGGATGCGGAGAGGATGTTTCCACTAGTGGGAGAGTCTAGGACTAGAGGTCATAGCCTCAGAATTAAGGGATGTTATTTTAGGAAGGAGAAATGTCTTTAGTCAGAGGGTGGTGAATCTGTGGAATTCTTTGCCACAGAAGGCTGTGGAGGCCAAGTCAGTGGATATTTTTAAGGCAGAGATAGATAGATTTTTGATTAGTACAGGTGTCAGGTTATGGGGAGAAGGCAGGAGAATAGGGTTAAGAGGGAGAGAGATCAGCCAAGATTGAATGGCAGAGTAGACTTGATGGGCTGAATGGCCTAATTCTACTCCTATTCCTTATGGCCTTATGAATACCATAGTCTACTTGAGCCTCTGGCATATTTTGCCTCTGCCTTTTGCCTGATTTAGCTACTGTACAGCCAAATCGTACCAAAAATAATAATCAATGGAACATACTTATGTCTGTTTTGCGCACTGCAGAGGGTTCACCCATGTCCCTCACAACCATTGCCTACTGCCAAACAATGAAATAATTAAAAAACACAAAGCTACTCCAACCAAAGAATCCTCCTGTCCGTTCCTGGCATGTGTTGGCATAACAAGTCTGGATTGAGGGAGAATCCCAGGCAGAAATAACAGAAGGGTATGTTGCACAGTCCACCAACTCCAAGAAGCATAACACTTATTCAGAGGATCCTGACCAACACTGGCCCTCATCCAGCATCAGCAAAAAATAAATACTGTTGCTCACCAGTGTGGGCAGTTGGCTGCTGAGTTTGCACACTTAACAGTTACTTCATTCCAAATCATGTGAGCTGCTTCCTGGACCCAATTCATCTCTAATGATCAAAAGCACTAGGTTGAAATATTATCCGCGATTTGGGAAACGGGAGGCAGGTTGATGTTTATCCTGATTCCCTCTGCTGACTGGGCACTTTCCGTCACTGGCTCTTGCCTCAGGCCAACACAAACATTGCTGTAGTTTATTTCTCAGTTAATAAACCCAGTCTCAATCAGAAGAATCCATTAAATCCCTGCAGATAGTCACAAAATGCTGGAGTAACTCAGCGGGACTGGCAGCATCTCTGGATAGAAGGTATGCATGACGTTTCGCGTCAAGACCCTTCTTCAGATGGAGTCTCGACCCGAAAGCTCTCCAGAGATGCTGCCTGAGATGATGTTGAGTTACTGCATCATTTTGTGGCTATCTTCTGTGTAAACCAGCATCTGCAGTTCCTTCCTATCCTTTAAATCACTGCATTGACCAGGTGAAGTTATTTGGCTGCTTCGCATTACAGGTTTTTGTAGTATTCAACACTTTTTACCTGCAGTTATCTGTATGCAAGCTCTTACGTGGGCGGAAAAGGCAATGTCCAAATTTAAAACCTATTTTGCAGGGATATTTTGCACTGAAATTACTCACCTCCCTCTTTACACAAGGGCATTTGTGAGTTGACATTACTGATCACTCCATTTAGAGAAATACACATGCACAAAAATAACTCATTTACACAGGCAGATATGTATCATAGAACAGTACAGCACAGGAACTGGCCCTTCAGATCAATGTCTATGCCAAACACTATGCCAAGTTAAATGAATCTCTACCTGCAGGTAATCTGTATCCCTCCATTCCCTGCATATCAATGTGCAGCCTCTCCCAATTTAGATGGGGGGGGGGGGGTGACGTTGGTTGTTGGAGGCTTCTACGTGATTGTCAGTACTCACGTTCGTCAATGGAAAATAAATCACGTCACTGGGATAACACCTTTCCCTATTTTACCACAGCCTACCTTCAAAGGCTGAGTTGTGGGACTCCCTGGGGGTGTGATAGGCATTGTGCAAATGGAAACTTTTCTTTCATCCTCATGGGTTTCCTACAGCCTTCTGTCCACTATCTTCCAATGACATCCAACCCTTGGTATGGATGCAGAAACAACAAAAATTACTGATACAAAGCAGGAGTTTTGACCCCAAGATGCCTCGGTGCACTTTACAGCCGCAAAGCACTTTTGATGTGATTGTAAGTTTAAGATGAAACTCAACAGTCAAATCCCACAAACAGCAAATATAACAAATGTCACACAGATGCACGGTGAATGATAAATAATAATCAGGATGTGGAAGTGTCAGGGACTTTGTTCATCCAAGCGTGCAGAGTGACCATAGTTTAGCATCTCACCTTTGATAATCCAGTACTCCTTTAGTACTGTATGGGAGCCTGACTCAAGGCCCTAGAATGAAATGCAAAGGAGGTAACAGTGTTAAAGTCCAAGTCATGATTCCCAGAAAATTTAAAATGTCATCAGTGATGAGTTTTGGATCTAACATTAAGCTGCTGGGAGGAACTCAGTGGGTCAGGCAGCATCTGTGGAAAGATTTTTGGGTTGAAACTCTTCATGTGAGCTGGCTCTGGTAATGAATGCTTCCCCCTTGTGAGAAGTACTGGTTCAGTAATGTCCTTTTATCAAGGACACCAGACTCTCAATCACCCGTAACCATATCCAACGTGAGATGGCTGTGCCTGGGCAGTAGCAGCATCGCGTGACATGAGAGGCAAAACCTCGTCACCACACGAGGTTGGGCAAGGTAAAGCTTATAACAATCCCTGCCACAAACCCAAGGCCACTTTGATTAGATCCAATGGGATCAAGGAAAGAGCGTTCACGTCGCGGCCCTGTTTCCACCAATCTTTCCACCACCACGCACAAGAAGCACAAGATAGACACCATTGTATGCAGATGCCAAGAAGTGCGTTCAGCTCTGGCTGAACAACTTGTGTGTGGACTCAATAAGAAGAAGATTAGATCCAATGATTTATGAACTCAGTTGTTGCATTAGATACCATTACGAGGCCAGCCTTTGATCTTACTCACTATTGCTCTGTGAAGTGCTGAGCACTTACACTGTGCAGTTGACACCCTCTCTACTTAGAGGGTCACTCCAGTGTTTTTTGTACCTCAATGGCACATGTCAACAAGGGAACAGTGTGTTGGATCAGGTGCTGCTGTGGGGGTGGGGGGATTAATAAGGGATTGTTCGGTTTAGTCCCGAGACCCTACAAGGAAGCCCCTCAATGGCCTCAAATATCCCCTGTCGTTTAATAGTCGACCTTCCGTAGTTTCTCTTCCCCTCCAATGAACTCTCATGGTTATAAAGCAACATGTGACATTGCCGTACATCCGATCGGTTATATCTGAAGGGGAGCAGACACTGCAGTTTCCACAGGTTTTGGGAACATTTCACCGACTGTGCTGGTGATACATTTGCTGGGATGTGGGGCGTTAGTGGGTTCTCTGCAAAGCAGTAGGTTCTGGGCCCTGCTGCAGCTGCCACCCATGTGTTGCTGTCATCCACAGGTATCCAGTTCCTGCTGGAACTTCATAGTCTCGGACTCAAAAATAACTTAGCAGCAACGCGGTGTTCACAACAGCCTTGTCCGTGGCATTCACACCCATAACTGGGAGAGCTCGAGTTTTGGGGAACGGCCGATGGCTCAGGTTTGGAATGAATGCAAGGGGGTGGAATGGGCCCATGGAGAAGGGTCCTTCCCAATGGGGGGCATCCTTCCCGAAGGAGGGCACCTCTCCCAGTGGATGGTGCCCATGGAAACAGCCTCTAGTGCTCCAGTTTGCTGAATGTGGACCAGCCTCAGCATCGATGGCCCAAAGGAGACCCACAACTTGCCACTGGTGTAGTACGTGAAGCATCAATTAAAAAAAAAATCTAAATACTATTGAAGACATAAATACACATAACCGCAACAAGGTTCAGGCGCAAGAGTGCAGCGTGCACCATTTGAAGTGTCCAAGTGGTTTGTCCTCGAATGGCGTTGGCCGCCGGTCAGAGCAGGGTTGGACCCTGGGTGGTCCGCGTGGTGCTCGGGGAGAGTTTGCTGTCCATCTCCCACACGTTGCTGCAGGGGAAGGCGGCCGGCGGCGAGGAGCTGGACGGGACGGCCTGCATGTGGCAGCTGCTGTAGTTTATGTAGCTGGCCAGCGTCAGAGTCAGCTCCAGGATCTGGGAAACACAAGCACAGGAATGAGCAAGCGGCCGGTGCAAATTACCGCAGCGCCTCTCCAGGAAAAGAGATTTTAATTTCCTGCGTGTCTCTGTTGAACCGTCACCGCCATGTGAGGGAGATGGCTCAGCGGGTAACAATGCAAGGTGATTTAGTTGCAGCTTGACAGTGCCACACCTCTGCTCCACGTCCCTAGACAGGCATTGTGCAAAACTATTACTGATCCCAATTGTTCAAATAATTACAACCTTATGGATTTCTGTCCCTGTGTGTGCACAGGCGTGTCCTTTCAGCATTTGGTCCACACTGGCCTGTTTCTAATTTTAACATCTACCCTTCATTTCCCCATCCAAGAAAATAATAATTTTTCACAAAATTCATCCAACATATTAAACACCTCAGATGGACACAAAAAGCTGGAGTGACTCAGCGGGACAGGCGGCTTCACTGGAGAGAAGGAATGGGTGACGTTTCGGGTCGAGACCCTTCTTCAGACTGAAAGTCACGGGACAGGGAAACAAGAGATGTAAATGATGTAGAGCGATATAGAACAACAAATGAAAGATATACAAAAAGTAACGTTGATAAAGG
The DNA here is from genome assembly GCA_038087875.1 of Malacoraja senta. NCBI lineage: Eukaryota > Metazoa > Chordata > Chondrichthyes > Rajiformes > Rajidae > Malacoraja > Malacoraja senta. Next base: position 59,507,958 of record CM075978.1, on the reverse strand, counting down.
AAACAGGCCATTGTTAACTGCTTGTTGGGTGAAAACGAGAAGCTAGTGCGACTTGGGTGGGGGAGGGATAGAGAGAGGGAATGCAGAGGTTACTTGAAGTTAGATAAACACCTTGATTAGACTGCACACAAACTCTATACGCCAGTGAATACACCCAAGGTTATACAATCTGCCCTCACAATTTAGGCACAATATTATCTTGGTGCAAACACTCCTCCAAGATCAGTGCGTGTCTTTACTGGGGTCGCCCTGCTCCAAGGATTCTGCCTGAAGCCTCATGTTCACTGTTATACTCTGGTGCTTGGTGGTTCAAGGAGAGCAGTGCAGGGACATAGTCAGAGTGATACAGTGCGGAAACAGGCCCTTCAGCCCAACTTGCCCACACTGGCCTACATGTCCCAGCTACACTAGTCCCACCTGCCTGCGTTTGGTCCATATCCCTCCAAACCTGTCCCATCCATGTACCTGTTTCTTAAACATTGGGATAGTCCCAGCCTCAACTACCTCTTCTGGCAGCTTGTTCCATACACCCACCACCCTTTGTGTGAAAAAGTTACCCCCAGACTTCTATTAAATCTTTTCCCCTTTGCCTTAAACCCATGTCTTCTGGTCCTCGATTCACCTACTCTAGGCAAAAGACTCTGTGCATCGATTCCTCTCATGATTTTATACACTATAAGATAACTCCTCATCCTCCTGCGCTCCAAGGAATAAGAGTCCCAGCCTACTCAACCTCTCTGTATAGCTCAGACCCTCTGGTCCTGGCAACATCCTCGTACACATCTGCCTGCAACATTGCTATCAATGGGAGATGTCAGTGGAGTCATTGTATCCTCTGGTCATTAAACCTTGCTGCACAACAGACAACGCTGAGCCGGTACGCCGCAAACCCATTGAAGAACGAAGGGAATCTTTCGAAAGGGGACATGTTCAAAACCAGTGAGGGGATTGGAGCAGTTGGAGGGAGTAAAATGCTTCGACTAGAAAATTATCAAACTCAATTGCCAATCATTGGCAAAAGTAGAGTGGTGAGACTTTAAAAAAAATGTGTTTTGGAATGCACGAACGATGAGCAAAAATAGACTTTAAAACTTGTAGAGCAAGGAAGTGTTGTAAAGCTATGCCACACAGCCAGCACAGGGCACAATAGACAGGGTACCTTTCCTTTTCGTTTTCGTTTTGTTTTTAGTTTTGGAGATACAGCATGGAAACAGGCCCTGCGGCCCACCGAGTCCCCACCAACCAGCGATCCCCACAAATTAACACACTATCCGACACACACACGGGACAATTTACATTTATGCCAAGCAAATTAACCTACAAACCTGTTTGTCTTTGGAGTGTGGGAGGAAACTGAAGATCTTGGAGAAAACCCACACAGGTCATGGGAAAGAACGTACAAACTCCAGACAGCACCCGCAGTGGGGATCGAACCCCGGTCTCTGGCGCTGTAAGGCAGCAACTCACCCTGTCCTGTGTTGACCTATCCTCGGAGAGGTTGCTGTGATTCACTAACAGACTGAACAATATAAAAGCGCTTACCTTCGGCTTGGCCATGGCAAATACTAGCTTCTCTATAGTGGTCTTGGTCGGGCTTCCATCCTTGGGATTGCTGACGACGATCATAAAATCATCACGATAGCCTCCAAAGGTCATGATGGATGGGTAGGAGTAATTTAGCACAAGATGCTGAGAGGAACATAAAGGAAACATCCTGTCAGAAATATCCAGGTCCCCATGTACTGACTGCTCCTCATTAAAGTCTCCTCCATAACAATCCCTGACTTTCTCCTGTTTTAAGAATAAGGAGTAAGCCATTTAGAACGGAGACGAGGAAACACTTTTTCTCACAGAGAGTGGTGAGTCTGTGGAATTCTCTGCCGGAGGCCGGTTCTCTGGATACTTTCAACAGTGAGCTAGATAGGGCTCTTAAAAATAGCGGAGTCAGGGGATATGGGGAGAAGGCAGGAACGGGGTACTGATTGGGGATGATCAGCCATGATCACATTGAATGGCAGTGCTGGCCCGAAGGGCCAAATGGCCTACTCCTGCACCTGTTGTCTATTGTCTATAGTGTAGTTTAGAGATGCAGTGCGGAACCAGGCCCTTCGGCCCACTGACCGACCATCCCCGCACATTAACACTATCCTACACCAACTAGGGACAATTTTTACATTTACCAAGCCAATTAACCTACAAACCTGTACGTCTTTGGAGTGTGGGAGGAAACCGAAGATCTCTGAGAAAATCCACCCAGGTCACGGGGAGAACGTACAAACTCTGTACAGACAGCACCCGTAGTCGGCATTGAACCAGGGTATCCGGCGCTGCATTCGCTGTAAGGCAGCAACTCTACCGCTGCGCCACCGTGACCGCAGTTCATAACATGAGAACTTCAGTAGACTTTGGATGGAAGGAGTGAGTAAGAGGAAGCTGATGCTTCATGCTCTTTACTGAACATGAGCACTTGCCCTGACTTGATTTCAATGAACCAGGTTCGGCCTGGATCAGATTTGAACAGACCTGGCCTCAAGAGTCTACGAGAAAATAATAGACCAAAGAAAATGTTGCCAAGGGCAAGCTGGCTCTGCATAATAGTACTTCTGACAGGGAATAAAACTGGAAGTTGATTTTCAGGAATCTGGAAGTAATATAAATCATGTTGAAGTAACTGTTACAGGAAGATAGACTGCAGATGCTGGTTAAACCGAAGATAGACAAAATGCTGGAGTAACTCAGCGGGACAGGCAGCATCTCTAGAGAGAAGGAATGGGTGACGTTTCGGGTCGAGACCCTCCTACAGACTCAGGAACGCTCTCTCTAGATCATACTTGGATCACCTAGTCTACAAAGCACAGATGGGGAAAGTACAGGAAAGCTGGCTTGAACCAGAGTCTCCAGGGAACATTGCATTGTACTAGTGTGTGGAATACACTCTCCCACAGCCGGCATGCCAGAGGTTTGAGCAGTCCCGTGGTGGCCACATACCATTGTGCTGCACTCCAGGATGTTAATCCCATCTTCATTCACAGCTAACCACACGGGCTTCTCTTCAAGGGGTGAAGGTGCAATGGGCTGGAGGGGTGAAAAGCAGAACGGTGATTAGCTGGAGTCTCACATTCGCAGAAGGCCAGACAGCCTTGCCTGACCTCAATCCTGAGAAGCATTGTTTATTGGTTTGTTAAGATAGTACCACGGAGCCCATCATGTGGATTGTACCAACAAGCGAGTTATCCCACAGGCCAGCCTTCAGACTTTAGAGGTACAGTGCGGAAACAGGCCCTTCGACCCACCAAATCCACCCATCGGTGATCACCCCATATACTAACCTATTTTACAATTTTACCGAAGCCAATTGACCAACAAACCTGTACGTCAATGAGTGTGGGAGGAAACCGGAGCTCCCGTAGGAAACACATGCAGTCACAAGGAGAACGTACAAACTCCGTACAGACAGACCTATAGTCCGGATCCAACCTGGGTCTCTGACGCTGTCATTTCCCATTGTGCCATCCATGGGCCAGTGGAGAGGAGGGCTGGGGGAAGAAATTGGTTTCTGCTGGCATCTCTTTAGAGCAGAAAGTGGCAGACATTTTGTTCACAGGAATTTCCATCCTGTCTGGTTCTGGTTCTGGTTCTCACATGACTTGTGAGGCAATGGGAAAGAATCGATAATGATGACCAATGGTGTTAAAATCAATACTATTCCAATAAAGCTATTGCCACTACTTGAGCAGATTAATTACTTCAGCAGTCTGATGGAGAAGATATGGACAACCATGAACAACACTGACGAGGTCTTTCATTTGGAGATGGTGTTATTCCAGGTATTGTACCAGAGGGAAGAAATTATGGTGCCGAAAGACATACTGAATCAACACCAGTGTTGAGGGATGTCCAGAGAAACTAGAAGCTGGAAATTGGAGGCAATTGGCAAAAGAGAGGGAGTGAGAAGATAGACACAAAATGCTGGAGTAACTCAGCGGGTCAGACAGCATCTCTGGAGAGAAGGAATGGGTGACGTTTCGGTCGAGACCCTTCTTCAGACGGGATTGATTTGCCCAGTGGGTTTTAGGAAGGCACAGTGATGCAGGTGGTAGAGCTGCTCCCCTGCAGCACCAGTGGCCCGGGTTCAATCATAACCACGGGTGCTGTCTGTTGGAGTTTGCATGTACTGTCTGTGGGTTTCTCCCTTGTGCTCGAGTTTCTTCCCACATTCTACAGATTTGGAAGGTTAAATCACTGTAAATTGCCCCAGGTGAGTGGGAGAATCTGGGGAGCGTTGCCGGGAATGTTGGAAGAATGAAATGAGATTAGAGTAGTATAAGTTGATAGTGGCCACAGACCCAGTGACTCAATGCCTCTGGTTTTTTCGATCTTGAATTGACTGCCGGAAAGTGAATTGGAAAACTCTTTATATTTTTCTTTCTCATATCTCCTTAATGCACAGAAGTACAGCTGTCAGAGGTTATTGGGAGAAGGCAGTAGATTTGATGGGCGAATGGCCTAATTCTCATCCGATCACAATACCTACGTAGGCCATTTGTTTGATTGAATCTATGTTGGCTGTCAGGGAATTAAACCCCAAAACCCCACTTTAGACTATTCTGTCTCACATTCCTATGAAACCCGCCCGATTTCCTGCTACTCACCCACACCAGGGCAACTGACAACAGCAATCACCAGCCCACACATCTTTAGACTTTAGAGATACAGTGTGGAAACAGGCCCCTTCGGCCCACCGGGTCCGTGCCGACCAGCGATCCCCGCACACAAACACTAACCTACACACACGAGGGACAATTTACAATTTTTTTACAGAGTCCAATTAACCTACAAACCTGTACGTCTTTGGAGGGTGGGAGGAAACCGGAGCACCTGGAGAAAACCCACAAGATCACAGGGAGAATGTAAAACTCTGTACAGACAGCACCCATAGTCAGGATCGAACATGGGTCTCTGGTGCTCGGAGGCAGCGACTCCACCGCTGTGCCACTGTGCCACCCTATCTCATGGATCTCTGGATGTGGGAGGAAAGCAGAGGACCCCAAAGGAAATGGGAAACCCAGAGGTTCACAAGGAGAACGTGCAACCTCCACGCAGGTAATCGGGGAGGTCAGGATTGAACCCAGGTCTCTGGAGCGGTGAGGCAGCAGCTCTATTAACTTCACTACTGTTCTGGTTTTGAAAAAGGAAAATTAATTCAGACGATGAGGGAAAAATGCAGGGAACAAGACTAATTGGGACCCTCTTAGTGCATGTTGGGTGGAATTATGGCATGCTGCAATGCCAACACCATTCTGCTACTTATAGAAATGAGATAAATCAGTTCATTGAGTGCACTTGGGAGGTCATGGCACCTTGTGACTAGTAGTTGAACAAGGGGCCAGGGTCAGCGCAGGGCATTCTAATGGCTTTCATGCTGATTCCAGACACACAGTTGACTTGGGCCAAAGGGCACACACAGAAATAGCGAGTGTGGGAGAAAAGGCAGCGTAATTAACTCACATGAGCTTAATCTGCTTTCAGGCCAAGCAGTTAAAGGGGGCCAAGCTGGCCATCCATGAGTCACGGCGCCAGGAGGAAGAGGGCTCTCCCCGAGCCAGATGCTTGCCCCTTTACCGGGGTTACATCCGTGCCCGGGTGGTGTTAGGGACAGACATAGTTGTATAGTAGTTATTTAGTATATTTGTAAGGATTGTAACTTCGTTGTGAGAATTTAGTGTCTGGATAATTTGGTGATTTTGTACAATGCTGGTGGACGTGTTACCAAGGTTTTGTTTTGTATTCGTGATCGTAATTAAATAAATTATTTTTGATACAAAAAAAAAGAGTTAAAAGGAATAAACAATGAACCTTTAAGACTAGGTAAAAACATCATCCTCTGAATTATATTTGCAAACTGGGTGCAATGTTCCAAATCCAGCTTCCTATTTAAAATGAGCAGAAAGTTCCTTTTATGTTGTAAAATGTGTCAAGCCACGTCACAGGAACTTGAGCAATGAAGGTACACACTCAAATGTAGATCAATTTCCCTCCTCGGATCAATAAAGTTCTATTGTATGGTATCGTATGGTATCGTACACTTTAGGCGCAGCAGTGCTGGGTCATTCAGCCCCAGAACCTGCCCCACTATTTAACAAGGTCATACTCAACTCTGTTTCCCGTTAACCCTGTCACCTTTCACCCCTTTGCTTATCAAGATTCTACCTCTTGCATCTAATAAATAAAAAATAAAATAAAAATAAAGATTCTACCTCTGCTGTAAAAATATCAAAGACATTGCCACCATCTACCTTTGAGGAAGAATTCTACAGTCAACCTGAGAGAAAATGATCAACTCATCTTGTGTTCAAAGTTCTAAAAATAGCGGAGTCAAGGGATATGGTGAGAAGGCAGGAAC
>CM075978.1:59445051-59501355 GCA_038087875.1 Malacoraja senta | reverse complement strand
GGTCCCTCTGCAAACAACTGCTTTCCATTTTGCATCATTCAGAAAATGTTCTACCTTTCCACATCTTCTCTCAACATTTGCCCCACATTTTTCCATTCAAAATTATGGGATGCAGAATATCAGATAGTGGAGATGTATCCACTTTTGGACACTTTCTGGATCTGTAGCCCTCCATTATGTTTAATTTTTTTCCTTCAGTTCAGTTTAGTTTATTGTCACGTGTACCGGGTTACAGTGAAAAGCTTTTGTTGCGTGTTAACTAATCAGCAGAAAAACAATACATGGTTACAATCAGGGGCGGAAATCCCGGGGGGGGGGGGGGGCAGGGGACACACGTCCCCCCTCTGTTTTGAGAGGTGGGGGACGATCCCCACCCCCCAAGTTTTTGTAATCCGGATTTTAAAATCCGGTGAAATCTCTGCTTTCCGCGAGACAGTGGGGGTGGGACTGCTGATCGAGGGCGCTGATTGGACGAGAGAGACTTCGGTCAGCAGGCAATGGGGGCGGGACATGCTGATTCAGCGCGATCATTGGAGGAGGGAGGAGTAGGGGTGGGGTGAGACTGAGGATAGAGCGCGGTGATTGGAGGAGGCAGACGTGCCAAAATACTTTCGGCACAGACCTGCGCCTCATCTGCAGCCAGGATCGATCCCGGCCGGGTCTCCGGTGCTGCCCCGTCCCCACCCGAGTGCCCCCCCCCCCCCACGGGTGGCCAGAGAGGTCGGGAGTCAGAAGGGAGCTGTGCTCCCAGGCCCACAGCCAGCGCAGAGAAGCAGCGTAAAACCCAGCTCAACTCTGCCTGTCCCGCCAGGTTAACCTACAGCCCTGCCTGGACTTGCGGGAAATATGGCCAGCGCGGAAAAGCAGCGCTGGTGTCCCGTCAGTCCAGGCAGGGCTCTAGGTTAACCCGGCGAGACAGGCAGAGTTGAGCTGCATTTAGCACTGGATTGAGCCTCCGAAGCCTCGCGCGTGTGTGTGTGAGTGTGCGCATGCGCGCGCGGCCGCCAAGAAATTGTGTCCCCCTGTCCCCCGGTCCCCTCCATATTTTGATAGCGATTTCCGTGCCTGGTTACAATCAATCCATTTATAGTGTATATATACATGATGAGGGAATAACGTTTAGTGCAAGGTAAAGCCAGCAAAGTTCGATCAAGTATAGTCCGAGGGTCACCAAATGAGGTAGATAGTAGTTCAGCACTGCTCTCTGGTTGTGGTAGGATGATTCAGTTGCCTGATAACAGCTGGGAAGAAATTGTCCCTGATTCTGGCGGTGACCTGAATATACATTTTGCCCCAGCATAATTTCTTCTGCCTCAGTATGCAACGGACCCATATTAGATTTGCCAATCGTGTCCTACATACAAATCTTTATAAGATTTTATGGTTCATTTTTATACTTAAACCTAAATGACTCTCAGATTTTTTATTTCCTTTCCCTACCCCCACACTCATCACTGGAACATCTGGATAATAAGTATATCTATGTCAGATTTTCATCTGCAACTGCAGGAGATGTAACATCTGTCCCTGCACCTCTTCCCTTATCTCATAGATACATAGATACATAGAAAATAGGTGCAGGAGTAGGCCATTCGGCCCTTCGAGCCTGCACCGCCATTCAATATGATCATGGCTGATCATCCAACTCAGTATCCCGTACCTGCCTTCTCTCCATACCCCCTGATCCCTCTAACCACAAGGGCCACATCTAACTCCCTCTTAAATATAGCCAATGAACTGGCCTCAACTACCCTCTGTGGCAGAGAGTTCCAGAGATTCACCACTCTCTGTGTGAAAAAGTTTTTCCTCATCTCGGTCTTAAAGGATTTCCCCCTTATCCTTAAGCTGTGACCCCTTGTCCTGGACTTCCCCAACATCGGGAACAATCTTCCTGCATCTAGCCTGTCCAACCCCATAAGAATTTTGTACGTTTCTATAAGATCCCCTCTCAATCTCCTAAATTCTATCTCCATCCAAGATGTTCGCATGCACCTCTTAAAACCTCATCTACTTATTCAGGTGCTCCTGATGTGACCTCTTTACATTGGCGAGACCAAGCGTAGACTAGGCAACCATTTCACCAAACCCTTGTGCTCGGTATGGTAAAGCCTGCTGGATCTCTAATATGATATCTGAGGAAGGATGTGCTGGCTCTGGAGAGGGTCCAGAGGAGGTTTACAAGAATGATCCCAGGAAAATGAGTAGGTTAACATATGATGAGCACTGGGCCTTACTCACCTCATTGAAACATAAAGAATAGTGAAAGGCTTGGATCGACTGGATGTGGAGAGGATGTTTCCACTAGTGGGAGAGTCTTGGATTAGAGGCCATAGCCTCTGAATTAAAGGATGTTCATTTGGGAAGGAGATGAGGAGAAATGTATTTAGTCAGAGGGTGTTGAATCTGTGGAATTCTTTGCTGCAGAAGGCTGTGGAGGCCAAGTCAGTGGATATTTTTAAGGGAGAGATAGATAGATTTTACTTCGGAGTGACTACGTGAAGAAGGGTCGTCAGTCCGCATGCGCGTCATTACGTCTACCGCATTGCGCTACGTCGGTCTGGCAGGGCGCTGCTCCTGCCAGCGGTAAGTTCAAACCCCAAGGTACGTTTTAAACTTACTTTCAGGTTATGTTTTTCTTTTGCAGGATTCCCTGGTTTCAGGATTTTTCCTGCGGAAGTCCGGGGAACCTTCATGGACCGCGGGCAACCCCAGTCACTGACCAGAGGGAATCCCGGTCATGACCTCGGGGAATCCCGGTAACGGACCGCGGGAACCCGCTACGGAGACTGCGGGAATGCGGTAGCAGCGGCGGTCAAAATTCGCTTTTTGAGTCGCTGGATGGAGCCAGCGGCTTCAGACTGGTGCCGGGAGTACCTAGGCACCCGCTTGGAGGGTAGCCACGATATAATGTCTCCCAGAGCAGGGGAGCATTGGAAGAGGCCCCGTTGACTCAAACAAGTCGGGCCAGGAGGATTCCTGATGGAGAGGATCCCCTCCTTCATAGGTAACGTCTTTGAACATTCAAACCCACATGGAGCACCTGATGGAGAGGTGCTCCATAATGATATACTCCAAAGGAGGGAGTTATCACCACGGGTCCCCTTGGGGGGGGGGGGGGGCGGCAACGGCAGCTGCACTATGTCTCCCTCTCTGAGGAGGGACCTGCGGCTGCACCTGTTTTCAGGGCTGCCTACGAATCTCCATCTCTGTGAAGGGGAGTGCGAGTGGTCAGTGTGTAACTGATTTCAAATTCAAAGTATGTCTGTGGAACATACTGGAGCACATGCGTATGGCTCTAAGGAAATACTTGCAAACGAATGGGTTACTGCCGTGGGCAGAAAAACCAGGAGGGGCCCTCACGCTATTGCCTTAGCTCGGAAATTGGCCAGAGTTGTCTTTCGAGGCAGGCTCAGAATTATGGCCGCAGTGCCTTCCTAGGCAGGCCCAGTGTTATGGCCAGAGTTGTCTTTCGAGGCAGGCTCAGTATAATGGCCAGGGTCACCTTTTGAGACAGACCCGGGGAAGCTGGCCAGAGTTGTCAACTCAAGCGGCACGTATTATGGCAGGCGTGGCCTGTTCATTATGAATGATGGAGGATGTCAGTTTAAAATTGATTTAAAAAACTAGCATGTGCAACATAGATTCTTCAGTATATGGAACCGTTACTGTCTAACAAACCATTTCTTTAGGATCTTTATGGCATGCATGTATTTCAAAGTTGAATACTATTCAGGTCCCATTTACAGGGATCCCAGGAGACATTTGGATTTCTGGATGGGGCTATGATAATGGTTAAGAAGGAACTGCAGATGCTGGAAGGGTTTCGGCCCGAAACATTGCCTATCTCCTTCGCTCCATAGATGCTGCTGCACCCGCTGAGTTTCTCCAGCACTTTTGCGTACCTATGATAATGGTTATGCATTGCTATGGGCTATTTCAGCTCCCAGGTTATCTACCAAATTACTAAACCGGTGCTGGGACTGCTCAGAGCTAAAAAAATCACTTGTTATGGCTTAACTGGATGATATTCTAAACGCTGTTTTTGCTAAAATCAACTGTTTTCAGCCGCAACTATATTTAAGAAATTGAGGTTCCTCCAGTTAATTAAGTTGATACCAACTACAGTTATTTGTTATTCGGTATTACCGTTAACTATTCATTATCTGTGACTCCGCCCTGGGGCAAGAGATTGGAATCAATAGAAGCCTGTAACAATCTTGTTATCAAGCAGTCTTCTATTCATCAAGTGTAAATTGGCAATATAGCAGCTGTGTTTCTGCTGTGCAATTGGTAACAGATCTATGCTTTTACCAGCTGAAGCCACCAAAGCCATTGGTGGACGAACAATATTCAGCATTGCTCCAGTAGTTGGTCAACAAATCTTCAGTTATTACAAACTGATGCAAGTGCTCTAAGATGCAAAATTACAAATGCCATCTCTAGTTATGGAGACAAATGAGATTTGCATGAATTACCAATTCTTCAGTTATTGGTATCAACTACCTATAGACACTAGGTGCATACTATGGGTTAAAGGGTTATTGTGCAGATATGCATGCTCAGTTCCACGTTGATACACTGTGGTGGTGACATTTGTTTGTCACATGGATGCAATCAAGCCAAAGTATCCTGTCATATTTACCTAACCTTATTTGGCGTTGGTGTATCATCACGTATAATCAATGACTACACAGAATGGATGTTGGATCACTAGTATTTTATGACATTATGGCTCGATGGAACACCGAATATCGATATGTTTGCATCCAGGCTCTTTCACCGATTGCAAGACATCTGGCCGTGACAGTGGCGAGAGATACATTCTCACTACACGGAGGAATGTTCTTTTATGTCGTTGCTCTATTATGCCTCATCAGTCGGGTCTTGCAACAAATTCAGCAAGATCCCGCTTCAAGGGTTTTCATACTGTCTGACTGGCCTATGTAGCCATGGTTTCCCGCAATGTTGGGAATCATAGTAGAACCCTATATTGGGTTTCTAAACATAAACTTTGCTGGTTCAGCCTGGGACTCGGGGAACCAGCCTCTGCATGATTAATCAATTCATTGCCTTACAGAATCTGAGAAGACAACCCCTGCGGCTCGGGATGTCAGACCGATCCATGTATGTGCTCACTGCAGTGTGCAGGGATAGCACCAGCAAAGCAGTACATTTCCTCTTCAGGAGATGGGAAGAGTTTCTTTTCAAACGCTATGTTACATATAAATACGGCACGGACACTGACGTCTTAAAGTTCATTTTTCAATGGGCCCTTGACAATAATTAAGTTATAGTCCCATCAACTGTGCCAACGCGTTTCTCATCATATTTGCTGCAGCGAGCGGGACCCACCTCTGTCGGGTCTCACCCTCTGATTCCAGTTTATTAGGATATCTTTACACAAGTTCTCCCAGACCCAAGTACACGGAAGTATGGGATATTGACATTATGTTAACACTACTTTACCAGGGGGCTCCAGCTATCCCTATCATTTGCTCGGCTCTCACAAGGTAGTATCCCTTTGGCGCTGTCCTCAGCGCAACGGGTCCAGTCATTATATAAATTGCGACTGGACAGGATGGTTATACCTGCTAATAATTTAATATTTCATGTTTACGATCAGTTAAGCAGGGCAGCCAGTGTGTCTGGTCTCAAACTAGTTCTCATGGCATACCCCATGCACCTTCGGTTATGTGTGGTCACACGTTTACAACATTACGTCTAGATCACCTAGAGCCTTAGAGGCTCTCATACTCCCTATGTAGTTAGTTACTAAAACCTCATAAGAAGGTATCAGTTCAGACCACTTCCAGGTGGTTATATGGGGTTCTGGCTCATACGGGAATAGATACAAATTCTAATTTTCAAATCTCACTCCACCAGGGCTGCTACTACATCAGCAGCAAGGGTTATGTACGGTCCTCTGGACCACATCCTGCCGACTGCAGGATGGTCTAGGGAACGAGTTTTCCAAACATTTTATTTTAACCCATTGCCAGACCAGGGGTATTTGCCAACTCTATTTTAGGTTCTATTTTATAGTTTCCCCCCGGATGAGAGGCGTTACTACATTTATAAGCATCAGCATGTTTTAAAACTATGTCATGTCTGAATGCATTATTAATGTTACCCTTGCCTGTGGTAAACTGAGGCAGTCGTGATTGTGTGGACTCGTTTTTTTCCACGGCATGAAATCACAGAGCTTTAAAATCTTCACGTAGTCACTCACGTGACTCCGAAGTAAAATAGTAAGATTAAATGAGAACTTACCAGTTTGAAGTTTGATCTTGATTTTATGAGGAATTACGATGAGCTCCCTCCTTCATATTATCAAGGTCATCTGGTAGTTTTCCAGTTCTCAATCTTACTATCCTCAGGTCATTTCTCTTTTCTGATATTTCACACCGCTGCTTTGAAGAATGACGCGCATGCGGACTGACGTCCCTTCTTCACGTAATCGCTCATCGTAACTCCTCATAAAATCAAGATCAAGTCAAGTCAAGTGAGTTTATTGTCATGTGTCCCTGATAGGACAATGAAATTCTCGCTTTGCTTCAGCACACAGAACATAGTAGGCATTTACTACAAAACAGATCAGTGTGTCCATATACCATAATATAAATGGTTACTTCAAACTGGTAAGTTCTCGTTTAATCTTACTATTTTGATTTTATTTCTTGTCATTTGAACCTCAAAGAGGCTCAAACGAAACTCCGTTTCCACAGCCATACAAACAAAACAATTCTTACACGACACACAAACAATTCAATTTACAGTGATGGAAGGCAAAGTAATTTCTCTCCCCTGCACCATTTTTCTCCCGATGTTGAAGCCCCAGGCGGACAATGTTAAGTCCCACGGCCATTGAGGCCGCGCCGGGCAGTGCACAGCTTTGCTCCGGGCCCAAAAGTCACATAGTTGGAGCCCCGGCGGGCGCTGGAATGTCCCGCGGCTTTAACATTAAAGCCGCGCCGGGCGATTTACGGCCCAGCTCCGGGCCGTTCCAACCCCGCGACTCGAGCTGGAGAAGTTGCGTTGCGGGAGCTCCGGAAAGCGGTCTCTCACCCGGACCCGCGAGCTCCCGATGTCCCAGTCCACGGGTCTGCAGCAGCAATGAGTCACCACCGCTCCCCGCGCTCCGAGGACGGCCAGCCCCACGATGGTAAGTCCGCAGCTCCACAGGCTCCGCGACTGGAGCCCCCAGGTCGTCCCGGTCAGAGGCCGTTCCACGGAGCTAGGCCCCAACGACAACGGAGACCCGACAGGGAAAAGGTCGGGTCTCCCGTGCAGGGAATAGATTTTTTTAAAGTTTCCCCCGCCCCCCACTTATACACAATTAAAACAGTACAAAAAAACCACAAACAACTACATTTAACTAGACAAAAATAAAAAAAAGACAGACGGGCTGTAGGGGCCGCTGCAGTAATCCGCGCCGCCGCACTTGATTAGTACGGGTGTCAGAGGTTATGGGGAGAAGGCAGGAGAATGGGGATAAGAGGGTGAGACAGATCAGCCATAATTGTATGGCGGAGTAGACTTGATGGGCTGAATGGCCAATTCTACTCCTATCACTTATGATCTCCCGGTTGCTATCCATTTTAACTTACCTTCCTATTCCCATACCATCCTTTCGGTCCTGGCCTCCTCCATTGCCAGTTGAGACCACGTGCAAACCGAAGTAACAGCAACTCATTTTTGGCTTGGGTAACATACAATCCATTGGTCTGAGCTTTGAATTTTTGATAACTCCTTCCCAATATCCGCTCTCTCTCTCCTTTCAGATTTTTTTTAATTTTTCTGTTTCTGTCAGATGGTGCTTGACCTGCTGAGTTACTCAAGCCCTCTGTATTTTGCCTCTTTGTATTGACTACAGCTCCACTCGCAACCAATCTCATGTCCAAACTCTTAGAACTAGCAGTCAGCACTGCCACTGGAGCCTTGACTTCCGAACCCATAAACCACATCAGTGAAGATAGGTTGCAAACTCTCCTTCATCATATTCTCAACACTGGTGCCCTACAGGGATGTGCTCCCAGTCCCATAGTACGCTCCCGATACACTCACGACTATGTAGCCAAATCCTGCCCTAACTCCATCTACAACTTTGCAGGTGACCCCACAGGACAATCTTGACTGGATCCTGATCAATGACGAAAGAGTACAGGAGTGAGATAGAGAGATTAGTTACATTGTATCAGGACAATAACCTCTCCCTCAATGTCAGCTAGATGAAGGAGCTAGTTATTGACTTCAGTACCGAAGTGGAGATGGCTAAGAGCTTCAACTTCCTGGGTATAAATCACACTGACAGTTTATCCTGAACCAGCCACATTTACCAAGAAGCACACCAACACCTTTCCTTCCTCTGAAGACTAATAAACCGTGGCATGTCTCCAAAGACTCTTACCAACTTCTACAGATGCACCATAGAAAATTTCCTAAAGGACCTGCCCCACTTGGCAATTTTTTTCGGTGACTGCCGACGTCATTGACTGACGTATCAGGGTTGTCAAAAGATTTTGAACATTTCAAAATCCAGCAGCGACAAAAAAAATGTTGCGACACTTGAGGAAACACCGCGCGTCATACGTCATCACGTCGCTTCACGCCGCGTCACCGCCGCATCATGCCGTATCACGCCACGACTTTTTTGGTGACCTGATACGTCAGTCAATGATGCCGGCAGTCGCCGAAAAAATCGCCAAGTGGGACAGGCCCTTAACAGTATGCATCATAGAAACATAGAAACATAGAAAGTAGGTGCGAGAGTAGACCACCAGGCCCATCGAGCCCGCACCGCCATTCGCTCATGGCTGAACACTAAACAGACACCCTTACCCACAAACAGTAGACACAAGACACAGAACACAAGACACTACCCTCCCCTTTATATCGCTATCACCCCTCTCCACCCCAAGAACCGCGTGATCTCCTGGGGGAGGCAAAAAAACGGATAAAAACCCAGGTCCAATTCGGGAAAAAAATCCGGGAAATTCCTCTCCGACCCCAATCCAGGCGATCGACACTTGTCCAGGAGATCACTCAGGTCTTACTATACTAACCATACCTAGGTCCATATCCCTGCCCTCTCCCCGTAGCCCCTTATCCCCTTGGCAGCTAAAAACCATCATAATTTGGTTTGGCAACAGCACTGCCCAAGACCGCAAGAAATTGCAATGAGTTGTGGATGTAGCCAAGTCCATCACACAGGCCCACCCCACCTCACCTTTGATTGCATAGCCAACATAATCACGGACCTGTTACACTGCCATCATCTTCACCCCACTTCTGTCAGGCCGAAGGTACAAAACTTTAAAGCACATGCCACCAGATTCAGGGACAGCTTCTTCCCCCACTGGTATCAGACTATTCAATACCCTCTCATAACCTCAGGGTGTAGTCTTAATCTCCCAACCTACCTCACTATGCCCCTTACACTTTTTTTCTCTGCACTTTCTCTGTAGCTGTAATGATATAACCTAGTAACACAGTATTCTGCAATCTGGTACATTTCCCTTTACACTAACTGTTGTACTTGAATGTACTCATGTATAGTATGTTTTGACTGGATAGAAAGCAAACATTTTTTTTTAGCTGTATCTGGGTACATGTGATAATAATAAAAAAATCCAAAATCAATGTAGTGTACACATGTATACACTATGCTTAAATCATTAATGCCATGTACACTCTGGAGTTGAAGCTCACTGTTTATAGATTCATCATCATTCCGTTTATACCATTCATCAACATTCCCCTCTTCATAGTTCTGCCTTAATTATGTCAATGGATGGCCCCTTTAAAAGATGCTTCTGGAAGTTCCAAAGCAGCTGTAAGTCCTTGAGTCAAATTTTTCCAGAAATCCCAAAGATTATGCACATCTTTGTGACCTCCAGCTGTCTGACCAAGTCACTATCTCTCATGAAGTTCCAGACTCCCTTTTTCTTTAATTGCTCCTTCCCACTAAAGTCAGTGCTGGCTTTATTCTTGCTTGGTAATCTCGTAAGCCTGTATCGCCTCCTCTCTGCTTCCCAGCTAACTCGCTGAGTCCGACCTTTGCCTTACCAACAGTGTTCCAACAGCCATGAGCAAAGACCTTGTGTTATAAAGCTGGTCGCATTATGAAATAGTACACTGCATTCGACGACCTTTCTGCCATCATCCATATGCTCGCTCATGAAAAGAGTATTAATTTAATCCCATCCAATTTATCCGTAGCTCAGAAACTTGTTGCTGTTCAAGATATTATTTAATTCCCTGTTGAAATTTATGATGGAATCTGGTTCTCCCACCTCTCAGGGAATGTTGCCTCAGCTCAGAGAAACCTTCATCACCGTAACTTGTTATGTAGCCAAACTCCACATCATGTCTCTGTTTCTTTTGCCAAGTTCCTTAAACGTGCCTCCTCTTGTTCTCAAACCTTCTGCCAACAGAAGCCTTTATTCTGTGGAGACCTTTCACAAATAAATCACGGATCAGTTACATTTCACTGTAACCTTCTCCTTTCTATTTCTTTGCTTGAGCATCTGAAAATTAGTTTCTGTGTTCATGAGAACCAGGAGTGGGCCACTCGGCCCCTCAGACCTGTCCCACCATCCAATATGATTATTGCTAATCTGCCCCCAGACCTCATCTCCTCCATTGTTCCAAATCCATGTAGCCCTTCATTTCACGACTCTTAAAAAAATGTGTCTGCCTTCTCTTTAAATACTCCCAATAATCTCGCCTCCACAACACTCCAGTGCAGGAATTCCATGGATTGACTACCAGGGAAAAAATTCATACTCACCTCGGTTTTTAAACCCTTTGTCAATTCCGAATGAGTAGGAGACCAGGGATACTGCATGACCTGTCTAGATTGTAGCCTATGGAAGGGAGAGCAGCTGAGGGGGGTGAGAAGGGCAAAGATGAAACTAGAAGTGGACTACCTGGAGCTAAGGTGGAGTGAAACTATGAAGGGTCCCTCTATCTGTCTGAGCAATGGCGGAAATCCCGGGGGGCCAGGGGGGACACGTTCCCCCTCTGTTTTGAGAGGTGGGGGACGATCCCCCCCCATTTTCTGTAATCTGGATTTTAAAACCCGGTGAAATCTCCACTTTCCGTGAGACAGTGGGGGTGGGACTGCTGATCGAGGGCACCGATTGGACGAGAGAGACGTCAGTCAGCAGGCAATGGGGGCGGGACATGATGATTCAGCGCGATGATTGGAGGAGGGAGGTGTCGGTCAGAGGCGGAAGTAGGGGGGTGGGACTGAGGATAGAGCGCGTTGATTGAAGGAGGGGGACGTGCCCAGGTCATAGGGTCACAACGGCAGCCCTGGACACAGACCTGTGCCTCATCCGCAGCCAGGATCGATCCCGGCCGGCTCTCCGGCGCTGCAATCGCTGCCGAACCGCCACTGGACCATCCCCGCCCCCACCCACGCCCGGGGGTGGCCAGAGACGTCGGGAGTCAGACGGGTGCAGTGCCCCCAGGCCCATAGCCAGCGCAGAGAAGCAGTGCTAAACCCAACTCAACTCTGCCTGTCCCGCCGGGTTAACCTACAGCCCTGCCTGACTTAAGGGAAATATGGCCCAGGCTTACAGCCAGTGCGGAGAAGCAGCGCTAGCTCCCCGGCTCCGGACTGGTATTCCGTCAGTCCAGGCAGGGCTGTAGGTTAACCCGGCAACACAGGCAGAGTTGAGCTGCATTTAGCACTGGATTGAGCTGTAACTACCGTTCACAGGGGCCCACAGAAGCCTCCAAAGCCTCGCGCGTGTGTGTGATGGTGCGCATGCGCGCGCGGCCACCAAGAAATTGTGTCCCCCCTGTCCCCCGGTCCCCTCCATATTTTGATAGCGATTTCCATCACTGTGTCTGAGAGTCGCTGAAGTAGAGCAAAGGGACTTAGGGGTGAAAATCCAGGCCTTTTGAATGTCATAATCATTTTTCTTCACTGGAGCCAATGCAATCCAAAGTTTCATGTTAACAATGAACGACAAATAACAAAACTGCAGATGCTTCAGATCTGAAATAAAAACAGAAACTGCGGGAAACACTCAGGCGTCATCTTTGGGGAAAGAAAAACAGTTACCGTTTCAAATGACCTGGAGCATTCAATACTCCAGCTCGTTGCCCCGCCAGCTCAATGCCAGCTTTATAATAGAGAGGGAGGCACAGTGGGCACAAGGAACTGCAGGTGCTGAAATTTTGTGTAGAGCACAAAGTGCTGGAGTAACGCAATGGTTCAGGCAGCATCCCTGGAGGATATAGATAGGCAACGTTTGGCTAAGACCTCCTCTTGGTGCAGATAATTGAGCCTCTACCTCATAGCTCGAGTGACCTGGGTTCAATCCTGACCTTGGGTACCGTCAGTGTGGAGTTTGCATGTTATCCCTGTGTCTGCATGGGCTTCCTGTACGTGCTCCAGTTTCCTCTCACATCCCAAAGGCGTGCAGGTTGGTAGATTTGTTGGCCACTGCAAATTGCCCTGAAAGGCTAGATGAGGGTTGGAATCGGGATAGTCATAAGGCACACCTTTCAGGGTACATTTTGTGGGCATGGGATTCAGAACTGTCCAGCATTCTAAACGAACATAACTAAGGGGTTATACCTGGATGGCCAGGTATAAAATGAAACATGGATAAGCCTACGTCATTACCGGGAAGAGAACCTGATACAATGCAACATCCGTAAAAACACAAACTCCCTCACAGAATCTGCTAGACCTTCTAGACATTTTCATTTCCTACCTCAGCTGGTGATGTTGCCTCACAGCACCAGAGACTCGGGTTCGATCCTGACCTTGGATGCTGTCTACGTGGACCATTTCTGTCCCGGCCTCCTTGATTGCCAGAGTGAGGCCACGTGCAAACTGGAGGAATAACACCTCATATTCCGCTTGGCTATCTTACAACCTAACGATGTGAACATAATCACAAACCCCCACCTTTTTCTCCCCTCCCCTTCTTTCACCCCCCCCCCCCCCATCGCTCCTGTGCCCCACCTAGATTCACATCTATTTCTCCCCTCCCCCTCCTCTTCCATCTACATTCCTTCCTCTAGCTTCACAATTCGCAACTCTTCAATCTTTTTGTCCCACTCCTTCAATCTTTTCATCTCTGGGCTCTGCCCAGCTATCTGCCTATCAAAAACCTTCCTCACTCTATCAACCCAGTACCTGCCAAGCTTTGTCCTGCCCTCCTCTCTCCCAACTTTCTTCCTCCCCACCCCCACAATCAGTCTGAAGGAGGGCCCGAATGAACCGTCTCCTATCCATGTTCTCCAGAGATGCTGCCTGATCTGCTGAGTTGCTCCACACGTTGTGTCTGTTTTCGTAAACCAGCATCTGCAGTTCCCTGTTTCTATTTCTAGTTTGAAAAAGGGTCCTGACCCGAAACATCGCCTGTCCATGTTCATTGTAGATGTTGCCTGACTTGCTGAGTTACTCCAGCGCTTTGTGTTCAGTATCTGTAGTACCTTGTGTTAACATTCATCCAAGTCATAGACCTTGTTTCACACTTACCTGTAAGCCTATTTGGTTGAGAAATAGAAACATAGAAACTAGGTGCAGGAGTAGGCCATTCGGTCCTTCGAGCCAGCACCACCATTCAATATGACCATCGCTGATCATCCAAAATCAGTACCCCATTCATGCTTTCTCCCCATATCTCTTGATTCCGTTAGCCCTGAGAGCTAAATCTAACTCTCTCTTGAAAACCTCCACTGCCTTCTGTGGCAGAGAATTCCACAGATTCACAACTCTCTGGGTGAAAAAGTTTTTCCTCATCTCAGTCCTAAATGGCATCCCCCTTATTCTTAAACTGTGACCCCTGGTTCTGGGGTCCAGATGTCAAGTCCGTCCTCCTTGAAGACCCCAGATGCAGCCTTTACCAGCTCCCAATTCGGCAACTTAGGAGGCCACAGGATTTTGAGCTGGAGATTGGAGAAGCCGGTCAGAGTAAGGAGGTGGGTCTTGGTGCCTTTAGTCCCAGCTGTGACCCCACTCGTGTGCCCGGGCGATGAGATCACCTCCTGTGAAGGCTCGGATGGTCCCCAGTACAGCATAGGCCCAGGGTCACTGGAGTTGTTATCATACCAGCAGCTGCTGAGGTCGGCCGCAGTGCAGATAAACATCACAGCCTGGAGCCTCGGCAAGAGGAAAAACACTGACCACCAGCGTTAATCACCCCCGCCATCCATCTCACTAGAAATGTAGCTCTTTGGTTGCTCGTAAGAAAGATTTATATAGGGCCTGTCACATCCTCGGGAGTGATTTACCTGGAGTGATTTACAGCCAGTGAGGGGAAGCCACTTGGGTTAATATGGGAAATGCAGCTGCTAATCTATGCACAGCAAGCTCCCACTAACAGCAAGCTCCCACTAACAGCAAACAATGCAATGAAGTTCTCTCCAGAGATGCTGCCTGTCCTGCTGAGTTACTCCAGCACTTTGTGTCTATCTTCGATTTAAACCAGCATTTGCAGTTCCTTCCTACACACATTGTTGTACTGAGATTGGCTGCAGGAGGAGTATCAGGTGGACATGGATGGCACCGTGGCGCAGCGGTAGAATTGCTGCCTTGCAGCGTCAGAGACCCGGGTTCGATCCAGATTATGGGTGCTGTCTGTATGGAGTTTGTACGTTCTCCCCTGAGTGGGTTTTCTCCGGGATATCCGGTTTCCTCCCACACTCCAAAGACGCACAGGTATGCAGGCGAATTGGCTTGGTATAATAGTAAATTGTCCCTAGTGTAGGATTGTGTTAATGTGCGGGGATCGCTGGTCGGTGTGGACCCGGTGGGACGAAGGTCCTGTTTCCGCACTGTATCTCTAAACTAAACTAAAGGTGGATGTTGGAGATAAATATTTCTGCAGGTAGTGCCGTTGGGCATCTCATTCGCAGAATCACCCCTCCAACAGCACGCCATTCTGAAGCAACATCTGAGGTTAAAAAGGCTCAACAGAGGATGTACTTCCTGCGGCAGCTGAGGAAGCACAATCTGCCACAGGCAATGGTGGTCCAATTCTATACGGCCATCGTAGGGTCTGTCCTCACCTTCTCCATCATGGCTCAGCCACCAAGCACGACATCCGGAGGCTGCAGCGAATCGTCCGATCAGCTGAGAAGGTTATTGGCAGCAACCTTCCCTCCATTGATGAACTGTACACTGCAAGGGCCAAGAAGCGAGCGGGTAAGATCATCTCTGACCTCTCTCAACCTGGCCACAAACTCTTTGAATCACTTTACTCTGGAAGGCGACTCCGGACTGTCAAAGCTGCCACAGCCAGACATAAAAACAGTTTTTATCCACGAGTAGTTGCTCATAAATAACCAAAAATCTGTAGCCTCCTTTTGCTCTGGTATTTTATTCAATTCACCTGTTTAATCAATAATGTTTTATTATTAATGTTTAATGTTTTATGTGTCATTCCTAACTGTCACTGTATGTCATGTTATCTTGAGGGCAGAGCACCAAGGCAAATTCCTTGTATGTGAATACTTGGCTAATATACTTATTCATTCATAAATGCCAAGGTCATTTGCAGGGATTTGACTTCATGATCTCCTGACTCATGAGAGTAGATCATGAACTCTAGTTCATAACTTGAGTATAGAAGTTGGGAGGTTGAGTATAGAAGTTGGGAGGTCATATTACAGTTGAATAAGCCTGCATTTAGAGTATTGTGTTCAATTCTTGGCATCATGTTATAGGAAAGATATTGTTAAGCTTGAAAGGGTTCTGAAAAGATTTATGAGGATGTTGCCATGACTAGAGGGTGTGAGCTATAGGGAGAGGTTAAGTAGGCTGGGTCTCTATTCCATGGAGCTCAGGAGGATGAGGGGAGATCTTGTAGAGGTGTACAAAATCATGAGAGGAATAGATCGGGTGGATGCACAGAGTATTTTACCCAGAGTTGGGGAATCGAGGACCAGAGGACATAGGTTCAAGGTGAAGGGGAAAAGATTTAATAGGAATCCGAGGGGTACCTTTTTCAAACAGAGGGCGGTGGGTGTATGGGACAAGCTGCCAGAGGAGGTAGTTGAGGCTGGGATTATCTCAACATTTATGAAACAGTTAGACAGGAACATGGATAGGACAGGTTTTGAGGGATATGGACCAAGAGCAGGCAAGTGGGACTAGTGTAGCTGGGACATGTTGGCCGGTGTGGGCGAGCTGGGCCGAAGGGCCTGTTTCTACACTGTATCACTCTATGACTCTAGAACATTGCAGGCCAAGCCCCAATGTATGACAGCAGACTGGCAGCATCTCTGGACAGAACGAATGGGTGACGCTTGTGTTCAGAGTCACAGAGGGATCCAACCCATAAACAGGCCCTTCGGCCCACCAAGCCCACGCTGGCCATCAAACACCCATTTCCGTCAAAGACACCGCCCATTCCTTCTCTCCAGAGATGCTGCCTGTCCCGCTGATTTACTCCAGCATTTCGTGTCTATCTTCAGAGGAAGCAGTAATGGCAGGCTGCTGCCTCAAGCCAATCCACAAACACTCCCAGCATCAGGACCAGCAAGCATCTGAGGGGGGGTCACAGTCACAGGGGGAGTGTGAGGGGGGGGTCACAGCAATGGGGGGGGGATTGTGAGGGGGGGGTCACACTATCAGGGGTAGTGTGGATCAGGATGCTGCCTCTCCTGCTGAGTTGCTCCAGCATTTTGAGTCTATCTTTGGTGTAAACCAGCACCTGCAGTTCCTTCCTACACAACGTGTGACAGGCCTCGCCACAAAGCGTGCTGTGACTTTGCCGTGTCCGGATGACGGGAGGTGCAGTGTGCGCCATGTTGAAGGGCATGGCCGGCCGGCCGGCGGTTAATATTCCCACCAAGCTGTTGGACAGGAAGTTGCCAGATATAATCCACGCCACCACGAAGGAATGGTCGATGGGGAGAAACTTCTCATCAGAGCAGAGGGAAATCTAACTGGGGGATATAGGTTTGAGCTATGAAAAACCTCTCTATATTATCCCCAGTATAAATCAGTGGTGGAGTCAGGGAAAGTTGAGGAGAATGTGGGAAGAATATAAAAAGGGACTGATGTAACGAGTTATACTTTATAGAGTCATAGTCACAGTGTGGAAACAGGCCCTTCAGCTCAACTTGCCCACACCGGCCAACATGTCCCAGCTACACTAGTCCCACCTGCCCACGTTTGGTCCATATCCCTCTAAACCTGTCCTAGTATATGCATGTTTGATGGCTGTGGGGGCTTGATGGGCCGAAGGTCCAGTTCATGGGTTGTATCTCTCTGTGGCTCTGAAAGCAAACAGTAAAAAAACGCACACCCACCACTTTAATGCAGCAGCCTGCTGAGTTAGTAACTCTGAGAGGGGAAGTCTACTCTCACTCAAAGGAACTGAACACATGGTTTCGGCTGCGTCTCTCCACCACAATTTGGAGTAGGATGGTCCAAGGACAACAGGTCTCACAGGCCTCAGCAGGATGTGGTGGCAAAGAGTGTTATATTTATTTAGGGAGGTGCTGAGGTCACAGTAGTGCGGCTGCTAGGGCTGTCCGTTCACAGCGCCAGGGACACAAGTCAGTGGATATTTTTATGGCAGAGATAGACAGGTTCTTGATTAGAACGGGTGTCAAGGGTTATGGGGAGAAGGCAGGAAAATGGGATTAGGAGGCAGAGATCGGCCATAATTGAATGGCGGAGTGGACTGGATGGGCCAACTGGCCTTAAGCCCCGATGCGAGTTTACCCAAGAGCTCTCCCGAGTTAAAAAAAAAAATCAAGCTCGTGATACTTCATCACAAGTATTTTTTTACTCTTGGAAATTTTTCACACTGTTGAAAAAACTTCAGGGGTTTCCTGAGTTCCTGCGTTAGCATTACGAGCCGCTACGAGACGTCTCGAGCTCCGATGTACCCGCTCATTCTATGTACTTACCACGAGTTTTTAAACCCGGGAGAGCTCTTGGGTAAACTCACATCGTGGGATAGGGCCTTAATTCTACCCCTATAACTTGTGAACTTGTGACCCGGGTTCAATCCTGACCTTGGGTGTTGACTGTGGAGTGTGCACGTTGTCCCAGTGACCTGGTGGCTAGGTTAATTGGTCCACTGTAAATGGCCCCTACTGTGTAGGAAGTGAATGCAAAAGTAAGATAACGGGTCAGCATAACAATGATAAAAACGAGGTCAGCTTTGCCCATGGAGGGCGGCAGGAGTCAAGGAAAGAGCGTTCACGTCGCGGCCCTGTTTCCACCAATCTCTCCACCACCAAGCACAAGAAGCGACAAGACAGACACCATTGTATGTAGATGCCAGGAAGTGTGTTCAGCTCTGGCTGGACAACTTCTAATCTTGTGTGTGTGGACTCACTAAGAAGAAGATAAAGGGCGGCATGGCGGTAGAGTTGCTGCCTCACAGCGCTTGCAGCGCCGGAAACTCTGGTTCGATCCCCACTACGGGTGCTGTCTGTACGGAGTTTGTACGTTCTCCTCGTGACCTGCGTGGGTTTTCTCCGAGATCTTCAGTTTCCTCCCACATTCCAAAGACGTACGGGATTGTAGTCTCTACTGGCTCAAACAGTGATCTCCAGTTACTCCAGCTTTTTGTGTCTATTTGTGTGTGTGTGGGGGGGGGGGGGGGGGGCGGGGGAGGCGCCCATGTGGTTACAGGGAATACGTGCAAACTCCACTCATTTCAGTAGTTGCAACTTCACACTGTGCCACTTGTCCAATTTATCACCCTTCTGATGGAAGTATCTGATAGAATTTCAGCAATCAGCATTTGGTCCTGCTGTACCACCAGTGATCTTCTGATCTTCCCTCCCAGCCCTTCCCCCTTAATCTTCTTTCTGGATGGGGAAGTGGTTCGCTGGGGACTCAGTTTAGTTTAGAGATACAGCGCGGCAACAGGCCCTTCAGCTCAACGGGTCTGCACTTTATGTGGCCACGTAAAAGTCTCTTCAATTGCACTATCATATCTGCCTCCACCACCACGCTTGGCAGGCACTCACCGCCCTCTGTTTAAAAAACTTGCCCCACACATCTCCTGTAAACGTTGCCTTTCTCCCCTTCAAGCCATTCCCCCATACATTTTTAACATGACCATCCTTGGAAAAAGTTCTGACTATCTACCCAATCTATGCCTCCCATTATATTACATACAATCTATTTGATATCCTATCGGAGAAAACAATCCAAGTTTGTTCAACCTCTCTTTGTGCGTAATTTCCCCATAATCCAGGCAGCGTTCTACTAAACCTCTTCTGCACCCTCCCCAAAGCCCCCACAATCGTCTTGTAATGGGGAACCAGAACTGTATGCAAGACTCCAAACGCAACCTAACATAAAGTGTTATAGAGCTGCATCGGGACTTCCTGACTCTTGTACTCAATGCCTCGACCGATGAAGACAAAGATAACATAGGTCTTCTTCTCCACTATCTACTGGTGCTGCCAAGTATAATAGAAAGATTAAACGAGAACTTACCAGTTTGAAGTTTGATCTTTATTTTATGAGGAGTTACGATGAGGGATTACGTGAAGAAGCCCGCCAGCCCGCATGCGCGTCAACCTTCAAAGCAGCGGTGTGAAATCACAGAAAACAATTGCTGAACTGATTATAGGAAGATTCGAGAACTAGAACTACCACATGATCTTTATGAGAAGAGGATTGGGAGTGGAGGGCACGTAATCCCTCATCGTAACTTCTCATAAAATAAAGATCAAACTTCAAACTGGTAAGTTCTCATTTAATCTTTCTATTTTACTTCGAAGTCACGTGAGTGACTACGTGAAAACTTTAAAGTTCTGTGATTTCATGCCATGAACTCGAGTCCATTCAACACACTGCATTAGTTGACCAGAAATAATTGAAAAGATAATGCATTCAGACATGACATAGATTTAAAACATGCTGATGCTTTTAATAAACAAATGATAATAATAATAGTGATCCCTTACATCTGGGAAAGCAAATTATTGAACAGAACTTAAAATTGAGTTGGCAAACGAACCCGGCCTGGCAATCGGTTTATTATAAAAGGTTTGGAAAGTCCGCTCATTCGACCATCCGGCTTTCGCTAGGATGCTAGGATGCGGTCCAGCGGAACCTCCATGAACCTCGCTGCTGATGTTGTTGCAGCCCTGGTGGAGTGAGATTTAAAAACATCAGTGTTCACTCCTGCACAAGCCAATACATGTCTTAACCATCTGTAGATAGTCTGCACTGAAACCCTCTTGTGTGTGTTTTTTGTGGCTAATGAACATTGCCAGCTCAGTGCCTCTAAGGTTCTTTGCAGCCTTAAAATATTGATGAATATGTGTGACAACACACAATCTATGGTCCACAGGATATGCCAGAAATTCCAGCTTTAGACCTAACACCCCCTCATTGTAATTCTGATATAGCTTCAGCTGGTAATAGCATACGTCTGTTAAAATGACCTAAATGGTACTTGAGTGCTTGTTCCTTTGCACGTTGTAAATTCTGATAATGCAAAGGCCCAAATTGCGCAGCTGGAAAAACAGCCACTATTTTGCCAATTATACTAGCCACCTGGCGAATAGAAGGCTGCTCCATAACAATAAGTTTGTTACAGGCTTCTATTAATTCTAATCTCTTGCCCCAGGGCAGAATCACAGGCATATTAATAGTTAATGGTAAATCCCAAATAATCAATAACTCTAGTTGGTATCAACTTGGATTTAACTGGATGGATGAGAAACCGCAATTTCTCAAATATGAGTTTCGTGGCTGAAACAGCTAATTTAGCCAAATATAGTGTTTTCCCTATAATTAGAATATCATCCAGTTAGGCCATAACAATGTGTTTTTGAGCTCTGAGCAGCCCAAGCACCGGCTTTAGTAATTTGGTAAATAACCTGGGAGCTGAAGTTAGCCCATTAGGCAACGCTTTAAACTGCCATAGTTGCCTCATCCAGCTAAATTTCAAATATCTCCGGTGATCCCTGTGAATGGGAACTGAATAGTATGCATCTTTGAGATCGATGCATGCCATAAAGCATCCTTTGGAAATCAGTTGTTTGGCAGTAACGAGGTTTTCCATTTTAAAATGTCTATACTGCACATGTGTTAAGTTGTGTTAAATCAAGGATGATCTGACATCCTCCATCTTTCTTTTGCCTAGAGAATATATTCGAGATGAATTGATGATGTTCATGACTTGACCTCGATTACCCCTTTTGTGTGTAATTTATGAATTTCTGCTTGTATATCCAAACCTTCTTGTTTGGAATGAATAAATGCCAGACTTGGTGTATGTTGTATGGGTGGCAATGAGTTAGGAAGAAATTCAATTTGAAACCCTGGTATACTGTGCAGTATAAACGGATCTGATGTTATCCACCGCCATTCGTGCAAAAACAAGTGTAATCTACCACCAACTTGTAAATGGTCCACACACCCCATGTTCTGGGAAGAATCAGACCCACCTACCTCCATGGTTACCGGTGGTCTTGTGGTAGGCCCAAAGGCCGCTAATACGGGTTCTATTTCCGTCCTCGAGGTTTGGAGGGTAGAACTGCTGGGGTGCGAGGATTGCGCATTTTCCATGAAGGCCGGCCTGGGCCTTGGCCTAAAAAAGACCTCTGCCCAGAAAAATCAACTTTCGAGCTGCCACCAGCTTCAGCGAACCGCTTATTGCTGCTGGAGGCGTAGGGGTGTTGTCGCCGAAACGGTGATGCTTTGCTCGTCGTGGGTGCTTTGATTAACCCAACAGCTTTTGCTTCCTCATCCAGGTCTTTTACTTGTTTGGGTAGGTCTTTCCCGAACAGAAGATTAGCCGGCTGGACATTGCTGGACTTACATAGGCCTGCAAATTTTGGATTTAAGGCAGGCCTGATGGCGTTCTTTCGGAAGCAGTTCATTTCAAAGTGTGCATTACACATTAACGCCAGGGCATCCTGCTGGACTTCCGATAATGGCCCGCCATCCACAGATCTGGCAAACGCCGTGATGCCTGAAGCCAGCAATTTTAAAATTAGTTGGAGCTTCATTTCCTGGGCCTTGATGCCCCCTTCAATGTATCCCCAGATAGAGCTGTTGACTGCCGGCACTTTTAGGGATGCACAATTTACAAGCGTGTGGTATTTCGCAGCCGTTTCAACCATAACCTGTTCTTGTAATTGATGTGACGTGAAGTTGTATGGGTGGCAATGAGTTAGGAAGAAATTCAATTTGAAACCCTGGTATGCTGGAAGCCAGCTCTTCTTGCAGCGGCTCCCCTGTTTGCGAGGGTATCGCAAATCTCGACGCCATGGCAGGCAATACTTGTTGAGCCTCACGCATGTCATGCATCCCAGTATGTTCCATGGACATACCTCCGAATTCGGAGTCAGTCATATACTGACCCCTGACACTCCCCTCCTCAGAGTGGGAGACATTATGCAGCCCTGGACCAGGCGCTGCCGCAGGCACGAAAGGTGACCTGCGCTGATATGTCTCCGAATCACGGAGCATATTATGATGGAGCATCCTCTCAATGAGGTGCTCCATCTGGGTAAATGCCCGAAGACGCTATCCATGGTTGTAGGAGGGGAATCCTCCTGGCCTGACTCATCCGAGTACACAGGCCTCTCAGACTTGCGATTGGCTTCGCGCCCTTTCGGGGTTGCCAAAGTGCTTTGGGCAAGCACCAAGTCTGAAGTCGCTGACCGCACTGTCAGTGGCTCGGACGGCGAAACCGCCGGCTGCTGGCTACCCGTACTCCCTCGGTCCTCCGTAACCGGTTTCCCCACGGCCCGTCTGGATTTCACCCTGGATTTATCCATCATCCGTCAGCAAACACTGTAAAGAGATTTTCCAACAAAAGACACAACCTCAGAATAAGTTTCAAACTTACCTGCGAGGTTTTGAACTTACCGCTGGAGGAGCAACGCTCCTCCCAGCCAGTCGTGCGCCATGCGTTAGACGTTTTGACGCGCATGTGGGCTGGCGGGCTTCTTCACGTAGTCACTCACGTGACTTCGAAGTAAAATGTCTCCATTCAACATAAGTAGTCCTATTATATACCCACCTGGCTATGTGGCATGGTTGGCATTGTGGGTGTGATCAGTAAAGGGCCTGTTCCACTTTCACGACCTAATTCACGACCTCTGCTGAGTTTTCTCTTGACTCATACTCGCAGCATGGTCGTCACGAGGTCGTAGGTAGGTCGTAGCAGGTGGTGATGCTAGTCGTAGGTACTCGTGGCGTCAAGTAGGTCGGGGCGTTTTTTTCAATATGATGAAAAATGTCCACGAGTAAAAAAGGTTGTGAATTAGGTCGTGAAAGTGGGGCAGGCCCTTAAGTATTGGCGTTTTAACACTAAGATTCTTTCAGATTGACTGCAGAGAAAGTAGTGTATCTGAGTGCGTAGCAACCAAGTAAATGGTTCACAGTGACTGAATCACCAAACTACATTTGTTCTGCAAATTTGAATTTGTGTTTTGATGGAGTCCATTCTGATTAGGCATAATTTTTTTTAAAAAAGCTGTTTTTGATATTACAGCAAATTATCAGATTCATTGTGCATTATGGTTGTGATTTCGAAGTCATTATCATCAAGTATGGCCACTTCAATGGGCATCAATGATGTTGGTCTGACAGGCACTGTATTGTCTGGAAAACCCTATTTCTGTTACTGTTGTTACCCTGTCATTAAGCAGATGCCCAAATCCCGAAGCACTTAGCAAAATAAACATTTTGGCTTCTCAGGAGTGTCTCAGTGTACAGGCAGCAGCTTATCAAAGGTACAGATCAACGCAGCAGTTAGCCACGTGAGCTTCTGCTGCTCTCCTGTATGGCCAGGTGTGAGGTCATATTTTATCCACCCAAACTAAAGCTTTAGAGCATGACAAGGTCATATATCTCCAGCATTGTGGAATGTCCTACATTAGCAGCACCCCACCCTCAAAAGACAGTCGGGATTAGTCAGAAAGGATGCTTGGTTCCTGGGTCACACATGTCATAAGGAATAGGAGTAGAATTAGGCCATTTGGCCCATCAAGTCTACTCCGCCATTCAACCATGGCTGATCTATCTCTCCCTCCTATCCCCATTCTCCTGCCTTTTCCCCATAACCTCTGACACCCGTACTAATCAAGAATCTGTCTATCTCTGCCTTAAGGGCCTGTCCCACTGTATGAGGTAATTCAAGAGTTCTCCCGAGTTTTCCCCTGATTCGAACTCGGAGAATGTCCGTAGCGGATCCTTAGGAGTTCGTGGATGTCTCGTAGCGGCTCGTACGAGTAAAAAGTAATAATTTTTTTCATCACGAGTATTTTTTTACTCATGGACATTTTTCACAGTTGAAAAAACGTCACAAGTTTACCGGATTTCCTGAGTACCTACTGTTACTCGTACGAGCCGCTACCGGACATCCACAAACTCCTACGGATCAGCTACGGACATTCAGGGGAAAACTTGGGAGAACTCTTGAATTACCTCGTACAGTGGGACAGGCCCTTTAAACTCCTCAGACTCCTCTCCGAGTGACGACTTTGGATAATACCTCTGCTGCTCGTCAACTCGGGTGAGGTGACCTAGAGGTCATGGGTCAAGACGGAGTCAGGTTCCTCGTGGAAGTGTGTGTGGGGGGGGGGGCGGTGAGTGAGGGAGGAGGAGGAACAATTACAGTGGGGATGGAGGGATCAAAGGAATAGGTTGGTGGGAAAGAATTGATTCATCTCCTAACATTCTTATCGCGTGGTGAGCCTGCTTCATATCTAACCTGTGCTGTGTCAGCCCCGGAAGGGATTGATGAGGTAGATTAAAGGAAACTTGACTCTTGGTCGAACATGTGCTGTACTAACCTCAAAGTATTAGATTGGGAATTGTAGAGGGAGCTTTACTCTGTAATTAACCCATGCTGTATAATACTGACAGTGCTTGATTGTAAGGGAGCTTTAACATAGAAACATAAAAAATAGCTGTAGGAGCAGGCCATTCGGCCCTTCGAGCCAGCATCGCCATTCAATATGATCATGGTGGATCATGAAAAATAAGTACCCCGTTCCTGCTTTCACCCCATACCCCTTGATTCCGTTAACCCAAAGAGCTATAGCTAGAGTTAAGGGCCTGTCCCACTGTACAAGGTAATTCAAGAGTTTTCCCGAGTTTTCCCCTGATTCGCTCAGAGATTGTCCGTAGCGGGTCCGTAGGAGCTCGTGGATGTCACATAGCGGCTCGTACGAGTAACGGTAGGTACTCAGGAAATCCGGTAAACTCGTGATGTTTTTTCAACACTGTGAAAAATGTCCACGAATAAAAAAGTACTCGTAATGAAAAAAATGTTTACTTTTTACTCGTACGAGCCGCTACGAGACATCCACGAGCTCCACTGCCTTCTGTGGCACAGAATTCCATCATAATTTAGTCCATAATTAACCACTGTGGTGTTAGTTTATTAAGTGCAGAGGGAGCTTTCAACCCTGACACACTGGCCTGGGAGTATATAGAACATAGCACACGAACAGGCCTTTGGTGATAAAGTCAGTGCTTAATATGATGCCAAGTTAAACCAATCTCCTGTGCATATCTAAAAGCCCCTTAAATACCACCATCATATCTGCCTCCATTACCACCACTGGCAATGCCTTCCACTCACCTACTCGGCCCATCGAGTTTATTCCGCCACTCAATCATGGCTGATCTATCTTCCCCTCCTAATCCCATTCTCCTGCCTTCTCCCCATAACCCTTGACAACCTTAGGTGATTTTTCTGGTGACTACAGATGACTAGGCTGTCGTCACATGGTCGTGGGGTGACGCCTGTATGGTCGTGAGTAGTCTCTTCAAGTCACCTAAAGAGTCGTAACGTTTTTCTGGTCGCCGCTGGATTTTGAAATGTTCAAAACTTTTCCTCGACTGTGGGCTTGACGTAGTTTGTCTTCTTCTGTCATAGGTGCTGTCGTAGGTTGTCGCCAGGATGACGCAGGTTGTCACCGGTTGCTGACTTCGGTGAATTCCATTGGCGACTATCTACGTCAACCTACGTCAACCGGCAACAGGTACCGGCGACTGAATCGTCTTCAGTTGTCTTCAGTTGTCGCCGACAGGGTCGTTGCTTGTCGTAGCTTGTCGCGGGTGGACGTAGGTTGACTTTGGTTGTCGTAGGTTGTCGCCTGTGTGGTTGTAAGTTGTCGTAGGTGAGGTCGTAAATAGACGTCCTAATGGGTCGCGGTTGTCGGTAGTTTGCTGTAGCTTGATGTCGACTAGGTGGTAGGTTGTCGTAGCTTGACATTGTTGTGGGGGGGGGGGTCCATTCGCCGCTTTTTTGGCGACCTGCTACGACTATGACAGTCGCTGTCAGTTGCCGAAAAAATCGCCTAAGTGGGACAGGCCCTTTACTAATCAAGAATCTGTCAATGTCCGCCTTAAAAATACCCAATGACTTGGCCTCTACCACTGTCTGTGGCAATGAATTGCACAGATTCGCTACCCTCTGACTAAAGAAATTCCTCCTCAACTTTCTAAAGATGCGTTCTTTTTTTCTGAGGCTATGCCCTCTAATCCTAAACTCTCCCACTAGTTGAAACATAGTCTCTACACCCACTCTATCCAGGTCTTCCCCTATTTGAGTTATGCTCTCTAGTCTTTGAAGAAAGTGAATGGAATGTTGGCCTTTATAACAAGAGGAGTTGACAATAGGAGCAATGAGGTCCTTCTGCAGTTGTATAGGTCCCTAGTGAGTCCACACCTGGAATATTGTGTGCAGTTTTGGTCCCCTAATTTGATGAAGGACATTCTTGCTATTGAGGGAGTGCAGCGTAGGTGTACAAGGTTAATTCCAGGGATGGCGGGACTGTCATATGCTGAGAGAATGGAGCGGCTGGGCTTGTACACTCTGGAGTTTAAAAGGATGAGAGGATATCTTATTGAAACATATAAGATTATTAAGGGTTTGGACACGCTAGAGGCAGGAAACATGTTCCCGATGTTGGGGGAGTCCAGAACCAGGGGCCACAGTTTAAGAATAAGGGGTAAGCCATTTAGAACAGAGATGAGGAAACACTTTTTCTCACAGAGAGTTGTGAGTCTGTGGAATTCTCTGCCTCAGAGGGCGGTGGAGGCCAGTTCTCTGGATACTTTCAAGAGGGAGCTAGATAGGGCTCTTAAAGATAGCGGAGTCAGGGGATATGGAGAGAAGGCAGGAATAGGGTACTGATAGTGGATGATCAGCGATGATCACATTGAATGGCGGTGCTGGCTCGAAGGGCTGAATGGCCTACTTCTGCACTTATTGTCTATTGTCTATTTGACATTTCTACCCTGGGAAAAAGATTCTTCCTGTCTACCATATTTATGTCTCTCATAATTTGATATACTCCTACCGGGTCTCCACTCATCCTCCGATACACCTGAGAATATAACTCAAGTTTGTCCCAACTCCTCCTTATAAGCTGATCGCCTGTAATCCAGGCAGCATTCTGGTAAACTTCTTCTGCACCCTCTTCAAAGCCTCCACATCCTTCCTGTAACAGGTGCCCGGAGCTGCATACAATACTCTAAATGTGGCCTGACCAGTTCTATAAGTTTTTGATCAGAAAGGAAAATATGATCAGAAAGGGAACCAATCTCATGTTCTCTCATTCACGGTGAAAGGAAGTTAAAGCTGGGCCATTTACCAAATAATGGTCAGGGGGAGGGTGAAGGGGCTGTCCCACTTGGGAGACCTAATCGGCGAGTTCTGGCGAGTTTGCCCTCGACTCATACTCGCAGCATGGTCGACACAAGGTCGTAGGAGGTCTTTGTAACCCTCCTTCATGCTCGAGAGTGGTCCCCGCATACACGAGGCCTCAGCTAGGTTGCGGCGTATTTTTCAACAAGTTGAAAAATGCCCGCGAGTAAAAAAAGATCGCCATGGAAAAAATGTATGCTTTTTTTGCTCGTAGGTTTAATGGTAGAAGGTCGTAGTAGGTTGGCATTTTAGTCGTAGGTAATCGAGGGTAGTTGAAGGCAGTCGAAGGTAGTCGTAGATAGTCTTCAACATAGTCGAAGGAGGTCGAAGGAGGTCTTCAACATGACATTTTTTCAAACTCTCCTATACTCTTCTAAACTCGCCAATTAGGTCACCCAAGTGGAACAGCCCCTTAAGGAGCCTGATTTTCACCATGGCTTTACGAGTTCCACACATCCATCTCAATAACCCTCAGACTGGTAAGGCAGATTAGTTTGTTGAATAATAAATTTCATGGGGTATGCTGAAAACCCCCCCAGCAGGTTAGGAAGCATCTGTGCAGAGAGAAACACAATGAATCTTTCAGGTCATTGGTGTTCTCAGAGTGGGAGAAAGGACAATGAAAATGTTCTCGTGGGATAAACTTGAGAAACCTCTTTGAAATGGCAGCATTATGAAAATTGTATCATCTACATCAGAGAATAATTACCATATTGAAGGCGGAGTGGACTTGATCGGCCGAATGGCCCAATTCTGCTCCTATCACTTATTTTTTTTTTTTTTTTTTTTTTTAATTTTTATTTATTAGAAGTACATTACATCACAGCCACATACATTAATACTCGTCATTTATATCTTCTTACAATTAATGTACTCCCTTTATTTATTTTTTTACACTAAAGAAAGAAAAGATTGAAAGAGAGAAGAAAGTGAAGGAAAAAGTGCAAGTGTAGAAAAGTGTAGAGAATGTAACAACAAAAAAGGACGAAGACCCTATGAGAGCGAAATTAAAAACAAAAAGAAAAAGAGTTAAGAAATAGGCCCTAAGAAAAGAAAAGAGAGAGAGAAAAAAAGAAAAACAAATGTTTTTTTTTTGAGCATCACGTAAATAGGACATACCAACTCTTCAACTATCATCCCCCCTTACCCGACCTCAATTTTTTTATTTTTTTAAAGTACTTTTGCACCCTATGTTTGTAATAATTCTATAAATGCAGACCACGTCAGGTGGAAGTGATCTGGTTTACCTGCTAGGAGGAGTCTTATCTCTTCAAGGTGCAGTGTTTCAAACATATTTGAAATCCACATATTTATAGTTGGTATTGGAGCCTTCTTCCAAAATTTTAGAATTAGCTTTTTTCCAGTTATTAACCCATAATCCATTAATTTCTTTTGAAACACATTTAGTTCTGGATCATCTTCCGTTATTCCGAAGATAATCCATTCTGCTTTGGGTATCAGTCTTGTTTTAAATAACTTTGTAAAGATTTCAAAAATTTCATTCCAAAATTTTTGAATTTTTGTACAGAAGACAAATGAGTGCGCTATAGTTGCTTCTTGGGATTGACATTTATCACAAATAGATGATACGTTTGGGAAAATTTTATGAATTTTAGTTTTCGAATAATATAATCTATGTAAAATTTTAAATTGTATTAAAGTGTGTCTTACATTAATCGAGCATTTATGTACTTTTAATAAGTATTCATTCCAACTTTCCTTTGAAATTTTAATAGCTAACTCTTGTTCCCAGTCTCTTCTGATACCCTCCGTAGATGGTATTTGTACATTTAAGATAATATTGTACAAATATGATATTAAGTTTGCTGATTCCGCTTTTATCTGCATTGCCTCGTCCAGTACATCTGCTGGGTTATTATGATGATCTTTTATATATTTTTTCAAATAGTCGCATATTTGAAAGTATTTAAAATATTGATTATTTCCGAGTTTATATTTTATTTGTAATTGTTGAAATGAAAGTAATTTTCCAGTTTCATACAAGTCACCAAGCGTTTTAATTCCTAGTCTATCCCATTGTGTATAAGCTTTATCTATAATAGAAGGACTAAACGAAGGGTTATTGACTATAGGTAATAAAAGTGATAAGTTTCTTAATTTTAAATTTTGTTTTATTTGTTTCCAAATACGGATTGTACTATGAATAATTGGGTTCTTATTATAGTTTATGTTATTCAATTTCATTGGAGAGAGGAGGATCGCTCCAATGTTTCTAGAGGAGCAATCCTCTTTCTCCATTACAAACCAGTCTACTTGCTGGGCGGAGTTATCCATCAGTTGAATCATGTTTTTAATATTTACTGACCAATAATAATACATAAAATTGGGTAGTGCTAGACCCCCCAATACTTTAGATTTATTCAGATGGGTTTTTTGTATTCTATGTGATTTATAGTCCCATATAAAATTAGTGATATCTGAGTCGAGTTTTTTAAAAAACTTCTTAGGTAAGTATATAGGAATTGATTGAAATAGGTATAAAATTTGTGGTAAAAAGATCATTTTTATTGCGTTTATTCGGCCTATTAAAGACATCGGAAGCGTTTTCCAGAATTTAATTAATGTATTCAGTTTATTAAGTAGGGGGTCAAAATTTGCCCTGAGCATACCTTGATATGCTCTGGTAATTTCGATTCCCAAATATTTAAATTTTTCTGTAGCTATTTTAAAAGGGAATTTTAAAAGATGTGTTGAATCTTTCGGTTTTATTGACATAATTTCACTTTTATTCCAATTTATTCTATATCCAGAAAAAGATCCGAAGTCTTCAATTAAATTTAATATATTTGGTATGGTGATTTGAGGTTTTGTAATATACAATAATATATCATCCGCGTATAAAGATATTTTATTATATGAGTCTTTAGTATTATATCCATGAATACCAGGGTGTATTCTAATTTTTTCTGCTAGCGGTTCAATAATAAGAGCAAACAGCTGTGGTGATAATGAGCATCCTTGTCTATTTCCCCTTGATAGTTGAAATTTCGAGGATAATATGTTATTAGTAAGTATTCTAGCTGTAGGTTTGTTATATAGTAACTTAATCCATAAAATAAAATTCTCTCCCAGTTGAAATTTTTGTAATACTTTATCCATATAATTCCATTCTACTTGATCAAATGCTTTTTCAGCATCCAGCGAAATAATTGATAATTCTTGATCTTCAGATTTGTGTGAGTGCATTATGTTGAGTAGACGTCTCATATTATTAGAAGAGTATCTCTTAGGGATAAACCCTGTCTGATCTGGGTTTATTAATTTACTAATGTATTTACTTAATCTTCTGGCTAATGTTTTCGCTAATATTTTTTGATCTGTGTTTAACAATGCTATAGCTCTATATGAGCCAGGTTCTTCTAAATCCTTATTTTTCTTAGGTATTAATGTAATCGTTGATTCCGCTAATGTATCAGGTAGTATTCGTTTTTTAAAAGCGTATTGGTACATTTTTTGTAATCTTGGTATTATTTTATCATAAAAGTTTTTATAAAATTCATTAGTAAATCCATCAGGGCCTGGTGTTTTTCCATTTTTTAGTGAGTTTATTGTATCTTCTAATTCCTTAATTGAGATTTGTGCACCCAGTTCCTCTTGTTCCTTCAGCTCTAACTTTGGAAGATTACAGGTATCCAAGAACTTTGTGATATTATTGGAATCAATTATCGTTTTAGATGTATACAAATTCTCGTAAAATTGCGCAAATCTTTTATTAATATCCTTCGGTGTTGTTAATAATTCCCCTTTATCTGATTTGATCTTTGGTATAGTATGTTCCTTTTCTCGTTTTTTTAGCTGGCGAGCCAAAAGTTTATGCGGTTTATCCCCAAATTCAAAGTGCTCTTGTTTTGTAATTTGAAAAAGTCTTATAAGTTTGGCAGATAATAATTTATTTAATTTAAATTTTAAAATTATTATTTTATTATGTTTATCTATTGATGGATCTTTAGCATTATCTATATCCATTTGTCTAATAAGTTCTTCTAACTGTCTTTGTTCATTCTTATTCTTTTTATTTTGAAAAGCTTGATATGAAATTATAATACCCCTAATGTATGCTTTAAAAGATTCCCAAAGTAAAGTAGGCGATATATCTGAAGTATCATTTGTTTGAAAAAAGACCTCCATTTGTTCTTTTAAATATATACTCGCTTGTGGATCTTTTAAAATTTGAGAGTTAAATCTCCAGAATGAATTATTCTTAGACAATCCTTCCAGTTTTAAAAAGAAAGTTAGTGGAGAATGGTCTGAAATTGAATTTGTATGATATATTGCATTAGATGTTTGGGGGATTAATTTTGTATCCAGCAGAAAGTAGTCTATACGTGAGTATGTCTTATGTACCATTGAGTAAAACGAATATTCCCTGCCAGTTGGATTCACAATTCTCCAAACATCTGCTATATTAGTGTTGTTTATGTAGGTATTGAGGAGTTCCCCAGTTTTCGATTTCATATTCCCTCTCTGTTTTTGACTTGATTTATCTAAGTACGGGTCTAAAACACAGTTAAAGTCTCCGCCTATTATAACATTTTGATAGTTTGACTCTGCAATTATATTGAAGATTTTATTGAAAAAGTGGGGGTTATCAAAGTTAGGGGCATATATATTTACCAAAGTAAGTGGAGTGTCATGGATTTCTCCATTAACTATTAGGTATCTCCCTTCTATATCTGTTATAATATTCTTTGCTTTAAATGGTATACCTTTTCTTATGATAATTGACGTGCCTCTAGATTTTGAAGTGAATGAAGAGTGGTATGTTTGACCTATCCATTTCGCCCTCAGCCTAACTTGGTCCTGAGGTTTTAGGTGTGTTTCTTGTAGGAAGGTAATGTCAGAATTATACATTTTTAGCTGAGCTAATATCTTACCCCTTTTGATAGGTTCATTAATACCTCTTATATTCCAACTACAAAATGAGACTCCTCCTAGGTTCTTTTGTGTGGTGTCATGCATTTTGAATAATTATAGTACCTTTGAATCTTGTGGTGCGTCCATATCCCAGGTCTTTAGGTATTGGGGGAGTTTTTGAATTATTAACTTTTGTTGGTATGTCCATATTATTCTTATCACTAAACACAAAACACAAACAAGTGATTTTATGTAATAAAAAAAAAACTAAAAAAGTGAGGCTACAGTGTCTATAGTCGGCACTGTAGCAAGTGACCCACCTGTAGGTGGGAAAAAACCTTATTTTGACTTCCATTGCGTTGTTGCTCAACTCGCTCCGCTCTCTTAGTTAATCATAACATATTAAAATATTAAAACGAGGCCTCACATTCATATATATAATACAATTTTACCCTGATATTTCCTTATAACATATATATATATCAGAGTTTAATTATTAAACCAATATTTTTGATTTCAATAAGAATCAGCTGTTGGTTGAAGGGGTTAACGAGACGTGCTCCTGGACATAAGCCAGGAGCTCGTTTCTCATCCCCTCCTCCCGCTTATAGACAAGGTTACAATTTATTAAAAATTCATATTAGTATGTTAGTTCATTATTTTTTTGTTTTTTTTGTTAGTATTCTAATCTAACCTGCATAACTTTTAAAGTTGTTAATAGGATAAGTTCTTACAATTGGTTATAACATTTTAATCAATAAGCAATTATTTTCTAATTCATATCCCGTTATAAAGTTGTTTACACGTTTTGAACAGAAAATGTCCTTGCTTCAACATTCCGGAGATAACAGTGTAACTATCCCCAGACAAAACATAGCTGAGAATTATTCGGATCTGCCAAAGCTCCCTTTTATTTCTGTCTTTCAACAATCGTTTGGGCATATTTGAAAGCGTCTTCAGGCTTAACAAATGACTTTTCAAGACCATTAAAAGAAATACGCATTTTAGCGGGATAAAAAACCCCGAATCTGACCCCTTCTCTCCCTCTTAAAAGATCTTTAACCTTATCAAATTTGTTTCTTTTTTGCACAATTTCATGTGGGTAGTCCCTGAATATCTTAATAGTGTCTTTGTCCAGCCGTAATTGTACACCATATTTGATTTTGGTCATAACATATTCCAGTTCTGCAGTGTCTCGAAATTTCACTATAATATGTCGTGGATAAGCTTTTCCCGCATCAAATCTTTTTCCAAATCTTGGGACACGATGAGCCACTTCGATTTTCGGTTCCTTGGGAAGATTCAACAGTTGTTTCAACAAGCCCATGGCAAATTCACGTACCTGTTCCCCTTCTGCCCCCTCTGAAACACCAAGAATCCTCAGATTCTGGCGTCTAGAACGAGCTTCCAGGTCCAGGCATTTGAATGAGACTTTCTCTAATTGAGTCCCCATTTGTAGTGATGCTTGTTCGTTTTCTCGCCTCATTTGCTCATGTTCTTGCCTCAATTTCGCCATGTCTTCAACCAGTCGTGCCGTATTTTTCTCCAATTCCGTAATTGTCTGCATACTTGCAGCTACTGTTTCAAGTACAGCCGTGAACTTATCCGTAGTAATTACATCCATCTTATCCATTTTCTCTGATAGTCCATCTTTCACCTCATCAATTCGTTTATTCATAGTGTCCAGTAAATCCGTCATATTCTTCTGGTTACCAGCATTTAAATCCTTCATCATCTTCTGCATTCCTTCCATCATTTTTGCCGAATTTTCCTTCATTTCCTTCTTATCTTCCACCCTATTATCCGAGATCTCATCTTTCAAATTTTTCATTGATTTTTTCAAGTCATCAAAGTCTTTCTTAGATCTTGTATCCATTTCTGCAGCCACTTCAGAGACTTCAGAGGTAACTTCAGTTTCGAACTGTTTCGACAGTTTATTCACAGCTCTCTGAGGGCTCACAGCTGGAGTCAATTTACTCATTTAAAGGGCTTCAAACCACCGTTTAAAACATCGCGTTTAACGATGACGTCATCAGCGCGGTAACCAGAAGCTCCGGTAAGGTTTTTAAAAACAATCCCGATTTTCGGACCCGTTTTACACGATAAATCGTGAAGTTTTTCGGGAGAGGAGCTGGGTGCACGTCTGTTAGTCTAACATGACGCCACCGGAAGTCCGCTCCTATCACTTATGAACATTAGCTGCTTGAGTCTTGCGATTAACAGGAAGTGTTAGATATGTTCTGCATCTACATGATATGCCATTTGAACAAAGAGTTCTCACATTGAACTGACCGCAAAAGGCCAACCACATTTCTCAAACGTTAACTCTGTTGTCCCATGGATGCTGCCTGCCCTGCTGAGCATATCTAACACTTCCTGTTTAGTACAAGAATCAAGCGGTTAATGTTCACAAGTGATAGGAGCAGAATTAGTCCATTCAGCCTATCAAGTCTATTCCGCCATTCAATCATGGCTGATATATATCTCCCTCTGAACCCCAGTCTCCTGCCTTCTCCCCATAGCCCCCTGATACCCGTACTGATCAAGAATCTATCTATCTCTAACTTAAAATATCCATAACGTGCAGACTATGGATCTTGCTGGAGATACTTCAGCATTGGAGCTGGATAGCAACCCACATATGGTACAACTGATAAAAAAACTGGTACCAAACCTCCCCGCCAGGTCAGACCAACATTGAACAAGTTCTCTTCTCATATAGACTTTTTCATTTATTTTTCATTTTGTGGTTGACAAGAAACCAATGCATATCTTTTCTAGTAAAACCTATTGTTGAGATTAGAAATACCAAGTGATCCTTATAATCTGGTGAAAACAAAATCCATCAAAAACCCATCTCTGAGGCAATCAGTTCAGTTCCCGAAGCCGTGAACCATGGTGTAGTATCTTTATTCCTTCTCTCCAGAGATGCTGCCTGTCCCGCTGAGTCACTCCAGCATTTTGTGTCTATCTTCGGTGCAAACCAGCATCTGCAGTTCCTTCCTACACATAGAATCTTTACGTTGTTTAGATCTGATAGTTTTCCAAACGGATGGGAATTTGGGATAATGCATTCCAGAATCATCAGAAACGTATTACGACAGAAGAAGAGGGAGGACCTTTCCAGATGTTGGTCCAGGTAGTTTACAGATAGAATCATTTAAGATTCAAGAGCATGTATTTGTCATATGCACCGGATACGAACCGGAACAATGACGTTCTTACTTGCTGCAGCTTTGCAGGCACGTTAGATGCAACAATAAAAAAACATTGTATTTGCTGCCTCCTTGATCCATCCAAAGGAGGGGAATAATAAATATATCTTTGAGAATGGGTTAGTGGTTGGTATTGAATCACACAATCGGTTGATATATGAATGATAGACACAAAATACAGGAGTAACTCAGCGGTTCAGGCAGCATCTCTGGATAGAGGAACGGGTGACGTTTCAGGTCGAGACCCTTCGTCAGACCCTTCTTCAGATATATATAATGAACTAAATAATAGACTGAGTTGCTCATCCAATGGTTCACATGTAGAATAATAAATATGTCGGAAGGAACTGCAGATGCTGGTTTACACCGAAGATAGACACAAAAAGCTGGAGTAACTCAGCGGGACAGGCAGCATCTCTGGAGAGAAGGAATGGGTGATGTTTCTGGTCGAGATCCTTCTTCAGACCCTTCTTCAGAATAATAAATACATGGATATGTGTTAAAAACTGGAGTCTAATAGTAAGATTAAACGAGAACTTACCAGTTTGAAGTTTGATCTTTATTTTATGAGGAGTTACGATGAGCAATTACGTGAAGAAGGCCGTCAACCCGCATGCGCGCCAATCTTCAAAGCAGCAGTGTGAAATCACAGATAACAGTTGTTGAACTAAAATAGTAAGATTAGAGCTGACTAGAACTTCCAGAAGATCTTTATGTTACGAGGGTTGGGAGCGGAGGGCACGTAATCGCTCATCGTAACTCCTCATAAAATAAAGATCAAACTTCAAACTGGTAAGTTCTCGTTTAATCTTACTATTTTACTTCGGAGTCACGTGAGTGACTACGTGAAGATTTTGAAGCTCTGTGATTTCATGCCGTGGAAACGAGTCCATGCGTCACACACTGCATCAGTTGACCAGGATGAGTGAGAATAATTAATGCATTCAAACATGACATAGATAGAAAATGCTGATGCTTTAATAATCAAAGAAAATAATAGTGACCCCTCTCACCCAGGGGGGAACTGTAAAACAGAACCTAAAACAGAATTAGCAAAAGTCCCCGGTCTGGCGATAGGTTTGTTATAAAACCTTTGGTACGTCAGTTCATTAGACCATCCCGCAGCCGCTAGAATGTGGTCGAGAGGGACGTCCATATCCCTCGCTGCTGACGTAGATGCAGCCCTGGTGGAATGGGGTTTA
This sequence comes from Malacoraja senta, assembly GCA_038087875.1. Taxonomy (NCBI): domain Eukaryota; kingdom Metazoa; phylum Chordata; class Chondrichthyes; order Rajiformes; family Rajidae; genus Malacoraja; species Malacoraja senta. Next base: position 59,464,434 of record CM075978.1, on the reverse strand, counting down.
AAAGTGTCAGTGTCCACTCCTGCACATGCCAGAACCTGTTTTATCCATCTTGAAATGGTCTGCACTGTAACCTTCCTATGAGGTTTGGTGTAGCTGATGACTAAGGATAATTCCGAGCCTCTGAGGCTCTTAGTGACCTTCACGTATTGTAGTATGTGAGATACCACACACAACCATTGGTCTAAGGGGTACGCCATGAAACTTAATTTGAGCACTGACATCCCTGATCTGGTCTGCATTATTAGATCATCAACAAAAAAGGTGATGTTGTCAAAAGATGTAACCATGCTGTCCAGTCTAAGTTTATTTAACGTCTGGACCCGTTGCGCTGAGACCAGCGCCATGAGCATGACTACCTTAAGTGTGAGATTAGGCAGAGACAGAGATGAAGCTGGTGCCCACTGACGGAGCAGTGTGAGGACAACGCTCACATCCCATATCTGTGAATATCTGGGCCTAGGGGGAGTAGAGTTAAAAATGCCCTTCATAAATCTGGTTATTAAAGGGTGAGATTCGACAGTGAGGTTCCCTGACCCCAGCCATAAGTAAGATGATAAAGCGCTCCTAGCACTATTTATGGCACCACAACTGAGTTTCTGATCGTAGAATAGTGTAGAAAGGAACTCCAAAACATCCGTAATGGAAGCCGTGTCATACGAAATATTCGAGAGAGAGCAGTACATCTCCCATTTCCTTATATGAGTGATGTACTGTTTCTGGGTGCTCTTCCTCCAGGCCGCAGTGATCACATCTACCGTACGATCTGAAAGTCCGAGCCCCAGGAATGGTCTCCTCAGAATCTGCAAACCAATAAATTTATTCGGTCATGAAGAGGATGGCTTTCCCCTGTCACAGGATGTACCAGCAGATTTCTGCTTTTGGGGACAGCCATAAAAGGCTGTGTAATCATAGCTAGGACGAGTGGGAACCAATGCTGAGTAGGCCAGTCTGGTACTACCAATATGCCAGAAGCGGAGTCTTGCTTGATCTTGGCCAAGCATCGACTGATGAGGCAAAATGGGGGAAAACACATACAAGAACTTCCCACCCCAGTGTAGCGAGAATGCATCTACTGCTACTGCCCCTGGGTCTGGTTCCCATGATAAGTAATTTGGTAACTGATGATTTAGTCTGGATCCAAACAGATCAATATCCGGTACACCATACCGAACGACAATGTCGTTAAACACTTCATGATTCAACATCCATTCTTTGTTGTCATTGAATTCTCGTGAACTGGTGTCCGCCACCATGTTATATCTACCTGGTAAGTAGATAGCTGAAACCCAGATGTTTCTCGTAATACACCAGTGCCAAGAGGTTAGACAATTTATCACAGGATACAGACCTATGTGATTAATGTATGCCACTGCTGTAGTGTTGTCAACCTGAAGTTGAACATGCACATGATGCATATTGCTACAATAAGCCTTTAACCCATAGAGTGCTCCCAACAACTCCAAGTAGTTAATACCATGTGACTGAAGCATTGATGATTCCTGCAGATTCCATCTGCCACCGCAGCTTGAGACGGTGTTGGTAGCACCCCAACCTAGCGCACTGGCAGCAGTTTGCAGGCTAACAGATGGTGTATTAACTAAAATAGTACGAGCAATACCGAATATTGGTCACCCACCATTGTAACTCAGCAATGGCTTCAGCTGGCAACTGCATGGGCCTATCGAAGTGACCTCTATGAAGTTTGAGTGCCTGCTCCTTTGCACGTTGTAAGTTTTGGTAGTGCAAAGGCCCGAACTGAGCAGCTGGGAAAGCAGCCACTAATTTGTCAATTATACTAGCCACGTCTAATAGAAGGTTGGTTCTTAACAATGAGGTTGCTGCAGGCTTCAATTAATTCTAATTGCTTGCCCCAAGGCAGAGTCACTGACATGTGAATTGAGTTAATGGTGAATCCCAAATAATCAATTACTCTAGATGGTACCAATTTGGACTTAACTGGATGGATTAGGAACCCCAGTCTCTCAAACATGAGTTTGGTAGCTGACACAGATAATTCAGCTAATTCCATAGTCTTCCCAATGATTAAGATGTCATCCAAGTATGCCATGACTATATGATTCTGTGCCCTGAGTAGCCCCAGGACTGGTTTTAGCAATTTAGTGAATAGTCTGGGTGCTGAGGTTAACCCATTAGGCAATGCGTTAAACTGCCACAATTGCCCCATCCAGCTAAACTTCAAATATCTCCTGTGGTCTTCATGAATGGCCACCGAATAGTAAGCATCTTTGAGGTTGATGCATGCCATGTAACATCCCTTGGAAACCAGTTGTTTGGCAGTAACAAAGTTTTACATTTTGAAGTGTTTATACTGCACAAAGGTGTTAAGCTCAGTCAAATCAAGGATGATTCAGCATCCTCCATCCTTCTTTTGCCTAGTAAATATATTGGACACAAATTGGTGAGACTCATGACTCGACTTCTCAATTACCCCTTTCTTGAGTAAAGATTCGATTTCAGCTTGTGCATTCGCACACTCCTGTTGTGAAGGAACAAAAGTGTGGCTTGGTGTCTGCTGTGTGGGTGGAGGCGAATTGAAAAGGAACGGGTCAGATGTTATCCAATGCCATTCATGCAAGAAAAATTGTAATCTCCCCCCAACTTGTAACAGATCCATTGAAAATGTGTTACGCAAACAACCAGACTCACTTACCTCAGTGGTTATCGGCGATATGGTGTTTGCTTCTGCCCCCGAGGTCTGGGGGATAGGGCTGTTGGAGGGCGCCATCTGCGCATCTGGAACATGGCCCGGCTTGGGCCCTACCCTAAAAAAGGCCTCTGAACCTGTTGTTCGTGATGCCCACCATATCCGGCGAACCGTCTGGTGTAGAGAGGAGGATAGGGGTACTGCCGCCGGAAGGATGAAGTCTTGGAAGGTGTTGAGGCCTTTATAAGGCCAACCATTTTAGCCTCATCATCCAACTTCCTGACCTGCTTAGGCAGATCTTCCCCGAACAGGAGGTTTGGTGGTTGGATGTTCCCAGCCTTGCACAATGCTGCAAATTTTGCGTTCAGAGCAGGACGGATGGCATTATTTCAGAGGCAATTTATCTGAAAATGTGCATTGCACATTAATGCCATGGCGTCCTGCTGAACATCAGAGAGGAGCCCCCCCATCCACCGACCTGGCAAAGGCCGTGATGCCTGAGGCAATTAATCTTAATATTTTTTGTAATTTTACCTCCTGGGCTCTGACGCCCCCTCCAATGTGTCCCCAGATGGAGTGATTCACTGCCGGGACATTCAACGAGGCACAGTTTACTGGGGTATGGTATTTGGTAGTGGTTTCCTCCATGGCCTGATCTTGGAGCTGGTGAGAGGCCACATAATTAATGCTCATGGCTAACTCCTCTCTCAGTGGTTCCCCTGTTTGGGAAAGGATGGCAAATTTGGATGCCATGGGGGGTACTCCCGAGGCTTGCCCCTCATGCCTTGAAGCATGCTCCCAAGCTGTGCCTCCGTAATCTGAGTCAGTGTAAAACTGGCCTCGTACACTCCCCTCCTCAGAGATGGAGACATTGTGCAGCCCTGAGACAGGTGCCGCTGCCACGGGTTCTCCATAATACCCGGGCTCAGATAGCTCCCTTCTTTGGAGCATATCGCTTTGGAGCAACCTCTCCATTAGGTGCTCCATGTGGGTCAGTCTCCCCAAAACACTGCCCATAGAAGGAGGAGAATCCTCCTGGCCCGACTCATCCGAGTCCAGGGCCCTGACAGACTTCCTGGTGGCTTTTCTCCCCTGCGGGGTAGCCAAGGTGCTTACTGTCGGCACCAAGTCTGTAGCTGCTGGCTCCTCTGCTAGCGAACCTGAATGCGAAATCGGCGGCCGCCCGCTACCCGCAAGCCCGCGGTCTTCAGTAGCCGGCTTCGCTGCGGCCCGCCTCTTCACCTTAGACATAATCTCCGCAATGTTCGAGTACCCTGTGAAAAAAAAGTAAACGAACCGGGAGCAACGACCTCAGATAAAGTACAAGCACTTACCTGAGCGTTTTAAACTAACCGCTGGAAGGAGCGACGCGCCCGCCAGTCAGTCGTTGCGCAATGCGTCAGACGTAATGACGCGCATGCGGGTTGACGGCCTTCTTCACGTAGTCACTCACGTGACTCCGAAGTAAAATCAAAGGTGGTTTTATAGAGTGAATAATGCTTGCTTGTTGTACACTATAAGTACTGTAGTTAGGCAGAGCTCACACAGATTACACAAGGGCTATGTAACAAAGGGTGCACAAACTTACTTCATGAGGTTTTTGCTGGTAAGATGTTTGCCTCCTGTGAGTCCTCACTTGTCTATAATCTAACTGATTCCACATTGACTTTCTCTGCATGGGGAATGTTGGGTGTCAATGCTATTTGATATGTTTGGCACACCCCAAAACCAACGCAATTGGGCCAGTGAGCAACAGAGGTAAGGAAATTAAATGGGTCATCGAGTCATAGAATCATACAGCACAGAAGCAAACCCCTCAGCCCAAATCGTCATCTGAGCTAGTCTCACTTCCGTTTCGCTCTATTGCTAGACAAATCCCTCCAAACCGTTCATTTAAGAATTGTTCCAAGCCCTCCTGTTTTTTATACTTATTGGAATGGAAATGAAACTTTAAAAAGAAAACAATTAAAATGTTGTTGGGGTAAGATGAAGGAAACGTAATTAATTGCCTGCTGCATTGGGTCGACCACTAGGAAGTCAAGCCTTAAAATGGTTGCCATGGCATCCAGTAAATGTTACTTGCCTCCCTCAATATGTAGCTTTGAAGTAATTTAGTTGGGATTTAGCCACAGGCACTTAACAGGCCGATAAGCAGCTTTTGATAATGCATATTGGGTAATCTCACAGCAATTCTTCTGATCTTCAAGGTGCACCTAAACAGTCGGCCCATTCTCCCAGCGTAAGAAAGTGGATAGAATCAGGGCGACAATGCAAGCGGATGCGCCCAGTGTTTAGTTAAGATCTTATCTGGGAAAGCAAAGCAGGTGTTGTAAATGGAGCATGAATTCACTAAGTGGGATTCTTTCCCACAGGAGGCTGTGGAGGCCAAGTCAGTGGATACTTTTAAGGCAGGGATAGATAGATTGTTGATTAGTACGGGTGTCAAGGGTTATGGGGAGAAGGCAGGAGAATGGGGTTAGGAGGGAGCGTTAGATCAGCCATGATCGAATGGTGAAGTAGACTTGATGGGCCAAATGGCCTTATTCTGATCCTATCACTTATGACCTTTTGATGATTCAAGGCATGAGTTGGTCCATCGATTCTTTTTGAAACAAACTGCGAGAGGAACTCTGTGGATGAGGCTGAATCTGTCTGAAGGAAGCTCCTGACCTGAGACATGGCCTGCCCCTTTCCCTGCACAGGTACTGCCTGACCCGCTGAGTTCCTCCACCTCTTGCTTCTTGCTCAACATTCCAGCATCTGCAGTCTCTTGTGCTTCCCAAAGATCGGTTTAATCCAGGTTATCCAAAGCAGCTCTGCAGCATAACAGGGCAGGAGGAGATCACCTAGCCCTCTGTGCCTGTTCACCTTTCCTGACCTCTGCCCCGATTCATTCAACACTGGTTTCCCACATACTTCAGTACCTTTGTCTAACAAAGACCTATTCATATCAGGCTCAATCAAATCATCAATTAATCTACTGTCAATAGCCATAGGTCAAGTATTCCAACCTTTCACCCAACTCTGCGGGGGGTGTAATATTGTGGTGGGAAAGAGGCAGTTTCTCTCACTCATATGCAGTAGTTCCTCGATATATTAACTGATTAACTTTCCAAGGGGTCTGTTTACAATTCCCATCACCTTGCGGTATTGTTAAAAGTTGCTGTGATAACCCCATTAGTAGCGCCCTCCCATGCAAGTCCAATTTACAATAAATACCAAATGCAACTTCTAGCATTGATCTGAATTAAGCTTCCATGGTCTATTATTGTATAGTAACTAATTAATTTATTAGCCAAGTGTGTAGAACCATACAAGGAATATGATTTGCCATACAGTCAGACCAAAAATGCAACAAGACACACAACTACATAAAAATCACCATAAACACCCACCCTGTGATGGAAGGCGATAACGTCTTATCTTCTTCCCTCCTTTCCTCCCGTGGACGGGGCAGTCGAACCATCCGCAGTCGGGGCGATCGAAGCTCCCGCAGCCGGCGATCGAAGCTCCCGCGTCGGGGCGATCGACGCTCCTCCGATCGGGGCGGTCGAAGCTCCTGCGGCTTGGAGCTCCCGAAGTCGGACCCTAATCAAGGCACCGTGAGCTCCACGATGTTAAGTCCGCAGACTCCCGCAGTCGGAGCTCCCGAAGTGGATCCCCAGCAAAGGGATGGCCAGCTCCACGATGTTAGGCCGCAGTGCGGACGGAGATATGATACTGAAAAGTCGCATCTCCGTCGAGGAAAGGGATGAGCCAAATTGTTTAAGTTCCCATTGGAATCGTAGATAGCCTTCTTCATTATAGCATGAATTTTGCTGTCACCCGTAATCTTACTAACAATACCACCTACATTCACACCAAAATAATTAATATAAATAACAATCAACAATGACCCAGCATCTTTCCCTGTGAATCACCGCTTGCTACAGACCTCCATCCGAAACAGACAACCCACTCCCATCACCCCTCTGTTTCCTACCTTCCAGCCTACCTTATGTCCAATTGACTGCCTTTAAATATCCAACTGAGACTCAAGTAAGGTTAGAGGTACTCAGTGGGTCAGGCAATGGAGTGAATAGAGAGACGACATTTTGAGATGTCATCTGTCCATTCACTCCGCAGATGCTGTCTGACCTGCTGAGTTCCTCCTACAGTTTTGTTTTCTGCTCAACATTCAAGCATCTGAGAGTCTCCTGTGTCTCTGCTGATGTTGGACTCACCGGCCTGTAGTTCCCGTTCTTTTCCCTGCTGTCTTTGTGAAAATAGATTGGCCATCCCCCAGTCTCTCTGCACCTGTGGCTATCGATGATACAAGTATCCCCGTCAATGTCTCCGCAATCACTCTCCGAGCTAGCATCCCACAATGTCCTTGGATACATTTGATCAGGTCATGGATATTTATGTAACTTAATGTGTTTTAAAACCTCCAGCGCCTCCTGCTCTGTAATGTGGACTTTCTTCAAGACATTGCCGTTAACTCCCTGAGTTCCCTGGCATCTATGTCTGTAAATACAGTAGAGAAATATTCATTTAACACGTTGCCCATCTCAGGCGCCTCCACACATTGACAATCTTGCGGATCTTTAAGGGGCCCTATTCTCTCCCTAGTTACTCTTTTGTCCTTAATATGTTTGTGGAATTGGTAGGATTCTCCCTTACCTTATCTGCCAAAGCAATCTCACGATAGGCACAACATGTTGGAGCAACTCAGTGGGACAGGCAGCATCTCTGGATAGGAATGGGTAATGTTTTGGGTCGAGACCCTACTTCAAACCCGAAACAGGACTTCAGTCTCGACCCGAAACAGCACACATTCATTAAAAAAAAAATAGTCGGCCATTAGGCCCTTCGAGCCAGCACCGCCATTCAATATGATCATGGCTGATCATCCAGAATCAGTACACCGTTCCTGCTTTCTCCCCATGATTCTCTTAGCCCTAAGAGCTAAATCAAACTTTCTCTTGAAAACATCCAGTGAATTGGCCTCCACTGCCTTCTGTGGCAGAGAATTCCACAGATTCACAACTCTCTCACTGAAAGCGTTTTTCCTCATCTCAGTCCTAAATGGTCTACCCCTTATTCTTAAACTGTGACCCCTGGTTCTGGACTCACCCAACATGGGGAACATTTTTCCTTCTCTCCAGAGATGCTGCCTGTCCCGCTGAGTTACTCCAGCATTTTGTGTCTATCTTCCGTGTAAACCAGCATCTGCAGTTCCTTCCTACACAACACTATCTCATGTCCCTTTCTGGCCTCTTCTACTCCTACACCTCTTAAAGGATTCACATGATCCCAGATATCTGTACCTGACATATGCCTTTGTCTTTTTCTTGACCAGAGGCTTAATATCTCTTGTTGTCCAGGGTCCTGCCAGCCTTGTCCTTCACTAGCCTTACACTATGTTGGCCCTGACCTCTCACCATCTCACAAACCAAAGCCACTAAAGTGAAGATTCACCGCCATCTGCTGGCGGACCATTGGAAGTGCTGCCCGACTTGTTTCCAACGGTCCATAGGCTATTTTTCAGTGGCAACTCTCCCACACCAGAATCGGAAAGCCACTAATTCCACTGCATGCGCACAAAATCTGCACTGCAGTTCAGCATAGTATAGCAAGACTGCTCTGGCATCTTTCAGATGAGACTCTCGACCAAGGAAAGCTGGATGTCAAAGATCCTTCAACTCTATTGCATCTTTTTAACTGCGAAGGAAGGATAAGGGCACAGTATTCCCACAGGTAAAATTCAGGAATGCCACACGATTCCTGCCCACTGCAGCCGCTGAATAAATATGGATGTGCCTCACAATGTTCTCAAATCATTGACATATATTAAAGGTACACAAAAATGCTGGAGAAACTCAGCGGGTGCAGCAGCATCTATGGAGCGAAGGCAATAGGCAACGTTTCGGGCCGAAACCCTTCTTCAGACTTCAGATATTCTTCAGATATATTAATATGCATTCATAAACTAACACATATTTTAGCCATAGTTACTTCCATGAAAAGGGCTGAGTGTTTTTTTAACACAGGCTACAGAACAATACAACAGGCCCTTCAACCCACCAACCCCCTGCTGACTCTCAATCATCCATTTACACTAAAGGTAGACACAAAGTGCTGGAGTTACTCAGCAGGTCAGGCAGCATCTCTGGAGAAAAAGGATGGGTTATGTTTCGGATCTTGAAGAGTCACAACCCGAAACGTCACCTATCGCTTTTCTCCAGAGATGCTGCCTGACCCACTGAGTTACTCCAGCTCTTTGTGTCTATCTTTGGCATAAGCCAGCATTTGAAGTTCTTTGCTTCTACATTTTACCCATTTCTACTTTTTATTCTTTCCATCGTTGTAAAACAAAGACCATGCACAATTGGAACTGCATACTGAACATGGTGTTTGGTGGTCTGAATACTGAACATGGTGTTTGGTGGTTTCTCAACATGTATGTGTATGTAGATATATTAGTTGGGATTGGGAACAAAGTTGAGATGGGGCCTGACGTCAACCACATCAGTAATTTAGTTTAGTTTAGTTTAGTTTAGTTTAGAGATACAGCGTGGAAGCTGGCCGCACCGAGTCCACGCGGACCAGCGATCCAGGCACATTAACGCTATCCTATACACACTAGGGACATTTTTATACCAAGCCAATTAACCTACAAACCTGTACATCTTTGGAGTGTGGGAGGAAACCAAAGATCTCGGAAAAAACCCATGCGGTCACGGGGAGAACGTACAAACTCCGTACAGACAGCACCCGTAGACAGGGCCAAACCCGGGTCCCCGGCGCTGTTATAATCATAATCATAATCATACTTTATTAGCCAAGTATGTTTTGCAACATACGAGGAATTTCATTTGCCATACAGTCATACCAATAAAAAGCAACAGAACACACAAAATACATTTTAACATGAACAAACTCCTCCACATTCCTCACTGTGATGGAAGGCGAAAACAAATTCAATCTCTTCCCTTCTTTGTTCTCCAGTGGTCGGGGGCCTCTAACCTTCCATTGACGGGACGATCTTACTCCCCTAGCCAGCGGCGGGCCTCATCATCTGCCTGATCAAGCTCCTTTATCTGCTGGGAATTTCAGCTCCCCTACCTCAAAAGCTTCTGGGCTGCTAGGCCATTTGGTCAATTTAAAAGTGCTTTCTGTAGAAATGGGACAAGCTGCAGAATGGTGCCAGTTTGTCTAGAGCCTAGATCAGAGCTGCAGGAAGAGAATGGGAACATCTGCAGACCCTGACAATTAGGTGCAAAATGCATAGAATGGATTGGATGAATGCAAACCAGACATACACATTGTAAATAATGTTGCAAAGCTTTACTTTGCTGGAAGTTGATTGGATTAAGTATTGAGCCTTGTCTGTTTTTCCTTGCATATCAGAGCACATCTTGCGATGTTCATTTCCTGTGAGAAACACTGTTTGAATACAATGTATTAGCCACTGTATTACTGGGTTATGGAAATGTCTGTCATGTATGGGGTTAATCGATATTTGTTATTGGATTTTAAAGAGACCACCCCCATGTGGTTCGGCCCCTCGAGGTCCGGGGACCTATAAAAGTCCGCTGCCACGAGGTCCTGTGTCGATCTTCTGGGAGAGAGCTTAGGACTGCATGACTTCTGGAGTGTCTCTGTTTGAGTGAGGCCAAAAGGGCTTGATCAGGCAGATATGAGGATCGAACCCGCGGTGGGATAGGTACATAGTGGGAACTGTAATTGTGTTTTGTCAAAATAAAGTTTAGATGCGCAAGTGCTTGGACTCAGTGATTTTTTACTGAAACTAGACTGGGGGGAAGCTTAGAATGAGCAATTTACATGGGTAAGGCATCAACTCTACTGCGGTGCCATCATGCTGCCCTGTATGGCAATCGATGGATAACAAAATTAATGGGAGAGTTATCTCCAATATCCTGACCAATATTTAGCCCTAAACCCTTCATGTTATCTGCTCAACGATGAAAGAATGTTGCTGTTTGCAAACTAGCTGCATTGCTCTTCGATTACAATCATTTAATTGACTATAAAACACTTGGGATATCATGGTACGACAAAAGGGTATTGTGGAAACTGCAAGCTGTGTCATCAGTGATGATTGATGAAGCTAGAGGAGGGAATGTAGGTGGAAGGGGAAGGGGGGGGAGAAGTAGGTGCGATTGTGGGGGGGGAGAAGTAGGTGCGATTCCAGTTGGGACATGGGGTGGGGGGAGAGGGGGATGTGGAAGGAAAAGAGGCGGGGAAGAGGTGGTGGGGGGGGGGGGGTTGCCGGTTAAAATTGAAGAATTCATTTCTCATCCCATTGGATTGTAAACTATCCAATTCAAGTCAAGAGCGTTTTATTCCCATCTGTCCCACACAGAACAATGAAATGCTGAAACACTCAGCTGATCAGCCATCATCTATGGAAAGGGAGATAGTGTTTCAAATATTTTATCAGAGCTGATAAAGGGAGAAAACAGGTTAGTTTTCAGTGAGTGGGGGGGAGATGTGGGTGGAGGCAGCAGGGGAAAGGGTGGGTAGAATGAAGAGCCCGATCAGTGAGACCACATGAATCAACGTGGCAGCAAGAAGCAGTGGAAACACAACCTGATTCTCATGGTCACTAACTCAGGAGAGTGGGAGTGGAGGCTACCTGATATTGGAGATTACTATCTCCTTCCTTGGTGACCCTCAGACTATCCTTGATCGGACTTTACTGGCTTCACCTTGCACCAAACGTTATTCCCATATCATGTATTTATCCACTGTGAATGGCTCGATTGTAATCATGTATTGTCTTTCCGCTGACTGGATAGCATGCGACAAAAACTTTTCACTGTACCTCGGTACACGTGACCATAAACCAAACTGAAGTGAGATGTCAACTTTCACATTGTTGGGTGGAATATGAGGTGTTGTTCCTCAATTTCACCAGTCGGTGTCACCCTGATAGTGGAGAAGGTTGAGCACAGACAGATGGGTATCAGAATGGGAAGGGGAGCTGAAATGGCTGTCAACCAGGATATCCATAAGGCCAGATAGTGAACAGAAAACCTTGGTCATCCCGCTTTCATTTATAAGAGACACCCTCCCCCCAACCACCTAACCCCCCCCCCCCCCCCCCGTAACTCAACAAGCTTCTTTCATCTCTTTCCCAATCTGTTCAAAGGGTCTTTGACCTGAACCGTTGACTCTGTTTCTCCCCTACAGATGTGACCTGACCTGCTGAGTATTTCCAGCACTTTCAAGAAAGAGTTAGATTTAGCTCTCAGGGCTAACGGAATCAAGGGATATGGGGAGAAAGCAGGAACGGGGAACTGATTCTGGATGATCAGCCATGATCATATTGAATGGCGGTGCTGGCTCAAAGGGCCGAATGGCCTAGTTCTGCACCTATTGTCTATGTTTCTTTGTTCCTATGTTTCTGTTGTTTGGCTGAGAGTATGGTTTGTATGGTTAGAAACATAGAAAACAGGTGCAAAACATCCAGTGAATCGGCCTCCACTGCCTTGTGTGGCAGAGAATTCCACAGATTCACAACTCTCTGGATGAAAAAGGTTTACCTGATCTCAGTCCAAAATGGTTGATCCCTTATTCTTAAACTGTGACTCCTTATTCTTTGCACAAACATGGGCGGCACTGCGTCCTTGGCGCTGGGGAAGCCTTGAATTTATTTGCGCAGTGAACTGGAGACAGTGCCTCGACGATCCCCCTCTGGTGACCCATGTGTGGATCGGCCCTGAGCTGTGGCGACGTGTGAGAGGTTCGAACCCTGCTGCCAACTCCCGGCTGAGGCGTCTCAGGTACCCAGCCACTCTTTCATTCAGACAAGTACTTTGTCTATTAACTTGCCCTGCCCCATTCCGGCTCGCTTTTTTTCCATAACTTGACCCTGCAAGAGCTTTCTGGAAAGACAAGTCAGTCATTTTGCAAATTGCCCACTTAAAAGACAAGCTTGCATTTGATGGAAGCCCAGACACTGAGGCAACACTTGAACTAACCTTCAAGTAAATACCCAAAGCAGTGATGAGCGGGACAGCAGTAAGTGATCGGACAAAATTTGATGGCATAACCGTTGGCGGTGCTGCCTGGTAGATCCAGCGACTTAACTTTGAGCCCGATCTATGGTGCTGTCTGTGTGGAGTTTGCACGTTCTCCCTTTGACCGCACGGGATGCCTCCGGACGTCCCGATTTCCTCCCGTATCCAAAGGGCAGAGCAGTGGGTTATTTGGCCACTTGTTAATGACAGAAAGGATCAAGGGGGTAAGACACAAAATGCTGGAGTAATTCAGCGGGACAGGCAGCATCACTGGAGAGAAGGAATGGGTGACGTTTCGTGTCTGAAGAAGGGTCTCGACCCGAAGCGTCACCCATTCCTTCTCCCCAGAGGTGCTGCCCGTCCCGCTGAGTTTTCTCCAGCATTTTGTGTCTATCTTCAGTGTAAACCAGCATCTGCAGTTCCTTCCTACACCAGGGTGAAAGGGGAGCAGGTTCAATTGTTCAATGGTTTCTACATTGTCACGTATACCAAGGTACAGTGAAATTATTATTTTTGCATACAGATCAGCAAGGCTATGACCATACCTGAGTACAACCCCCAGTTAATACAGAATGTACAGAACAATCCCACTGAGTCCATGTGGTACATAGACTCAGAAAACACACAAAAACACAAATTATACATTAATTCTACCTAAATCAGTAAAACGGAAAAAAAACTTGCAAAAACAAGGCCATCAATGGTGTGGATGTGTAGTTTACAGTGAGTACAAATACCTTGGAGTGTACATGGACAGTAAACTGGATGGGTCCAGGAATGCTGAGGACCTGTACAAGAAGGGACAGATGTTCTAACAATCGGTGGTAGCCAGTGCCATCTTCTTCACTGCCGTGTGCTGGGGCAGCAGGGCGAAGGCCGCATACACCAGTAGGATCAACACTCACCAGGAAGGCTGGCCCCGCCAAGGCTGGTTCCATCAAGATGCCGGACAGAACGCCACAGGAGATCCTTCTTCCCCATGGCTATCAAACTGTACAGCTGCTAACCCGCTCCTACACCGAACCACAAATGTGTCGCAAGGAACTGCAGATACTGGTTTACACCGAAGATAGACATAAAATGCAGGAGTAACTCAGCGGGACGGGCAGCATCTCGGGAGAGAAGGAATGGATGATGTTTCGGGTCGAGACCCTTCCTCAGACTCTTTGGTCCCCGGGACCCTTCTCTCCAGAGATGCTGCCTGTTACTCCAGAGTTTCTCCTGCATTTTGTGTCTATCTTCAATGAAAACTGGTGCGTGGTCTCCCAATTTCCCTTTCCTGAAGTCAACAATGAATGGGAAAATTGGTAAATGTGCAAACATCAGGTGTGAGTTCACTCATGCTTAGGTTGGAAGGAGAGTTGATGGACTCAGGGAAGTTAGTGTTCCGATTGAGAGAAGGGAAACAGATGGAATCTGGGATGGGCAGCATCTGTGAATGCAGTCTGGGATGAGCTGAACTGTGAATGCAATCCCTAACCCCAGTGCTGCCCCTAGGTGGCAGTGCCTACCCTTCTGAGGCACTTTCCAAAGAGTGAGCTTAAAGGGGAACTTCATGAAACGTCCCAAGAGTAATCATCCTCAACTTTGTAGCTCTTTGATACTCTTCCCTTCCATATGTTTGAGAGTGTGTGGTGTGTTGGTGTGTGAGCGTATAGGTGTCACTGTGTGTGAGGTTCACACATTGCATAAGACCATAAGACAGGAGCAGACTTAGGCCATTCAGCCCATCAGATCTACTCCACCATTGAATCATAGCTAATTTATTTTTCCCTCTCAACCCCATTCTCCTATCTTGATGCCCTTACAAATCAAGAACCTATCAATCTCCGCTTTAAAAATACCCAATGTCTTGGCCTCCACAGCTATCTATAGCAATGAATTCCACAGATTCACCCGGTGCAAGTTCTCTGTGTATTTGTGTGTGCATGTGTGTTGACTGTGTGCATGCATTGATGCTGTGCAGAGATGTGAGCGTGCACGGGTGTGTGCCAGTATATGAGGGTGTTTGTGTTTGGTGTTATGACGTTGTGGTCATTATGGAGACGTGGTTGTGAGAGGACATGACTGGCGGCTCGATGTCAAGAGTCAAGAGTGTTTATTGTCATGTGTCCCAGATAGAACAATGAAATTCTTACTTGCTGCAGCACAACAGAATATGGAAACATAGTACACTGTAAACAATGTAATAAACGAGAGAAAAAAGTTCAATGTGTGCATATATACACATGCACATAAATATTATATATAAAATAATATTATATTATATAATAATTATACACACACACATGTATATAAATATATACATGCACACACACGTACACACATATGTTTATATATATATATGCGTGTGTGTGTACGCATCTATATTATCTATATTATTAAAAGTCTGATCTTGACCACTTCCTGTTGTTCTGTATATTGATTTTAGAAAAAACGCTGCCACTTACAGCTGTGATTTTTGGCCATCTTACTCAGAGTCCCCCTCCGCTGCGCAGGACTAGAGGATTTTTCCCATCGATGAAAAATAAAAGAGTTATTAGTGTTTAAAAAATGTTGAGATTCTCGCTCCTGAAGGCCACGCCCCTTCCGGAGGGACTATAAAACCCAGAAGTGTTGAGTGCCTCAGTCAGTCTCTGCAAGATGGGGGAGTGAGAGGGTCACGTCCCTCAGTCTGAGCTGTGAATAACACTGAACACATGTCTACTAAACTGTGAGTGGTTTTACTGAACTGGTTTGAAAATATAGTTTGGAAATGCTAAAGCTGTGTTGCCTTTGGTTTGGAAATGCTAAAGCTGTGTTGCCATTGGTTTGGAAATGCTAAAGCTGTGTTGCGTAATTAAAGTTGCCTTGCCTAATTAAAGTTGCCTTGCCTAATTAAAGTTGCTTTGCCTAATTAAAGTTGCCTTGCCTAATTAAAGTTGCCTTGCCTAATTAAGTTGCCCTGCCTTCTATATAATTAAAAGTCTAATCTTGACCACTTCCTGTTTGCGCTTTATATTGATTTTAGAAAATACGCTATGTCTGTGATTTTTAGCTATCTTACTCAGTCCCCCTCCGCTCATCAGGTGCCAAGGATGTTTCCCATCAATGATAAATATAAGAGTTATTAGTGTTTAAAAAATGTTGAGATTCTCTCTCCTGTCAATCATGCCATGAAGGCCACGCCCCTTTTGGTGGGGGGGAGGGACTATAAAACCCAGAAGTGTGGGTGTGGCTCAGTCTCTGAAAGATGGAGGAGGGAGAGGTCATGACTCGCTGTCTTTTGTGGCCTTGCACCCTGCTTGAAATGGTAAGAAACTGCACTTGAATTTGGTGGCATTGCACCCTGCTTGAAATGGTATGAAACTGCACTTGAATTTGGTGGCCTTGCACCCTGCTTGAAGTGGTAAGAAACTGCACTTGAATTTGGTGGCCTTGCACCCTGCTTGAAATGGAATTTCTAGGAATAGCCGTGAGTCAACTGCCAGCCCACCAGCCGTGAGTGAGTGAGTGGCCAGCACAACGGGCTTGAGTGACTGAGCCGCCAGCCCAAGAATCCATTCAGCCCACAATGTTCATACTAGCCCTCTGGAAACCAGTCCCTTCAGCCCACAACACCCATACTAGTGCTCCAGAAAGCCCGGCCCCCCAATGGCAACCAATATTGGAATTGGTGGAGAGGTGGAATATTGCGTTGGAGGACCAGCCCTCCCGTGTGAACATCGGACCCAACGGGTCCCACTTAGTCTAGTATATATATATATATGATTAGGCAGGAGCTAGTGAGTCAAGAGCATCTTGTTGTCATATGTCCCAGATAGGACGATGCAATTCTTACTTGCAGCAGCACAACGGAATATGTGAACAGAGTACATAAGGGGGGGAAAAAATGTTCAGTGTGTGTATGTATATATATATATATATATATATATATATATATATATATATATATATATATATATATATATATATATATATATATATATATATATACACATGCACACATACTCAATGAATAAACAAATATGGTGCAATAATAATAATAGTCTGTTATAGCTCTGAGCTTACTTGCTGTCATGTGTAATAGCCTGAAGGCTGTACGGAAGAAACTGTTCCTGAACCTGGACGTTACAGTTTTCAGGCTCCTGTACCTTCTTCCCGATGGAAATGGTGAATTGAGTGTGTGGCCAAGATGGTGAGGGTCTTTGATGATGTTGGCCACCTTTTTGAGACAACTACTTCGATATAGGGAGTATATTGGGAGCAGTTGTTATTTGGTAAGTCTACACTGGATATGTGGGAGTCGTTTAAAAGCCATACTGTATTTACATCCATATACATACATGGCCTAAGTCTGCTCCTATGTTTTATGGACTTATACAATGTGTGATCCTCCCACACAGAGACACACACCAACACACCACACACTCTCAAACATATGGAAAGGAACAATATCAAAGAGCTACAAATTTGTGAATATATATATATAAATATATATATATGTATATGTATATGTATATGTATATGTATATGTATATGTATATGCCCCAGCATCACACGGGAGGGCTGGTCACCCAACGCAATATTCCACCTCTCCACCAATTCCAATATTGCTGGCCAGTGGGGCGGGGGGGGGGCTTTCTGTTGCGCTAGTATGGGTGTTGTGGGCCGAAGGGACTGGTTTCAGGAGGGCTAGTATGGACATTGTGGGCCGAATGGATTCTTGGGCTGGCAGCTCAGTCACTGAGGCCTGGCAGTACAGTCACTCAGACCTGGTAGGCTGGCAGCTGAGAAACTGCCAGAAATTCTGCCCAAAACAGGTGACAGACTCTGTGAGAGATGGGGAAGAGGGTGGACTGAATGGATTATTGGGCTGGCAGTTCAGTCACTTATGGCTTGTGGGCTGGCAGTTCACTTACTCACGGCTGGTGGGCTGGCAGTGCAGTCACGCACGGCTGGTAGGCTGGCAGTTCAGTCACTTACAGCTGGTGGGCTGGCAGTTCACTTACTCACGTCTGGTGGGCTGGCAGTGCAGTCACTCACGGCTGGTGGGCTGGCAGTTCAATTACTTACAGTTGATGGGCTGGCAGTTCACTTACTCACGGCTGGTGGGCTGGCAGTTCAGTCACTTACAGCTGGTGGGCTGGCAGTTCATTTACTCACGGCTGGTGGGCTGGCAGTGCAGTCACTCACAGCTGGTGGGCTGGCAGTTCAGTCACTCACAGCTGATGGGCTGGCAGTTCACTTACTCACGGCTGGTGGGCTGGCAGTGCAATCATTCACGGCTGGTGGGCTGGCAGTTCACTTACTCACGGCTGGTGGGCTGGCAGTACAGTCACTCACGGCTGGTGGGCTGGCAGTTCAGTCACTTACAGCTGGTGGGCTGGCAGTGCAGTCACTCACGGCTGGTGGGCTGGCAGTTCAGTCACTGACAGCTGGTGGGCTGGCAGTTCACTTACTCATGGCTGGTGGGCTGGCAGTGCAGTCACTCATGCCTGGTACGCTGGCAGTTCAGTCACCCCTCCTCCCTTCACCCCCCACTCTGCTCCTTGTCATTCCCCTCCCACCCACGCATTCAATCCATCTCCACACAACCTCCCCCCATGCACTCCTAGTGGCTCTCCCACAGAGCAGCCATTCCTACCCATTAGGTTCCCATTGTGATGAAGAACACGCAGGCATGAAAAGTGGAAAAAGGGTTTATTAAAGTTTAAAATGTGAATGACTTAAAATATAAGAACAATTTAAATGTTAAAGATGAGAATTATTAAGTTCTTTCTTGTTGAAAAAGAGACAATTTAAATATAGAGAGATTGAGCGGTCAAATTTAACAAAGAAAATCTGAGAATTTATCTCAGAAGTCATCATTCAACGAAGCACGCTTTTAATGACAACATTCTTGGTCGATGTTTCATCCTTCAGGAAAACTTTGACATTTCCCTTCATCTTTCCTCGGCTAAGAGACATATAGTTTTCCATGCTGAAATACCGGTTTGTCGAGGTAGGTCAACAATTTCTGCATTGTTTGTCCTTGTGGTTTATGGATCATCATAGCAAAACTTGATTGAATGGGGAATTGGGTCTGCTGAAGGGGAATGTCTTCAATTTCTGTTAAATTGAGTACATACACTGCTCTCTGCTCAGCATTCATTCTCCTCAACAAATTGCTGCCATTCAGTTCTATCGTATTGCAATTCCTGCAGCAATTCTGGATTGTCATCATCAAGGTGCATCCTTCCATTTCTTGGTTGTGGCAAATTAAAGAATTCCATTGTTTTGTTGCAATTCTCAATCCTCTGGACTCACTGAAGAATTCGTGCAAAACATTATTTTGAGGCGGGGGCTGTCGGGGTGGGGGGTGGCAAATGTCCTGCAGCCGAGGGAGGGGGGCGGCTTCAGGCGGGGGCTCTCGTGGGCTGATGAGGGAGGTGGGTGTCCTGCAGTGGGGGATGGGGGCGGCTTCAGGATGGCGAGCGTCCTATAGCCAGGCGGAGGGCAGCGTCTTGAGGTGGGGGATGTCAGTGGGGGGGGGGGGGGGCGGTGAGTGACCTACTCATGGCCTCTGGACTCACTCACTACGTTGGGACTAACTCATGGTCACTGGACTCACTGACTGACTCACGGCCTCTGGACTGACAGACTGAATCACGCCTTGTGGACTGACTGACTTATGCCCGACTTCTGGAGTCACGTCCATCTTTTGTAAAC
>CM075978.1:59387551-59440051 GCA_038087875.1 Malacoraja senta | reverse complement strand
TCACACACGCAGAGACTCACACACACAGACTCACACACTCACTCACACACTCACACTCACTCACAGAGACTCATACACACACACTCACACACACACTGACTCACACAGACATACACACAGAGACACACACACACACACACACAGACTCACACACATACACACACTCACAGACTCATACACACACACAGACACACACACTCACTCACACACACACACAACCAATACTAAAATGCCAAGCAACTTCAGAACGTGTGTAAACCGAATGATTCAAACATTTAAAGCCTCCTGTAGAGGCTGCTGCTGCTGAAGCAAAAACGTGCTTTAAATAACGTCCAACAAACACACTCACCATAGACAGAGCAGTCAGCTCTCTTGAATTATTCAAAGGCATCTTCACTCTGTGCCTTCTGCAGTCAGCGCCATCTTGCCACGAACCGGAAATGACGCACTCAGCGCCATCTTCCCACTAACCGGAAATGATATCATCGGTGCCATCTTGCCACTAAGCGGAAGTCACGGAATGAGCGGCAATTTTGCAATTAAACACAGTCCTGATCTAATAAAATGTTTATTCATGCTTTATCCATCCAAAAACTGTTGCAACCATTTTAAAAACCAAGACAAACAATTTGGCAAACACTTTGCAACCAATACATTTTCTGAAAACATTTTAAAAGCCAAGACAATTTGGCAAACACTTTGCAACCAATACGTATTCTGAAAACATTTTAAAAGCCAAGACAATTTGGCAAACACTTTGCAACCAATACATTTTCTGAAATTTTTTTAAAAGCCAAGACAATTTGGCAAACACTTTACAACCGCATCGAGGGGACTCACCGTCGAGTAGACGTGCGTTCAGTGTTATTCGCAGCTCAGAGAGCCATGACCCTCTCACTTCCTCCATCTCGCAGAGACTGAGTGAGGCACGACACTTCCGGGTTTTATAGTCCCTCCCCCTGCCACCAGCGGGGGCAGCAGAGAGAATGGCGACATTTTATAAAACATTAATAACTCTCTGATTTTTCATCGATGGGAAAAATCCTCCAGTCCAATCCTGCGGAGGGGGACTCTGAGCGAGGTGGCCAATAATGACGGCCGTAAGTGGCGGCATTCTTTTGCAAATCACGAAACAGAAAGTCAAAATGCGGTCAAGATCTTAGCTTTAGTAACATAGATATATACACGCAAACATGCACACATACGTACACCTAAAAATCAAACAAAAATCAATATTGTAGTGTAATATGTAGTTCAGAGCTTCTTTGGTTGTTGGCTTCAATGATTCAGCTGTGATAAAGAGGGAGGGGCTGTGATAAAGAGGGAGGGGTTGTGTTACTAATCAGGGAGAATGTAGCTGCAGCAGCACTTATAGAGGACAAACTGAAGGGTTCGTTCATCGTGGTGATATGGGTGGTACTCAAAAATAAGAAAGGTGCAATCAGTTTATTGGAATTATAGTGTCGACCTCCCAAGAGCCAGCAAGAGATACAAGAACATATATGTAGAGAGATTGGGGAACAATGCAAAGGCAACACGGTTTTGTAGTCGTGGGTGACTTTAACATCCCCAATATTGACTGGGACTTACTCAGTGATAAAGGCTTAGAAGGAGAAGAATTTGCCAGGTATATCCAAGAGGGATTCCTAAAACAGTATGTGGACACTCCAACTCAAGGAAGGACCATAATGGACCTTATGTTAGGAAAAGAACCTGGCTGGATGACTGGTGTTTCAGTGGAAGAGCAATTTGGGAACAGTGATCGCAGCTCCATATGTTTTAAGATAGTTATTAATAAGGATAAGACACAAAACGCAGGAGTAACAGTGGGACAGGCAGCTTCTCTGGAGAGAAGGAATGGGTGTCGTTTTGGGTCGAGACCCGAAACATCACTCATTCCTTCTATCCAGAGACGCCGCCTGTCCCGCTGAGTTACTCCAGCATTTCGTGTCTATCTTCGGTTTAAGTTTCTTCCTACACTATGAATAAGGATAAATCTGGACTTTGGAGGTAGGTTCTATATTAGGGTAAGGCAGATTACAACATGATTTGGCAGGAGCTTGGAAGAGTAAATTGGGAGCAGTTTGTAAAGCCAGCTGATCAGGTTTCATAACTGCCATTTTCCTGTTATGAGAAGGGATAAGGATGGCAAACTAAGGAACCTTGGATGACCAAATAAGTTGTAAAGTTGGTCAAAAGAGATAAGGAAACTGATGTAAGGAGAGATGAAATCAGATGGAGCTTTTGAATACTAGAAAGCAATCAGGAAAGAACTCAAGTGGACAATTGCAAGGGCCAAAAGGTGTCATGAACATCATTGGCAAGTTGGTTTAAAGAAAATTCTGCACTGGGACCTCTGCTGTTTGTGATATATATGAATGACTTGGATGTAAATGTAGATGGGTCGGTTGATAAGTTTGTGGATGACACCAAAATTGGTGGCGTTGTGGACAGTGAGTAAGGTTGTCAAAGTATACAGTTGGATATAGATCAACAAATTGTGGACGTGGCCCAGACCATCACACAACCCAACCTCCCTTCCATTGACTCCATTTATACCTTACGCTGCCTCAGCAAGGTCAGCAGCATAATCAAGGATGAGTCGCACCCTGACCACTCCCTCTTCTCTGTGAGGCAAAAGGTATAGAAGTGTGAAAACACACATCTCCAGATTCAGGGGCAGTTTCTTCCCAGCTGTTATCAGGCAACTGACTCGTCCTACCACAACCAGAGAGCAGCCCTGAATGACTATCTACCTCATTGGTGACCCTCGGACTGATCGGACTTTGCACTAAATGTTATTCCCTAAACACTATAAATAGCTCGATTGTAATCATGAATTGTCTTTCCGCTGACTGGATAGCTGCAACAAAAGCTTCTCACTGTACCTCGGTAAAGGTGACAATAACCTCAACTGACAAAATTGGTGGAGTTATGGATAGTGAGGAAAGTTGTCAAAATATACAATGGGATATAGAGCAGCGACAGAAATAGATGAGAAAATGGCAGATATAGTTGAATCTGACCAAGTGGCACGTATTGTACTTTGGGTTGTCAAATGTGAGGGGAAAGTACAGCTTTGATGTACAGAGGGATCTTGGGGTTCAATCCATAGCTCCTTGAAAGTGGCAACACAAGTAGTGGTATAAAAGGTGTGTGATATGCTTGCCTAAATAGGTCAGTATAAGTCATGAAATCATGTTGCAGTTTTATAGGACTGTGGTTAGGCCATGTTTGGAGTATTGCATGCAGTTCTTGATGCCCCAGGAAGGATCATAAGGTCATAAGTAATAGGGGTAGAATTAGGCCATTCGGCCCATCACGTCTACTCCGCCATTCAATCATGGCTGATCTATCTCTCCCTCCTAACCCAATTCACCTGCCTTCTCCCCATAACCTGACACCTGTACTAATCAAGAATCTATCTATCTTTGCCTTAAATATATCCACTGACTTGGCCTCCACAGCCTTCTGTGGCAAAGAATTCCACAGATTCACCACCCTCTGGCTAAAGAAATTCCTCCTCATCTCCTTCCTAAAAGAACGTCTTTTAATTCATGAGGCCATGACCTCTAGTCCTAGACTCTCCCGCTAGTGGAAACATCCTCTCCACATCCACTCTACACAAGCCTTTCACTATTCTGTAAGTTTCAACGAGTTCTCCCCTCATTCTTCTAAACTCCAGCAAATATAGTCCCAGTGTCGTCAAATGCTCATCATATGTTAACCTACGCATTCCTGGGATCATTCTGGTAAACCTCCTCTGGATGTCTTCGGAGCCAGCACATCCTTCCTCAGATATGGTGCCCAAAATTGCTCACAATATTCTAAATGTGGCCTGACCTGCGCCTTGTAGAGCCTCAACATTATATCCCTGTTTGTGTATTCCAGTCCTCTTGATATAATTGCGAGCATTGAATTTGCCTTCCTTACTACCGATACGACTTGCAGATTAACTTTTTGGGAATCCTGCACCGTCCCTTTGCACCCCCCGATTTCTGGATTCTCTCTCCTGAGAGAGAAAACTAGACTTTATCTTGACTAAACAATATACCTTTATTGTCTACCTACCCTTTATCCTGTATCTGTACACTGTGGACAGCTTGATTGTAATAATGTACAGTCCATTTGTTGACTGGACAGCATGCAAAATAAAGTAGCCTCCTGCTACTGAGCGACTTACCTTACTCTTCCACATCCCAAAGATGTGTGCATCAGTATATAACGGAGGTGTGCGTACAATCAGTGTATACTGGGATGCGTGGTACTAGGGCGATGCGGTGTTTCTGGAAGAGCGCCGGTCCTCGTCCAGGTAAACGGATGGAAATCCCTACTTCCTTGGCCTCACGTTCGTTCAGATAACAGAGGCTTGGCCAAAGAAACCAGAGGCCTGGCACATCATCAAAGGGGCATTGAGTGGCTGTGTTTGTTGATCGCGGTAATCCAGTAAGGCTTCTGAAGCCGTGTAGAACGACCACTACATCAGAGAAAGGAAAACAGCGCGGGGGAAGCTTGAGCCATGATGAATAGCGAGAATTATTTCCACTGCAGCTAAACTTTCCCTGAGGAGGGAGAAGGATTTTTTTTTTTTTAAATTTAGGAAACGGGTCTCTTTGATGTGACACGTTGAATCATTCAAGGGCTACAGACGCAACCCTGTACCAACGTGCAGAGTAGTGAGTGAATAATGACAGTTTTGTGAGTTGAAGGCAGAGTGCTCTCCATTACAGAGGGTGCTCACAACCAGCCCGCAATGCCACCTTGTATTGGCGTTTGGTTGCCTGCCGTTCATCTGGGCTGCCAGTTCGTTTTTCACTGGATTGGCAAATCCACCAGATCGGCAACCCTGCTTCTGACCGGCGTGTTCGGGAAGAGCCAGGTGAAGCTGCCGGTGGGTTTCCCGTCGGATCAGGCCTTGGATATTATTTTCTGGTCACCGTGGGCGGCACGATGGTAAAGTTGCTGCCTTACAGCGCCAGAGACCCGGGTTCGATCCTGACTACGGGTGCTGTCTGTACGTAGTTTGCATGTTCTCCCCGTGACCTGCATGGGATTTCTCCGGGAATTCTCTGCCACCGAAGGCAGTGGAGGCCAATTCACTGGATGTTTTCAAGAGAGAGTTAGATTTAGCTCTTGGGGCTAACGGATTCAAGGGATATGGGGAAAAGAAGGAGCTGGATACTGATTTTGGATGATCAGCCATGATCATATTGAATGGCGGGTGCTGGCTCAAAGGGCCGAATGGCCTACTCCTGCACATATTTTCTGTTTCTGTGTTTCTATGATTTCCGGTTTCCTCCCACACTCCAAAGACGTACAGGTTTGTCTGTTAATCGTTTGGTAAAATTGTAAATTGTCAATAGTGTGTGTAGGATAGTGTTAATGTGTGTGGATCATGCTGTATCTCTAAACGCTGTATCTCTAAACTAAACACGTGGAACCTCCTGCCCTGTGCCACCCGGCAGCATTGTGGCACAGAGGGCGGCACAATTGGTCTTGCCGAGGTACAGGAGGGCACATTGGGAATGCCAGATGCAGTAGATGAGGTTGGAGGAAGTCCGTGTGAACCTATTTCTCACCTGGAAGGACCGTTGGGGTCCCTGGATGGAGGTGGGGAAGGAGGTATAGGGGAGTGAAGGTCGGAGAGAAGCAGCAGATGGGGTGCAATTCCTCAACAGTGTTCAGGAGAGTTTTCTTAAGCAGTATGTGGCGGCCCCCACATGTGAAGGGCAAAGCAGGCAAACGGAAGGAAGCTTGGCTGACGAGGGAAATTGAGACGTTAGTCAAAAACAAGAAGGATGCACGGGATAGGTATAGGCAGCTGGAACCAAGTGCATCCCTGGAGGAGTTTCTGGAGCTAAAAACTAGTAAACTAAAATTCAGAAGGGCAAAAAGGGGCCAGGAAATAGCTCTGGCGGGTAGCATTAAGGACAATCCCAAAAGATTATATAAATACATAAGGAGGAAAAGTAACTAGAGAGAGAGTGGGAACTCTCAGGAATCAAAGGAGATGGGCAAGGTCCTGAATGAGTATTTCTCCATTGTGTTTACCGAGGAGAACGACAGTAGGACGGAGGAAATTGGAGCAGTCACTGGAAGTGTCTTGAGAGCAGTCAGGGTTACCGTCGAAGAATTACTGAAGGTACTGTCGTGTTTGAAGGTAGGCAAATCTCCAGGGCCTGGTCAGATATATCCGAGGACATTGTGAGAAAAATAGAGAGGAAATTGCGGGAGCCCTGGTTGAAATTTACGAGGTGCTTAAATACAGGAGAGGTGCCGGAAGACTGGAGGATGGGAATGTTGTACCTCTTTTCAAGAAGGGCTGCAGGGAATATTCTGGGAACTATAGGCCGGTGAGCTTAACATCTGTAGTTGGTAAGTTACTGGAGAATATTCTGAGGGATAGGATAAACAGGCATTTGGATGGGCAAGGACTGATTAGGGATAGACAACATGGTTTTGTACGTGGGAGGTCGTGTCTCACAAATCTGATTGATTTTTTTGAAGACGTGACCAAAAAGGTTGGTGAGGGCAGAGCTGTAGATGTTGTGTACATGGACTTCAGTAAGGCGTTTGACGAAGGTTCCGCATGGTAGGCTTCTCTGGAAGGTTAGATCTCATGGGATCCAAGGAGAGATAGCTGAATGGATAGCAAATTGGCTCCGTGAAAGGAAGCAGAGGGTAATGGTGGAAGGTTGCTTCTCAGACCTGTGACTAGTGGTGTGCTTCAGGGTTCGGTGTGGGCCCGTTACTGTTTGTCATCTATATCAATGATTTGGATGAGAACATACAGGGCAAGATTAGCAAGTTTGATGATGATACAAAAGTTAGTGGTTTTGCAGATAGTGAAGATGGTTGTGAACGATTGCAGCTGGATCTGGATCGATTGGCCAGGTGGGCGGAGGAATGGTTGATGGAATTTAAAACAGAGAAGTGTGAGGTGTTGCATTCTGGGATGTCGAACAAGGGCAGGACCTACACAGTGAATGGTAGGCCTCTGTTGTAGAGCAGAGGGATCTAGGAGTACAGGTGCATGGTTCCTTGAAGGTCAAGTCGCAGGTAGATAAGGTGGTCAGAAAGGCTTTGTGCCCAGAGTAGGGGAACCGAGGACCAGAGGACTTCAAGGTGAAGGGGAAAATATTCAAAAGGAATCCGAGGGGTAACTTTTTTACACAAAGGGTGGTGGGTGTATGGAACAAGCTGCCAGAGGAGGTAGTTGAGGTTGGGACTATCCCATCGTTTAAGAAACAGTTTGACAGGTACATGGATAGGACAGGTTTGGAGGGATATGGACCAAGCGCAGGCAGGTGGGACTAGTGTAGCTGGGACATTGTTGTCCGGTGTGGGCAAGTTGGGCTGAAGGGCCTGTTTCCACACTGTATCACTATCACTCTATGACAAGTGTTACATCTACTGCGATTGCAGGGAAAAGGGGGGGCGGGTGGTTTGGGTGGGAAAAGGTGAGTGAACCGAGGAGTTGCGGAGGGAGAAGGCGGAAATGGCCGGCGTTGGGAAGATGTGACTGGCGGTGGGATCACGTAGGAGGTGACGGGAATGTTGGCGGATGATGTGTTGTGCAATGTGCCTTTGCTGGAGACTGCCAGATAGCAACCGGTGCCACTGAAAGAGCGATGAGGGAGAATGAGGACGGCCACTTTCCTCTGGCGAGATTAGATTGTGTTCATTGCATAAAGACCACAGATTCATCCGTGCAATGTGAAGTAGGCAGTGTTGTGCCAAGGAAACAAAACTAAATATGTTGCTCCTTGCTGCTGATGGGCCATTTGGAAATTTGCATTTAACCATCCTGCTGCTCAGCGGAGGTTGCAGTTTCATATTACCTGCGCTGGTCCATTGCAGGCTGCAGGAGTACTTGCTGAGAGACATGCTGAGTGAGATGTCATGTGTAGGAAGGAACTGTAGATGCTGGTTTAAACCGAAGATACACACAAAAAGCTGGACCTCTCCCTCTATCCCTCCCCCACCCAAGTCACACCAGCTTCTCATTTTCACCCTACAAACAGCTAACTGTGGCCTGTTTCCTTTATCATCGTTACCGGTCTTTGCATATCATTGTTCTTTATCTCTCCACATCTTCGTCTATAACCCTTGTTTCCCTTCTCCCTAACCAGTCTGAAGAAGGGTCTCGACCGAAACATCACCCATTCCTTCTCTCCAGAGATGCTGCCTGTCCCGCTGAGTCACTCCAGCATTTAGTGTCTATCTTCAGTGTAAACCGGCATCTGCAGTTCCTTCCTACTCATTACTGTTTCCTCTCTCTTTGTGCCGTTTTCACACACCGCACCGCCTCGAGGAATCCTCTTTCAACTTATGCCTTTCGTGGCGAGATAAAAGTCAAAACACACACAAAAATAAACACAGGACAATGAAATCAAAGTCCGCTTTCAAGTTTGAAAGTCTGACGGCTCTCAGGTGGGATTGGATCCCAGCCTCACTTTAGGGGCTGGTCATGTGGGCTAGTTACAGAGTGAAGCACAAAGTGCTGGAGCAACTCAGCGGGTCAGGCAGCATCTGTGGGAAGGGCCAGTCCACCTTTCAGCTCAGGACCCTTCTGCAGTTACAGAGTGGTTGGGGCATTGGACAGACACAACAATCTGGAGTAGTTCGGTGGGTCAGACAGCATCTCCGGAGAAAAGGAATAGGTGACGTATCGGGTCGAGACCCTTCTTCAGACTCATTGGATGCCTGGAGGAACGGCAGAGTCACTGGGCTCTCAGCCCTGCTGGTTAGAGAGTTAGTCTGTGTAGTTTCATTCAGAGATACGGCATAGAAGCTGGTCCTTCGGCCCACTGAGTCCGCGTTGACCATCGATCACCCGCTCCCATCAGTGCTGCAGGATGTTATCCCACTTTCCCATCCGCTCCTTACAGACCAGGGGTGATTTTTACAGGCATCATAAGGTCATAAGGGCATGTGATCGGAGCAGATATAGGCCATCAAGTCCACTCCGCCATTCAATCATGCCTGATCTAACTCTCCTTCCTAACCCCATTCTCCTTGTGATGTGGGAGGAAGCCGGAGCAACTGGAGAAAACCCACGCGGTCACAGGGAGAACGTGCACACTCCACACAGACAGCGTCTGAGGTCGGGATCGAACATGGGTCTCTGGAGCTGTGAGGCAGCAGCTCGGCCAGCTTGACGGATGGGTTGCAACGTTTGACCGCTCGGGATATTGGGAGAGGTGAGTGAAATTCTGAAGGGATGTTGATTTGCATCTCGACTGGGAGATGATCTCACTCTCTCCTGTCACCACTTGCCCCGATTCCCTTGAAGTTACGATCCTTCTTGTCTCAAAGTAAATCTCAAAGCAAATGGCCCCACCTAATCCAACATTCTGAAAGCTCATCCGGCCCTGAACATTCTGCCAAGCGCTGTGTTATATAAAGTGAAGGTGAAGCCACCTGCACGTGCTGTCGCCGGGCTAGGCCTCTGGCCATCGGTGTTACTTGCAACAGGGGTACGAACCTACAAGAAGCGCCAAGAGACGTGGGGAAATTCCCCTCTCTCTCTCTCTCTCTCTCTCTCTCTCTCTCTCTCTCTCGGCTAACCAGTTGGGTTGGTTTAAATCCTCGTGATCTATTTACAGGAGGCAGCAGCATCTCCCTCTGTACTGGAACATTAACCCTAAACTCTCTCGGCACCTTTGTTGGCACGGGCATGTCCAGTGTGTTGTTACATTGCCATAACAGTGGTGGCCGTTGAGGACAGACCAAACCCCAGTGAAAATGGTACCTGCAAGTATTTTAACTTTGGCCACCTCTTGTCCACAGGGCCGCTTGTATGAAGCTAGACTCAACCCCCCCGCATTCTCCGCGAATCTCACAGAAATATTGCCGACCGCACTACTGTTACCCTGGTCGACCACGGTGTTCTGGCAGCTTCGGAACACCGTGCCTCCGTTAAAAAGGATGAAACAGTATCTTCTTGCAAAAACATCTCTAAAATCCTATTGTGTCGCTTCATCCTTGTGCTTTCCGTGGGCACATGCTCCAAACACTCATCCATCAACCTGCCCTCTCTGATCGATTGGGCTTCTGTAAGTTACTCCGAGTAAGTAGATTATCGGCAAAGGTTCAAAAGATGGACACGAGCGAGGAAAAAAAAAAATTGTTAGGGGGACTTGGAGATTAAGGTGGAAACACAAGTGACGGCAGACGCTAGAATCCTGAGCACAAAATTATCTGCCGGAAGGTTTTAGTGGGTCAGGGGTCATCTGTGGAAGGAAATGGAGAGTTGAGGTTTCAGGTTGAAACCCTTTGGACCTTCGACGATTCAGGTCGGGTCCCTCGGACAGTCGACACATCGGGTCAGGACCCTTACCTCTGTCCAGAGGAAAGATCCCGACCTGAAACATTATCTGACCAGTTCCCTCCACAGATGCCACCTGAGATGAGTTCCTCCAGCAGATTGTATTGTACATAAGAAGAGGCTGATCGGGGTTGTTCCCCATGTAGCTAGCATGAGCACAACGGGCCAAATGGCCTCCTTCTGTGTAGT
The DNA here is from genome assembly GCA_038087875.1 of Malacoraja senta. Classification (NCBI taxonomy): domain Eukaryota; kingdom Metazoa; phylum Chordata; class Chondrichthyes; order Rajiformes; family Rajidae; genus Malacoraja; species Malacoraja senta. The sequence goes on along the minus strand of CM075978.1, from coordinate 59,429,532 downwards.
TAGATGTTGATATTAGGTCTAAGATTGGAAGACGGTCATTTGTTATCATCCTGATAATTACTGAAAGGCCTGGATAGGGTGGATGTGGAGGTTTAGTTTAGAGATACAGCGCGGAAACTGGCCCTTTGGCACACCAGGCCCGCACCGACCAGCGATCCCCGCACACTAACACTATCCTACACACACTAGGGCCAATTTTACATTCATACCAAGCCAATTAACCTGCATACCTGTACGTCAGTGTGGTGGATGGTGTTTGGTGGGTGCTTGCAAGCCCCATATTGCCACCCACCCCTCCACCCCACCCCTCCCCCCCTACTCCCATCTACTGCTGCAGAGCAGAAGCAACAATGAACCCCCACTGCTGACAACAAACGTGACCAGAGAGGCATCCCCCCAGCCTACTCCACCAGCAAGTTCTACCTCTGTGTTTTGTTTATACTTTTTCTCTGGGAACCAGTCAAACATACAATTAGGCGATTGTCCTCCCTCTTCACTGTTTACAAAGTTTGACAAACCTCTGTTGATTTGTTGTCAGTCTGCCAAGGCACCTCCTTTGCCTTCTCTGAGCTATGATTCTCAGGAAGGGCTCATGTTGATCCACACACGACCCATCTTTCAACTGCGTTCAGCCAATTCTGGTTCACTTGCATATTGGAAGAGAAGGTTTGGTGGAAATGGCGAGTCGGAAAGCGCTTGCGTTTGAAACCCTTTCATACCTCTGGGGTATTCACATCAGCACATTCTGTGTTACTCACTTAACAAACCCCGCTATTTTCCCTGCAACCTCCCCCCCCCTCCCCCCCCCCACTTTGCCATCTGCTCCCTAAAGGGCCTGTCCCACTTGGCCGTCATTTGCGCGTAAATTACGCAACATCATTTATGCGTCACGAAGCGTGACGTGACACGCACGTGATGTGCGCATGGTGCGCATTACGCACGCATGGTGCGCGATGACATAGGCAGTGACGCGCGGCCTCGCAGGATTTTGTGATGTACAAAATCTTCGCACGCCATCTGCGTGACGCGCAAATGACGGCCAAGTGGGACAGGCCTTTTACACTCTACCACCCACCCACAAACTAGGGGACAATTTATAATCAACCCATCAAACTGCACGTCTTTGGGATGTGGGAGGAAACCTGAGCACCCGGGGTAAACCCACGTGGTCACATGGAAGAACGTGGGGAGAACGTGCAAACTCCACACAGCACACAAGGTCAGGATTGAGCCTGGGTTGCTGGAGTTGTGAGGCAGTGGGCCTATAAACCGTGCCATCTTGGAGTCTTGCTTTTAATCCCAATCAGGATAATTTCCACCTTCTCTTGTTACCATAGTGAGAAGCAAAAAGAGGCCTGTAAGCTTTGAAGTACAATAGTTACTGGGTGAGAGGATTACTCTGTGTATGAGGGAACTGCAGATGCCAGCTTGTACCGAAGATAGATGTGTAATGCTGGAGTAACTCAGCGGGGACAGGCAGCATCTCTGGAGAAAAAGGATGGATGACGTTTTGGGTCGGGACCCTTCTTCAGACTGAAAGTGACGTTTTGAGTTGGGACCCTGCTTCAGAATGAAAGTTGTTCTCCTCTGTAAATTGTTACCAGGGAGAGTGCGTGCCTTCACTTAAGAGTAATGTGAAAGGGTGTAGAGGGATCCCACACCACACATGGACTGATCTTCGGAGGCTGCAGGACAATATGAAAATCATAAGTGCAGATGCTGCAAATCTGAAATAAAGGCAGAACGTTCCAAGGATACTCAGCAGGACAGGTCGTGCATGTGGATCGAGAAGCAGAGTCAAGACTTCAGGTCAAAGAACAGGGAAACGGGAGAGACAAAGAGAGAAAACGGATGGGTTTTTGGCTACAGGGGGCTGCACAGGACAAGGGAATGGATCTGACAGATGGGAGCAGGGTTGTTGCAAAGATAGACTGGAGAGGTCAGCCTGGCAATGGGTTAATGGGGGAAGTTAGAGAGAGAGAGATAACCAAGAATAATTTCAATGTCTTCTATTCAACACTTTCAGTCACTTCGAAGCTTTGAGAAAGCGGTAAAAAGTGGACATCCGGAATATCGAATCTTCTTTCGCCTTCCGCTGGGACACTGGCATGGGTCCAGTGATCCAGGTTTGACCCCCGAGCCCTGGTGCTGTCTGTGTGGAGTTTGCATGCTCCCCTTGTGACTGGGTAGGTTTCTCCCGGATGTTCCTGTTTCCACTCACATCTTAAAGATGCGCTGGCTGGTAGGTTAATTGCCTCCAGTTTGGCGGGGAGTGTGCGGAATGGCAATATGGTAATAATAAACCGGCAACCCTGATAACTCTTTATCTGTAAGTAGGTACGGGATCATGTTTGGCACAGACATTGTATGCTGTAAGAAACATAAATATAGAAACATAGGAAATAGGTGCAGGAGTAGGCCATTCGGCCCTTCAATTCAATATGGTCATGGCCAATTATCCACCATGTTTTGTGTGCATGTGTATTGCAAAGGGAGCATAACATTTATCTCAGGTTCATTTTGATGATCACCTGTTCATGAAATCTCCAGGGTGGCATTGACTGCCCGAGGATTTGGTGCGAAACGATAACATTTATTCATCGCCGGAGGGAAATTGGTCTGATGACAGTCACAACACACAAGGTACACAAAAACTTGAAATGAAAAGTGAAAACAAAAAGAAAAAACAAGCGACTGTTGTCTGGCTGCCGTGTGCACAGCGCCTTCACCGGAGCAAAGGAACAAACACACACAGACAGACTTATCCCCTGGGCAGAGGATTCTAAACTAGCGTGCCCGCCCCCCCCCCCCCCCCGCCCCCCCCCACACCGGGTCTCCCTTTGTTCTCCCACCTTCTCTCACGGAAGTCCCCCCACGCTGGGTCCCCATTGTCTTCCCCACCCCCCCCCCCACTCGCTCATCGTCCACGAGGCCCCACTGCCACCCTGGCTCCCACCGTCGCTGAGGCTCCCATTGCCGCCACCGCTGAGGCTCCCTCGGCCCAGACAGGCCTCGCCACCCGGCTTCACCGCAGTCCCCTGGGAGGCCTGTGGGGCGTGTCGAGACTACCTGGGCGCGTTTCGGTCTTCGGTCGTCGTTCTGGTTAGTGGCGGCGCGGTTGTTCGGCGGGTGAATGGGGCCTGCGCAGCTCCCCGGGACACACCTGCCGCGTGCGCGGCCTCCGGGGCATAATACCAGTCATCAAATTGGAGGAACAGCACCTCATATTTCGCTTGGGCAGCTGACAACCCAGCGGCATGAATGTTGATTCCTCTAATTTCAAGTAACCCCTGCATTCCATCTCCCCCACCACACCCTCGTCATCCTATTAGTTAGTTCAGTTTATTGTCACGTGTAACGAGGTACAGTGAAAAGCTTTTGTTGCGTGCTACCTCGTCAGCAGAAAGACAATACATGATTACAATCGAGCCATTTACTGTGTACAGATACATGATAAGGGAATAATGTTCAGTGCAAGGTAAAGCCATCAAATTCCGATCAAAGATAATCCAAGGGTCACCAATGACATAGATAGTAGTTCAGCACTGCTCTCTGGTTGTGGTAGAATGATTCAGTTGCCTGATAACAGCTGGGAAGAAACTGTCCCTGTATGAGGAGGTGTGCGTTTTCACACTTCTATATCTTTTGCCCAATGGGAGAGGGGGGAAGAGGGAGTGGCCAGGGTGCGACTCATCCTTGATTATGCTGCTGGCCTGCGTGAGGTACAAATGGAGTCAATGGAAGTTAGGTTGGTTTGTGTGATGGTCTGGGCTTCGTCCACAATTCGCTGCAATTTCTTGTGGCCTTGCGTGGAGCTGTTTCCAAACCAAGCTGTGACGCATCCTGATAAAATGCTTTCTATGGTGCATCTGTAGAAGTTGGTGAGAGTTCAGTACTTCGTCCACAATTCATTCCCCTGTTCGCATCCCTGTATCCTCTCGTTATCATCTCTTTCCCCAGCTAACAATGGGCCATACGCACTTGATCTTGTCAGACATGACCTGCCGTGTACAAAGACATGCTGACGATCCCTAAATAACCCATTCCAAATAGGACTAAATCCTACCCCGAAGAATCCTCTCCAATAGTTTCCCTACCACTGACCTGAGGCTCACCGGCCGATAATTCCCTGGATTCTCTCTACTTTTAAATCAAGGAACAACATTTGCTACTCTCCAGTCCTCTGGGACCTTGCCTGTGGCTAGAGAAGTAACAAAGATCTCTGTCAAGGCTCCTGCAATCTCCTCTCTTGCCTTTCTGAATAACATGGGACAGATCCAATACGTCCAGGGCATTCATCCACCTTCATGATCTTCAAGACCACCAACCACGCAGACCATCAATCCAGTTCTATCCCCTTTTCTTATCCACGTCCTACACACTAGGGACAATGTTACAGAGGATCATTGACCTACAAACCAGCACTTCCTTGGGATGTGGGAGGAAATTGGAAAACCTCGAGGAAACCCACGCGGTCACAGGGAGAAGGTGCAAACTCCACACAGACAGTAGCTGAGGACAGGATCCAACCCGGGTCTCTGGCGTTGAGAGGCAGCAGTTCTACCGGCTGCGCCACTGTGACACCTCAAATGGAGAAGGAGCATTCGGGATGGGATTGAGAACTTTAGATGTTGGAGATACTGTGGAAACAGGCCCTTCGGTCACCGAGTCCGTGCAGACCGGCAAACACCCTACTATCGATCCCCGCACATTGACACTACCCTACACGCACTAGGGACAATTTACATTTATACCAAGCCAATTAACCTACAAGCCTGTACGTCTTTGGAGTGTGGGAGGAAACCGAAGAACTCGGGGAAAACCCACGCAGGCGATGGGTAGAAAGTACAAACTCCGTATAGATAGCACCTGTAGTCAGGATTGAACCCGGGTCTCTGGCGCCAAAGATTATAGAGCAGAGCAAGATGCGCCACTCTACGAAAAAAGCGTAGTATGACATGGGTGATTGTTGACGCCATTTTACCGGACTGCAATTAACAATAATAATAATAACATTTACAATAATATTAACTAAATATGTGGTGATAGATGCTATATACAACACTGTTCCCTACAACACGGATTACACCAAAGATGATAGAGCAGATCAATCTTTGGAACGGATTACACCAAAGATACGAGAGGAGCATTGCCCGCTGCCTCGGGAGCGCCGACTGCGGGCAGACGCTTGAGGCTCTCCCGCCGGACAGAGAGCCTGGTGCCGGCCGCCTTCATCTGGTATCGGGGCAACCGAGAATCAGTCCTGGATCAACTCAGGAGTGGAGGAAACGTCCTCTTCCCCCAAAGATACTAGAGGAGCCTCTAGTATCTTTGCTCTTCCCTGCGACCTGATGTAAGCGCAGATTGTATAACTGTGGAGTCCGTCCCCGCCACCAAAGATGTCGCGTTTTGCATTAAAAATGGCGGCCGTGATGTTCCGTTACATACTACACGTCAGTCCATTGGATTTTGGAGGAATGGTCTATCTTGCTCCTCTAGTATCTTTGTCTGGCGCTGTAAGGCAGCAACTCTGAACCTTGGAGGCCATGCATCAGGAGCACACAGAGGTCTGGTGTAAATGGTGGAAGGAGTGGAGCTCTTCATGAACTACCCACCCAACTGCCTTGTCCTGCCCCTTGCATGGAAGGGTTCCTCAACCTTGGCATCATCAGCCACTTCCGAGTGAAGGCAACAGAACTTGGATTCCTGTGGGAGCTTCATTGAAACATAGGAAATAGGTGCAGGAGTAGGCCATTCGGCCCTTCGAGCCAGCACCGCCATTCAATATGATCATGGCTTCCCAGCTGGAAGACATGGGGCGGATTGATGAATTGTGCGCCTTGTGACCGGTTGCGATCAGTGTGGTTTGTTAGGCTTCCTCCTGGGGACGACGTCACTGGCCTTTGTCACAAGGTCAGCCTCCACTGTGTATGTTGGTCGGGAGTTCAAAGCATGCGCAAGGTCCCGGATCGGACCTCAATCTCCATACCCTTTATCCATCCTTGGCCTCCTCAACCCAAAACCAGCTGTGTAGCATGGGCTGAATTTACAGTCCCCATGGTCACACTCTTATTACAATTCAACTTGCCATCTCTAGCCTGACCTGGCTAACTGTGTGAAGAGAGAAACCTTCTGCCTGGTCTCTGCGCTGGAATCTTACTGCTGCATCTTCTTTGCCCTGGGAGGGAGGGGGGAGGGGGAGGGAGGGAGGGAGGGAGGGAGGGAGGGAGGGAGGGAGGGAGGGAGGGAGGGAGGGAGGGAGGCGCAGTGAGGTTTGAAGACGTAGGGAGATGGTTACTCAGGGAGCGCATCGCTGCGCTGGTCTGCGGTACTGTAATGCAGCACTCCCCGTTACAATGCTGGAGGAGAGCCCTGCAATGAAGCTCACCCTGTTTTAAACTAGAGTGTAGTACTGTAAAGGGCCTGTCCCACTTTCCCGAGTTATTCACGAATTCTCCCGAGTTTTCCCCTTTGATTCAAACTCACGGAATGTTCGTAACGAGTCCGTAGGAGTGCGTGGATATATCGTAGCGGCTCGTTATGCTAGCCGTATGTACTCGGGGCATCGGGTAAGTCGGGACGTTTTTTCCGACCTGATAAAAAATGTCCACGAGTAAAAAAAATAGTCGGGAGGAGAAAAATTGCAACTTACCTGATGCCCCGAGTACCTACGGCTGGCATAACGAGCCGCTACGATGTATCTACGGACTCCGACGGCCTCCTACAGACTCGTTACGAACATTCTGCGAGTTTGAATCAAGGGGAAAACTTGGGAGAATTCGTGAATAACTCGGGAAAGTGGGACAGGCCCTTCACAATGCTCTTCTACTCTGGATACAGTGCTCCTCAGTGCTACTGTGCAGCATAACAGTGCAATGAACCATTCTCTCCACACTGTGCACTGCAGTACTGCGATAAAACGCTCAAGCCAAATCATGTTGAGTTTTTTGTCATTTGCATACTGATGGTGAGGTAAAGGTACAATGAAAATCTTGATGCAGCAGAGTTACCGGCACAGACTCAGACCAAAACATACATTATATATTACATATACATTATTTACTCTTAAATTCTGCATGGCAGTAAAACTTTAAAAAGACTGCACAAAACAAAACAGGTCCAATGCAGTGTATGACTAGTTTAGTTTAGAGATACAGTGTGGAAACAGGCCCTTCGACCCACGAGTCCATGCCGACCAGCACATTAACACTATCCCACACACACTAGATACAATTTACATTTATAACCAAGCCCATTAACCTACAAACCTGCACGTCTTTGGAATGTGGGAGGAAACCGAAGATCTCAGAGAAAAGCCACGCAGGTGACGGTGAGAACGTACAAACAGCACCCGAGGTCAGGATCGAACCCAGGTCTCTGGCACTGTAAAGCAGCAACTCTACAGCATAGCCTCAGAATTAAAGGGTCTTTAAGAAGGGAGGTGAGGAGGAATATCTTTAGTCAGAGGGTAGTTAATCTGTGGAACTCATTGCCACAGAGGGCTGTGGAGGCCAAGGCAGCGGATATTTTTAAGGCAGAGATAGACAAATTCTTGATTAGAATGGGTGTCAAGGGTTATGGGGAGAAGGCAGGAAAAAGGGATTCGGAAGCAGAGATCGGCCATGATTGAATGGCGGAGTGGACTCGATGGGCCGAATGGCCTAATTCTGCTCCAGTAACTCGAGAACTTGTGAAGAAGCAGTGAATCTTTCTGTCTTTCTTTAGTAACCTGGAGAATTAAAAACACTAGCAAGTAATGTTAAAAAACAGTTCAGAAATGATGCGAGCTGAAATGTTCTCAGCAGGAGGCGAGCATGTAAGGGTGGGAGTGGGGTGGGTTACAATTGGGGATGCGGGCCTTTCAGTATTCACTTGGAAAGCGTGTAGAGTGTGGAGCACTCCCCCAGGCTTGTCCCTCGGGTTATGAATTGGTGCCCCTGCCCTCCCACAGCAAGTCACCTTAACAGGTGTAACAGGAGCCGAGGACCAAGGATAGGTCTTTATCCCACCTCACGATGGACACAAAATGCTGGAGTAACACAGCGGGACCGGCAGCAATCCCACCTCGGGTCATTATTGGAACTCCGATCGTACCTTAGTTGCTTAACATTATGAGCGTCATTAGTAAGATGGGTTCTATGTCCTCAGAAGCTGACGGCTCCCACATTGAGGATGATTATTTTGACCTTCCTCGCTCCTCCTTATCGTCTGTCTCCACCAGAACTTTTGTACAGCCTACAGTGAGTTTCCATCTTACTGATTCCAATCTCTCCCCATCTTTGTTTAAGAAGGAAGTGCAGATGCTGAAAAATAGAGGGTTTCAGCCTGAAACGTTGCCTATTTCCTTCGTTCCATAGATGCTGCTGCACCGGCTGAGTTTCTCCAGCACTTTTGTCACTCTCCCCATCTTTCCTCTCCTCATGCTCCACCATTGACAGAGGACCATTTTCCGCTCCATCTCTCTATTGTACTTGAGTTTGGTCTGAATTGTATCTGTGCATGGTGTATCTGAAGTGTTTCGATAGCGAGCAAAACACAGAAACATTCACTGTGCCTTGATACATGTAACAATAATAAACCTAAATCTAAGCCTTTATATCGAATGTTTTTGCACATTCTCTCTGTCAAAAGACAGACACAAAATGCTGGAGTAACTCAGCGGGGCAGGCAGCATCTCTGGAGAGAAGGAATGGGTGATGTCTCAGGGTTACTCCAGCATTTTCTGTCTGTCTTCTGTGTAAACCAGCATCTGCAGTTCCCTCCTACTCAATTCTCTCTCTGTCAGTTTTTTGGACATTTTCTTGGCAGCCAGGTTGCTGGTGCTGAATGTTTCATTACTTTAAAGATGTTGAATGCCTGCAACATGCACATAGAGCGATAAAACAGGTGCCCTCTCTCTGCCAGTGTAGCCACGATCCTGCACATCAGCTCTCGGTCATTTTGTGACACCTTGCCTCTGAGTCGGATGGCTGTGTGTTCATTTAAGGACGGAACGTCGTGAGTTATTGCGCAGGAAGGAACTGCAGATGCTGGTTTAAACCGAAGATAGACACAAAAAGCTGGAGTAACTCAGCGGGACAGGCAGCATCTCTAGAGAAAAGGAATAGGTGATGTTTCGGGGCTGTAGAAGGGTACCGACCCGTAACGTCACCCATTTTATCCAGAGATGCTGCCTGTCCCGCTGAGTTATTCCTGCTTTTTGAGTCTGACTGGGTGTGTTGGAAGGATACTTCAACTTCAAAATGGCTGCTCTGTTGCCAAAGCAGCCTGTTTCATGACCAGCCTGCACTGCGTATGTTGGCCAGGAGTTCAAAGCATGCACAACCTCCCACCTTAGAACTCGATCTCCATACCCCTTATCCATCCTTGCTCCATCTCCCCCCAAAAAAACAAACTCCCACAGGTCGGCTGTGTACCATGGGCAGAATTTAGTCCCCATGGTCACATTTATAACAATCAAACTTGCCATCTCTGGCCTAACTTGTCTAACCGTGTGAAGAGAGAAACCCTCTACCAAGCCCTTCATCCCCTCCCCATCCCCAGTTCTCCCACCAGTCTCACTGTCTCCAACTACATTTTATCAATGTACCGCCCACACCCCTGACATCAGTCTGAAGAAGGGTCTCGACCTGAAACGTCACCCATTCCTTCTCTCCAGAGATGCTGCCTGTCCCATTGAGTTACTCCAGCATTTTGTGTCTACCCTCTATCTAGGCTAGAATCTTACTGCCGCATCTTCAGGTCTCGACCTGAAACGTCACCTATTCCTTTATTCTGAGTCACCTATTCTGAGTAACTCCGGCTTTTTGTGTCTATTATCAGTTATCGTGGTGGAATTGATTGGAAAAGCAGGGAGGTTCTGCTTCAATTATATTAAGGATGGGTGAGATCATGGCAGGAGTACTGTGCTAAATACCTGGCCCAATTTCAAAAGAGATGTACATTTATTGGAAGCCGTTCAGATAATACTTGCAAAACTGGGAACTGGGATGGGAAGACACAAAACACTGCAGGTGTTAGAATCTGGAGCTGCTCCCACATCACAGTGTGGATTCTGCCCATCCAGGGGGCAGTGGGTGCCATTTTCACCGAGCGGCCACTCCAAATAAACTTGCATGTTGGGAGTAGCACCCTACACAGTATTTTACTTGATCTCACTCTAGCCTTTGAACTCTTGGAATGTGGAGCTCCCTCTTCATATTCCTGCCATCGGGAAGAAGGTGTAGGAGCCGGAAGACTGTAACATCCAGCTTCAGGAGCAGCTTCTTCCCAACAACCATCAGGCTGTTGAACACTACAAACTCCAACTAAACTCTGAACCACAAACTGCCTTGATTGCACCAGGGATTCAGGCCTTGTTTTTTTTCCTTGCAACACATATTTTTTTTCATTATTGAACTTTCCGTTCTTTATTATGGTATCTACTGAGCACTATGTTTGTTGCTGCAAGTAAGGATTTCATTCTTCTGTTTCGGGGACATATGACAACAAAACAGAAGACTGACATAAAATGCTGGAGTAACTTAGCGGGACAAGCAGCATCTCTGGAGACGGGTGACGTTTCGGGTCGAGACTCTTCTTCAAGCTGAGGGGCTTGACTTTTGACTCCAGACTCTCTTGACTCTTGAGATTCAGCTGCCCACAGATTTTTGGCTCCGTCTTACGCTTGATCCATGATGGCGCATGAACCTTGGTACTAATCTGCGGGTCTACAAATCAGGAGCCAAATCGGGATGTCAACATGGCTGTGTCACTGGCCTCAGCACCTTGCTCAGTCATTTATAATGCAGTGATGACCTTGCCTCTCAGCCTTTACAAGGGAATGGAGTTAAACTACAGCACTAGTTGCAAACGTAATAATCATACACAGGGTGTGTAATAATCACACCACAGCCACAGAGCAGTCGTACACACATGACGTTATTACATCTCCCATCACACAAACCAACCTAACTTCTGTTGACTACATTTATACCTCACGCTGCCTCGGCAAAACCAGCAGCATAATCAAGGATGAGTCGCACCCTGGCCACTCCCTCTTCTCCCCTCTCCCATCAGGCAAAAGGTATAGAAGTGTGAAAAAGCACACCTCCAGATTCAGGGACAGTTTCTACCCAGCTGTCATCAGGCAACTGAATCATCGTACCACAACCAGAGAGCAGTGCCGAACTACTATCTACCTCATTGGTGACCCACGGACTATCCTTGATCAGACTTTTCTGACTTTACCTTGCACTAAACGTTATCCCCTTATCATGTATCTGTACACTGTAAATTATAATCATGTATTGTCTTTCTGCTGACTGTATAGCAAATGCTTTTCACTGTATCTCTGTACACGTGACAATAAACTAAACTCTCTCTATAATGGTATCTAATATGCGGCTGGAGAGATTATGGCTGCATACCCATAGAATGATATAACACGGAAACCATGTCCTGCATGCTGGGAGCCACTGTTTGGTGAAGGCAGACATCGATGATGGAAGTTCACCACCTCTTCAATACGCCAGCACAACCATGGGCCAATTGAGGAGAAGGCTGTGTGAAGATCAAGATACGGAGAAGTGTCCCGATCTGAAATGTCATCTATCCACTATCTGCTGCCTGATCCGCCGAGTTGTCCAGCACTTTGTTTTTTGCACATGATTTCAGACCTGTTGTGAAACCCATGGTCTACTGGTCAGCAGTAATCCCTGCCATCCTGAATGTTTCTGAGACCTGGACTACCTACTGTGCAGTAGTATGTACCTGACCTACCTACTGTATAATAGTAGCAACTCAAGGCACTTGACACCACACCGCTAACACTATCTCCACAATATCCTCCCAATCCGCTGGAAAGAAAAGCAAACCAATATCAATGCCCTCTTCCAGGTCAACATTAAGAGCGGCACAGTGGCGCCTAACAGCGCCAGGGACCCGGGTTCAATCCTGACTATGGGTACTGTCTGTACGGAGTTTGTACGGTCTCCCCTTGACCAGCGTGGATTTTCCCCGGGATCTCCGGTTTCCCCACACACTCCAAACACATATAGGTTTGCAGGTTAATTGGCTTGGTGTAAGTGTAAATTGTCCCCAGTGTGCGTAGGATAACGTTAATGTGCGGGGATCGCTGGTCGGCGCGGACTCGGTGGGCTGAAGGGCCTGTTTCCGCACTGTATCTCTAAACTAAACTAAAGTAAGTACCTTCCCAATCCACTGGCAAGAACAGCAAACCAATGTCAATGCGCTCTTCCAGGCCAACTTCATCAACACTGAGGCCAGTGTTACTGGCAACCCGTTAGGTTGGGTAGACCGCGTCTCTGGTGGTGCAAGGTGGACACCACACTGGCGGAACCATCGGTGTGAGTCTGCGGTCCCCACGCTGAACTGCGGGCAGACTCTGAGGTGGAGGCAGGTCATCCTCCACCCACCCAGGAGAAGAAAGAGCTTGTTTAAGTCGACATGCTGAGTTTGCTAAAAGTCGGCTGGAACACAACCAAGTAACAACATGCCTTCCCTGCTGCCTGAACCTGTTGCCTGATCCTTATTGTTCAACTTAATTTCACAGGCCGATGAATATATAATCCAGGGAGTTCCCAAGTAATCATTTTAAAGAAATGTAACTGGGTCATAATTATGACTTGAAAAGACTTCTTGGTGAGAATCTATTAGTGCTCTCTCTAAGTGCTTGCGTAATCCTTGGTAATATATAGATCGCTTCACTCAGAGACTCTCATTATGTTGGGAAGCCCTCGATCACAAATGGCAACTTATACTTTATCAAGCACTTAATTAATGCCCCATGTGTGATGCAGGCTTTGTAAGATGCTTCCCAAGGCTGTGGTGATTCATTGTGTACCGGGTGTGTCCTGACGTCAGCTACTTGGGATTACTGTGGGTAAACGATAGCACGGTGCTCAACTCTAAAGATACCCCTCCAAACCTCTCCTCCACCCTGGCCTTCCCACCGTAGGGTTGGGAAGGATTGGGGACTCTTCATTGGTGTTCAAGTGGTTGGCATTGGCAGTGGGTGAGAGCAATGAGCCATTTAGTCAGAGAGAGATGCAGAATGGAAACAGGCCCTTCAGCCCACCAAATCCATGCCGAACATTAACCACCTATTCCCATCAATCCTACACTAATCCCATTTTGGTTTTTGTTTGTGTTTCTTCCCACATTCCCATCAACTACCGCCCCAGATTGTTCCCACTCACCTGTACACATGGGACAACTACCAGCAGACAACGTGTCCTTGGGACCTGAGAGGAAACAGGAGAACCCGAAGGAAACCCCGCGCGGTCATGGTGAGAACGTACAAACTCCATGCAGACAGCACCCATAGTCAGGATTGGACCTGGGTCTCTGGCGCTGTGAGGCGCTGGTCTCTACCACTGCGCCACCATGCTGCTCTAAAGTGCTGCAGGAGAAGTTCAGAGGAGGAGGTTCAGATCCATCTCCACTGAAGTACAAGAGAAAAATCAAGGGCCTGTCCCACTTGGCCGTCATTTGAGCGTAATTTACGTGACATCATTTCCGCGCCACGACGCATGCCGCGCGCGTCGTGACCCGCACGTGATGTGCGCACGGTGCATGATGATGTAGGCAGAGACGCGCGGCTGCGTGCGGCGTTGCAGGATTTTGTGATGTACAAAATCTTCGCGCGCCATCTGCGTGACGCGCAAATGACGGCCAAGTGGGACAGACCCTTCAGTCGCTGTTAACAGAGTGAGGATAGGGCCCCATGGAAGAGCAGAGATGGAGAGACCAAGCACAGACATCACCAAAAGCCAGTGGGCTGGTATCCAACAATCATCCAGAAAGCCAGTGGAATTCTGTCCTTTATAACAGAAAGGATAATAGTAGACAGCAACTGCACTAGTCTGATGCCAAGATGGCGCCCAACCCAGGTGACTATTTGCGTGCTAGCCACAGAAGTAGATCTACAATCACATAGATCTGGACAGTGGCACTGCGGTAGAGTTGCTGCCCTGCAGCACTTGCAGCGCCAGAGAGCCGAGTTCAATCCTGGCTACGGGTGCTTGCCTGTACACAGTTTGTGCGATCTCCCTGTGACCGTGTGGGTTTCTCCGAGATCTTCGGTTTCCTCCCACACTCCAAAGACGTGCAGGTGTGTAGGTTAATTAGCTTGGTGTCAATGTAAATTGTCCCTAGTGTGTGTAGGATAGTGTTAGTGTGTGGGGATCGCTGGTTGGTGCGGACTCGGTGGGCCAAATGGCGCGGTTCCGCACTGTATCTCTAAACTAAACAAAACCATATTGCTCCACACTCTTAAATCTCCTCTCCTGCAGCAACATTTCCTTAACTATGATCTTCTTAAACTCCTGTCAGATCTGTCCTTGCTTCGACAATCTATCTCTTTGGTGACCCTCGGTCACCTTGATTGGATTCTGCTGGCTTTACCTTGCACTAAACGTATTCCCTTATCATGTGTCTGTACACTGTAAATGGCTCGACTGTAATCATGTATTGTCTTTCTGCTGACTGGTTAGCACAAAACAAAAGCTTCTCAATGTACCTCGGTACATGTGACAATAAACTAAACTGAACAACTGTGTAGCAGACTAGAGCCTCACTGGCTCAGAATATATGGAGAAGTGCTCTGTGCTGTAGTCCATCAGATATAGAAGATTAAGGGGTGATTGGATTGAGCTGCTTAAGGTGATTAAAGGATTTGATGGAGTACAATATGCTCTCGTCACAGGCAATCAAAATTCCTCTATTGTGTTTCCCCTGAGAAGAAGCCCTTTGATTTATTTCCCAACCGCATTTGTTCCAGTAATGAAATAATATACCGACGGGTTCTTGCGCAAGGAGCTGGGGCCAGCACAACGGACAAAATGTCCTCCCTGGAGCTGCCAGATGATTCAGCCACAATCGGTTGTGGGTTTAAGCTCTGCACAACAAAGTTACGCACAGGAATCATGGCTCAGTGTCTGGTGCAGCGGCAAGGGTGGACTGCACTGTGACAATAAACTGAGCACTTGTGCATCTTCTCAGGCAAATGGTATAGATTCCACAACAGCAGAAGGATGGTGTCACACAGCGCAGACGCAGGCCCTTTGGCCCAACTCATTCACGCTGACCAAAGTGCCTACCTCAGCTGGACCTGTTTGCCTGCAATAGGAACAAATCCCTCTAAACCTTCAGAACCCCCAACCATATGGCACCAACTCTGCTCATTTTTATTAACGGCTCCAAAGCACATTCTCACTATCCTGCTTTAGACCATTACAGCACAACCAGGTAAATGTGAATCGAGCCTGGGAACTGGGTCCCATGTGAGAGGTAACGGGATATGGGAACTGTGGTCCCAGTCAATGGAATGGGAGTGTGGGAAATGGGTGAGTGGGAAGGGAGTGTGGGAACAGGGTGAGTTGGAAGGCAGGTGACAAACAGGACATGATGAGCCAGATTCTGAACCATTGCCATTTGCAAAACGTCAGATAGCAGATCGCCAGACCTTTTCTGTAATCCTTAACATGGTGGAAATTGTTCAAGTATGCCGCAACGTGAAGGCTGAGGAATTCTCGGACACTCGTTTCCCCAGCGCACTGTGGTGGTCCTGAATCCCGCAATGACTCCAGGCGACACCACTTCAATAATGCGGGAATACTCACAAGGGCACGTCGGAACAACTTGTAACACATCTTCACAACAGTGTGTCCATGTGAGAGGTGTAGGAAGGAACCGCAGATGCTGGCTTAAACTGAAGATAGACTGGAGTAACTCAGCGGGACAGGCAGCATCTCTGGAGAATGGGAATAGGTGACGTTTTGGGTCAAGACCCTTCTTCAGAGCCAGCCTACTCTGATCAGTGCCAAACCTTGAGCAGCTCCTACACCCATTTCTCATTGTTCCCAGCCACCAGTACTGAGGGCAAGGGCAAGAATCAGGGTGAGGGCTTCAAAATACTCCTTTCCTGTTGCATCATCATAACAACCTCACTGCCCCCAGGGCATTTAAGTTCTTAAATAATAATTGCAACATCCCATGTAACTGGCATCATAGTACACGTGACAAAATAAATGTGACATGAGAGACAAGGCAGGGCAAGAGTGAACAGCTGCAATTGTATAGACATGTGTAGGAAGGAACTGTAGATTCTGGTTTACACCGAAGATAGACACAAAATGCTGGAGTGACTCAGCGGGACAGGCAGCATCTCTGGAGAGAAGGAATGGGTGATGTTTCGGGTCGAGACCCTTCTTCAGACTGAGAGTCAGGGGAAAGGGAAACGAGAGATATAGACGGTGATGCATTGCTGTCCATTCAACAAGGCAAGGGATACCCAACATCTGACTGCAGGGCCAGGGCTACTTGCTCCGTACATGCAGAC
The DNA here is from genome assembly GCA_038087875.1 of Malacoraja senta. Classification (NCBI taxonomy): domain Eukaryota; kingdom Metazoa; phylum Chordata; class Chondrichthyes; order Rajiformes; family Rajidae; genus Malacoraja; species Malacoraja senta. The sequence continues at coordinate 59,413,190 of CM075978.1, read as the reverse complement.
AGTCCTTATATGTTCTGGTAATGGTCACCCACACATTCCTCTTGCATTTTATGTTCAATGCAGTTGAACTTTGGTATGTCTCTGAATACTCAAACAAACATTTATAGATGCACTGTATTAAGTATCCGGGCTGGTTTTATCCTGTGCTGGAATGGGTATTCTAATGCACAGGAAGGCAAGTGGCTGTAGAGAATGGTGGACATAGCCCAGTCCATCACGGGCACAGTCCTCCCCACCACTGAAAGAGTTCTGTGCCACGCACGAAAGATGTGGAGGCTTTGAAGATGGTGTAGAGGAGGGTTACCAGAGCGCTGCCTGGATTAGAGGCTATTTAGCTACAGTATAAGGAGAACAAAATTGCTGTCTGTACGGAGTTTGTACGGAGATTGGGACTGCGTTGGCTTTCTCCAAGATCTTCGGTTTCCCCCCACACTCCAAAGACGAACAGGTTTGTCGGTTAATTGACTTGGTATAAGTGGTATAAGAGATTGATGGATTCTTTATCACGGGAGTCAGAGGTTATGGGGAGAAGGCAGGAGAATAGGGTTGAGAGGGAAAGACAGATCAGTCATAATTGAATGGTGGAGTAGACTTGATGGACCGAATGGCCTAATTCTGCTCCTATCACTTATTACCTTATGGCATGATCACTAGAAAATGATCGCCAATTTGGCCCAGGTTTGGTCCAAAGGCCAGACTTGAGTCAGCACAGGTATCTGGAAGGACTGAGTGCTAAGTTCAAACATGTACAAGGTGAATAGGATCAAGGCCACGGATGGTTTGAAGCCTAGGCTTTGAACATGGTGTTACACCCATAGCCGTAACACATGGTATATGGACTATAACACCAAGATAGATCAGCCATGATTGAATGGTGGAGTAGACATAACGGACCGATGGCCTAATTCTGCTCCTATTACTTATGAACTTATGGCATGATCACTGGAAAATGATCGCCAATTTGGTCCAAGTTTGGTCCAAAGGCCAGACATGGTTGAGCACATGGTGTTATAGTCCATAACGCAGCATGGGTGGACCAGAGCTGCCCGCCGTTTATCACTTGAACTACAGATTTCAAAGATTCGCAGATCGTACTTGAATCCCCCTACTTATCATTCAAAAATAGCCCCGTAAATTCAGCATGAAATGAATGTCTGTGCATTATTTTTTAAAAAGGCGGCGATTGTTGAGGTCTGAGAATGGGTTGAAAGGTCTGGGTTAATGAGGTCCCCTTAGTGACAAGTGCCTCATAGTCTGCTCCCGCTCCTTATTAGTGAAAGTCCAACAGGATTTGGCTTTGTGCTGGCTGGTTGATTGAGAGGCATGTTTGAAACTGGTGACAATGGGCCAGTCTCTCTGGCCAGGACATCAAAGAACAACACAAGAACCAACTCTGCCCATAAGCTGCACGGCTGAACTTTACATCGACACCAAGTGCTTTTATCTAAAAGTAGAATGCTTGTTATTGTCCCATCCACAGAAGGCTCTGAACTAAAGAGATTAAACGCTGGACTCAAGCATTTCATGAAGAACTTATACTTGGGAAAATCAGTGCTAAGCACCCGGCAGTCATGTATTCCATTGTAAGAAAAGCCGGGCAGGGTAGTTAATTACCCTTTGAATGCGGGAGTGGTTGGGCTCTTTAATACATTCTCCCAGTTGATTAGCTCATGATTGAACTGTGTCTTAAACCCACCATTGTTCTGACAGTGTTTCAGTGAAGAAATGCCTCTGCATCCCTCTCGCCCTCCCGACCGGCCCTGCACTAATTGGGAGTCTTTGCTCCCTTGTCTTAGTCTAACCCGCCATCTGTTCCCCATCGCCGCTCAGGGGGGCGGTGGGACCTCATTAGGATAGACACAAGATGCAGGAGTAACTCCGCGGGACAGGCAGCATCTCTGGAGAGAAGGAATGGGTGACGTTTCGGGTCTTCAGTCTGAAGAAGGGTCTTGACCCGAAAGGTTACCCGTTTCCTTCTTTCCAGAGATGCTGCTGCCTGTCCCGCTGAGTTGCTCCAGCTTTTAGTGCCTATCTTCAGTGTAAACCAGCATCTGCAGTTCCTTCCTACACGTTTGATCGATGTTAGGTTGAGCAGACACAAAGTGCTTCCCACCACAATTTGGCACATCCGCACATCCCTGGCACATGGACGAGTGTGGCAGATTTCATACTCGGGCTAAACAACGGCAAGGAGTTTTGACACTCTAATCGGCAGGCCGTTCAAATACTCTGTACAGACATCATTAGTGCTGTCCAATTCAATGGGTGGGAAAGTTATCTTCCCCATCAAGTCTAGCGTAAGGCAGAGTTGCACATTCCCCATTACTTTGTGTGTTGGAACATAGAACAATACAGCGCAGGAAGGTGAAACCTTGAAAGATTTACCATGTTAGACTTCTTCTGACCCTGAGCCCCACTGACTGCAGGTCGACACAGGGGATCCACTGCAAAATCACTGCTTGTGTGTATGGTTTGATTTGCCTGAACACGCAGCACTAAGCTTTTTACCGTATCGTGGTACATGTGGCAAATAATTAACCCATACCGATATTTTCATGCCTCAACGTACTTGTCAACCATGTGTAAAACTCTACAAAGTCGTCATCCACCATTTAGTGACCTGTGTCAACCATTTTAACACCCCCACCTCCATTCCATCAGCGCGAGGGATGGATTGAGGGCTATGGATGTAGCCTGGATTTTCAACCTCAGGGTGTATTGTTTCTGACCTTGAACTTTTCCCCGCTGCCATGAAGGGAGGATTCAAAGGGGAGAGATTAAGATTCCTGCCCTCCTGAATTAGGTTCCAGAATCTCACGACAAATCCAGTGAACAATATTAAGAACTGTAAAACAAAACAGTCTTTGTTCCCTTGCCCATTGATCTTTTGCACATTAATACAGGGAGGAAGCTTTAGTGTAGTTTACTCTAGATTAGAGATACAGCACGGAAACAGGCCCTTCGGTCCATCAAGTCCGCACCGACCAGCGATCCCCGCACACTAACACTACCCTACACACACTAGAGACAACTTACAATTTTACCAACCTGTACATCTTTGGAGTGTGGGAGGAAACCAGAGCTCCCAGAGAAAACCCACGCAGGTCACGGGGAAAATGTAAAAACTCCGTACAGGCAGCACCCGTAGTCGGGATTGAACCCGGGTCTCTGGCGCTGCGAGGCAGTAACTTTACTGTTAAGCCACCTTGCTGCCCTTTTCACAGGATTCGCTTCCCTTGTATAACCTGTGCCTATTGTCAAAAGTGTTTGGTTTGGTATATGTCATAATGGTTTATTTTTACATAAAGTGAAACAAATATATAGAAAATATAGATCTATTCTACATTTCCTTGATCAGCGTCTGCTTTAATTTGTTGTTTAACCTGTTTAGCCAATTAACCTATAAACCTGCACGCCTTTGCAGTGTGGGAGGAAACCGTAGAACTCGGAAAAAAAATCCCGGTCGCGGGAGAATGTCCAAACTCCGTACCGTACCAGTAGTCGGGATCGAAGCCGGGCCTCTGGCGCTGCAAGCAACTCTACCGCTGCACCACCATGCTGTCCCAAGGATTAACATATTCATCCACCTGCAGGTGTCTCTGTTTGTCATTCCCTATTTCTGCGGATTTCTCCCAGGTCCTCCTGCCTTGTCTCCTCTTCTATTTAACGATCCTTTCCTGAGGTGAGCGAGGATAATCCCTCAGCCTAATCCTTACTCTCCTCTCTCCTCCGCAAGCCACACACCTTTCACGAGTCACTGTGATTTTTTGCAACAGTGAATTAATTTCAAGAGCTCCTGAGGCAGAGTGCGTTATATGCAACATACTCTTTGGTGGTCCCACACTGACTTCCTCCCAGGCCTACTCCGACACTCTGTAAACATGAGAGTTTGCAGCTTTAAAGGTGAAATCATTAAAGAGACTGCCAATAAAACTGCCCCGTCAGCTCACACTCCCCAATGACCTCAGAGAGGCTTTCAAGTCGAGTTGGGTATCCTTGTCTTATGCATAAGTACGATGAGGTACTAGTATCATGAGAACCACATCGCAGGCAAAATGTCCCAAGCACACAAATACATAAATTGTACATAAATTGTGCATAATATTCTGCAAGATATTAAAATATAAAAAACAAACACCGTGTAAAGAAACAAAACCTTTGTGCAAAACACATTTACAAAAGCAACATGTACGTACATGGAAGTACAAGAGGTGGTTCACAGTCCCCGTTATCGAGAAACAAGGTAAGGTTAGGGTTGTGCAGGTCCGTTCAAGAACCTGACGGTTGTAGGAAAGTAGATGTCACTGAAGCTGGTGGTGTGGGACTTCAGTTCGGTTCAGTTTAGTTTATTGTCACGTGTACCGAGGTACAGTGAAAACCTTTTGTTGCATGCTATTGGTGGAAATGTGTCAGCCTCGATAACGATCAGCATGGGAGCACCTCAAGGTTGCGTGCTCAGCCCCCTGCTGTACTCACTCTATACTCATGACTGCGTAGCCGGTCATAGTGCAAACTCCATCATCAAGTTCGCTGACGACACCACTGTTGTGGGACGTATCACTGATGGAGATGAGTCAGAGTATAGAAGTGAGATTGACCATTTGACCAAATGGTGCCAGCACAATAACCTGGCTCTCAACACCAGCAAAACTAAGGAACTGATTGTGGACTTTGGAAGGGGTAGGATGGGGACCCACAGTCCCATTTATATCAACGGGTCGATGGTGGAGAGGGTCAAGAACTTCAAATTCCTGGGTGTGCATATCTCTGAGGATCTCTCCTGGTCCGAGAACACTAATGCAATCATAAAGAAAGCACATCAGAGCCTCTATTTCCTGAAAGATTACGGAGAGTCGGTTTGTCAAGGAGGACTCTCTCTAACTTCTACAGGTGTACAGTAGAGAGCATGCTGACTGGTTGCATCGTGGCTTGGTTCGGCAACTTGAGCGCCCAGGAGCGGAAAAGACGACAAAAAGTTGTAAACACTGCCCAGTCCATCATCGGCTCTGACCTCCCCACCATCGAGGGGATCTATCGGGATCTATGGAAATGGGGGGGGGGGGGGGGTGTACGCAGGGGGATGGCGTTCCCCTACTTTTCAGTTTCCAGTTTCCATCCTGTGCGTGAATTCGCAACTTTATCCTGCGCTACTTAATCCATGAGCGAGCGAACGAGCGGACAGACGGATGAAAGCAACGATCATAGAGGGGAATAGATGACATTTCGGGTCGAGACCTTTCTTCAGACTGAGTCAGGGGGAAGAGGAACAAGAGATATAGACGGTACTAAGGACAAATGAATGGAAGATATGCCTATATCTCCCCTTTTCCTTTCCCTTGACTCAGTCTGAAGAAGGGTCTCGACCCGAAATGTCACCCATTATGCTCTATGGTCTTTGCTTTCGTCCGTCTGTCCGCGCGTTCGCTCGCTCTTGGTGCCGCGTTTCTCCCCTCGGACTCCGCCAAACAAACAAACACACACACACACACACACACACACGCGCGCACACACACACACACACACACACACACACACACACACACACACACACACACACACACACACACACACACACACACACACACACACATACACACACACACACACACAGAAACAGAAACACACACACACACACACACACACACACACACACACACACACACACACAAACACACACACACACACACACATACACACACACACACACACACACAGAGAAACAGAAACACACACACACACACACACACACACACACACACACACACAGAAACAGAAACACACACACACACACACACACACACACACACACACACACACACACACACACACACACACACACACACACCACACACACACACACACACACACACAGAAACAGAAACACACACACACACACACACACACACAGAAACAGAAACACACACACACACACACACACATACTCACACACAGCATGTCCGGCAGATCGGTGCGGACCGAGACGAGGAGCAGGGCGAAGGATTACATCAAACTGGTCATGGCAGCTATTGAAAAAGTACGGAAATGGTAATGAAAAATTAAAAAAGAACACACAAAGGAAATAGATGCTTAACAAAAAAAGGGGGCCGGCGATGGCTCCGTGTCTGTGTCGGTGTCAGAGGGAAGGGAGGGGGGGGGGGAGGGGGGAGGGATGGCTTGAGTGGGTGCAGGAATATCTGGAGCTCCTTCCAAATGGCAATATTTTGTATGTTTAAAGTTAATAAGGAAGACTCGGCAGGAATATCAAAATGATCACCTGCAGCTGAGAAACAAAAAGATGAGTTGTGTATGAAGATGCAATGACCAAAGCAAAGATACTAGAGCTGAGACGGAAGCCGGTTACGGAAATGGCGCTAAAGATTACCCATGACCCTACTACGGCTTTTTCGTCGAGTGGACCAGCTATATAGGATCTTTGGTTTCCAGTCTCCATGAGATGGAGAGTGTGTAGGAAAGGGGCACTGTAAGGGCAGTCCTGAAGTGGATATCAAACAGCTGTAAACCGCTGGCGGGTCTGTGATGGAACGCGAACTCCCAGTCAAAGTAGCGAACGTGGTTGTTTACAACATGGTATCTTGGTCCACGTGGCTCGAACTGGAGGGGGCCGGAGGTTTGAAACTTCTGGCGAGGTCTCAGCGAGGCATTGTTGGGATCCGAATCCGTCCTTTGGATCTCTCTCGCTCTCTCACTCCCTCCCTCTCACCCTTCACCCTCTCGCCTCAGCATTCCCGGAATCATTTGGCGTTTTGCGGGGACGGCTGCATCTGCGGTTCCTTCCTGTTGGGGGGGGTGGCGGGAATCCTGGCCCATGGCGGCTCCTGGTCCGTTCCCTCTGCGGGTGCCGCCTGGCCCACTGAGTTCCTCCAGCACTCTGTGTTTTTTGTTTGGCTCTGGAGTTGAAGTTGGACACGGGAGGGGGGGGGGCAGGGGGGCTCAGCGGCGGCTCTGGGGAGTGGGTGGAGTTTCGGGTCGAGACCCTTCTGCAGACAATCACAAGTACTCTCACCGACGAGAGTTCAGTTCAGTCTGAAGAAGGGTCTTCTCTCCAAAGTTGCTGCCTGTCCCGCTGAGTTACTCCAGCTTTATGTCTAACTTCAATTTCAAGAGTTAAATAAAAAACACAGAGTGCTGGAGGAATTCAGCGGGCTAGGCGGCATCTGTGGAGGGAATGGATTAGGAGTTGTTTCGGGCCAGGGTTCTTCTTCAATAGGAAGGAACTGCAGATCAAAGATACTAGAGCGGATACTAGCATCTTTGCTGCAGATCAGGCATGATATTCTTCCGATTTAAATCGGAATTCCGATTTTTATTCTTTTCCTATTTGTCAATTTTTTGTGCCCGATTATTTGACGGCCAATCAACCGCTGTCTCTAAGGGGGTTGCGTGCAATCACCGACCAGCTTCCCTTAAAATTCCCATCCAATCAATAAACTGGTCTCCTCCCGTCCAATCAGCCGCTGTCTCCAAGGGCCTTGTGTCCAATCACATAATGTGCTGGTCACTCGGCGGCCAATCAGACACAGTCTCTGAGGGATCAATCACCGACCTGCTTCCTCAACTAAGCAGACGATGGCTGCTTAGTTGCAAAGAGAGAGAGAGAGAGATGCAAGAAACACAAAGAGAGAGAGAGAGAGAGAGAGAGATGCAAGAAAGCAGCTATGACATTTAATACACAATAAACTATATTACAAAATACACAATAAACAAGTTATGCATTCTTGTACTCTTACATGGGTATGACCGCACATAAAACAATTATCCCCCCCCCCCCCCCCTTCCTTCCCAACCTCAGCCTCACGGACCTTAGAGTACCCCTAGTTCCTAAAACCCATTTCCATCCACTGCTCATCTCCCCCTGGTACAGGAGCCTGAAATCTGCAACATCCAGGTTCAGGAACAGCTACTTCCCCACAGCCATCAGACTATTAAACTCAACTCAAACATAAATCTGAACTTTAATAGCCTATTGCATTTTATTTGCTTATTTATGTGTGTATATATTTATTCAATGGTTATATGGACACACTGATCTGTTCTGTATTTATTTATGCCTACAATATTCTGTTCTGCAGAAGCAAAGCAAGAATTTCATTGTTCTATCTGAGACACATGACAATAAACTCTCTTGAATCTTCAATCTTGAATCTATCCAGCCAGCGGAAAGACAATACATGATTACAATCGAGCCATTTACAGTGTACAGACACACGATAAGGGAATAACGTTTAGTCCAAGGTAAAGCCAGTAAAGTCTGATCAAGGATAGTCCGAGGGTCAACAAAGAGGTAGATAGCAGTTGAGCACTGCTCTCTGGTTGTGGTAGGATGATTCAATTGCCTGATAACAGCTGGTAAGAAACTGTCCCTGAATCTGGAGGTGTGCATTTTCACACTTCTACACCTTTTGCCTGATGGGAGAAGAATTCTCTGCAATTTCTTGAGGTCTTGGATGGAGCTGTTAGAAACATAGAAACATAGAAAATAGGTGCAGGAGTAGGCCATTCGGCCTTTCAACGCCATTCAATATGATCATGGCTGATCATCCAACTCAGTATCCTGTACCTGCTTTCTCTCCATACCCCCTGATCCCTTTAGCCACAAGGGCCACATCTAACTCCCTCTTAAATATAGCCAATCAACTGGCCTCAACTACATTCTGTGGCAGAGAATTCCAGAGATTCACCACTCTCTGTGTAAAAAATGTTTTTCTCATCTCAGTCCTAAAAGATTTCCCCTTTATCCTTAAACTGTGACCCCCTTGTTCTGGACTCCCCCAACATCGGGAACGATCTTCCTGCATCTAGCCTGTCCAACCAAGCTGTGATGCTTTCTATGGCGCCTCTGTAGAAGTTGGTGAGAGTTCAGTATTTCTGCACAGGCTTCTGTACCTCCTGCCCGATGGTAGCAGTGGGAAGAGGGATCGGCCAAGATCGTGGGGATCCTTGATGATGGACCGCAGCCTTCTTGAGAAAGAAACCGTTGTCCTCCTGAATCCGACCAAGGAACAGCACAGACCTGATGGGCAGAACGACCACCTCTGGCTCTGCGAGACAGAGTCTGGTGAATTCATAATGTGATTTGTGTAAATGCATGATCGATGAACACCACGGCCTGTTACTCTGCAATTTTACACAATCAAAGACCCTCTGGGCTGGTACAGTATCACATGCTTTAGTTTTTTTTTCCGCAAGAGTGAATTTATTTCAGGAGCACCTGAGGCAGAGTGTGTTATTGTAGTCGGATGCAAGTCTCTCTTTATGTGCAACGTGTTGCATCCTTTCTGACATGCCCCGCATCTAGGATCTAGGGAACAGGGCTCAAAGTGTGCCAGTCTGACACACACCCCTCAGCTCTGATGTACGTGACAATCTTCACACGGGAGTCATCTCCTCAAAAGAAATCTGCTCCTGCTTTCTTGCTTCCCGTTGATAAATGGGTTGCCGCACTTTCCTGAAACCCCTTGACCTCGTTTCCCTGATCCCGCCTCCCTTAAGAATAAGGGGTCGGCCATTTAGGACTGAGATGAGGAAAAACTTTTTCAGTTGTGAATCTGTGGAATTCTCTGGCACAGAAGGCAGTGGAGGCCGATTCACTGGATGTTTTCAAGAGAGAGTTAGATTTACCTCTTGGGGCTAAACGGAATCAAGGGATATGGGGAGAAAGCAGGAACGGGGTACTGATTTTGGATGATCAGCCATGATCATATTGGATGGCGGTGCAGGCTCAAAGGGCCGAATGGCCTCCTCCTGCACCTATTTCCTATGTTTCTATGTTTTTATGTCTCTCTGGGCCCACAACGTTACTTCACCAGTTACGGCCCACCTGACAGCTCACCCTACCTCTGTTTGCGGCCTGCAATGTGTTTGGGCCATACGCTCTCCTCCCGCTCCTCCACTTTGCTGCCCGGCAGCGTGGCGCGACCCCTCTCAAACTCCACATGCAGCCGGATCACGAGCTAAAGAGGCAGTGCAGCATAGGTTCACGAGATTGATCCCTGGGATGGCGGGACTGTCATATGAGGAAAGATTGAAAAGACTAGGCTTGTATTCACTGGAGTTTAGAAGGATGACGGGGACTCTTATAGAAACATATAAAATTATAAAAGGACTAGACAAGCTAGATGCAGGAAAAATGTTCCCAATGTTGGGCGAGTCCAGAACCAGGGGCCACAGTCTTAGAATAAAGGGGAGGCCATTTAAGACTGAGGTGAGAAAAAACGTTTTCACCCAGAGAGTTGTGAATTTATGGAATTCCCTGCCACAGAGGGCAGTAAAGGCCAAGTCACTGGATGGATTTAAGAGAGAGTTGGATAGAGCTCTAGGAGCTAGTGGAGTCAAGGGATATGGGGAGAAGGCAGGCACGGGTTATTGATAGGGGACGATCAGCCATGATCACAATGAATGGCGGTGCGGGCTCGAAGGGCCGAATGGCCTCCTCCTGCACCTATTTTCTATGTTTCTATGTTTCTATAAATCTAACTCTCTCTTGAAACCATCCAGTGAATTCCTGCTCCCTCAACCTCCCCACTCATCCATCCTCACACCCCCTTCTAGTTCTCACCTGAACATGCCCGATCTTGCCCACTGCCTGCACTACCCACTCTCATTCCCCACCCCCACCCGCACTCCCACTCCCCACCCCCACCTCCACCCCCACCCTCACCCTCACCCTCACCCTCACCCCCACCCCCACCTCCACCTCCACCCCCCAACTCCACCTCCACCCCCACCCCCACTCCCACTCCCCACTCCCACTCCCACTCCCACTCCCACTCCCACTCCCACTCCCACTCCCACTCCCACTCCCCACTCCCCACCCCCACCCCCAACCCCACTACCACCCCCACCCCCACCCCCACCCCCACCCCCACTCCCCACCCCACCCCCACTCCCCACCCCCACCCCCACTCCCCACCCCACCCCCAACCCCACCCCCACGCTCAATGAAGCACATATTATTTCTGCTTCAAATAAAGCCACAAACTAAACATATTCACCAATCAGGACATGATATATACCACAATGATATGCAGCAAAATTATAATACAGTATCTCAACTCTTTTTACACGTTTTAATGAATGCAATTTCTATTATTTCTTTCCACTTCCAAACAAAAATGTGGTTGGATTATTCAACGTATGATCAACCTCGGTGAGACCAAGCGCAGGCTTGGCGATCGCTTCGCACAACACCTCCACTCAGTTCGCAATAACCAACCTGATCTCCCAGTGGCTCAACACTTCAAAAACCCTTCCCATTCCGAATCCGACCTTTCTGTCCTGGGCCTCCTCCATGGCCAGAAATGGAGAGGCCCATCGCATATTGGAGGAGCAGCACCTCATATTTGCTTGGGAAGTTTACACCCCAGCGGTATGCACATTGGCTCCTCTAATTTCAGGTAGTCCTTGCTTTCTCCCTTCTTCCCCTCCCATTCCCAGCTCTCCCACAGCCTACTGTCTCCGCCTCTTCTTTTCTTTTTCATGTCACCCCCCCCGACATCAATCTGAAGAAGGGTCTCGACCCGAAACGTCATCTATTCCTTCGCTCCACAGATGCTGCCTTACCCGCTGATTTTCTCCAGTTTTTTTGTCTACCAATGGGATCCCACCACTGGCCACATCTTCCCATCTCCTCTCCTGTTGGCTTTCCGCAGAGACCACTCCCTCCGTAACCTCCTGGTCAATTCGTCCCTTCCCACCCTTCCCACCCCCTCTCCTGGCACTTTCCCTTGCAACCGCAGGAAATGCTACACTTGTCGTTTTAATTAAGTTCAAGACTATGGGGCTGTACATTGGCCATAAAGTTGCTGCCTAAAAGAGCCAGAGACCCGGAATTGATCCTGAATATGGGTGCTATCTGTACGGAGTTTGCTCCTTTTCCCTTTGATCGCATGAGTTTTCTCCCGGTGCTCTTGTTTCCTTCCACATTCCAAAGGTGTGCAGGAACCTATTTCAGACCCAACCCAAAACGTAATATTTTCCTATTGTTCAGAGATTCTGTCTGACCTGTTGAGTTACTCCAGCTTTTTGTGTCTATCTTCAGTTTAAACCAGCATCTGCACTTCCTTCCCACACACACGATACTATACGATAGAACTTTATTAATCCCAGGAGAGAAATTGTGTGTTTGTGTGTGTGTGTGTGTGTGTGAGTGGGCATATATATTATACACACACACACACACATATATATTTATATAGTTATATATTAATATATAAGTATACACCGTTTAGTTTTCTCGTTTATAACATTGTTTACAGAGTACTATGTTGACATATTCTGTTATGCTGCTGCAAGTAAGGATTTCATTGTTCTAACTGGGACGTGAGAGAATAAAACACTCTTGACTCTTGACTTACTCCGCTAATGTGTGGGAAAGAACTAGTGTATGGGTGATCAGTGGTCGGCGTGGACTCGGTGGGCTGAAGGGCCTGTTTCCTCGCTGTATCTTTAAACAGTGATGCTGGCTGCTCCATGGAGTTCCCCCGCACAATTAAAGCATGGAATAGTCTTCACCCTACCATAATTACCCAACCAGACGCAACTAAATTTAAGGTACCTCTTTTTTCCCCAAGAACCTTTTTTGCTTAAGTCCAAGTCAAGTCAAGAGAGTTTTATTGTCATGTGTCCCAGATAGGGCAATGACATTCTTGCTTGCTGCAGCACAACAGAATATGTGAACATAATACAGAACAGGAGATAAAAGTTCAGTGTGTTTATGTACCATAGACCATATATATACACAATAAATAAACAGATAAAATGCAATAGGCTGTTATTGTTCAGCTCTCTACCACCTCCAGTTTAAACTCCATTTAGAATATTTGTGGAGGACCAGGAAACCAGAAGCAAGAGTTACTCCAGAGAGTTACTCCTGATCCAGGGTCAGGGAGTGATTCTGTGTTGGTTTTCAGCGGTGGCGGCGACCGGACAGCAATGGCGGCCAGATCCCCCACAATTCAAAGCGAGGGAGAAAGTGCCCAGCGTCGACCAGTGCGCATGCGCAGGACAGCCGTTGATGAGCTGGTCGTGGTTGTGCGCATGTGCAGGGGGAGGATGTGCTGACCGTGGCAGTGCGCATGTGCAAGGCGGCCTGCTGTGCTGGCGGATGAGGAGCGAGCGGAGAACGGAGACCCGGACATGGATACGGATGGGGGGCGGAGACGGAGAGAGAGAGAGAGAGAGAGAGAGAGAGAGAGAGAGAGAGAGAGATAGAGAGGGGGGCCCGCCCAGAGTTGAACGGCACGTGTCCTGCCTTGGCCGGAGGCCCCCTAGATTTCGAGGCCCTAGGCTTCAGCCTATGAAGCCTAGTGGTAAATCCGGCTCTGCGAGGCCCCCCTAGATCTCGAGGCCCTAAGCTTAAGCTTGTCCAGCTTATACGTAAATCCAGCCCTGGCACTGTTTGGGGAGCTTCAATGCAGTCATGGAAATACCAGTAAATTTGGTCCTTGTGGTTGGACTATATGCTGGGGGAAGATGGGGCCCAGTGGTGTCGGACAGGACCTCAGAGCAGTAGATCAGTAACAACTGGCGCAGGGGAAAAGGGGCAAGCATGTTGGCCATTGTGGGCAAGTTGGGCTGAAGAGCCGGTTTCCACACTGTATCACTCTATGCCTCTATGGTGATGCTGGGAACAGGAGGGGTAAAGTGCTAGAAATATTGGAATATATCAGGGATACGTCCCCAGGGCTAGATGGGATCTATCCCAGGGCTGGATGGGATCTATCTCAGGACTCTATGGGAAGGATGCAGGCGTTTACAGGGAATAGTCCAGGAGATTAGCATTGCGGGATCTTTCCACACACTTTGATTATCAGGGGTCAGCGTTCAGCTTTCTGTGAAGTGCTGCTAGCGGCAGAGCTGAATCCCCCGCTCTTGGCATTGGGGGCATTGTCACTTTGTGTTGATGGTGAAGCTGCCAGTTGTAACTCTTTAGCCCACTTGCCTCTGAGCCAGGAGTCGAGGGTGAGTGTGATCTCCATCCTGCCTTCCCTCTTAGAGAAATCCCAAGATACTGTTTGAAGGGACAATGACCAAGAGGAGTGTGTGAAAGAACTGCAGATGCTGGTTTCAACCAAAGATAGACACAAAAAGCTGGAGTAACTTCAGTCTGAAGTAAGTCTTACGTAATCTCAAAGTGCCGGAGTAACTGAACGGGTTTCCAGCTCTTTACAGTTTTGCTCGAGATTCCAGATTCTGCGTGCCTCGACCAGAAACGTCACCCATTCCTTTTCTCCAGAGATGCTGTCTGTCCCGCTGGGTTACTCCAGCTTTTAGTGTCTATCTTCAGTAGCCTTCTTATCGAGTCCACATCACAAGATTAGAAATTGTTCAGCCAGAGCTGAACACAATTGCGTCTTGCGTTTCTTGTGCTTCCTGTGCTTCTTGTGCGTGGTGGGGGAAAGATTGGTGGACAGCCGCGACGTGAACGCTCTTTCCTTGACCCCATTTTCAGTAGTGACCAAGGGGAAATGGGGTCGTGGCTGAGTGTGTAATGTTGTCCCTGAGCTATAGCGAAGCTCGCCAGTAGTGGGCGCTGCCGTTCCAGGCTGAGCAAGCAATGACCCATCCCTGGAGCCAATACCTGGCACCTCCTATCAATCACCTCACTCTAGTGTTGCCCCCTCACTGCATATTCAATTTCATTCTCCTCTACAAAGGATATTTATTATCTTTAACCAGTACGGGTTCGGGAGGGGAGCGAAACATGACCCCAACATTGAGGGCAGAGTCCAGTGGGGACACCCCTGAAAGAAAGGAAGGCAAGGGAGCTTGGATTATGAATAGAAACAAAATGCTGGGGTAACACAGCGGGACAGGCAGAATCTCTGGAAAGAAGGATTGGGTGACGTTTCGGGTCAAAATCCTTCTTCAGGCTCTGTCTCGACCTGAAACGTCACCCATTCCTTCTATCCAGAGATGTTGAGTTTATTCTGACCCGTTGAGTTACTCCAGCATTTTGTGTCTATCTTCAGTGTAAACCAGCATCCGCAGTTCCTTCCTACACATTTAGGTTGAGGATAGATGTGAACACTACTGAATATGACACTGATGAATGTATTGTTGCTGAGAATGTACAAAGAGTTTTTGCACTGTTCTTGTTTCGTGTATAGGAAGATAGACACAAAAAGCTGGAGTAACTCAACGGGTCAGGCAGCATCTCTGGAGAGAAGGAATGGGTGACGTTTCAGGTCAAGACTCCATATGTTCCGTATATATGTTTTATTCTGAATGAAATTTAAATTAAATAAAATTAAAAAATGGGATGGTTGGTGTGATCCCAGTTTACAGTGGTGTGATTCCCCAGTGTACGGACACCAGTGGGGTGATCCACTGCGCAAACTAAATATAAAATGAGCGCACAACTTTCTTTACAGTCATAGTATCCTGCAGTTTATCCATTCAACTTGTTAACAGGTCTCTGCATTTGTAGTGCCGGTACATGGTGTGTACAGGGCACCATTGCCACTCAGGAAGGGTTGCCAACTTTCTCACTCCCAAATAAGGGACAAAAGGTCAAAATAAGGGACCAATCTGTTATATCAGATCTAGGATCTGTCTGTAAGCCGCTGGTGATTACAGAGTACAGATGCTCCTCGACTTACGATGCTTCAACTTGCGATATTTCGACTTTACGCTGGTGCAAAAGCGATACACATTCAGTAGAATCAGTAATTCGAATTTTGAATTTTGACCTTTTCCACGAACCAGGCGTGCAACTGATGCACGGAAAGTGACAGGACATCAACCAAGTCACCAAGTCCGGGGCAATTCATTGACCCACTGGGCTGTGGCTGGGTGAATGATGAGTTGGCCCGGGTGCCGGACTGCACACAAAGCCCAGCCGGCGGGCCAGCTGAGGAGTTTTGGTCCGGGCGCCGAACTTTGCGCGCGACGTCGCGCCTGGGCCAAAACTCCTCAACTAGCCCGCCAGATAGGCTTTGTGTTCTGCTGCATGCAAAGTCCAGCACCCCATCCAACTCATGAACCGATGATCGGCCATGAGAAGGAGGGGTGGTGGTGTCAGCGGTAAGTGAAGTTTGGACAGCTGGCCAGGATACCGACCGACGGGGCCAGGGGCGAGGTGCTGCTGCTGCATTCCATGGGCTGCACTACGTCGGGACAGGTGAGGCAGGGCCGGACGTGGTGCTCCGACCCGACAGCCCCCTCGACCCGAGTAGTAGCAGTCAAATACGGGACAAGGGCGGTCCCGTACGGGACAAACCAATTTAGCCCAATATACGTGATGTCCCAGCTAATACGGGACAGTTGGCAACCCGACACTCAGGTGGCCTCTTTGGACAATACACCCACCCAGTGTTTGAGCGTCTTGCATCGTGGAAAGTGTCAGTCCCTCACAGATGCTTCCTCACAGCGGGAGACCTACAGAGCACAGGTTAACCAAAGTGTGTCGTTCACCGAGTTGATGGCCTTGCAGCAGCACCCGACGTCGGTCTTGGTGCCAGTCCCTGAGAATAGCCCGTGGATCAGAGAGTTCTCTGCTACGCAGCTACTCAGGACAAACCTTGACCGAGGACCTTTGCATCCTTTTCCAGACCTTCTTGGGAAAAGCAAGTGTTCACAAAGAGGTGGGTGATTGTCTCATCCTCGTCCGAGCCGTCCCAATGGCAGCATGCGTTGGGAGTGAGACTCCGACAGTGCAGGGAGGATCCGATAGGAAAGCCCCTCTCACTGCCACCAAGCCAGGTATTGACAGTCTGCCCTGGGAACCATCCCACGGGATTTCATGCCGTCTCAGCTAATGGCATGTTGGCCTTCATAGCGAGAGGAATTGAGTATAGAAGCAAGGAGGTCCTACTGCAGTTGTACAGGGCCCTGGTGAGACCCACACCTGGAGTATTGTGTGCAGTTTTGGTCTCCTAATTTGAGGAAGGAAATTTTTGCTATTGATGGAGTGCAGCGTAGGTTCACGAGGTTAATTCACGGGATGGCAGGATTGACATATGATGAAAGACTGGATCGGCTGGGCTTATATTCACTGGAATTTAGAAGGATGAGAGGAGATCTTATGGAAACATATAAAATTCTTAAGGGATTGGACAGGCTCGATGCAGGAAAAAGGTTCCTCATGTTGGGGGAGTCCAGAACCAAGGGTCACAGTTTAAGAATAAGGAGTAGGCCACTTAGGACTGAGATGAGGAAAAACCTTTTCACGCAAAGAGTTGTGAATCTGTGGAATTCTCTGCCACAGAAGGCTGTGGAGGCCAATTCACTGGATGTTTTCAAGAGAGAGTTAGATATAGCTCTTAGTGCTAACGGAATTAAGGGAAATGGGGAGAAAGCAGGAAGGGGTACGTATTTTGGATGATCAGCCATGATCATATTGAATTGCTGGCTCGAATGGCCGAATGGCACCTATTTTCTATGTTTGGAAGGGTCTATAAGATGTCCACTATGGGTCCATCCACATAGGATCTACGCGACATACACTGTCTGATGGATTTGTGGTCAATGGCGGTTTTTGCAGGAACGTTTTGTTGAAGAGAAGTAATGTGGCAGAGTCCAAATGAATGGACCATCACGGGGCAACCAGGCCAGAACAACTCCTTACAGCCCCAAGAAAAAATTTCACTGTACCTTGGTACACGAGATATTAAAAGAACCGTTGAACCATTGCAATACATTGGAGAAGGAAGACTTGGTAAGTGCTACCTGAGGTGGGTGAATGGTCTCCACCGAGTCAGAAGGTTGTGGATTTAAGTCTCATACTGTCATACATGATAGGAGCACAATTAGGCCATTCGGCCCATCAAGTCTACTCCGCCATTGAATCATGGCTGATCAATCTCTCCCTCCTAATCCCATCTCCTGCCTTCTCCCCATAACCACTGACACCTGTACTGATCAACAATCTATCTACCTTTGCCTTAAAAATATCCACTGACTTGGCCTCCACAGCATTCTCTGGCCAGGAAAGCCACACATTGATGAAAGTAATTCCTCCTCATCTCCCTAAAGGAACGTCCTTTAATTCTGAGGCTATGGTCATAGACTCTCCCACTAGTGGAAACATCCTCTCCACATCCCCTCTAACCAAGCCTTTCACTCTTCTAGTCACTGGAGGGAGTTTCTCTAGATTTGTGGATATAACCCAGGTTGAGATTACAGTGAAACACTGAGAGGGTGTGTGGCAATTGTTGACTAATTGATGAGATATTCATCTGAAATCCTGCCAAATTATGCACAGAGATGATGAGCAGATAATACAAAGAGAAGAACAGTCGAAAGTTACAGGATAGTATTCTGAGGGATATGATATAATTGCATTTAGATGGGCAAGGGCTGATTAGGGATAGTCAGCATTGGATTTGTATGTGGGAGGTCATGACTCACGAATCTGATTGAGTTTTTTTAAATGTGACCAAAAAGGTTGATGAATGCAGAGCTATACATGTTGTATATATGAAATACAGCAAAGTATTCGATGAGGTTCCACGGTTCGTTGCTCTGGAAGGTTAGATCGCGTGGCATCAAAGGAGAGATAGCTCTTAATATGCCAACGGGCTTGTTTCCACACTCTATGGCTCTATGACGCTATGAAAATATGCGTCATAGAGGCTCTATGACGATACTCAGCAGGTCAGGATTGACAATTGGCTTCATGGAAAGAAGCAGAGGGTGACGATGGAAGGTTGCTTCTTGGACTGGAGGCCTGTGACTAGTGGTGTGCCTCAGGGTTCACTGCTGGGCCCGTTACTGTTTGTCATCTACATCAATGATTTGGATGAGAACGTACAGGGCAAGTTTAGCAAGTTTGCTGATGATATAAAAGTGGGTGGTTTTGCAGATAGTGAAGATGGTTGTGATAAATTGCAGCAGGATCTTGATCGGTTGGCCAGGTGGGCTGAGGAATGGTTGATGGAATTTAATACAGAGAAGTGTGAGGTGTTGCATTTTGGGAAGTCTAACATGGGCAGGTCCAACACAGTGAATAGAAAGGCTCTGGGTAGTGTTGTGGGGCAGAGGGATCTAGGAGTGCAGGTGCATGGTTCCTTGAAGGTCGAGTCGCAGATAGATGGCGTGGTCAAAAAGGCTTGTGGCACATTGGCCTTCATCAGTCAGAGCATTGAGTATAGACGTTGGGAGGTCATGTTGCAGTTGTATAAGACGTTGGTGAGGCTGCATTTAGAGTATTTTGTTCAGTTCTGGGCACCATGTTGTAGGAAAGGTGTTGTCAAGTTGGGAAGAGTGCAGAGAAGGTTTACAAGGATGTTGCCAGGACGAGACAGTGTGAGCTATAGGGAGAGGTTGAGTAGGCTGGGTCTCTATTCCCTGGAGCATAGGAGGATGATGGTGATCGTATACAAAATCATGAGAGGAATAGATCGGGTAGATGCACAGTGTCTCTTGCCCAGAGTAGGAGAATCGAGGGCCAGAGGACACAGGTTTATCGTGAAGGGGGAAAGATTTGATAAGAACCTGAGGGGCAACTTTTTCACATAGGGTGTGGTGAGTGTATGGAACAAGCTGCCGGAGGAGGTAGTTGAGGAAGGGACTATCATAACATTTAAGAAGCAATTAGACAGGTACATGGATAGGACAGGTTTGGATGGATAAGGGCTAAACGTGGGCAGGTGGGACTAGTGTAGATGGGACATGTTGGTCGGTGTAGGCCAGTTGGGCCGAAGGGCCTGTTTCCACACTCGATGACTATGACTCTAGGATTCTATGACTCTATGAAAATGCTGGGAATACTCAGCAGGCCAGGGAGCATTGTATCGAGAGAGCAACAGGACTAATTTGTGCAGGAAGGAACTGCAGATACTGGTTTAAATCGATGGTAGACACAAACTGTTGGAGTAATTCAGCGGGACAGGCAGCATCTCTGGAGAGAATGAATGGGTGACCTTTCGGGTCGAAGAATCGTCAGTCTGAAGAAGGTTCTCGACCCGAAACGTCACTCATTCCTTCTATCCAGAGATGCTGCCTGTCCTGCTGAGTTACTCCAGCAGTTTGTGTCTAATTGGGCTAATTTTTCAGGCCCACTCATCTGATGAAAAGTCCTCGGTCTGAACCGTTAAATTAGTCTCTCCTCCCGCAGATGCTGCCTGAACTGCTGAGTGTTTCCAGCATTTTCTGTTTTAATTTCAGATTTCCAGCTGCGGATGGAGCAGCTGAAGATGGCTGGGCCTAGGACGCTACCCTGAGAACCACCTGAAGAGTTGTTCGTGGTTGAGCATTTCGATGAGCACTAGTGTTGGCTGTGGGATAAGCCATATGCTCTATTTATTGGACTTGAGCTTGACTTGATTGCATTTATTTATCGTCTTATCTGATTTGTGCACAAAGGAACTGCAGATGCTGGTTTACACTGAAGATAGACATAAAATGCTGGAGTATCTCAACAAGACAGGCAGCAAAAAGAATAGGTGACGTTTCAGGTCAGAACCTTTCTCCAGACTTCTTCCCACCTGTAATGTCATTTATTCTGTTTCTCCAGACCCGTCGAGTTACTCCCGCTTTTTGTGTCTATCTTTGGTATTATCTGATCTATTTGGATAGCATGCAAAACAAAGCTTATCACTGTACCTCGGTGCACACAACGTGGAATTGTTTGCCACAGAAGGCCGTGGAGGCCAAGTCAGTGGATATTTTTAAGGCAGAGATAGATAGATTCTTGATTGGTACGGATGTCAGAGGTTATGGGAAGAAGGCAGGACAATGGGGTTAGGAGGGAGAGATAGATCAGCCATGATTGAATGGTGGAGTAGACTTGATGGGCCGAATGGCCTACTACTTCTCCTATCACTTATGACCTCATGACCTTATTAATAACCCTAAACCTAAACTTAAGGCCAAACATTTTTCAGAACATCTTGGTTCTTAGTCTCTTGAATGAAGGCATCTCTGGCAGTGCGCCAGTCTCTACTGACCCCAGTCCCCGGTTCAATGTACCAGCCACAAGGTTCCAGCAGCAATCCCGGTGACTTCCTTGGCATTGTATTTATGAAGAGCTGCACTGTCAGAGGCTCTGTCTTGGGGGAAGATGTCGGGACAAAGCCCGTCTCTCCTTTCAGTGCCACGTGAGAAATCCCACGAGCAGGGAATTCATTACAAATGTCTTTTGATGCACCCCTCAAGGAAGATCTCTGAAAACAGAAAGTCTGAAGTAGGGTCCTGGCCCGAAACCTATCACCTATCTGCTAGTGAAGAAAGCAAACTCAATGCTAGCATTTATTTCAAGAGGGTTTGTACACAAAAACAGGGAGGTAATGCTGAGGCTCTATAAGGCGCTGGTCATTTGGAATAATGTGAACAATTTTGGGCACCATATCTGAGGAAGGATGTGCAGGCTCTGGAGAGGGTCCAGAGGAGGTTTACAAGAATGATCCCAGGAATGAGTAGGTTAACCTATGATCAGCATTTGACAGCGCTGGGCCTCTACTCGCTGCAGTTTGGAAGAATGACGGGGGACCTCATTGAAACGTACTGAATAGTGAAAGAGTGGATGTGGGGAGGATGTTTCCACTAGTGGGAGAATCTAGGACCAGAGGTCATAGCCTCAGAATTAAAGGACATTCTTTTAGGAAGGAGATGAGGAGACACTTCTTTAGTCATTTCTTTAGGATGGTGAATCTGTGGAATTAATGGCCACAGAAGGCCATGGAGGCCAAGTCAGTGGATATTTTTAAGGCAGAGATAGATAGATTCTTGATTAGTACAGGTGTCAGGTGTTATGGGGAGAAGGCAGGAGAATAGGGTTATGAGGGAGAGATATCAGCCATGATTGAATGGCGGAGTAGACTTGATGGGCCGAATGCTACTCATATCATCTATGACGGGTGGGGAACGTTTTCATGTTGGAATGCCGCATTAAGTTAGCTGCAATCTAATAAGGCCGCATCCAAGAAACTTCAATTAGATATACTTCAAAATGTGCATTATTTTGTTTAAATAGCCCTCATGACTTACTAATGTTTTAATTGTGGCCGTCAGTCGGGGAGGATTATTTCGTTGAATCTTCTTTTACTCTTTGGTATTTTAAATACGTTAATTTTAAGATTAAAATGAAAATAATAAAAGACGAACGAAAACATATTAATAAAAATAAAAGGATTTGTTCTACAAAATTTGGATTCATTCAAAAGGCCGCACTTAATCACCTAGAAGGCAGCATGCGGCCTTAAGGCGGCAGGTTCCCCACCTCTGACCTATGACCTTATGACCTCATCCATGTTCTCCAGAGATGTTGCCTGGTCTGCTGAGTTGTCCCAGCACTTGTGTCTTTTTTTCCCCTATGCAAGTGTCTATATATATGCTTCTTGAAGATAGTAATTGTACCTGATTCCACCACCTCACTGGGCAGTTCGTCCCTGATCCTAAATGTTGACCCATTTCTCTTTCTGCAGATGCTGCTCCATTTCTGCCAGCATTTTTCACCAACAACATGATCAACCCAGTACATGCTGTACATCAACGCAATGACGTTAAACAGTGGAACTGTTAACCTTAAACAAAGACCTGCGGCACGATGGCGCAGTGGTAGAGTTGATGCCTCGCAGCGCTGGAGACCCAGGTTTGCTCCCAACTACGGGTGCTGTCTGTACGGAGTTTGTACATTCTCCCCGTGACCTGCGTGGGCTTTCTCCGAGATCTTCGGTTTCCTCCCACACTCCAAGGATGTTCAGGTTTGTAGGTTAATTGACTTGGTATAAATGTGAAAATCCTCCCTACTGTGTGTTAATGTGCGGGGATCGCTGGTCGGCGTGGACCCGGTGGGCCGGAGGGCCTGTTTCCACGCTGTATCTCTAAGCCAAACCAACCTAAACTAAACGGGTTAGCGGCTGAGTTTATGAATTGGGTTCTGACCCAGCTTGCAGCAGTTGTTATAGTGCGTTTATATTTAATCAGTGGGTACATTGACCTCGATGGTTTCTGTGTGACATCACCCGCCTGCAACCATAAATGTGGTTCAAAGTCTGAAACTATTCTCATTGGCTGCACGTTGTCGTCTGAGGTAGATAATGCGAGCCACTCTTATCACAGGATGACGTTCTCAGAGACCTGGCCCCTCAGGAGAAAAGTTAAACTGAAGCCGCATTTAAACAGACGCAAACAATAACCGCTACACTCATTTAAAGAAGAATAAGGAGTCTTTGTTGGAGAACCGATCAGTGTTTAACCCTTGATCAACATCACCGAGGCTGCCTATTTGATCATTGTCCCATTGTTTGTTGTGTGATGGGGTGTCATGGGGTGGTACGGTGGCGCAGCAGTAGAGACGCTGCCTTACAGCGCGGGGACCCGGGTTCGATCCTGACTACGGGTGCTGCCTGTACGGAGCTTGGACGTTGACCTGCGTGGGTTTTCTCCAGCTGCTTCGGTTTACCCCCACACTCCAAAGACGTGCAGGTTTGTAGGTGAATTGGTTTCGGTAAAATTGGAAATTGTCTCTAGTGTGTGCAGGATAGCGCTAGTGAATGGGGTGATCGACGCAGACTTGGTGGGCTGAATGGCCTGTTTCCACGCTGTATCTCTGAAGTCTAAAGTCTAAATCACTCATTCACTGAGTTGTAAAGCGAAGAAATAGGCCCTTCAGCCCACCGAGTCAATATCAACACCAATCACCCATTTACATCAATCCCGTTGTATTCTCCCTACTGATTCTACCGCTCATGTGGAGCAACTTGCAGTGGCCAATTAATCTACCAACCCATACGTCTTTGCGATGTATGATACAACCTGAGCACCCCGTGGTCACAGGGAGAACATGCAAACTCCACACACTAGGAGGAGGTGACACGCTGATAAGCAGATGGGAGGTAGTGTCACCACCTCTAGTGGGCTGGGATCTACATGGCGTCATGATGGAAACGTTTGGTGCTGCAGCTGATGGATGACAGTGACTGTACCGACCTGTGCCTCACATGGAGATGGACCAGGTCTCCCAGTCTCGGCACAAGCTCCATAACGTAGTCAGCATGCTCAGCGGTGATTGCGATGCGATGAATGGGATTCCTGGGTGATGTCCTTCTAGGGTTGCCAACTGTCCCGTATTAGCCGGGACATCCCGTATATTGGGCTAAATTGGTTTGTCCCATACGGGACCACCCTTGACCCATATTTAACTGCTACTACTCGGGCCGAATGGACTGCCGGGTCGGAGCGCCGCGTCCGGCCCCGCCTCACCTGTCCCGACGCAGTGCAGCCCATGGAGTGCAGCAGCAGCACCTCGCCCGTGGCCAGCTGTCCGACCTTCGGACCTTCGTTTACCGCCGACACCACCACCCCACCTTCTCATGGCCAATCATCAGTTCATGAGTTGGATGGGGTGCCAGACTTTGCGCACGACATCGTGCTGGCCAAAACACCTCAGCTGGGCTTTGTGTGCAGTCCAGCACCCGGGCCAACTCATCATTCACCTAGCCACGGCTGAGTTGGTCGACGAATTGCTGTCGGGAATTAGTCCCGTATTTTGACCTTTTGTCCCTTATTTGGGAGTGAGAAAGTTGGCGACCCTATGTCCATCCCATTATATTTTCAATGCAACTGGGATGTCCTGACTCTGGATTCTTTAATATCCAAATACATTCCAATCACGTGAAAAGAACGGAAAAATTCACATCGGCCTTTGCAATATCAATGTTTGTATGAAATCATACGCAAATACAGAGTCCATATTTAGTTTAGTTTAGTTTAGAGATACAGTGCGTAGTGTTAATATGCGGCGGTCGCTAGTCGGCGCAGACCAGCGATCCCCGCATATTAACACTAACCTACACACACTAGGGACAATTCACATTTATACCAAGCCAATTAACCTACAAACTTGTACATCTTTGGAGTGTGGGAGCAAACCAAAGATCTCGGAGAAAACCCACACAGGTCACGGGGAGAATGTACAAACTCCATACATACACCCGTAGTCGGGATTGAACCCGTGTCTATGGCGCTGCAAGCGATGTAAGGCAGCAACTCTACCATTACGCCACCGTGCCGCCCCATATGTGTTAATGATTATCAAAAGACCCCGTTCCTCTCTGCTCTCTGGCCTGCTTTGGCCTGAAATGGAGTCCATAGATTAACCTGTGACACTGCCTGACCCACTGAGTTCTTCCAGCAGGGTTTTTTTGCCCTTCTTAAATGTTTTGATTTGGTTTTAGGGAGAAAAAAGCAATGTTTATTCACAGAACATGGAGCTTGGGGAAAATCCTCTTTCAGTATCTGTCAGCCTCACCTGCTGAATAAACAGGGACTCTGCACACTGAGTTACACACTGAGAGACACTCACCCAGCAGAATAAACACCAACCAACCCAAGTGTTTGCATAGACAGCTCAGTCACATTGCAATCACAGCACCATCCATTCCCAAAGCTGCAAAGAAATTTTAAACATAATGGCATTAATCCCCTTGAGTTCTCCTGACTAACAGAATTTTCTGGGCTAAACTGGTCCCAGCCACAAGTGTGCAGTTAATCAAGGAAATTGCAAAGAAAGACACAAAATGCTGGAGTAACTCAGCGGGACAGGCAGCATCTCTGGAGAGAAGGAATGGGTAACGTTTCGGGTTGAGACCCTTCTTCAGACTGAGAGTCAGGGGAGAGGGAGATGCAGAGATAAGGAAGGGTGAGGTGTGAAAAGGGAGCAAAAGAGTAAGGTGTA
>CM075978.1:59313224-59387351 GCA_038087875.1 Malacoraja senta | reverse complement strand
GATGGATGAAGTTTTAGGTTGGGATCCTTCTTCAGACTATCCCCCTTGTTTTAAGTTCTCCCACAAGAAGAAACATCCACTCCTTAACATGATCAGTTTGGATCTAATTTGTTGAAATTCCCTCATTCCATGGAGGCTGCTATCAGGAATGGTCACGGTTTAACCAGCAGTTCCTTCCCACATAAGATCACAAAGCTTCAATGCTAAATGCAAAAGGCTCCAGCGCACCCTATCCCACCCAGACCACTCTTCAAAAAGTCTGATTCCAGACCCAGCATTGCAGTTCACCACCTCTTTGGTCTGTGTTGAATTGACAGCCATTGTCAGTGAGGAGCATGTCCTGGTAATGAATGTCAGAGTCCCCCATTCCAGCCCTGCACACTGCTCCAGTGACCGGTGGGTGGCTCACAGTTCTAGCAGACAGAAGATAGACACAAAAAGCTGGAGTAACTCAGCGGGTCAGACAGCATCACTGGAGAAAAGGAACAGCTTTGCAGATGACACAAAGCTGGGTGGCAGTGTGAACTGTGAGGAGGATGCTATGAGAATGCAGGGTGGCTTGGACAGGTTGGTTGAGTGGCAGATGCATGGCAGATGCAGTTTAATGTGGATAAATGTGAGGTTATCCACTTTGGTGGCAAAAATAGGAAGGAAGATTATTATCTAAATGGTGTCAAGTTGGGAAAAGGGGAAGTACAATGGGATCTGGGGGTCCTTGTTTATCAGTCAATGAAAGTAAGCATGCAGGTACAGCAGGCAGTGAAGAAAGCGAATGGCATGTTGGCCTTCCCAACAAGAAGAGTTGAGTATAGGAGCAAAGAGGTCCTTCTGCAGTTGTACGGGGCCCTAGTGAGACCACACCTGGAGTATTGTGTGCAGTTTTGGTTTCCAAATTTGAGGAAGGACATTCTTGCTATTGAGGGAGTGCAGCGTAGGTTTACAAGGGTAATTCCCGGGATGGCGGGACTGTCATATGCTGAGAGAATGGAGCGGCTGGGCGTGTATACTCTGGAATTTAGAAGGATGAGAGGGAATCTTATTGAAACATATAAGATTATTAAGGGCTTGGACATGCTAGAGGCAGGTTCCCGATGTTGGGGAAGTCCAGAACCAGGGGCCATAGTTTAAGAATAAGGAGTAAGCCATTTAGAACGGCGATGAGGAAACACTTTTTCACGCAGAGAGTTGTGAGTCTGTAGAATTCTCTGCCTCAGAGGGCAGTGGAGGCCGGTTCTCTAGATACTTTCAAGAGAGAGCTAGATTGGGCTCTTGAAAATAGTGGAGTCAGGGAATATGGGGAGAAGGCAGGAACGGGGTACTGATTGGGGATGATCAGCCATGATCACATTGAAGGGCCGAATGGCCTACTCCTGCACCTATTGTCTATTGTCTATTGTCTATTAAACAGGTGACGTTTTAGGTCGAGACCGTTCTTCAGACAGAGTCAGGGGAGAGGGAAATGAGAGATATAGACGGTGATGTAGAGAGCTACAGAACAAATGAATGAAAGAGGTGCAAAAAGTAACGATGATAATGGAAACAGGGCATTGCTAGCTGTTCGTTAGGTGAGAATGAGTACAGACTATGAAACTCAATGAGAAGACGACCTGGTACAACTTGGTGGGGGGTGGGGGTGGGATAGAGAGAGAGGGAATGCAAGGGTTACTTGAAGTTAGAGTAACCAATATTCACACCTTTAGGGTGTCAGCTGCCCAAGCAAAATATGAGATGCTGTTCCTCTAATTTGCGTTAGACCTCACTCTGACAATGGGTGGAGACCTAGGACAGAAAGGTCAGTGTGGGATTGGGAAGGAGAATTGAAGTATTTGGCAACCGGGAGATCAGGTAGGTTCAGGCGGGCTGAGAGAAGGTGTTCAGCAAAACGATCGCTCAGTCCACGTTTGGTCTCGCCAATGTATAAGAGTCCACACCTTGAACAACGGATACAGTAGATCAGGTTGGAGGAGGTGCGTGAACCTCTGCCTAACCTGAAGTTCCT
Organism: Malacoraja senta; assembly: GCA_038087875.1. Classification (NCBI taxonomy): domain Eukaryota; kingdom Metazoa; phylum Chordata; class Chondrichthyes; order Rajiformes; family Rajidae; genus Malacoraja; species Malacoraja senta. The sequence goes on along the minus strand of CM075978.1, from coordinate 59,385,352 downwards.
GGACAGAGGTGAGGGGGGAGGTATAGGTTCTACGAGACAGTACGCCTTTAAATCTGATTTCCCGCTGCCTAGGTAATCCCCTAATGGGGAGAAACAGCTGCTGGTTTGCACAAAGATAATTGCCCCCAGATATCTTTTCAGAGCAGGGTGAATATTGGCCAGTATTCATGGTAACGTTACATGCACCAGACAGGGCCGCACTCAAACATCTCAACCAAAGGTAACTTCTCTGGCGATGCAGCACCTCCTCACTTCCTGCACTTGTGTAGCAGCCTAGGTTAGCTGATGTCCTGATGTCCAATGTCCTGGAGTCACACTTGAACCCACGACCTTCTGACGAGTTCCACCACCACCACCACCACCTCCCTCCTCCTCCTCCTCTCCTCCTCCTTCTCTCCTCCCCCTCCCCCTCCCATTCCCCCTCCCCCTCCCAGTTCCCCTCCTCCTCCTCCTCCTCCTCCTCCTCCTCCTCCTCCTCCTCCTCTTCCTCTTCCTCTTCCTCCTCTTCCTCTTCCTCTTCCTCTTCCTCTTCCTCTTCCTCTTCCTCTTCCTCCTCCTTCTTCTTCTTCTCAGTGAGGTCCCTTGGAATGGAGGACTCTCCCCCGGCCCAGTTCTCCCAGCTCTGAGGCGAGTTTGAGGAGAGGCACAAAATGCTGGAGTATCTCAGCGGGATGGGCAGCATCTCTGGAGAGAAGGAATGGGTGACGTTTCGGGTCGAGAGGGGTTCTCCCGCTGATCCAACGCCTCGGTTCTCAGACTTAGATCCCAGTCGTGGCAAAGGTAACATTTTTCGCAGAGGACGGGTGTGGGATTGGTGAGCACTTATGACCCAGGCAGAGGCTAATCCTCCAAACATCTGCATGCTACAGGAATCCCAGAGAGATCAAATGCCATCCCGACATCCGGGTGCATAATCCATGGACTTCCTACTTTCTTTCACCTTCTGTGGTTGACTAGTTGTGGGGGGGTCATAAGGTCATGTGATAGTAGCAGAATTAGGTCATTCGGCCCATCCAGTCTACTTCACCATTCAATCATGGCTGATCTGTCTCTCCCTCCTAGCCCCATTCACCTGCCTTCTCCCCATAACCCAGTCGACAAGAAATATATTCTCTTCAGCATTCTGCCTGGTTAAATACCCTCATTCTGTCCAACTTCCGTCCTCCCTCTCATTCTCCTCACTTTCTTTTCCGTATTTTTGATTTGGTTTTCAGCTCCCCATAAGACTTTGTCCGTCAGTGAAGATTTGGGAGGGTCTTGCCAGGACTCGAGGGTCTGAGCTATAGGCAGAGGTTTGTACCTCAGCGGTATGTACATTGACTTCTCTAATTTCAGGTAGTCCTTACTCTCCTCCCCTTCTCAGCTCTCCCTCTAGCCCTCTGGCTCCTCCTCTTCCTTTCTTCTTTCCTTTCTTCCCCCCCCCCCCCCCCCCCCCACCCTCACATCAATCTGAAGAAGGGTTTCGGCCCGAATAGGCCTGAAGGCCTTTTTCCTTCGCTCCATAGATGCTGCCGCACCCGCTGAGTTTCTCCAGCATTTTTGTCTACCTTCGATTTTCCAGCATCTGCAGTTCCTTCTTAAACAGACAGAGGTTGAGTTGGCTGGGCCTCTATTCCTTGGAGTGCAGGAGGATGAGGGGTGATCTTATAGAGGTGTATAAAATCATGAGAGGAATAGGTCGGGTGGATGCACAGTCCCTTGCCCAGAGTAGGGGAATCGAGGACCAGAGGACAGAGGTTTAAGGTGAAGGGGAAAAGATTTAATAGGAATCTGAGGGGTAAGTTTTTCTTACAACGGGTGGTGGGTGTATGGAACAAGCTGCCAGAGGGTGTAGTTGAGGCTGGGACTATCCCAATGTTTAAGAAACAGTTAGACAGGTACATGGATAGGACAGGTTTGGAGGGATATGGACCAAGGGCAGGCAGGTGGGACTAGTGTAGCTGGGACATAATGGCCGGTGTGGGCAAGTTGGGTCAAAGGGCCTGTTTCTATGACTTTCCGTAGCCTGGCAGCTTCTCTGCGGGTGGATTACATCTGAGGCAGCTTGACCCTTGATACAAGTTGCTGACTCGTACACTGGGTGTCGACGTTTACACAAGAGTCTGAACCAGTTTAGAGGCGGTGCCTGTTTATAAAAGAGAACCATGGTTTCTGGTAACGTAAGAAGATCTGGGTCTATTTCATGATTGTCGAAATTTGTTGGCCTTTGTTGTTTTAAGTATGCATCTCCCTAGTGACTAAGTGGCTACCACATTGCAGGTGTGCATAGTAAATGCATTCACTCTGTGTGATGGTGTAAGTGGTGTATTGTTACCTGCAAGTCTGGCCACCCACAAGAGATCAGGAAATTGGGGAAAGTTCAGGTAAATAGATGAAAAGATGGTTATGTTCTAAAAATGTTCTAATTAGTTAGCATGAGTAGGCCATTCAGTGCCTCAAATCAACACTAGCATTTAATAAGTTTATGGTTGAATTGATTGTAATCTTTCAGCACATTATTTCTATGAGTCTATGGCCCTAGTCCAGACATTAGTCTAGACATTAGTTTAGTTTAGTTTAGTTTAGAGATACAACGCGGAAACGGGCCCTTCAGCCCACAGAGTCCGCACCGACCAGCGATCCTCACACATTAACATTATCCTACACACACTAGGGGCAATTCTTACATATATACCAAGCCAATTAGCCTACAACCCTGTACGTCTTTGGGGTGTGGGAGGAAAGTTCTCGGAGAAAACCCACGCAGGTCACAGGGAGAACGTACAAACTCCACACAGACAGCACCCTTGGCCAGGATTGAACCCGGGTCTCTAGTGCTGAATGTGTGTGTTATGCTTTTTAAAGCAGACATTAATAGATTCATAAGGGTGTCAAATGTTACAGGGAGAAGGCAGGAGAATGGGGCGGAAGGAAAAATAGATCAGCCATGATTGAATGGCGGACCAGATGCGATGGGCCGAATGGCCTAATTCTGATCATATGTCTCATGGTCTTATGGTCTATGGTCTTATTTGTCAAGTTGCCTTAAAAATATTCAAACAACTCTGCTTTCTCTGGCCTTGAGACTCCTTGTTCTGGACTGTCCCACAAGAGGAAATATCCTCTCCACATCCATCTTCTAAACTTCCGTGGGACAGGCCCAGACTGTCTGCCCTTTCCTCATGTGATAACTCACCTATTCCAGGCATCAGTTGAGTAAACCTTCTCTGTTCCGGTTTCAATGCATTAACACCCTTTCTCAACACGTTGGCCTGTACTCCAGATGTGGTCTCTTCAATACCCTGGATAGATGCAAAATGCACTCGTTACACCCCAGAGCAGTAAACAAGAACACGCCATTGCCTTCCCTAATTACTCGGCCTACCTGCGTACTAGCCTTCAGGACAATCCTGCTCCAGGGCAACCATTCGGAGAACTCAATAGTAACCTGCTCTCTGATGCTCAGTTCGGGATTCACCAGGACCACTCAGCCCCAGACCTCAGACCAAAGGGCTGAATTCCGGAGGAGAGACAAGAGAGAAGAGAGACTGCCCCTGATACTAAGGCAGCACTTGACCAGGTTTGGCATCAAGACACCCTGGTAAAACTGAAGGCTATGGACCCATAGGGGACACTACTGCATTGACTGGAATTATACCTCGTACAAAGGAAGATGTTTAGGTTGTAGGAGGTCCCGACTCCAGATCTTCTTCAGGGCACATTCCTGGCCCAACCATCTCTAATTGCTTCATCAGCAGCCTTACTTCCATCCGAGGTGGGACGTTATAGAGTCATAGAGTCATAGAGTGATACAGCGTGGAGACAGGCCCTTCAGCCCAACTTGACCACACCGGCCAATATGTTCCATCCACACTAGTCTCAACTGCTTGTGTTTGGCCCATATCCCACCAAACCTGTCCTATCCATGTGCCTGTCTAACTGTTTCTTAAACATTGGGATAGTCCCAGCCTCAACTACCTCCTCTGGCAGCTTGTTCCATACACCCACCGCCCTCTGTGTGAAAAGTTACCCCTCAGATTCCTATTAAATCTTTTCCCCTACACCTTAAACCTATGTCCTCTGGTCCTTGATTCCTCTACTCTGGGCAAGAGACTCTGTGCATCTACCCGATCTATTCCTCTCATGATTTTATACACCTCCATAAGATCATAAGTGATTGAAGCAGAATTAGGCCGCCAGCCCCTTATCACCCCTCATGAGATCTGATAGCATCCCCTGATAAGATCACTTCTCATCCTCCTGTACTCTAAGTAGCAATGTTACAACATTTTGAGATTTAAAAAATAAAGTCTGCAATTTATCCCATCAGATAAAGCATAAAAAGAAGTTTAATTTGACACTTAATTCACTTTCATATCTTCAGTATTAAAAAAGATATGGCCATTATCATACTCAGAAATTAGCATCTAGTTCCCTATTGCTTTTCCATTGACTTAACACAAAAGCTGTGATCGAGGACAGTTAAAAGCCCATAACTTACTTAAAAATTATGATAACTGAAAGAAATTTTCAGTTATTATAGATTGAAGCATTCTGAAACAAATATGAAACAATCTTACTTCGAAGACATGAAAATAAAGCATATAATTAGTTAGTTACCTAATTGTAGCTAATTACAAATTTCAATTACTAGATCTAAACATCTATCAATTTCTTAAGAATAGATTAACATTTTTAAATAGCCTAAGTGTCCAAATAACATTCACACAATAATTCACAATATAACATGATTTTTAAATCTAATTTTCATGAATTTACAGGCCAAATGGAAGGAATTGAATGTTTAATACCTGTAAATTAATGGGCATTTAATTCATCTTGCGAGTGAGGATTACTGGAACGCGATCTTTTGGAACGTTCATTTGCGGTGAATTTAACCCCGTATTGGCATGAAAAATACTGCCGTTAATTCGGGGAATAAAATCACCGTGTCGCATGAAAAAATGTGAATTAAAGGCTTCTTAAGAAGCACTTTTATACATTTAAAGAAACCACTTTCGTTTACCTGTCCCGTGTGTGAAATCCGTCCCCGTTATCGGCGTTGACGCTTCAGGAGCTGCTTTTAAAATTACTGTAGCGCTGACATTGACGATTTAATAAAAATAAAAAATTCACAAATCACCATTAGGAACGATTCCTCAGCCAGCGCTTGTACTCCTACAAAATATTAACTTGGACAAGGGAGGAGAAACCCGCGTTTTAACCCCGCCCCCCTTAAAGGCGCCAAAATCGCGCACACGGCCAGTGGCAGAATTACAGCGCGACTGAAGGTAAGTTTTGTAACATACCTACTCTAAGGAATAAAGTCCCAGCCTACTCATCCGCTCCCTAGAGCTCAGACCCTCGGGTCCTGGCAACATCCTCGTAAATCTTCTCTGTACCCTTTCCAGCTTGCCAGCATCTTTCCTACAAAGCATAGTGCCCAGAATTGAAGACAATACTGTAAATGTGGCCTCATCAAGATCCTATGTAGCTGCAACAGTTCAATGTTTATTGATCAATGTCGGGTGAACAAACATAATGCTCAATTTCATTCAGCGCACTCGGCCGAGTCCACCACGGTTGCAGCCTTTCCCACTATCGAAAGCATCCACATGAGATGCTGCCTCAAGAGAGCGGCATCTATCATCAACGATCCCCACCATCAGGGCCATTCCCTCTTCTCACTGCGACCATGGGGCAGGCGGTACAGAAGCCTGAAGTCCTACGTCACACATTTCAGGAACAACCAACCTGCACAATCCTAATCCCGTGGTGGCAATAAACCGGCAGACTATGGTGTAGGAGCATGAAGTCCCAGACTAACAGGTTCAGAAACAGCTACTACCCGACAATGATCAGACTCTTGACCCAACTTGCTCAACCCTAATGGAACAGTGTGGACCACCTTTTGCATTACCATGGACTTGTTTACTAATTGCGTTTTGCAGAAATGCCATGTATTTTTCTTTCACTGTCTTGCAAAATTTATGTGTGACTTATGCTTAATTGATGTTTTTGTGTGTGTCCAACAAGCAAGAACAGTCATTGTACCTGTATCTCACCATAATTGTGTGTATCACAGTAAACTCAACTTGAACTCCTTGTAAATTGCTCGTATCTAAGCTTCCCCCAGTCCAGTTTCAGTAAAAAACCACTGAATCAAGCACCTGAACAACTAATCTTTATTTTAACAAAAGCGCAATTACAGTTCAACTACTGTACCTATCCCACCGCGGGTTCGATCCTTGTATCTGCCTGATCAAGCCCTCTTGGCCTCGCTCAACCAGAGACACTCCAGATGTTCACGCAGTCCCAAGCGCTCTCCCAGAAGATTGACGCGGGTCTTCGTGGCAGCAGACTTTTATATGTCCCGGGACTTCAAGGGGCCGAACCACATGGGAGTGGTCTCTTAATAATCCATTTACAGATATCGATTAACCCCGTACATAACAGACATTTCCATAACCCAATAATACAGCAGTGCCATACATTGTATTCAAACCGGACTTCTCAAGGAAGCCAACTTAGAAACATTTACCCTGATCTGCCGGAAACCCAGACAAGGCTCAATACCTCATCCAATCAACACTCGGTAAAGTCGAACTCTGCAACATTATTTACAATTATTTACAAGGTGTATGTCTGGTTTGCAGCAATCCAATCCATTCTATGCATTTTGCACCTAATTGATGGGGTCTGCAGATGTTCTTATTCTTTTCTTGCAACGTGTATCTAGGCTCTAGACACACTGGCACCACTCCGCAGCTTGTCCCAGTTCAGGCAGCGAGCAATTCCAAATTGACCAAATCTCCCAGCAGCCCTGAAGCTTTTACCCCATTTTAAAGTCCTAGTCTCTCCAATTTGGCCAGGATTAACAACCTCAGCAAGTGAAGCAGCCCATCCCGCCATATCTCCAATGGCTCTGACAAACTTCTGCAGATGCTGCATTGAAAGCATACTGTTGGGTTGCATCACAGCTTGGTTTGGGAACGGCTCTGCTCAAGACCACATGGAAATTGCGGAGAGTTGTGGATTGTAGCTGAGTTCTTCACACAGACCAGACTTCCCACCATTGACACCATCTACACTTCACAATGCCTCATAAAAGTAGCCAACACAATCAAATACCTCCCACCCCAGCAGGCACGGAATTCGCTATCAAAATATGAGGGGGACTGGGGGATAGGGGGGACAGAATATCTTGGCGGTCGCGTACACATGCGCACACTCTCACACACACGCGAGGCTTTGGAGGCCCTGTGAACGGTAATTTCAGTTCAATCCAGCGCTAAATGCAGCTCAACTCTGCCTGTCTCACCGGGTTAACCTACAGCCCTGCCTGGACTGATGACATATGTCCCGTAAATCCAGGCAGGGCTGTTAACCTGGTGGGACAGGCGGAGTTGAGCTGGATCTAGCGTTGCTTCTCTGCGCTGGCTGTGGGCCTGGAGGCACTGCTCCCGACATCTCTGGCCACCCCCGGGCATGGGGGGCTCTCAGGTGGGGACGGGGAAGGTCCAGTGGCGGTTCGGCAGCGATTGCAGCGCTGGAGACCTGGGGATTGATCCTGGCTGCGGATGAGGCACAGGTCTGTGTCCTGGGCTGCCGAGAGTGTTTTTCACTTGTGACCCTATGACCTGGGCATGTCTCCCTCCTCCAATCACCGTGCTCTATCCTCAGTCCCACCCCCCTACTTCTGCCTCTGACCGACATCTCCCTCCTCCAATCATCGCGCTGAATCATCATGTCCCGCCCCCATTGCCTGCTGACTGACGTCTCTCTCGTCCAATAAGCGCCCTTGATTAGCAGTCCCGCCCCCCCTGTCGCGGAAAGCGGATATTTCACCGGGTTTTAAAATCCAGATTACAAAAAATGGGGGGGGATCGTCCCCCACCTCTCAAAACAGGGGGGGGACGTGTCCCCTGCCCTCCCCCCCTGGGATTTCCACCCCTGCACCCCAGTCATTCCTTCTTCCCTCTGCTCCCATCCGGCAGAAGGTACAGAAGCTTGAAGGCATGCACCACCAGACTCAAGGATAGTTTCTTCTCCGCTGTCTGCCGTCTAAATGGTACTTCCATTAGCTAGGGTACTGCCTGGATAGCATGCAACATAAACTTACCTAAACTAAACTAAACTAAACTAAGGGCGGCACGGTGGCGCAGTGATAGAGTTGCTGCCTAACAGCGCTGGCAGCGCCAGAGACCCGGGTCCGGGTCTACGGATGCTGTCTGTATGAAGTTTTCCTTTCTCCCCATGACTGCGTGTGTTTTCCCTGAGATCTTCGGTTTCCTCCCACATTCCAAATACGTACAGGTTTGTAGGTTGATTAGCTTGGTGTAAATGTAAAATTGTCCCTAGTGTGCGCAGGATAGTGTTAATGTGCGGGGATCGCTGGTCGGCACAGACTCGGTGGGCCGAAGGGCCTGTTTCTGTGCTGTATCTCTAAACTAAACTAATCTAAACCTATACCTAAGAACTAGACACCATTCAGACATGAGCTGATAAATGGCCATTTCCAAGAAGCAAGTCTCTTATGCCCCTGTCCCACTTAGGCGATTTTTTCGGCGACTACAGGCGACGAGGCTGTTTTCACATGGTTGCGGGGTGTCACCTGTATGGTCATGAGTAGTCTCCTCAAGTTGCCTACAGAGTCGTAACGTTTTTCTGGTCGCCGCTGGATTTTGAAATGTTCAAAACTTTTCGGCGATTGTGGGCTTGTCGTAGCTTGTCTTCTTCTATCGCAGGTGGTGTCGTAGGTTGTCGCCAGGATGACGCAGGTTGTCGGCAGGTGACGTTGGTTGTCGCCGGGTGCTGACTTCCGTGATTTCCATTGGCGACTACCTACGTCAACCTACGTCAACCGGCGACAGGTACCGGCGACTGAATTGTCTCCAGTTGTCGCCGACAGGGTCGTTGCTTGTCGTAGCTTGTCGCGGGTGGACGTAGGTTGACTTTGATTGTCGTAGGTTGTCGCCTGTGTGGTCGTAGGTTGTCGTAGGTGTGGTCATAGGTGGAAATCCTAATGGGTCGCCGGTTGTCGGTAGCTTGACGTAGCTTGACGTCAACTAGGTGGTAGGTTGTCGTAGCTTGACGTAGACATTGTCATAGACATTATCGTAGGGGGGGGGGGGAGTCCAGTCACCGCTTTTTCGGCGACCAGCTACGACTGTGACAGTCGCCGAAAAAATCCCCTAAGTGGGACAGGCCCTTAACCCCTTATCTTTATGACTCAATGCATCACCACTTCAGCTGGACCATAAACATAAACATAGTGGCTGCAAGAGTGTGGTGAGTGACTCACACCTGAAATATCCACCAACTACTGGGCACATGTTAGGAGAGTGATGTAATCCTCTCTGACTGGGTGAGTACTGCTCAACTTCCCAACTGTGGTCTGAAGAAGGGTCACGACCCAAAACGCCACCCATTCCTTCTCTTGAGGATGCCTTCTCTCCGAGGATGTTGTCAGGACTAGAGGGTCTGAGCTATAGGAGAGGTTGAGTAGGCTGGGACTCTATTCCTTGGAGTGCAGGAGGATGAGGGGTGATCTTATAGAGGTGTATAAAATCATGAGAGGAATAGATCGGGGAGAGTTTGTTGCCCAGAGTAGGTGAATCGAGGACCAGAGGATAAAGGTTTAAGGTGAAGGGGAAAAGATTTAATAGGAATCTGAGGGGCAACTTTTTCACACAAAGGGTGGTGGGTGTATGGAACAAGCTGCCAGAGGAGGTAGTTGAGGCTGGGACTATCCCAACATTTAAGAAACAGTTAGGCAGGTATATGGATAGGACAGGTTTGGAGGGATATGGACCAAGGGCAGGCAGGTGGGGCTAGTGTAGCTGGGACATTGTTGGCCGGTGTGGGCAAGCTGGGCCAAAGGGCCTGTTTCCACACTGTATCACTCTATGACTCTGTGACTCCAGGAATGCTGCCTGCGTCCTGCTGAGTTACTCCAGCATTTTGCGTCTGTCTGAGTGGCCTGGGTGTGAGTTGTGGACGGGCAGAGTGAGGGGCAGTTATGTGTTTGGTTGATGGTGTGAGAGGCAGTGAGATGATCTGTGGTCGCTTTCTGGCATGAGAGGGAACAATATGATCTGTAATTATCGCTGAGAATGAGAGGCTGCTATTGCTCATTTGTTGCCATGGCGAAGTGCAGCCGCAGTGTCCAATGATCGGATTGGTGGGATAGTCATTAATAACGGCGGCAGGCGGGCAGGGGGGGGTGGTGTTGATCGCTGCGAGCTGATATACGGAGCCCCAGAAATCTTTCTATCCGCCCATTTCCTGTCATTTAATTTGAAGAGTTCAACTTTTGTCTTTCAATTTCTCTCCCTCGTGTAAGTGAAATTGAGTTCAGGAAGTGTTAAATAAAGTGTTAAAATAAAGCAGGGAGTCTCTGGAGGGCTCTGCTCATGGTATCAAATATTTGGTATCGTTGTTGGTTAATTATTGACATGTGCACTGAGATGCAGTGTAATACACGTTGTTTTGCCTGGTGGAGCCATTGGGTCACACAGTCTTGCAGTGTGGAAACAGGCCATTCGGCCCAGCTTCCCCAGAGGGAAGGAACAGTAGAGAAACCGGCGTGGGGAGACCACCGAGAGGGAGGGGGGAGGGGGGAGAACAAAGGGGGACCTGGTGGCGGTGGGTGGGATTTGTAACTTTGTGGGCGCCCTTTATGGCTGATTATTTGCAATTCTTGGGTATGCAAGCAAAGAATTTCACTGTGACTTGTCACATGTGACAATAAAGTATTCAATTCAATTCAATTCAAGCTTGTCCACACGGACAAAGGTGTCCCAGCACCATTAGTCCCACCTGTCCACGTTTGGTCCATATCCATCCAAACCTGTCCCATCCATGCATCTGTCTAAATGTTTCATAAATGTCGCAATAGTGCCTGCCTCAACTACCTCCTCGTTCCATCACCCACCACCCTTTGTATGAAAATGTTACCCCTCAGATTCCCATTAAATCTTTCCCCCCTCACATTAAACATACAGCATGTCCTGTGATTCTCGATTCCCCTACTCTGGGCGAGAGTCTCTATGTGTCTACCTGATCCATTCCCCTCATGATTTTGTACACCTCTATAAGGTGAAATTCAGTTAAATCAAATTACACATGAGTACAACAGGCAGTGCAAAAGAGAAAATAAACAGAGTGCAGAATATAGTGTTATTGCGAAAGAGAAAGTGCAGATTATAAAAAAAGTACGCAGTGCCACATCAAGGTGGATTGGAAGATTGGAAATTCTTCCTTAGCTTACGAGAGGGTTCTGACCCTGAGCTGTGATATGAAACTCCATCTACGGCAGAGGTTACAGCCACCTCTAGCAGTACCTAGTGCTTCAGGGAGGGACATCCTTCAGGGCTGAATCAAGGAACACACTCCTTCAAGGGACCAAATATTGGGTCTAGCGTAATGGATACTTCAATACGACATATTGAATTTCACTTCCTCTTTCTGTTGAATCATCTGACAATCAACAATCTCTTCACCAGATTTTAACTCAATGCTCTCAGCAGAGTTTCGTCAGAACTAAATCAGAGTCCGGCTATCGGCCTTTGCTGCAACTTATTCCCCCAAATCTCTTGCTCCCTGGCTCTTGTCCTCCACATTTGACACGTTCACAAGTTATAGGAGTAGAATTAGGCCATTCGACCCATCGAGTCTCCGCCATTCAATCATGGCTGATCTCTGCCACATAATCCATTTTCCTGCCTTCTCCATGTAACCCTTGACACCCGATCCAAATTATGGGCGGAAATCGCTTTTGAAACATGGGGGGGCACAATGAGGCCTGACATCTAGGAGAGGGGTCGGCAACCTTCGGCCCATGCGCCGGATCCAGCCTGGAACCCCAAATAATTCGGCCCGCAGACGTATTTTTTTCCAATTCATTTTCGTGACCTGGGAACTGCAGCCAGTCCCGGGGCAGGTGAGCAGACCTGAGTGCTACAGCCAGTCCTGGGGCAGGTGACCTGTGAACTGCAGGTCCTTTGGCCCACCGTGTCCGCGCCGACCAGCAATCACCCCGTACAATGCACCATCCGACACACTAGGGACAATTTACAATTTACCAAAGTACTTAACCTACAAACCTGCCCATCTTTGGAGTGTGGGGCAGGCGAGCTGACCTGGGACTGGCTGTAGTGCCCAGGTCACAAAACATTGGGGGGGGATTGTCCCCCACCTCTCAAAACATGGGGGGGACAGCCCCACCCCCCCACCCCCCAGGATTTCCACCCATGTACCAATCAAGAATTTGTCTGAAGAAGGGTTTCGGCCCGAAACGTTGCCTATTTCCTTCGCTCCATAGATGCTGCTGCACCCGCTGAGTTTCTACAGCATTTTTGTGTACCTACGAATTTGTCTATCTCTGCCTTAAAAAATATCCACTGACTTGGCCTCCACAGCCCTCTGTGGCAATGAGTTCCACAGATTAACTACCCTCTGACTAAAGAAGTTCCTCCTCACCTCCTTTTAAAAGAACGCCTTTTAATTCTGAGGCTCTGTCCTCATCCACTCTATCTATCCCTTACATTATTCTGTTAGTTTCAATGAGGTCCCCCTTCAACCTTTTAAACTCCAGTGAGTAGAGGCCCAGTGCTGTCAAACGCTCATCATATGATATCCACTCATTCCTGGGATCATTCCTGTAAACCTCCTCTGGACCCTCTCCATCACATCCTTCCTCAGATATGGGGCCCAAATTTGCTCACAGTACTCCAATGTGGCCTGAGCAGCTGCTTATAAAGCCTCACCAAGGTGTCTTCTTCATATCGATATGGTAGGCAGTCTGAACCTTTCCCCCAACTTACCTGAGGGCATTGGTTATCAGGTGAGAGGGGCACCGTGCAAAAGATATGTGCATGGCAAGATCTCTACATGGTGACTGCTTGCAACTCACTACCAGGGGTGGTGGGTGAGGTAGATACACTAGTGGCATTTGACAAGCTTTTGGATGGGCACATGGATATGCACAGGATGGAGGTACATGGATTATGTACAGGTAGATAAAAGTTGGTCTTGGCATCTTGCCATGCTCAGGACAGACATTGTGGGCCGAAGGGCCTGTTCCTGTGCTGTACCTTTCTATGATCTATATTCATGTGTGCAGCTGGGCATCTGGAAGTTATGTTTTTATAGCTCCTCTAATATCCCAAAGCGATACAGTGATACGATACAATAGAACTGTATTTATCCCAGGAGGGAAATTGATCTGCCAACAGTCATAAAAACACAAAATACATGAAACATGAAATTAAAGTGATGAGTGGAAAGGATTGGGGGTGTGCAAAGATTGGGGAGGGGGGGAGTCAGCCTCAGTCTACCCCACGACAGAAGGGAGAAGAGTTGTACAGTTTGATAGCCACAGGGAAGAAGGATCTCCTGTGGCGTTCTGTCCTGCATCTTGGTGGAACCAGTCTGTTGTTGAAGATGCTCCTCAGGTTGACCAGTGTGTCATGGAGGGGGTGTGCTGTATTGTCCAAGATGGTCCACAGTTTGAGGAGCATCCTTCCCTCCAGAACCTCCCATTAATCCAACTCCGCCCCCAGGACGGAGCCAGCCTTCCTGATGAGTTTGTCGATCCTACTGGTGTCCGGGGCCTTTGCCCTACTGCCCCAGCACACGGCGGCGAAGATGATGGCACTGGCTACCACCGATTGGTGGAACATCTGCAGCATCTTACTGCAGAAGTTGAAGGAGGAGAGCCTCCTCAAAAAGTACAGCCGGCTGTGTCTTCCTCAGCGTTCCTGGACCTGTCCAGGTACACTCCAAGGTATTTGTACTCCCTGGTAAACTGCACATCCACACCATTGATGGAGACAGGGGATAGGGGTGTTCCTCTCCTCCTAAAGTCCACCACTAACTCCCTTGTGGGACCCTATATGACAAATTGCAGAGGCTGTTCCTGGTGCACTCCATTGACCAGCAACCTAAATGTGATGAATGGTTTCTGCAGTACGTTTAACCAGCGGAATATAAAGTTCCTTTCTCATGTCATTTCTTTGACCAGATGTTTCCAGCTGATGGAAAGTGCCAACATCAGTTGGGCAATTATAACGTATAAGCAGGATATTCAACCAGGAGTGCATCACAACCGCCTATAAATCATGGATGTTATTATCAAGGCCAACATGTTTATACTCTCCAGGCTGTCTCAGAACGCCAGTGACCCAGGTTCGATCCAAACCTCAGGTGTTATCTGTGTGGAATTTGCTCGTTCTCCTTGTGACTGTGAGGGTTTCTCCTGTGTGACCCAGTCTCCTCCCACGTCCCAAGGATGCGCAGGTTGGTGGGTTAATCGGCCAGTGTGTGAATTACACCTGGTTTAGTTGAGTTTGGAGATATAGCTTGGAAACAGGCCCTTGGGCCCGCCGAGCCCACGCCGGCCATTGATCATGCTTGTTCTATGTGATTCCACTTACTCATCCACTCCCTACATACGCGGGGCAATGAAGAGAAGCCTATTAACCTGCAGACCCACACGTCTTTGGGATGTGGGAGGCAACTGGAGCACCCAGAGTAAACTCACGCAGTGACAGGGAGAACATGCGAACTCCACACAGACAACACCAGAGGTTAGGCTCTCTAGCACTGTGAGGCAACAGCTCTACTGCTGCACCCATGGCGTGCAGCTCAGTGGTGGATTCTGGAGAGGGAAAATAAAAAAGGAGAACGGTGTAGGAGTAATGTGTATGGATGATGGTGGGCACAGACTCGATGGGCCGAAGGGCCTGTTTTCTTGTTGCATCCCTCTGTGACTATAACGATGTAGGATGAACAAATGACCGTCTATGTATCGCTGAGATTGTGAGCTGGTGTTGTTTTGCTGGAGCTAATTCTGCTACATGGCTGCTGCATTCACACTTCTTTATGTTCCATGGTGTGAACATTCATCCCTTCGTGCCTCTGATCTTAGGTTAATTTGCGCAGTGGCACAGCTGATGGAGTCGTTGCCTCACAGCGCAAGAAACCCGGGTTCAATCCTGACCTCGGACACTCTCTGAGTGGAGTTTGCACTTTCTCCCTGTGACTGCAGGGATTTCCTTCCAGGGATGTGCTCCGGTTTCCTCCCACATCCCAGAGAGGCGCGGGTTGCCAGGTTAATTGGCCCCAGTGAATTACCCCCATTATGGGCGAGTGTTAGAATTTGGGGTGGGGAGGGGGGTGGAGGGGCAGGGAGTGGCTGGGAATGTGGGAAGAAGAGAAGGAGATGAGTGTAAGTGATGGCAAGTGGCGACTTGGTGGGCCGAAGGGCCAGTTTCCATGCTATGTGGCTCTATGACTCTGTGAAGTTATATAGATCAGTTTGGGTAAGGATCACACTTGGGTAAGGAATAACCTTAATCAGAAGGTTAACTTCCTTCTCTGAAAGACATTAATGAATCAGACGGGATTTCCAGGAATCCAGCTGTCTTTTAAGTCCAGGTTTATTACAATGGGGAAGTTGTTGCCGAATTAGTCTCCTGCCTTCAATGAGTCTGCTGAGAAGGAATTTATTTAGCCAGAGGGTGGTGAATCTGTGGAATTCATAGCCACAGACGACAGTGGAGGCCAAGTGAATGGGTATTTTTAAAGTACAGATTGGTAGGCTCTTGATTAGTAAGGGTGTCAAAAGTTACGGGGAGATGGCAGGAGAATGGGGTTGGAAAAATAGAGCAGCCATGATCAAATGGCAGAGCATACTCAATGGGCCCAAAATGGGCTAATTTTGCTCCTATGTGTTATGCACGTATGAACATGATATCTGGATCGCTGGAGAGCAGTCATCTTCGATCCTATTCTAGATTGCCGAAGCAGCACGAGTTTCCATTCTAAACCCAACAACGCATTTTAAATTGCGATCCCTGCCCTGGCTTACTGCACAGTGCAGGATTGCAGCATCTCACATTGATTCACCCCCCACCCCCCACAATTGTCATCGAGGGACACCTTGAAGGTAGATTTTGTGCAGTGATTGAGCCATCTTGGACTAAATACCCTTAGCAACAGGAAGCTAGCACTTTCGTTTATCAAGGCCTGGCATCTGATCCACTAACCGCAGCCAAGTCCAGCTTGTTATTTTTGTCAGCGTTTCTATGCCTGAGGTGCTTCAGTCGGAGAGTCCGGCGCAGAGTGCCAGGGAGAACAGTGCGTTTGTGTGCTAAGGCGGCTAATTTCTGGTGTGTGAAAAGCAGGGGAGCTGAAATGAATGGAGAAGGCGGAACGGCGAACAACATGTTGTTTTGTGTCTCATCTCGCTGGCTGTCAGTCTGCCGTCCTGGAGCCCCCTTTCACATCTTGCTCCAGGCCGCTGTGAGTCCAAAACGCCAACTATGATTAGCGGCGCGTATTTATGAAGTGTTGAGGGAGGGGTCGGAGCCTCCGCTGGCAAGTGATCCATCTGGAAGATGTGAGGGGGTGAAGTGTGGGATGAGCGGAGGAGGGGCCTGGGCCTGCCTTGACCTCATGAGCACAGACCAAGGCTGCCTAATTGGGCTCCATCTTACAAGGAGGGAGTGCAATTATAGTGCTGCTGATGGACTTAATGGTGTCGGAGAGTGAATGCCCGCTGAGATACCTGTTGGTTATTGGCCTACAAGACAATTTGGAACATAAACCTAGAGTTGGCGGCACTCCCTCGGGGAATCAACGAGTTGTGTTAGTTAAAAAAGCATATTAATAACATCACTTCTTTTTCTTTTCATACAGTGCTGCATGTAATAATCCTTGTTGGGGGCCAAATTAAGTACTTTGCCAGGATGTCATTTGTAATCAAAGAGGCAAAGAATTCCTTGAAAGAATGAGACTCCGGTGGGAGATTCTGACGGAGTTCCCGTTTGCTTTGTGAAATCCATCTTATTAATAGACAACCTGGAGCTCTATGGAGTCGTAAAGTACAGACCTGGCTTTCGGATGTTAAGCTTGCTCGACGTAGGTTGGCGGGGAACGTAGAAACATAGAAAATAGGTGCAGGAGGAGGCCATTCGGCCCTTCGAGCCAGCACGGCCATTCAACATGATCATGGGTGATCATCCAAAATCAGTATCCCGTTCCTGCTTTCTCCCCATATCCCTTGTTTCCGTTAGCCCTAAGAGCTATATACAACTTTCTCTTGGGAAATAGGGAAATTTTTTCCTGCATCCAGCCTGTCCAAGCCCTTAGAAAATTCATACGAGGAGGGCCATGGATAATTGTCTGGCCAGTGTCATCCTGAATAGTTCACGAGAGAGATGGCTGGAGCAATTGTGAGGCGCCAACCCGTCAGAGTCAATAGGCAGATCTCTCTCCCACCATGGGAACAGAGGGAGCCATAATCAATGTACAGTGCTTCTAACCTCATCTACTGCATCCGTTGTTCTCAGAGTGGGCTCCTACACATCGGCGAGACCAAGCGCAGACTAGGCGATCGTTTCGCTGAACACCTGCGCTCAGTCCGCCTTGATCTATGTGATCTATCGGTTGCCAATTCCCCCTCCCATTCCCACACTGACCTTTCTGTCCTGGGCCTCCTCCACTGTCTGAGTGAAGCCCAGTGCAAATTGGAGGAACAGCACCTCATATTTTGCTAGAGTAGCTTACACCCCAGCGGTGTGAACATTGACTTGTCTAACTTCAAATAGCCATGCGTTCCCTCGCTCTCCATCTCTCCCCCACCCTAGTCATCCAGCTAGCTCCACTGTTTGCATCCATATATTCCTTCGTTATCACCTCCTCAACAGACAACAATGGACCATTGTGGGCTCCTTTCCTTGGTCATCGGAGCTGGCTCTGATTGTTCTGAATCTTTTCATGCCTATAGTTTCCCTCTCCCTTGACTCTCAGTGTGAAGAAGGGTCTCGACCCGAAACGTCACCTATCCTTCTCTCCGAGGATGCTGCCTGACCCGCTGAGTTACTCCAGCATTTTGTGTCTAGCAATGGATGATTGTCAAGACGAACAGTTCACGAGAGAGACGGCTGGACACTAACCCGTCAGCAGGGCACTTGAAATGAAGCAGATCTCTCTCCCACCCTGAGAGCAGAGGGTGCTGGAATGAAAGTGAAGTGCTTGAATGAAGCCTTGGATGGATCGTGTAACCAGTTGAGAGATTATGCCCGGCAAGCATAATGAATATAACTTACCGAATAGTGAAAGGCTTGGATAGAGTTGATGTGGGGAGACTGTTTCCACTAGTGGGAGAATCTAGGACTAGAGGTCATAGCCTCAGAATTAAAGGATGTTCCTTTAGGAAGGAGATGAGGAGGAATTTCTTTAGTCAGTGGGTGGTGAATCTGTGGAATTCTTTGCCACAGAAGGCTGTGGAGGCCACGTCAATGGATATTTTTAAGGCAGAGATAGGTAGATTTTTGATTAGTATGGGTGTCAGGGCTATGGGGAGAAGGCAGGCGAATGGGGTTAGGAGGGAGAGATAGATCAGCCATGATTGAATGGCGGAGGAGACTTGATGGGCCGAATAGCCTAATTCTGTTCTGATCAGTTATGACCTTATGAATGCAATAACCCAGGGAGACAATGCTTAGGTTGTTTCAGGTGTAGGGTAAAGGTGAGGGGGATTGTACTTCTACAGGGAGTGCAGAATAGGAGGTGACAAGGAGGGAGCGCATTCACTGGCAAGAGAATATAAAGAGAAAACTCTCTCTGGAGGAAGAGACAGCGTTAACATTTTAGACTGATGAACTTTCTTCAGAGTTGAGAAAACAGGCAAAACACAAAATCTAGGGAGGGAATGTGACCCTTCTTTAGACTGATAAGAGTAAGGGGGAGAAAGCTGAAAAAGAGGACAAAACGAAGACGGGTCTTTGATCTGAAATGTAACCTGCCTGACCTGCTGAGTATTTCTTGCATCAGTCTGAAGAAGGGTTTCGGCCCGAAACGTTGCCTATTTCCTTCGCACCCGCTGAGTTTCTCCAGCATTTTTGTGTACCTTCGATTTTCCCGCATCTGCAGTTCCTTCTTAAACACGTGTATTTCTTGCATTTTCTGTCCTCTTTCAGATTTGCAAGACCTGGGGAGGGGGGATCGGTGTGGGGGGAGGAGTTTTTTTAATCAACACCATTGGGTTGGTGAATCCATTGGGTTGGTGAATGCAAGCAACTGTGGAAATGAAAGAAATAGCTTCCCTTTCCCCTCGACTCCGTGAGGTTGAGGGAATTTTATTCCACGCTCCCCACCAAGCTGACAGTGCTCAAACAGTGGGGCTCTCCTGTGCGGTGAAGGAGTCATTGTGTACCGCGCTCCATGACAACTCCGTCACCCTCAGATACTGAATCCTACCGGCGGACATGAACCGCACTAGAAAATGCTGAGGCTGATATCAGGAAAATCCATGGAGCTCAGGCTCGTGTGGCTTTGGCCAGCGAAGGGAGAAGTCGAGGAACTGATCTGTCTCGTGCAATCTCAGAATGCACCCAACCGCTGACAGCCACTGACGCATTTTTTACCGCAGTCACTGCAATAGTGCTGGAGACCCAGCTGCCAGAGCAGTGCAGCTTGACGCAATAGACTGCCAATCTGACCATAGAGCACATCACCTGCATTTAGGAAAGATCCTGGATACTCTGCGGAGAGGTTACCATCTTTGCCCTGGAGTCTGTAGGAAGGAACTGCAGATGTTGGTTTAAATCTAAGCTGGACACAAGATGAAGAAGCGTCTCGAACCGAAACGTTACCCATTCCTTCTCTCCAGAGATGCCGCCTGGCCCGCTGAGTTACTCCAGCATTTTGTGTCTATCTTGCCCTGGAGTCTGCCTGAGGGAGTGGCTGCGGCCTTTTGTTAATGCTCCGTTATTTACTGCAAAGGCCATGCTCTCTGGTATTGATAGAATTTGACACCAGGCCACATACAAAGGACAATAGCTTGCCGGAAGGAAGATTGGATCTTTGGTAATGAATGGCCATGCAAAAATATGCATCAGACGACCAATATTTCACAAAGGGTATCCTCCCCAGTCTTATTTCAATGTATTATGGAAATATGTACGAAATATGTAGGAAGGAACTGCAGATACTGGTTTAAACCAAAGATAGACACAAAATGCTGGAGTAACTCAGCAGGACAGGCAGCATCTCTGGAGAGAAGGAATGGGTGATGTTTTGGGTTGAGACCCTTCTTCAGACTAGTTAGGGAAAAGGGAAACGAGAGATATAGACAATGATGTAAAGAGATAAAGGACAATGAATGAAAGATATGCAAAATAAATAATGATGATAAAGGAAACAGGCCATTGTTAGCTGTTTGTTGGGTGAAAACGAGAAGCTGGTACGACTTGGTTGGGGGAGAGATAGAGAGAGACGGAATGCCGGGGTTATTTGAAGTTAGAGAAATCAATATTCATTGTTGCCCAAGCGAAATATGAGATGCTGTTCATCCAATTTCCATTTAGCCTCACTCTGACAATGGAGGAGACCGAGGACAGAAAGCTCTGTGTGGGAATGGGAAGTGTTCAGCAAACGGGAGATCAGGTAGGTTCAGGCGGACTGAAATCAGTGTAGAAACAAAGAACTGCAGATGCTGGTGTGCACCAAAGATAGACACAAATTGCAGGAGTTACTCAGTGGGACAGGCAGCATCAGGACAGACAGGCAGGATGGTTCGGGATCCTTGTTCAGACTGCCCGAAGTCTACTTCAGTCTGATGAAGGGTCCCGACCTGAAACATCACCCATCCTTTTTCTCCAGAGATGCTGCCTGACCCGCTGAGTTACTCCAGCACTTTGAGCCCGGCTCTGAGGTGTGAGCAGTAATCTGCTGCGTCAAACCCATGAGCCAATGGCACCTGGAGACACAGAGACTTACTCACATCTTGCCAAAGAGAGAGCTAGATAGGGCTCTTAAAGATAGCAGAGTCAGGGGATATGGGGAGAAGGCAGGAACGGGGTACTGATTGTGAATGATCAGCCATGATCACATTGATTGGTGGTGCTGGCTCGAAGGGCCGAATGGCCTACTCCTGCACCTATTGCCTCTTGTCTATTTTTGTCTATTTTGTCTACAATTTTTAAGTCTTGTGCACTAAAAAAAATTTGGACATTCATTTACAGAAGCACCAATTTACTATATTTTGGGAGATTTGTTGGTGATTGGAACATCGCTAGCAAGGCCAGCATTTATTGAATTGTTCCCCCCCCCCCACCCCCACAAAGTGAAAGCTACAACCAATGTCCCACAAGGTGTAAGGCTCAGATACAGGCCAGAGGCTGAGTGATATGTACTAGCTATATGGATAGGACTGGTTTAGAGGGATATGGGCCTAACACAGGCAGGTGAGACTAGTGTAGCTGGGACATGTTGGTCGGTGTGGGCAAGTTGGATCGAAGGGCCTGTTTCCACACTGTATCACTCTATGACGATATGATTCTGACATTCAGAGATTGCTAGCATTTTTTTTTTCTTTAGTCAGAGGGTGGTGAATCTGTGGAATTCTTTGCCACCAAAGGCTGTGGAGGCCCAGTTGGTGGATATTTTTAAGGCAGAGATAGATAGACTCTTGCTCAGAGGTTGTGGGGGAAGGCAGGCGAATGGTGTTAGGAGAGAGAGATAGGTCAGCCATGATTGAATGGAAGAGTAGACTTGATGGGCCGAATGGTCTTATTCTACTCCTATCACTTATGACCTTATGACCTTCTGACAACATGAGTTCCCAGATGCTTTGAGTGAAGCTTGCGCTTGTACTACGGTGGAGCAGCGGTAGAGTTGCTGCCTTACAGCGTTTGCAGCGCTGGAGACCCGGTTCGATCCCGACGACGGGTGTTGTCTATACGGAGTTTTACGTTCTCCCCGTGACCACGTGGGTTTTCTCCGAGATCTTCGGTTTCCTCCCAAACTCCAAAGACGTACAGGTTTGTAGGTTAATTTGCTTGGTAAATTTAAGAATTGTCCCTAGTGTGTGCAGGATAGTGTTAATGTGCGGGGATCACTGGTCGGTGAAGACTCGGTGGGCCGAAGGGACTGGCTGTATCTCTAAACTATTCTTAACTAATTACCACACATCTTGGGGCTTTATAAGTAACAGCGGGCAAATGCTAACTTTAGACTTTAGACTTTAGAGATCCAACAGGGAAATAGGCCCTTTGGCCCATCGAAGCCATGCTGGCCAGTGATTACCAGCAGTAATTGAATAGCCAGTGACTGGAGTCAGACCCCCGAGTTAGTACTGCAGAAACCCTGGTTGTTCTACTGGGTTATTGATGGCACTCTCCACGCTGGAGGGCTATCAGAGGCAGGCAGAACACACTCAGTCCTGTGTCTCCCTCTGATATACGATATCACGCCCATCCTGAATGATGAAAGGGAAGCGTCCGCGATCCAAGCGGGAGAATGAACAAGGCTCACATATTCCACGCAGTTTCAGAGAGTCATTATGCCCCCATCCTGCCCTTGCCGCTGATTTATTCCGTGTTAAGTCCAAATTACGTGAATCCTCCCCAGGGTCGGAGCAATTACGCGGCCCAACAAGGGACCTTTGTTGCCCGCTTCTGAGCGAGCTGGAACTTCTGTCGACATGTGCAACTATTTAAAATTCCTGCTGGAAGTTAAAAAATCGAAAACAGAAGAAGCTGAAGGGAAGGGGGAATGTGTCAGATCGGATGTGAGGTGAACCATTAACACCTCCACCATATGCAGGGTGCACTAGATGGCTCTTATTCCTGGTGACGCTCACTCCCAGTGTAGCTGCTCTCTCCGCACCTCCCCCTGGCAGTGTCTCCAGCAGATGCACTCATAGAAACATAGTCAATAGCTGCAGGAGTAGGCCATTCGGCCCTTCGAGCCAGCCATTCGACCCTTCGAGCCAGCCATTCGAGCCAGCCATTCAATATGATCATGGCTGATCGTCCAGAATCAGTACCCTGTTCCTGCTTTCTCCCCATACCCCTTGCTTCCGTTGGTCCTAAGGGCTAAATCTAACTCTCTCTTGAATACATCCGCTGTGGTGCAGATGCATCAGCTGAAGTTGTTACACGAGTGGATGAATATCACAACAAACTGTGCAACTGACTGAAAGAGTAATAGCCTTGTCCCACGGTACGAGTTCATTCCAAGAGCTCCCCCGAGTTAAAAAAAAATCAAACTCGTGGTAAGCACGGAGAATGAACGTAGCGGGTACGTCGGAGCTTGGGGACGTCTCTTAGCGGCTCGTAACGCTAACGGCAGGTACTCGGGAAGACTCGCTAACGGCAGGTAAGCACGGGAAGACTCGTGAAGATTTTTCAACATGATGAAAAATGTCCACGAGAGCCCCGAGTACCGACGAGTGGCCATTACCGTAAATCTCCGAGTTCGAATCAGGGCAAACTTGGGAGAGCTCTTGGAATGAACTCGTACCGTGGGACAGGGCTTTAAAGTTGAACATTTACAAGAGTCATTGCAGAGTTTAAATTCAGTGAAGTAATTAGATAAGTCCAGAAGAGTTCTGCCAGCCTTATTAATTAGACAAGAGACCATTTCTCATAGCGCCAGAGACCCGGGTTCGGTCCTGACTACGGGTGCTGTCAGTGAGTTTGTACGTTCTCCCCATAACCGTGTGGGTTTTCTCCGGATGCTCCGGTTTCCTCCCACACTCCAAAGACGTACAGGTTTGTAGGTTAATTGGCTTCGGTAAAGATTGTAAATTGTCCCTCGTGTGTGTAGGATAGTGTTAGTGTACGGGGATCGCTGGTCGGCACGGACTCGGTGTTTCCGCACTGTATCTCCAAACTGAACTAAACTAATAATCTAAAACATTCTCACCTTCCCTCTGGAAGAGTACTCTGGCTCAGTTCAGCTCTGTCAAAGTAAGATGCAACACAGAATCAGGCTCCGAGCCCAGAGACAAAGCACCACTTTTCACACTCAACCCACTGATCTCATTTTATGGATGATACAAGGGAGAACTGCATAGAATAGAGTCTTACAGCACGAAAATAGGCCCTTTGGCCCAACTAGTCCTTGCTGGCCCTGGTGACATCCTGAGCTGGTTCCGTTTGCCCACATTTGGCCCATTTCTCTCCAAACCTAGGTTGAAAAGGTTTTTTGATGGGCACACGGATACGCAGGGAATGGATGGATATGGATCACGTGCAGGCAGAGGAGATTAGTTTAACTTGCAATCATGTTCAAAAAGAGAGACAGAGAGAAAGAGAGAGAGAGAGAGAGAGAGAGAGAGAGAGAGAGAGAGAGAGACAGAGAGAGAGACAGAGAGAGAGACAGAGAGAGAGACAGAGAGAGAGACAGAGAGAGAGACAGAGAGAGAGACAGAGAGAGAGACAGAGAGAGAGACAGAGAGAGAGACAGAGAGAGAGACAGAGAGAGAGACAGAGAGAGAGACAGAGAGAGAGACAGAGAGAGAGACAGAGAGAGAGACAGAGAGAGAGACAGAGAGAGAGACAGAGAGAGAGACAGAGAGAGAGACAGAGAGAGAGACAGAGAGAGAGACAGAGAGAGAGACAGAGAGAGAGACAGAGAGAGAGACAGAGAGAGAGACAGAGAGAGAGACAGAGAGAGAGACAGAGAGAGAGACAGAGAGAGAGACAGAGAGAGAGACAGAGAGAGAGACAGAGAGAGAGACAGAGAGAGAGACAGAGAGAGAGACAGAGAGAGAGACAGAGAGAGAGAGAGACAGAGAGACAGAGAGACAGAGAGACAGAGAGACAGAGACAGAGACAGAGACAGAGACAGAGACAGAGAGAGAGAGAGAGAGAGAGAGAGAGAGAGAGAGAGAGGGAGAGGGAGAGGGAGAGGGAGAGGGAGAGGGAGAGGGAGAGGAGAGAGAGAGAGAGAGAGAGAGAGAGAGAGAGAGAGAGAGAGAGAGAGAGAGAGAGAGAGAGAGAGAGAGAGAGAGAGAGAGAGAGAGAGAGAGAGATAAAAATAGATAAATAAATAAATAAATAATATGGGGAGATGGGACAACTGATGGGGCAATAACTCTGAACATGAAAGCTTGTTGCACCTCAGCTTGAACTGACAACTGCTGTGACCAGGACCACAAGATATTGCAGAGGGTTGTGAATGCAGCCCAGTCCATTGCACAAACCAACCAATTCCATTTATACTTCATGCTGCCTCGGGAAAGCAGCCGACATAATTAATGACCACTCACACCCCAGTTATTCCCTCTAACTCCGTCTCCTCTCAGGCAGGTGATGCAAAACTTGACAGCACGTACCACCAGCTTCTTCCCTGCTGTCATCAGACTCTTGAATGGACCTCTCAGAGTTAAGGATGTATTCCTGATCTTCCAATCTACCTTGCTGCGGCCCTTGCACTTTTTTTTACTCTGCTCTTTTCTTGTAGCTCCAACACTTTTTTCTGCACTCTGTTTATTATCTCCTTTGTTCTGCCTGATGTACGCATGTGTGGTACGATTTGGCTGGACAGCACGTGAAACAAAGCTTTTCACCATGTCTCATTACACGTGACAATGACAAGCAACAAGCCAATACTCTGAAAACCAGCATAGTTCGATGGCTCCTATTTCGTGAGGAAATGTAAGAATTGCTTATCAGTTACACAAGGGAATAAGGCTCCAGTCTAACTGTTTAGTTTAGTTTAGTTTATTGTCACGAGTACCAAGGTACAGTGAAAAGCTTTTGTTGCGTGCTATCCAGTCAGTGGTAAGACAATACATGATTACATTCACAGTCTACAGATACATGATAAGGGAATACCGTTGAGTGCAAGATAAAGTCAGTAAAGTCCGTTCAAAGATAGTCTGAGGGTCACCAAAGAGGTAGATAGTAGTTCAGCACTGCTCTCTGGTTGTGGTAGGATGGTTGAGTTGCCTGTTAACAGCTGGGAAGAAACTGCCCCTGAATCTGGAGGTGTGCGTTTTCACACTTCTATACCTTTTGCCTGATGGGAGAGGGGAGAAGAGGGAGTGGGCAGGGTGCGACTCATCCTTGATTATGCTGCTGGCCTTGCTGAGGCAGCGTGAGGTATAAATGGAGTCAATGGAAGGGAGGTTGGTTTGTGTGTTGGTCTGGGCTGCGTCCACGATTCACTGCAATTTCTTGCGGTGTTGGACGGGGCTATTCCCCAACCATGCTGTGATGCACCACGATAAAATGCTTCCTGTGGCGCATCGGTAGAAATTGGTGAGAGTTGGTCAAAAGGTCATAAGAGATAGGAGCAGAATTAGGCCATTTGGCCCATCATGTCTGCTCCGCCATTCAATCATGGCTGATCTATCTCTCCCTCCTAACCCCATTCTCCTTCCTTCTCCTCATAACCCCTGACACCCGTACGAATCAAGAATCTATCTATTTCTGCCTTGAAAATATCCACTGACTTGGCCTCCGCAGCCTTCTGAGGCAAAGAACTCCACAGATTCACCACCCTCTGACTAAAGAAATTCCTTCTCACCTCCTTCCTAAAGGAACGTCCTTTTAAATCTGAGGCTATGACTAGTGCTGGGCTGGTCACACCATTGTTCCACCTTTATGCACATACTGAGCCTTTGCTCAAAGGCATCAAGGCTACTTACCTTGTACAAACAGGATATGGAACACCATTCAATGCTGGGAAGATGCAAGGGGCGTGAGAAGGGGTCTCCCCAGCAGCCAGCCAGCAGCCAGCCTCATGCTGTTCCGGCCCCACGATTATTTCAGCGGCAGTGAATCAGCCCGTTTAAAGATCGGATGGTTTCATCGTGATTCCTGTAATCTGCAAATAGGAATAGCTGGCTTGTAAATCATAGCCCAGTCACTCGCTCAGGAATGTGACACAAGGCAAAAAAGAACATGAGATGTAAATGAAAAACACATTCAACACTTCAACATCTGGTGCAGTCCATACGCAAACAGCGAAGGCCGTATCCATATACTTAATGCCTGGATTTTTTTGCCTTGAGTTGCAGATTTCCACAGCAAATGTGAATCTCCTCCAAGTTCACACCATAAGCAGTTTCCATATTTTGCTCCTCTTTTTCCCTCTACTTCAAACCCCACCTCCTCTTTATCTGGAGCATAAAGACCACGCCTATTCAATCCTTCAACATAACGTTCCCAATGTCTGTATCGAACATGCTGACAAGGTCAACTCTTACCTACCTGCATCAAATCCATATCTCTCCTGATATGTGACTAACCTCGTAAAAGCCACTATGGTATCTGTCTCCACCACCATCCCGTGCAGCATAAACCAGGGGCTCACCACACTGTGTGTTAAAACATTTGTCCTGCGCTTCCCTTTTCAACTTTGGCCCTCTCACCTTCAATCATTGTCCTCTCTAGTATTTGGTATTTTCATCTTGGGGAAAAAAAAGGTTCCTGATCATTGCTGATGGTAGAGCAGAACTCCAAGTAAAGTCAAATCAAGTCAAGTTTTATTCGTCACATTGCACATAAAGTGCAGTTAAATGAATTTGCCAGCAGCGGTACAATGATAAAGAACGCACAATACACAATAAAAATGTAACACAAACATCCACCACAGTATTCATCACTGTGGTGGAAGGCACACAGTTTGGTCAGTCCTCCTCCATTTTCCCCCCGTGGTCGGGACCACAACCCTCCGCAGTCGACGCTGCGGGCGTCCAGATGTGCAGACAAGGTAAGTCCAGTTAAGTCCTGAATCGGTGCTTCCCCACCGGAGACCGCGGCTTCAAGATGGTGTAGGCCGCAGGCCGGCGGTCGATAATCTGGCTCACTCATTGATCCAGAGTGTGAGTTGTGGGGAGACGGTCTAGAGATAGAAAGGGAGAGGGGCTGGTATATGGACTGTGGCCCAGATACATGAGCACTTCGGACTCCGTCTCCACATCGTGGGTGGGTTTTACAGCCGGAATCAGGAACTGAATTATTGGTCTATTCCCTGATCCCTTTAAACTCACCGGGCTCATTAGAGATTTAGTGTAATGCTGTGTGACGTGTGAAAAAATTGAAATTAAAATGTATTCGGATATTAGATGTAACAAGCAAAAGTCTGGAAAATCTGCTAGTCTGCCACCACTGAAGCTTCAAAGATGCCAGATTATGGGCGTAGCATTGAGGTAACTGCACGGGTTTGGTATCACTCTAGTAATGTTTGAATCACTCCTCCACTGTCTGTGAATAGAGAGATGTTTGATGCATTGAGTTTCTTTACATTGGGAGTGTATGGAAACTGGGCTGGTCATTGAACTAAAGGGGTTGGAGAAACTCAGCGGGTGAGGCAGCATCTATGGAGCGAAGGAAATAGGTAACGTTTCGGGCCGAAACTTTGCCTATTTCTTTCGCTGCATAGATGCTGCCTTACCCGCTGAGTTTCTCCAGCATTTTTGTCTACCTTCGATTTTCCAGCATCTGCAGTTCCTTCTTGAACGAAAGGGGAATGGACCACAGAAAATCCAGACAATGGGAAGGGCTTAAGATGCTGGGATTCTTATAGTGGGAAGGCCAGGATAGAGTAGATGTGGAGAGGATGTTTCCACTAGTGGGAGAGTCTAGGACCAGAGGTCATAGCCTCGGAAATAAAGGACTTTATTTTAGAAAGGAGATGAGGAGGAATTTCTTTAGTCAGAGGGTGGTGAATCTGTGGCATTCTTTGCCACAGAAGGCTGTGGAGGCCAAGTCAATGCACATGTTTAAATTGGAGATTGACAGATTCTTGATTAGTGTGAGTGTCAGGGATTATGGGGAGAAGGCAGGAGAATGGGGTTAGGATGGAGAGATAGATCAGCCATGATTGAATGATGGAGTACACTTGATGGGCCGAATGGCCTCATTCTACTCCAACAACTTATGAACTTTATGACTTTGATTCATTGGAATCCTGACTTGTGCCTTGCGGATAGTGGAAAGACTTCTGTGTGTAAGGAGTTGAGTCACTTGCCACCACCCTCTGACCCGCACTTGAACTCACTCTCTGTGTGGATGGACCCAGTGCATCTCTCATCAAGAATAACCTCAGCATGTTGGGGGAGGACTGGGTGATGGATGACTGGAGAGGGCGTTGAGACTGTCTTTAGACAGAGGCAGTCCTTGCCGAACATGTCTGAAAGTCATACGTCACTTGTTTAGTTTAGTTTAGAGATACAGCGCAGAAACAGGCCCTTCGGCCCACCAAGTCCGTGCCGACCAGCCATCCCCGCACATTAACACTACCCTACACACACTCGGGACAATTTACATTTATACCAAGCCAATTCACCTACAAACCTGTACGTCTTTGGAGTGCGGGAGGAAAGGGAAGATCTCGCAGAAAACCCACGCACGACACGGGGAGATCGTACAAACTCCATGCAGACTGCACCCATAGTCAGACAATAGACAATAGGGGCAGGAGTAGGCCATTCGACCCTTCGAGCCAGCACCGCCATTCAATGTGATCAAACCCGGGTCTCCGGTGCTGTAAGGCAGCAACTCTACCACTGTGCCACCGTGTTGTACTTTGTGTTATCCAGGGCTTGCTGCATGCAGACAAAGAGCTGATTCACCTTCTGAGGAGATGCCAATGGCATTGGCCATTTTCAAATCATCAGCAAACATCCCCACCGTATGATGGAAGGAAGGATTGGATTGGTCTTGCACAAAGCCCGCACAGACCTGATGGGCCGAATGGCCTGATTGTACCGTGTAGTGGTGTTGTTGTTCTACTTTCCCCATCCTTTCACTCTTACAACGCCCCATCCACACTAAACCCTGCAATGCGTGAACAAGCATCTCTCATTTTCTTGACCATCCCTCTGTCATTGTAATTCCAGAAGGGAGTGGAGAAAGCCCTGAGGGTTGGTGAATCACCTCACAGGCAGCAGTGGTTAGATTGAACCATCAGGAGCTGCACCTTCCCATTCTTGGCAAGGTAGTCTTCCTCCCTCATACATTGCACTATTACTGTTATATATATATATATGTGTGTGTGTGTGTGTATATTTAGAACCTTTATATATAGAACTTATTTTTCTCATTTATAATATTGTTTACAGTGTACTATGTTCCCATATTCTGTTGTGCTGCAGCAAGTAAGAATTTCATTGTTCTAACTGGGACACATGACAATAAAACTCTCTTGACTATATTGACACAAGGAATAATAATGAGTTTGTTCGCATTGCGTGCAGTGGAACTAAAGACGCTGAAACTTAGAAGAAGCAAGGCAAGGAATAGCATGCATTCGGAGAGTGTGTCAACAGAAAGAGTTGTGGTATAACTGAGGCCCGTTAACTCGGCACAGCGGAGATTAGAGTCGGATTAAAGGACAAGGTATTTCAATTTGCAGTCTTCACTTCATGGGATCAGGTCCTGCTTTAGTACACAGAACTAATCAGTCTTGGGAGAAAGGAGAAAGGAGCAATGATACAGAATAAGCGAGGGCTTAACTGTATTTCTGTCCAGAGGAAGTAAATGCAGTGGGACCAGACATGTTTGCTCCTGCTGTGACCACCAACACATCTCTATCACAACCTAGGCATCGAGCCATAGGCACATGGAGTAAGGGGTAAAGAGCTGAATAGGAAGCAGGGATATGCAGTAGAGGACACAGAGTGCTGGAGTAACTCGGCAAGTCAGGCAGCATCTCTGGAAAACATGGATAGGTGATGTTTCGGGCTGAGACACTTCTTTAGACTGATTGTAGGGGGGGAGGGAGGTGGGGGGGGGGGGGAGTAGAGACTGGAAAATGTGAGAGGCAGTATAGAGTGTGGCAGATAATAAGTCAATGCAGGCGAGGGGGAATATTTGGCAGGCAGATGGTTTGAACAAATGCCAGAGATAGGAACAATAGATGTGAGACAGGTTTGAAGAGTTGCGGATTGTGAAGCCAGGGGGAGGAAAGTAGTGAGGAGGGAGAAATGGGTGGAAGTGAAGGTGGAGTCCAGGGAAGGGAAGGGGGGGGGAGGGGGGGTAAGGGTGTGTACAGGATATATACACGCTCTGCAGTTAAATTTGGCACCAACTCCATCTACAAGGTTAGAGATGACACCACTGTGGTGGGTTGGATCATTAACAATGATGAGATGTGGTACAGGAAGGTAAAAAGCTTAGTAACATGGTGTCAGGACAACAATCTTTCCCTCGATGTCAGCAAGATGAAGGAGCTAGTTATTGACTTCAGGAAGCACGGTGGAATACCTGCCCCAATCAACATCAATGGGGCCAAAGTGGAAATGGTTGAGAGCTTCCTTGGCATTAATATTAACAATGATTTATTGTGGACCAACCACATTGTAGTGACAACCAAAAATGCCCACCAGCATCTCTACCTCCCCAGGAGACTGAGGGAATTCTGCAAGTTTACAATGACTCTACAAACTTGCCTGAGGAAGCGTAGTGTCCGGTTTCATCACAGCTTGGTTTGCGATCTGCTCTGCCCAAGACCCCAAGAAATTACAGTGAGTTATGGATGCAGCCCAGTGCCTCGTACAGGCCAGACTACCCACCATTGGTTCCATCTACACACTGACTCGGGAAAGCAGCAAACACAACTCTTCTCATCATGATCATTCCTCCATCTCCCAGGCTCCTGTTGGGCAGAAGATAGAGAAGCTTGAAAGCACGCACCCACCAGACCCAGGAACATCTTTATGTCTCTCACTGGGTTTCTGAATGGTCCTTCAATAAGCTACGGTATAGTCTCAATTCTCCAAACTCCCTCATTGTGGACATTGGACTTTTTCTCTGGAACTGTAATGCTACAATGCTGAGAACTATATTCTGCGCTCTGTTATCTTTCTCTTCCCTCTACCTATTGTACATGTGTTTGGCTAGCATGTATTCAAATAATGCATGGACTAATTTGCCCAGATTGGGGGGAATCGAGGACCAGAGGATAGAGGTTTAAGGTGAAGGGGAAACGATTCAATAGGAATCTGAGGGGTAACTTTTTTCATACAAAGGGTGGTGGGTGTAAGGAATGAGCTGCCAGAGGAGGTAGTTGAGGCTGGGACTATTGCAACGTTTAAGAAACATTTGGACAGGTACATGGATAGGACAAGTTTGGAGGGATATGGACCAAACGCGGGCCGGTGGGACTAGTCTAGCTGGGACACGTTGGCCGGTGTGGGCAAGTTGGGCCAAAGGGCCTGTTTCCACACTGTATCACTCTATGACTCTAATTTGATTAGATAGCATGCAAACAATAGCTTTTCACTGTACCTCGGTACACATGACAATAATAAACCGAAACCTAAATTAGAAGAGAAAAATCGTAAATTAGCAGAGTGCAAAATTTGACCTTAGATGAACCATGAATTATAGAGGCAGAAGAAACAATGATGGCAGATTCACTTGTGAATCAGTCTGTGGTCATTCACACTGTGGGCAGCTTTGTTGTAGAGACTGACATGGTCAGTACAGACTGAAGATTACACTGGCATGGAGTGCCTTCTTGCTTGCTTTCCCAACCAATCTGGCTACAAAATGACAAACAGCCGGTGTAACAGTTTCCTCACCGTGTCAATCGTGGCCAAGCTCAGCACTCTCACTCGCGAGCCACGAGGTTGTGGGTTCGGATCCCACAGTGGAGATTCGTGTATGTTCAGGGCTGACTTTTCTGTACATTACTATGAGGGTGCTGCTGTGTTGGACAGCTGTTCCTGAGATGAAATATTGGACAGAAGCCCCATCGACATGCTTTTAATATCCTGTGACGCCTTCAAAGAACTGCAGGACCTGGTCAATGTTCATCCTTCACTCATAGTCGCTGAAATGCATTTTCAAGTTTCTACCACATTGCTGCTTGTGTGATGTATATTACATATTTTCTTGCATTAGACCAAGACCATTTAGCCTGTAAAGTCCATACCTTCTATCAGGGCATTTCCATCAGTCTCATTCCCCCATCTATGGTTGACTGAATTGCAATCTGGATGAGGGGGTATTAGCGGATAGCACGGTGGCACAACAGTAGAGAAGCTGCCCAACAGCGCCAGAGACCCAGGTTCAATCCTGACTACGGGTGCTATACGTATGGAGTTTGTGCCGTCTTCCCCGTGACCATGTGGGTTTTCTCTGGGTGCTCCGGTTTCCTGGCTTCATTAAAAATTGTAATTTGTCCTTAGTGTGTCATCATCGGCGGTCACTCAAAACGAGTATTGGGAGAACGCCTGTGCGTGACTTTGTTTAAAGTGGGGAGACTGGTGCACAGGCAGTCACCACACGGTCCTTGACAGATCTGGGTCAGGATCCAGTAGCATGGAGTCCAAGGCGACCGGAAACCCTTTTCTGCTGCGGCCTTCATCCGCCTTCGCAGCCGTTGTGACGCTCCACTAAGGTCAGCCATCGTCCTCCGCCTGTTCCACCGTTGAGGTCTTGGTTGGATTGCTCTTTGTCAGGGACCTGCCCCTCGACCTTACCGCCATGGGTGACCCTACCAGGAGCATCGCTCCAGACGGCATCGCTCTCAGGATCTCAGGTCCACACAAGCTTCTCCACCACGACAAGGTGACAATCCACGGAGAAACCCTAGTGTTAATGTTAATGTTAATGCTATCCTATCCTGTCCTATCCTATCCCATCCTATCCTATCCTATCCTAGTGGATAGTGTTCATGCACAGGGATCGCTGGTTGGTGCAGACTCGGTGGGCTGAAGCGCCTGTTTCCGTGCTGTATTTCTAAGCTAAATGTAACTAAGCTGCAAGGATAGATTGAACACACTTGGATTGTTTTCTCTGAAACACCTGAGGTTGAGGGGAGACCTGATAGAAATATATAAATGTATGAGAGGCATAGATTTGGTGGACATCAGAACCCTTTTCCCAGGGAAGAAATGTCAAAGACTAGAGGGCATAACTTTAACAAGAGAGGGGCAAACTGTAGAGGAGATGAGAGGAGCAAGTTTTTTGCACAAAGGGTACTGGGGGGCTGGAATGCACTGCCAGGGGTAATGCTGGAGGCAGATATGATAGTGGTGTTTAAAAGGCTTTTAGATAGGTCCTTGATATGCAGGGATTGTAGGTATATGGATCATGTGCAAGCAGATGAGATTAGTTTATCTTTGCATTATGTTTGGTCTAGCCATTTTGAGTCAAAGGGCCTATGCTGTACATTTTCTAGGTTCTATGCTCTATTTCACTACAACCTATTCTCTCTCACTTGCCCATCAACTTCCCCAATCAAGGAAAACTCAAGTACAATAGGTAGAGCAAAGGGGAAGATGGAGCATGCAGAAGATAGTGCTCAGCATTGAGGTCCATCGGTTCCATAGGCAAAGTCCAAAGGATGTTTCCACCAGTGGGAGAGTCTAGGACTAGAGGTCACAGCCTCAGAATTAAAGGACGTTCTTTTAGGAAGGAGATGAGGAGGAATTTCTTTAGTCAGAGGGTGGCGAATCTGCGGATTTGTTTGCCACAGAAGGCTGGGAGGCAAAGTCAGTGGATATACTTAAGGCAGAGATAGCTAGATTCTTGATTAGTACGGGTGTCAGATATTATAGGGAGAAGGTATGAGAATGGGGTTAGGAGGGTGAGTTAGATCAGCCATGATTGAATGGCGGAGTAGACTTGATGGGCCAAATGGCCTCATTCTCCTTCCTATCACTTATGATCTTATGATAATGTCCACAATGGGGTAGAGATGAATCAGACCTGAGCTCATGAAAGGACCGTTCAGAAGCCTGATAACAGAGGGGAAGATGCTGTTCCTGGGTCTGGGCACATTCAAGCTTCAGTGTCTTCTGCCCGATGGGAGCAGGGAGAAGAAGGAATGATCCGGGTGGGACAAGTCCTTGATGTTGTTGGCTGCCTTTCCGAGGCAGCGTGAAATGTAGATGAAGTCAATGATGGGACTTTGGTCTGTATGACGGACTGGGCTACATCCACAACTGGTGGAAGCAGATTGATTCCAGGAAGAAGGGTCTATCCAGAGACGCTGCCTGTCCCGCTGAGTTACTCCAGCATTTTGTGTCTATCTGAAGCAGATTGATTCCTAGGGTGTTGGGTTTGCTCTTTCCCACTGAAACATAGAACATTGAACAGTACAGGAGGCCCTTTGGCCCACAATGCCCGCTCCCATCATGATGCCAAGTTAAACTAATCTCCTCTGCCAGCGCATGATCCATATATCCCCCGTCCATGCATATCCATGTGGCAATCTAAAAGCTTCTTCAATGCCACTCTCGTATCGGCCTCCACTACCACACCTGGCTGCTCGTCCAACGCACCCACCATTCTCTGTGTTAACAACTTGCCCCACACATGACCTTTACACTTTGCCCCTCTTACTTTAAAGCAATGCTCTCTGGCCTTTGACCTTTCCAATCAGGTCAAATGGTTCTGTCGACCCTATCTATACCTCCCGTAATTTTACATATTTCCATATGGTAAAAAAATTCTTATGGGGCTTGACAGCATAGATGTGGAGTTGATGGTTCCCCGGGCTAGAGGGTGTGAGCTATAGGGAGAGATTGAGCAGGCTGGGCCTCTATTCCCTGGAGCGCAGGAGGACAATGGGTGATCTTATAGATGTGTATAAAATCATGAGAGGATTAGATCAGGTAGATGCACAGAGTCTCTTGCCCAGGTGAATCGAGGACCAGAGGACATAGGTTTAAGGTGAAGGGGAAAAGATTAAATAGGAATCTGAGGGTGTAACTTTTTTCACACAGAGGGTGGTTGGTGTATGGAACAAGCTGCCAGAGGAGGTAGTTGAGGCAGGGACTATTGCAACATTTAAGAAACAGTTAGGCAGGTACATGGATAGGACAGGTTTGGAGGGATATGGACCAAGCACAGGCAGGTGGGATGAGTGTAGCTGGGACATGTTGGCCGGTGTGGACAAGTTGGCCAGTGTGGACAAGTTGGCCTGTTTCCACACTGTATCACTCTATGACTCGTGTAGCTGGGACATGTTGGCCGGTGTGGACAAGTTGGCCGGTGTGGACATGTTGGCCGGTGTGGACAAGTTGGCCGGTGTGGACAAGTTGGCCTGTTTCCACACTGTATCACTCTATGACTAGTGTAGCTGGGAAATGTTGGCCGGTGTGGACATGTTGGCCGGTGTGGACATGTTGGCCGGTGTGGACATGTTGGCTGGTGTGGACATGTTGGCAGGTGTGGACATGTTGGCCGGTGTGGACATGTTGGCTGGTGTGGACATGTTGGCCGGTGTGGACATGTTGGCCAGTTACCATACTGTATCATTCTATGACTCCACGGCTAGGTTGTCCAGAACCGGGTGGCAGTCTCAAAATAAGAGCTCGGGTATTCAGTACCGAGATCAGGGCAGAAAGTAACAGACCAACTCCATTTATAGTTTCGTCCAGCTTAATAACGCAAGAAAATAAAAGGAGAAGTAGGCCATTGAGCCCTCAAAACTACCCTGCTATTCAATATCATCTTGGTTGATCAGTTCAGATCTCACCTCCTCCTCTGTGAATAAATCCCTAAGGTCTGACCAGGTTTATCCTCAGATGTTGTGGGAAGCAAGGGAAGAAATTGCCATACCACCGACGGAGATATTTGTATCCTCATTCAACCAGAAGACTAGAGGGTGGCTAACATTGTGGTTTTATTTACGAAGGGCTGCAAGGACAAGCCAGGGAGCTACAGGCCAGTGAGCCAGACGTCAGTAATGGCAAAGTTTGTGTAGCGGATTCTGAGAGACAGGATCTACATGCATTTGAAAAGGCAAAGTCTTAAAGACATTAAGAGTCACCATGGCTTTGTGCTTGAGATATTGTGTCTCAGAAATTTGATTGAGTTTTTGAAGCGGCAACCAAGCAGATTGTGGAGGTAGTGTGGCAGACATTGTTCGCGAGTACTTTAGCAAAGCCTTTGATAAGGTCCCGTGAGGTAACCTGGACTAGAAAGTGGGGTCACAAGGATCCAGGGTGAGCTGGCTTATTGATGCAACATGGTCTTCCAAAGATAGACACAAAGTGGGTCAGGCAGCATCTCTGGAGGAAAATGGATGGGTGACGTTTCGGGTCGGGACCCTCCTTCTGACTTGTACTCTGCTCTTCAATGCTCTGATCAATGAAAGCAAGCACACCATACACCTTCTTTACTACTCTTACTTAACCTTGTAGCTACATTCAGAGAGCTATGGACTTAAACCCCAAAGAATCATCTGCACATCAACGCTCTTAAGGGCTCTGCCATTGACTGTATACTTTCCCTTTACATTCGATCTCTGAAAGTGCAACACTTTGCATTTGCTTGGATTAAACTCCATCTGCCATTTCTCTGCCCGTATCTGTAACGGTTGCAACATCTATCGCCATTCCCATCCACGTCCTCATCTTCCGTCCAGGTTTATTGCCAGCTTTCCCTGAGAGAGTGGGAGACCTCCGATCAGTGGGAGTCTGCCCAGACCCATTTCTGGCCAAAGCCCATGTCCTCAAACCTAATTCTGCTTGTGGGGTTGGGGGGGGGGGGTTATGGGATGTGGTCATTCCACGTAAACGTGTGGTTCCACTCTTAATTTCAGTCACATATTTGCTGAGTGCCCTCTGGGCCTGGAGCTCCAGATTATGTGTTGGTTTGTGGTTGTTTTCAAACTCAGCCGAAAGAGGCAGCCTAAAGACCACCCAAATAACGTTGTTCCTCAGGCCTGGTCTTAATGACCTGTATCTGGCAATTGAAATGGCAGCGGGTCTGTTTGTGTTTGGCTTCATTATACAGTAAAATATGGCAGCAGCCTCTGGTGTACGTACACACTGAAATCCATAGGTTGGTCTCAGCAATTCCCTGATGCTGCACATAGAGTGTTATTTTGCACCCCTCCCATGCATTCAATAGAGTCAGTGAACTGACATAAACTTCATGTATCATGAATTATTCCATGGTTACAATCCTCTGTGTGGCATGCGAGTGAGTTTACATTGATATTCACAGTTGCCACTTCAGCAGAATCATCTCTGCCAGCTCTGGAAAATTAATTTCCTGGGTGTGAAATGACATTTTCTCAGATAGAGGGGTGCCATAGTGTAGTGGTTAAGTTAATAGCTTTGCAGCTGGATTTCTGGACCGTTGATCTCGGGACCTGGGTTAAAATCCCACTGTGGCAGCTGAAAGATTTCAAATTCAAGTAATTAAATAAAACTGGAACGGAAAGTGATATAGGTTATGTCAGCAGTGATAACCATCAAACACTTGTAAAAAAAACTCATCCTGTTCATTAACGTCATTCAAAGAAGGTAAGAAAATCTGGTGCACTAACCCTGTTTTGTCTAAAATGTGATTCCAGACCAACTAATGTGGTTGACACTGTACAGCCTCCTCAGTTCAAGACTAGTAACAATGAATAAGAAATGCTGGCATTGTCAGGGATGGGCAATAAATGCTGGCATTGCCGGGATGGGCAATAAATGCTGGCATTGCCGGGATGGACAATAAATGCTGGCATTGCCGGGATGGGCAATAAATGCTGGCATTGCCGGGATGGACAATAAATGCTGGCATTGTCAGGGATGGGCAATAAATGCTGGCATTGCCGGGATGGACAATAAATGCTGGCATTGCCGGGTTGGGCAATAAATGCTGGCATTGCCGGGATGGGCAATAAATGCTGGCATTGTCAGGGATGGGCAATAAATGCTGGCATTGTCAGGGATGGGCAATAAATGCTGGCATTGCCGGGTTGGGCAATAAATGCTGGCATTGCCGGGATGGACAATAAATGCTGGCATTGTCAGGGATGGACAATAAATGCTGGCATTGTCAGGGATGGGCAATAAATGCTGGCATTGTCAGGGATGGGCAATAAATGCTGGCATTGCCGGGATGGACAATAAATGCTCGCATTGCCGGGTTGGGCAATAAATGCTGTCATTGCCGGGATGGACAATAAATGCTGGCATTAACGGTACAATCAATCACGTTTAAAAAAATAAATAAAGCAGATTGTTTCTATTTGTCAAAGATTTGTCAATGTAGACATTGGAAGACCAAATCACCACCATTCTTCACAAACCTGTACTACCACCTCTCCAGGCAGCATCAACCACTATCCATCCAATATATTATGACACACATCTCTTTTACACTCTTCCCTCTTACCTTAAAGCTAAGCCCTCGAGCCTTTGACACCCTCAGGAAAAGGTTCTAACTATCTGCCCCATCTATGCCTCTCATAATTTGATAAACTTCTGTCAGGTTTCCCCTCAACCTCTGATGCTCCAGAAAAAACGATCCACACTAGACCATCCTGTCCTAATAGTGAATCCCTCTAATCCAGGCAGCATTTTGGTGAATCTCTTCTGCACCCTCTCCAAAGTTACACGGTCATAAGTGATAGGAGCAGAATTATGCCATTCGGCCCATCAAGTCTACTCCGCCATTTAATCATGGCTGATCTATCTCTCCCTCCTAACCCCATAACAAGAGGAGTTGAGTATAGGAACAAAGAGGTCCTTCTGCAGTTGTACAGAGCCCTAGTGAGACCACACCTGGAGTATTGTGTGCAGCTTTGGTCTCCAAATTTGAGGAAGGACATTCTTGCTATTGAGGGAGTACAGCGTAGGTTCACAAGGTTAATTCCCGGGATGGCAAGACTGTCATATGCTGAGAGAATGGAGCGCCTGGGCTTGTACACTCTGGAATTTAGAAGGATGAGAGGGGATCTTATTGAAACATATAAGATGAAAAGGGTTTGGACACACTAGAGGCAGGAAACATGTTCCTGACATTGGAGGAGTCCAGAACCAGGGAACACATTTTAAGAATAAGGGGTAAGCCATTTAGAACGGAAATGAGGAAACACTTTTTCACACAGAGAGTTGTGAGTCTGTGGAATTCTCTGCCTCAGAGGGCAGTGGAGGCCGGTTCTCTGGATACTTTCAAGAGAGAGCTAGATAGGGCTCTTAAAGATAGCGGAGTCAGGGAATATGAGGAGAAGGCAGGAACGGGGTACTGATTGAGGATGATCAGCCATGATCACATTGAATGACGGTGCTGGCTCGAAGGGCCGAATGGCCTACTCCTGCACCTATTGTCTATTGTCTCTCCTGCCTTCTCCCCATAACCCCTAACATCCGTCTCCACATCCTGTGTGGCAACCAGAACCACACGCTAAACTCCAAATGGGATCTAACTAAAGTTTTAAAGCTGCAACGTGACTTCCCAACCCTTATTCTCAATGGCCTGAACAGAAGCAATCTCCCTGACATCTCCAACTACATGGTCCCCTCGTGATTGCTTTTGAGGGTTTTTCCACATTCCCCCAGGATATATGTAGCTGTATTTAGCCAAGGTGAAGCCAAAAGCTATCTTTCTGCAACAGTCCGTGTTGTATGACCCCATGACTCTAGCTCACTATAGTATCAACAGTGGACATTGGGGACTGGTGGAACAGAGAGGAGAAAGGGGAGAGACTGATACAGCAGGGTTTGGGGAGGAACCTTGAGTTTTGTTTGGATCCAGCAGAAATAGGAAGGGAATAACGAGATAGGTTACATGGAACATGGAACGTAGATCAGTGCAGCACAGGAACAGGCTCTTTGGTCCACAATGTCTGTGCCCAACATGACATCAAGATAAACTAATTTCATCCACTCCAAATCCCTCCATTCTCCCATGTACATCGATAAGACCTTTTAATAAACCGACTTGTTCGATAGACTCACCACTGATCTATGAGCTGTTTTATTTTGTGTCTATCCCTATCTGAGTACAGTTTAGATATGAGGTGCGGGCATAATACCAAGTTAGATATAACGGAATCAAGGGATATGGGGAGAAGGCAGGAACGGGGTACTGATTTTGGATGATCAGCCATGATCATATTGAATGGCGGTGCTGGCTCAAAGGGCCGAATGGCCTACTCCTGCACCTATTTACTATGTTTCTATGTTTGTATGTTAAATTTCCCTCCTACACCCTGAATATCCAGTATCTATCTAAAAGCCTGTTAAATACCACAATCTTATCTTCCTCCACCGCCACCCCTGGCAGCACATTCCAGCTACTCACCATTCTGCCTTCAACACTTACCCCAACGTCTCCTTTAAGCTTTGTCCCTCTCACCTTATAGCTGCGCCCTCTAGCATTTGACATTCCACCCAAGAAAAAAAAATTCAAACTGTCCACCCTATCGATACCTTTCATAATTTGATCTACAGGTATCAGGCAGAGCTGCCAACTCTCACACATTGAGCGTGAGACTCACGCATTTTGCCCAATTCTCACGCTCTCACGCTGATCACAGAATTTCTCAGGCTCTGTCATGAGAAATTCTGTGATCAACGAGAATTTCAAAACTAATATCAACTGCCTCTGTGCGCGTCTGTTGACAAGACAGCAGCACTCTTATACTGTTATTCTCACTTGACCGAACCACACCCAGTGTCACCCAGCGCAGCAAGTAAGGCCATGTCCTGCTCCTGGCGGCAGTCGGAATTTAACGATTTGCGAGAAGCGGCTGTCATGAGCGAGGCCGGCGAGCGGCAGGAGAGAAGTGTTCAGACGGAGAGCACTGCCAGATGTGAGTGGGGAACTGAGACCAGTTATCCGTGATGTCTGGATCCCAATGCTCAGCGCTTTGTGTTTCGGAGTTGGCTAATGTTATTGATTTGTAATTAGCCTGATTTGTAATTAGTTGACAAAACCTTAATTTATTAATCCGGAATATCCAGGGGGATGGGATAAGTGTAATATTAAAATGACATGCAAGGTGTCAGGCTATCTGTCACAACATTCAGCCCCGATAACCCATTATTTCCTTCAGTTAAATATTGGGAAGGTAGCACTATTGTCATTTGCCACTCAACTATTATGTTTGTTTACTTCACTGACTATTTCTAACCCCCCCCCCAATTCCTTTGACAGGTTGAATAGAAATGTCCCCAATCTCATTGTTTTATTAATTGAACACATACAGTGGCTTGGAAAAGTTTTCATACCCCTTGAACTTTTCCACATTTTGTCACATTACAACCACAAACGTAAATGTATTTTATTGGGATTTTATGTGATAGACCAACACAAAGTGGTGCATAATTGTGAAGTGGAAGGAAAATGAGACATGGTTTTCAAATTTTTTTACAAATAAAAAACTGAAAAGTGTGGCGTGCAAAAGTATTCAGCCCCCTTTACTCTGATACCCCTAAATAAAACCCAGTGCAACCAATTGCCTTCAGAAGGCACCTAATTAGTAAATAGAGTCCACTTGTGTGTAATCTAATTTCAGTATAAATACAGCTGTTCTGTGAAGGCCTCAGAGGTTTGTTAGAGAACATTGGTGAACAAACAGCATCATGAAGCCCAAGGAACACACCAGACAGGTCAGGGATAAAGTTGTGGAGAAGTTTAAAGCAGGGTTAGGTTATAAAAAATATCCCAAGCTTTGAACATCTCACGGAGCACTGTTCAATCCATCATCCGAAAATGGAAAGAGTATGGCACAACT
Source organism: Malacoraja senta (assembly GCA_038087875.1). Taxonomy (NCBI): domain Eukaryota; kingdom Metazoa; phylum Chordata; class Chondrichthyes; order Rajiformes; family Rajidae; genus Malacoraja; species Malacoraja senta. Next base: position 59,343,145 of record CM075978.1, on the reverse strand, counting down.
GCAAACCTACCAAGACATGGCCGTCCACCTAAACTGACAGGCCGGGCAAGGAGAGCATTGATCAGAGAAGCAGCCAAGAGGCCCATGGTAACTCTGGAGGAGCTGCAGAGATCCACAGCTCAGGTGGGAGAATCTGTCCACAGGACAACTATTAGTCGTGCACTCCACAAATCGGGCCTTTATGGAAGAGTGGCAAGAAGAAAGCCATTGTTGAAAAAAAGCCATAAGAAGTCCCGTTTGCAGTTTGCCACAAGCCATGTGGGGGACACAGCAAACATGTGGAGGAAGGTGCTCTGGTCAGATGAGACCAAAATTGAAGTTTTGGGCCTAAATGCAAAACGCTATGTGTGGCGAAAAACTAACACTGCACATCACCCTGAACGCACCATCCCCACTGTGAAACATGGTGGTGGCAGCATCATGCTGTGGGGATGCTTTTCTTCAGCAGGGACAGGGAAGCTGGTCAGAATTGATGGGAAGATGGATGGACCCAAATACAGGGCAATCTTGGAAGAAAACCTGTTAGAGTCTGCAAAAGACTTGAGACTGTGGCAGAGGTTCACCTTCCAGCAGGACAACGACCCTAAACATACAGCCAGAGCTACAATGGAATGGTTTAGATCAAAGCATATTCATGTGTTAGAATGGCCCAGTCAAAGTCCAGACCTAAATCCAATTGAGAATCTCTGGCAAGACTTGAAAATTGCTGTTCACAGATGCTCTCCATCCAATATGACTGAGCTTGAGCTATTTTGCAAAGAAGAATGGGCAAAAATGTCAGTCTCTAGATGTGCAAAGCTGGTAGAGACATACCCCAAAAGACTTGCAGCTGTAATTGCAGCGAAAGGTGGTTCTACAAAGTATTGACTCAGGGGGCTGAATACTGTTGCACGCGACACTTTTCAGTTTTTAATTTGTAAAAAAATTTGAAAACCATGTATCATTTTCCTTCCACTTCACAATTATGCACCACTTTGTGTTGGTCTATCACATAAAATCCCAATAAAATACATTTACGTTTGTGGTTGTAACGTGACAAAATGTGGAAAAGTTCAAGGGATATGAATACTTTTCCAAGCCACTGTAGATGAACATCCTCAAGGAGTGTATTCTGATGGAAACTGATTCAGATGCGATGTTTAAGAGCTTGTTCAAAGAAGGGGCATATTTTAAAGGGGTGACAGAGATACTTGCAGGGGAATGTATGAGGAGGTTATTATTTGTCTTTAGTTTTAGCTTGAACCAGGACATCTGAAGATTCAAAGTTTAATATAGTAATTGTGCTGATACTGACTCCAACCAACCACGTAATGAATATCCTCCATTCCGGAGGTTTTATTTTTCTGATGCCATTTAAACTTCACTTGGATTTCAATCACTTCAATGTAAAAGTAATTGGGAATGAGGTGGATTGGAACAAAAATTTGCCCTCAGTACATATTAACGGTAATATAATAACGTATGCATGATGGTAGGTGCAATCAAAACAAAGATTTTTTTATCATTGTTGTGTTATGAATACCACAGTAAATAGGATGTACTCTCAAGATCACATTAAATAGAATATTATTGCTTAAATATATATTGTTATTGGACTTTGCATTTCGGAAATGTCCTAGCTGAGAGGAAGACAGCAAAATATTGAAAATATTGGGGGTGAAAATTACTTCAGGACAGTTTGAGAAATTGTGTTCAACCAATTGATGACTTCTTTGACAAAGTAACTAGCATGTTAGATAACAAGGAAGCCAATGGATGTAGCAAATTTTGTTTAAAACAATTTGGTCCGTGAAGTGCCTCATAAAAGATTACCGCATTAGATAAGCAGCTGTGGACTTGAACATAATAGGTTAAGTCCAGGGGGTCAGATATAGGGCTTTAAGTGTGGGCCAGATACATTTTCAGAGCAGAGGGGCTAGGAGCAAGGCCAAGTGTACATCCAGAGTCAAGTTCTGGAATAGTACTAGGTGTGCAGTCAAAGCTGGGACAATGGGAGTGTTCAGCACTGGGAACCTAAGCAGGTAAGCAGCTATGATCTGGGTAGAATAGGGGGCTAGGTGTGAGGCTGGACTCAGGGTCAGGAATGAGAGAACGTATGCAACTGGAGTCAGGATCAGGAGTAGTACCAGGTGTGCAGTGAGACCCAGGTTGGTCAACATGGGCCAAGTGCTTGATTATAATCTGATTTCCATACATGAATACATTAAGATCATTCATGTGCTGCACCTGTTGATCAGAGCCTGTCTCTACTGAGGAATGTAATTAGGAATGTAATTTAGTCTAACCTTATTCATAGCTAATCCAATATAAAGCATAAATATCGCATTCAAGTGTACGTTAAAAGACTCACTAAGTATGCACCAGATTGCACAATTTCAAGTTGAAAAATGCAAAAGCTCCGTACCTTGGGAGGGGACATACCCCCCACCCACACTCTGCCCCCCCCCCCCCCCCCCCCCAGTCGCTATGCTCCCTCGGGCTTGGTCTCTCGCAATTTCTCACTTCCAACTCTCACCCAATGTTTCAGGTCTCCCGAAGATAGACACAAAATACTGGAGTAACTTTGCAGGGACAGGCAGCATCCCTGGAGAGAAGAAATGGGTGACTTTGCAGGTCGAGACACTTCTTCAGGCCCCTCAACCTCTGGCGTTCCGGAGAAAACCATACAGTAAGTTTATCAAACCTCTCCCTGATAGCTAACACCTTCTAATCCAGGCAGCAATCTGGTGGATCTTTCCTGCACCCTCTCCGAAGCCTCACCATCCTTTCTTGAGAGCAGTACTGCACACTAAAGTCCAAACGTGCCTCACGATATGTGGCCTCACCGATGCCTGTAGCAGGTTGCCCCATTCCCAGAGACACGGCCTTCGTAAGGACGTGTGGGACGGGCGGAGTGGGAAGCGGGGGGGGGTGGGGGGGGCATATTGCAAGGCCCCCAGCTTGCCCGGAAGGGAAGGTGCAATGGAACCAACTCCTGACCCAATTTCTGCCCCACTCCTCCACCTGAATGGAGCTGAGCCAGCACGGTGGATGGAACGTCGGAAAGGTCGCCGGAAACCTTTCTCACCCCCGGTCATGTGGGACACTGTACAACGAGGTGACACACGGCTGTGGTGAGTCATTTCCTCCGCCCCTACAGCCGCACTGTAACTGAGAGCTGCTGCATAAACATCCTGCTGAGACGTTGGAAAACACTGCTGTACCCAACCACCAAGTACTGAGGCACCTGTCTGCTACACTCAGGGGCTGCGCTAACCACCCACCTTCTCCACCGTACACCCTCAACACAGGCTCACCCTGGCTCCCAATACTGCCTGACTTTACTGTACATTCCTTGAAGCCCGAGTACAACTCGCAGTTACTGCCCTTCCCCATTAATTAACATGGACCCTAGCACTGGGTGCCCTCAAGAGGTTAGCCTGTCATCTAGAGTCCCTAGAGAGATGGTGAGTTCAGAAGGATGAGGGGAAAGGACACATTGAAACTCACCAAATAGTGAAAGGACTGGACAGCGTGGATGTGGAGAGGATGTTTCCACTAGTGGGAGAGTTGCATCAGAGGCCATAGCCTCAGAATAAAAGGATGTACCTTTAGGAAGATGAAGAGGAATTTCTTTAGTCAATGGGTGGTGAATCTGTTGGAATTTATTGCCACAGAAGGATGTGGAGACCAAGTCGATGGATATTTTTAAGGCAGAGATGTCTTAGATTCTTAATTAGTATGGGTGTCAGGGATTATGGGGGGGAGGGGGGGTGGGGCTGGGAGGCAGGGGAATTGGGTTGAGAGGGAAAGATAGATCAGCCATGATTGAATGGCGGAGTAGACCTGATGGGCCAAATGGTCTAATTCTGTTCCGATCACTTATGTAAATAACTCACCTAATTTCATTTGAGACCTTCTGTTCTTCCACAGAGTTTCCAGCAAGGAATCCAAGAGGTTCTCACGGATATTCAGTGCATTCGAAGTCCCTCACCCTGAGCACAGGATCCCCCCAGGGTTGCGTCCTCAGTCCCCTACTGTACTCCCTGTACACACATGACTGTGTGGCCAGGTTCAGCTCCAACTCCATCATCAAATTTGCTGATGACACTGTGGTGGTGGGCCTCATCTCAGACAACGATGAGAAGGCCTACCGGGAGGAGGTGGCTGATCTGGCACTCTGGTGTCAGGACAACAGCCTCCTCTTGAACATCAAAAAAACTAAGGAGCTGATCGTGGACTTTAGGAGGGCACATCATCCGAGGACGTACACACCATTGAGGATAAATGGGGATACTGTGGATAGGGTGAGCTGTTTTAAATACCTGGGAGTCCACATCTCTGAGGATATGACATGGACATCACACGCTGCAGCACTCGTGAGTAAGGCAAGGCAGCGTCTTTACCACCTCAGGCAATTGAGGAAATTCAGAGTGTCTCCGAAGATCCTCCAATGCTTTTACTCAACGGCTGTGGAAAGCATCTTGTCCGGAAATATTACAATCTGGTTTGAGAATTGCTCTGCCCAGGACAAGAAGGCTCTGCAGAGAGTAGTGCGTTCGGCTGAACGCACAATGGAAACTACACTCGCCCCTCTGCAGGAACTATATATCAGGAGGTGCAACTCCAGAGCCAACAAAATCATGGGAGACCCCTTCCACCCCTGCAACGGACTGTTCCAGCTGCTACGGTCAGGCAAACGCCTCCGTTGCCATGCTGTGAGAACGGAGAGGTTGAGAAGGAGATTCTTCCCAGAGGATTCTTCCCAGTAAACTCCTATCTCACCAGGGACTCACTTTACTGGACCACTCTACTGGTTTTTTTTTAATTGCTGTTTTTTTCCCCTTTTCCCTTTAAAATTGCTGTTTTTTCCCTTTTTCCTTCCGCCCACAATATTTAATATGTAAAAGAATATGTGATTCTGTTCCATTCTGTTTGTAGTTTGTTTGTTTGTTTGTTTGTTTTTTGCACAAAGTCCACGAGCATTGCCACTTTTCATTTCACTGCACATCTCGTATGTGTATGTGACAAATAAACTTGACTTGACTTGTGATGCTTGGATAGATAGCCAGAATGGGGACTTCAGTTACACTGACAATAAGGGGAAACATTTGCTAATGACAGAAGGGTGGGCAACCAAAGAACAGGAACTTGATATAATTGAGAAAAGACTCAGAGAACGCGTGAGGAAACATAATTTTACACGGAAGCTTAATGTTACACAGAAGCTTATTACCACCAGAAGGAAGTTGGAAGAATGTTCAAAAATAACTTTCAAAAAGAAATTGGAGAGAAACCTGATTAGAAATAGCAAATAAAGACTGTAAATGGGCCTGTCCCACTTGGGTGTCATTTGCGCGTAATTTACGCGACATCGTTTACGTGCCACGACGCAGACGCGCGCATGGTGCGCATTACGAGTGCATGGTGCGTGGTGACGTAGGCAGTGAGGCGCGGTCGCGCGTGGCACCCCAGGATTTTAGGTTGTACAAAATCTTCGCGTGCCATCTGCGTGACGCGCAAATGACGCCCAAGTGGGACAGGTCCTTAAGGATGCAGTTGTTCATGTTCTTTCCGAGACTGCGTGGATTTCTCCAGGGTGCTCCGGTTTCCTCCCACATTCCCAAAGACGTAAAGGTTGGTAAGTTCTGTGGGAAGGAACTGCAGATGCTGGTTTAAACTGAAGATAGACTCAAAAAGCTGGAGTAACTCATTAGGGCAGGCAGCATGTCTGGAGAGATTCGGATCGAGACCCTTCTTCAGACTCAAGGTTGGTAAGTGAATTGGTTACCTAGACTGGTGGGCCGGGAGAACAAGCAGGATGCTTGTTGGCATGCGTATAAACATAGAAAATAGCACAGAACGTCATAGAACATAGAACAGTATATCATACAACATAGAACATAGAACAGTATATCATACAACATAGAACGTGGAATAGTATATCAGAGAACATAAAAAACACAGTAGAGTACAGCATAGGCACAAGCCCTTCGGCCCACAATCCCTGTGTCAAACATGATGCCAAGTTAAACTCATCTCACCCGCCTGCATATGATCCATATTCAACCATCCCCAGCATATCCAAGTGCCTGTCTAGAAGGTAAGCACATGGGCCTGTGAGAGGGAGCAGGTTACCAAGGGGATGGTCCTGATGGGTTCTGTCCTGGGCCTCCTCCACTGTCAGAGTGAGGCTCAGCGCAAATTGGAGGAACAACACCTCATATTTTGCTTGGGCAGCTTGCACCCCAGCGGTATGAATATTGACTTCTCTCACTTCAAGTAATCCTTGCTTTTCCTCTCTCTCCATCCCTCCCCCTTCCCAGTTCTCCAACCAGTCTGACTGTCCTCGATTACGTTTAATCTCTGTTTGCTTCGTTGTTACCTTCTCCCAGCTAACAATGATCCATTCTACATTTTCCTTGATCTCCATTCCCTTTGTCCTGTTTTCAGACCTTACACTTCCTTATCTCTGTATCTCCTGCTCCCCTGACATCAATGTGAAGAAGGGTCTCGATCCGAAACGTCACCCATTCCTGCTCTCCAGAGATGCTGCATGACCCGTTAAGTTACTCCAGTACTTTGCGTCTATCTTCAGTTTAAACCAGCATCTGCAGCTCCTTCCTACATGGATGTGCTGGTTTTGGCATAATTGACATAGTTCCTCTTTATTTGTCATAATAAAGAATAAAGTATGAACGGGCAGAGGACACCTCTGCCCAGCACGGTGCTGGCTGCGGTGGGCTTCATTCAATGCTCTCTGTATCCCTCTTAGATTCTGCCAGGTGATGTCCCATGGTCAGTTGACACAGGTCGGGCATGACTTGATCACGCCTCCGTCAATCGGTGAGCCCTTGCGTTTCAAACACTGCCCTCATTGCAGACGTCCCTTCACTTCAAGAGGGCCTTGTACTCAGGCCCTGTTGTGGGCCAGGCACTTCACACCTGAGTGGAGTCGCAGGTCCTTCCTCCGCCTGCCCTTCCCCCCCCTCCCCCCTCCACCCAACTGACAGCCTCGGAAGCAGAAGAAGCATGAAGTCGGTTCGTGGAGCCACCAGAGAAATGCCGCTGAATGGAAAGTGAGATGCGTGTGGTTAAAGAAACTGGGGCAGCGCCCACCACACCTCCACACACGGCAGAGGCAGCAATCATCACAGAAACAGACTGACATCACATAAACCTCAGAAAGGTCATTGAAACAAATGCGAGCTGGCTGGAAGGGAGCAATGGAAGGACTGAAGTGACTTACGTCTGATACCAGAGTGTGCTGTATCTCTGCACTTTAACCAAATGCCACAAGCATGCATGGAATGCATTTATAACAGTGCTTAATTTCTGCATTCATGGTGTAACAGAACTATGTATCTACGTGGTTGTGTAGGAAGGAACTGCTGATGCTGGTTTAAAGCAAAGGTAGACACAAAAAACTGGAGTGACCCAGCGGGTCAGGCAGCATCTCTGGAAAAAGGAAATAGGTGACAATACGGGTCGAGTCTGAAGAAAGGTCTCAACCCGAAAAGTCACCTATTCCTTTTCTCCGGAGATGCTGTCTGACCCACTGAGTTACTCCAGCTTTTTGATTCAAGATTCAAAAGAGTTTATTGTCGTGTCTCAGATAGAACAATGAAATTCTTGCTTTGCTTCAGCACAACAGAATATTGTAGGCAGAAATAAATACAGAACAGATCAGTGTGTCCATACACCATTGAATATATATATATACATTCATAAATAAGCAGATAAAGTGCGATAGGCTATTAAAGTTCAGATTTTTGTTTGAGTTGAGTTTAGTAGTCTGATGGCTGAGGGGAAGAAGCTGTTCCTGAACCTGGATGTTGCAGATTTCAGGCTCCTGTACCTTCTACCTGAAGGTAGTAGGGAGATGAGTGTGTGGCCAGGATGGTGTGGGTCCTTGATGATGCTGCCAGCCTTTTTGAGGCAGCGACTGTGGTAGATCCCCTCGATGGTAGGGAGGTCAGAGCCGATGATGGACTGGGCAGTGTTTACTACTTATGTCTGTCTTATGTATCTAGGTGTTCCATATATAACTTGTGCCTCTCCCGTTATTATACACAGAACGCTGTTTCAAGGCATTTATAACACGCACACAAGACTCCTCATTTATAAAATGGCAGATGGCAGAGTGTTGCCTTTGTGCCTATGTACAGTAAATACGGCCATCTGACCTTTTATCAAAGGTCAAATGGCTGTATTTAATGTCAATGACAAAATGACAAAATAAGGTCAAAGTTCCTTCTTTGACCTTTTATTAAGTTGCATGTTATAAATGCAGTGAAACAGTACTCTGTATATTATAACGTTAATAATATAGTCGTGTGTCCATAATAGTGTTTTATATCTGCATTTATAATATACACAGACTGTTGTGTCATGGCTAATAATATGTTCAGTATGTTCTATTTATAATTGTAAGTCTCTACACCCAGATACACAGTCTTTATTCCCCATTGATATTATACACATCGCTCTGTACCCATTGAAGGCTGTATCTCTGGATTTAGGATATGCTCACTGTATTTTTAATAAGAACATAAAAAATAGAAGCAAGATTTGGCCATTCGGTCCCTTGAGCCTGCTCTATCTTTCCGTAAGACCTTGGCTCAACACCACAGGACTTGACCAAATCGTGGGAGGTTGAGATGGGATAGGTACAGGTAGCTGTTTTTTGACTGGCATGTATGTGAAGGGCAGAATGGTCTCCTCCATCAACATAAACCTTCCACGATTATGTGAAGTCCATTTTCCTCCCTTATTCTCTCAGGGTCAACAAATCCTTCGCTCTCAGCCATGAGCATGGGTAACAACCAAGCCTGCAAACACTTATGTAAACCAAAAGATGTCGGGGGACTTTCACTTCCGAACTTTTTGTATTACTATTGGGCAGTGCATATTAAGAATACAAATTTACTGGTTGGACAGTTCTACCCATCAGACAGAATGGATAAGAATGGAGAAAGAGGATTGTTCTCCTTGTAACATAGGAGCGATCCTCTTCTCCCCGATAAAACTGAACAACACAATATATAAGAATAACCCAATTATACATAATACAATAAGAATTTGGAAACAAATAAAATTACCTCTAAAATTAAGAAACCTATCATTGTTAATGCCAATAGTAAATAATCCTTCATTTAAACCATCTCTTATTGATAAAACATATAACCAATGGGAAAGAATGGGAATTAAAAGGATCGGTGATATGTATGAAATGGGAAATCTGTTATCATTCCAACAATTACAATTAAAATTTAAACCGAATAATAACCAATATTTTAAATATCTTCAGATTTGCGACTTCATGAAGGAATACATACAAAGATATCAAAACATAACTTTTGATCCACTGGAAGAAGCAATGAATATTAAGGCTGACTCACAGAAATTAATATCATATTTATATAATAGTATTTTAAATATAGACCTACCATCAACAGAGGCACTTAGAGAAGATTGGGAACGAGAATTAATGATAAAAATTACGAAGGAAACATGGGAAAAGTATTTGATATATATACACAAATGTTCGATTAATGTAAGACATAATTTAATTCAATTAAAAATTTTACATAGATTATATTATTCAAAAACTAGACTGAATAAATTCTATCCAAATACGTCCCCCATTTGTGATAAAAATTGTCTATCCCAAAACGCAACTGTAACACACTTTTTCGTTTCCTGCATAAAACTTTATAAATTCTGGAGTGATATTTTTGAAATATTTACAAAATTAATCAAGATAAAATGGAACCTAATACTGAAATGATTATATTTGGAGTAACGGAAGATGGGAATAAATTGAACTCATCTCAAAATTTATTTTTTAATTATGGTTTAATAATGGCAAAAAAACTAATACTTAAATTTTGGAAAAATACACCAATACCAACGATTAAAATGTGGATTTCAAGCATGTTGGACACCGCACATCTTGAGGAAATGCGATTCCTCCTAATAGATAAATCAGACCAATTCTTAACGAGTTGGTCTCCATTTGTCGACTTTTTGGAAGCATATGGTGCAACAAAATTGTAGAAGCTAACTGTTCCAGGACTGGGTGAGGGATGGTCAAGATTATAAATAATGATCTCCTTCATTTTTTAAAAAACTTTCTACTCTGTTTCTTTCCATCTTCTTTTCTTCACTTTTCTTCTTTCACCCTTTTTTCTTTTTCACACACTATATATCACGTTTTTCTATCTTTTATTATCTATTCTCTCTTTTTCTTCTTCATTATAATAAAAATAAATAAGAAGCTGTACATAAAATGTATTATGTCAATATATATTAGGCACATTGGTGCCATATTACTGTACTTACATCTAATAAAATTAAAATATTTAAAAAAACAACAAAAAAACAACCAAGCCTGCACCTGTTTCTGGGGTAAAGTGTTCCAATGTTCCACGTTCCTCCTCATCCTAGTATAAATTGCCGCAGACCTTGTGTTTGCACCCTCTCTTTCTTGCTTCTCCAGCTTCAGAAACAGCCTCTGGACATCTCACTGACAAAATCTCGCAAGCCTGAGTGGGACCATACTCATAACGTCATAAGTGATAGTAGCAGAATTAGGCCATTCGGCCCATCAAGTCTACTTCGCCGTTCAATCATGGCTGATCTATCTCTCCCTCCTAACCCCATTCACCTGCCTTCTCCCCATAGCCCCTGAGACCCATACTAATCAAGAATCTATCTCTGCCTTAAAAATATCCATTGACTTGGCCTCCACAGCCTTCTGTGGCAAAGAATTCCACAGCTTCACCTAAACTCCTAAACTCCAGTGAGTGAAGTCTATCTTGCCCACCTTCTCCTCACATGACAAGCCCTCACCTCAAGAATAAGGGGCGTAAATCCACCCTGCAATGATTATAAGCCAAGCATCTCCTTCAGGTAGAGGCCCAAGATGCATACTGTACTCCTAAATAAAGTCTCCTCTAAGCCCTGTTCAGCCTCTGCAAGATCTGTTTATTTTTCCATTCCAATCCCCAAGTCTGAAGAAGGGTCTCGACCCGGAAACGTCACCCATTCCTCCTCTCCAGAGATGTTGCCTGTCCCGCTGATACTCCACCTTTTTGTGTCTAGCCCCCTCCATTAAAAAGTAACTTGACTTTCTAACTCTGTGCATGTTTAATATCTGTATATCAAGCTTGGATCCCTCTGCATTCCATCATTTTATAATTCCTCATTGTGTAAGAAGCATCCTGTTTTTCCATCGCTCTGACCAACCTGGGCAATCTCACATGTCCTGACATTGTGCTCCTTGCACCACCTTCTTCTCTGTTAGTTTGATCTATCTCATAATCATAATTACTTTATTAACCAAGTATGTTTTGCAACATACGAGGAATTTGATTTGCCATACAGTCATACCAATAAAAAGCAACAGAACACACAAAATACATTTTAACATGAACATCCACCACAGTGACTCCTCCACATTCCTCACTGTGATGGAAGGCAAAAAAAGGTCAATCTCTCCCTCCTTTGTCCTCCAGCGGCCGGGGGCCTCTAACCTTCCGTTGACGGGATGATCTTACTCCGGTAGCCGACGGCGGGTCTCCTTGTTGGGTATCTATACTCCGTTACAGATTATTTGCATTAATTCCCACCCGGTTTTGTATCATCAGCAAATCTTGAACATGTCGGACTCTTCATCTGAATCTGCCACCATCTATAATCTGGGGATCCACCAGTGTCCAGAAACTGAAGATAGACACAAAAGGCTGGAGTACATCAGCGGGTCCGGCAGCATCTCTGGAGAGAAGGAATGGGTGATGTATCGGGTCGAGACCCTTCTTCAGACACTGAACTGGAGTTGCCATACATGCAATGTAGCTGCTAGAGCAGTTCAAAGGCTAGGAATCCTACAGCAGTGTAACTCACTTGCTAACCTCCTGATAGGAATCTGAGGGGGTAACGTTTTCACACAAAGGGTGGTGGGTGTACGGAACAAGCTGCCAGAGGAGGTAGTTGAGGCTTGGACTATGCCACATTTAAGAAACAGTTAGACAGGTACATGGATAGGACAGGTTTGGAGGGATATGGACCAAATGCAGGCAGGTGAACTGGTGTAGCTGGGACATGATGGCCGGTGTGGGCAAGTGGGCCAAAGGGCCTGTTTCCACTCTATGACTCTACTTGTCAAGAGAGTCAAGAGTCAAGAGTGTTTTATTGCCATATGTCCCAGATAGAACAATGAAATTCTTACTTGCTGCAGCACAACAGAATATGGAAACATAGTACACTGTAAACAATATGATAAACAAGAGGAAAAAAAAGTTCACTGGGTATATATACACACAAAAAAACATGCATACGTACACATAAAAAACAAACAGACAATAATAGTGCAATAATGACAATGATACTCTACTGTAGTTCAGGGCCTAGTTGAGGTTGTAGTGTTTAATAGCCTGATGGCTGTAGGGAAGTAGCTGTTCCTAAACCTGGACGTTACAGTTTTCAGGCTCCTGTTCCTTCTTCCCAATGGGACCAGCGAGATGAGAGCATGGCCAGGATGGTGTGGGTCTCTGACGATGTTGGCTGCCTTTTTGAGGCAGCGACTCCGGCAAATCCCTTCGATGGTGGGGAGGTTAGAACCCTTGATGGACTGGGCAGTGCTCGCAACCTTTTGCAGTCTTCTTCACTCCTGGGCATTAACGTTGCCGAACCAGGCCACTATTTACACGGTTCAAGCCAGGAGTATGATGGAACACTCTCCACTGGCCCAGATGAGCAACAGCTTCAACCACACTCAAGGAGCTCAATGATGGACAGGGCCTAGCGTGAGAGGCACCTCAACCACTGCCGTTCACTCACTCCACCACCAACATAGCAGCAGCAGCAGCAGTGGTTTGTACCATCTACAGGATGGACTGCAGTAACTGTCCAAGACTCCTCACGCAGCGCCTTCCAATCACACCACCTGTACGTCTTTGGAGCGTGGGAGGAAACCAGAGATCTCGGAGCAAACCCACACCGGTCACGGGGAGAACGTACAAACTCCGTACAGACAGCACCCGTAGTCAGGATCGAACCCGGGACTCTGGCACTGAAAGAGCTGTAAGGTAGCAAGTCTACCACTGCTCCACCATGCCACCATTGATAGAGCGTACACACATTGTGTATTTGCTGTATCTTTGAGGCACACTCTGTGAAGTTTTCTCTAATCTGCTGTCCTCCTGTATATTTTCAATCCACTGCAAAGGCTGTGAAGAGGATTCAGCATCTGACATAGAGGCAGGCAGCACCATGGTAGAGCCGGGTTCAATACTGACCTCGGGGTGCAGAGTTTGCATCTTCTCCCTGTGAATGTGTGGGCTTCCTCCGGGTGCTCCGGTTCCCTTCCACAAACTGAAGACATGCGGGTTGGGGTGGGGGGGGGGGGGCTGGGTGGATAATTGGCTGCTGTAACCTACCCCTGTAGTATGGGAAGGGGTAGTATCTGGGAGGAGTCGGTGGGAAAGTGCAGTGTGTATTCATGTCAATGGAAGCGCCTGTTGCCGTGGGATACCGCTCCACATCTCGATGAGCCTTTGCCCAGTGCCACCTTGCACAGCGGGTTTACCTGACCCGCCTGTCCCACTCTGCCGCTGCCTCCGCAGCCAGAAGTACTGGCTCACTCTTTCCATCATTGGTGCAATAAATAGCAAGGTTTGAAAAGTAACTTGACATTTGCTTTGTGAATGTGAGTGGGCACAGAAATGTACATTTACAGTTAAACGGCGTCTCCGGCACCCCCTCCTCTCACTCATTAACCGTCACCCTCAGCATGTCCACTCCCACCTGAAGGAATCCCTTGAAAGTCAGAACAAGATACGGTAGACACTGGAAACATGAAATAACCACAGAAAACGCTGCAAACACTGGTCAGGTCGTACTGTATATCGACAGTATTCTCTTGTTTGTTCCAGTATCACTCAGACTGATTTTTCCACAAAGTAATTCCTACCGCTCTAACCTGCATTTCACGGCTTTGACGTCCCTTTTCTGTTTCCTTAACGTCTCTCATTAATTATCAAATGGGTGGCTCCGTCGACAGCTTATCACCATGGTAGCCCAGGCCATCATTTGTCAGAGATATTCCTATTTGTTCTATCCAGTTGGTAGCGCTGCTGCCTCCCAGCTCCAGGTTTAGTCTTGTTCTCGTTTGCTGTCTGTGTGGAGTTTGCACGTTCCCGCTACAACCACCGGGTGCCTCGGTTTCCTCCCACTTCCCAAACACGTGCGGATGTGTAGGTTAATCGGCCTCCATAACTTGCCTCTAGTTTGTAGGAAGTGGATACGAACGTGGCAGAACATGGAATTAGTGTGAAAAAGTGATCGATGGTCTAAAACGGGCTCGATGGGCCAAACGGCCTGTTCACGCTGCATCTTTCAATTAATCAATCCCTCTCTCACTCTACCAGAAACCTAAAATGAACATGTTTTCGCTCTTTCCCAGATGTAACAAATGGTCTCAAATCTGAAAATGTGACTGTTCCTTTCTCCACAGAAGCTGCCTGACGTGCTGAGTGTTGGTGGCATTTCCTGAGCTTATCATTGAAGGAACCTCTTGCAGGTATTCTCACCTATCAACACCATCCATTAGTCAGGGCGTAACTCCAACATGTGCTCCATTGCACCTATACACAAATCTTCATGGCGGAAACAGACCCTTCATCCCATCAGACCCGCGCCCACCATCAAATACGCCTCGACTTCCTTAGCAGGCTTAGGAAGTTGGGCATGTCCCCTACAACTCTCACCAACTTCTACAGATACGTCATAGAAAGCATTTTATCAGGATGCGTCACAGCTTGGTTTGGGAACAGCTCCATCCGAGACCCGCGAGAAATTGCAGTGAATCGTGGACGCAGCCCAGACCATCACACAAACCAACCTCCCTTCCAGTGACACCATTTATACCTCACGCTGCCTCGGCAAGGCCAGCAGCATAATCAAGGACGAGTCGCACCCTGGCCACTCCCTCTTCTCCCCTCTCCTATCAGGCAAAAGGTAAAGAAGTGTGAAAACGCACACCTCCAGATTCAGGGACAGTTTCTTCCCAGCTGTTATCAGGCAACTGAATCATCCTACCACAACCGGAGAGCAGTGATGAACTACCTCTTTGGTGACCCTCGGACTTTCCTTGATCGGACGATGCTGGCTTTACTTTGCAATAAACATTACTCCCTTCTGTACATTGTGATTGGCTTGATTGCAATCATGTATTGTCTTTCCTTCTGCTGTCTGGTTAGCACGCAACAAATGCTTTTCACTGTACCTCGGTACACGTGACAATAAACTAAACTGAACTGTAAAACTCACTTACACTAATCCCCTTTTTCTCTTCTCAAATCCCTCTCGTCTTCCCCCGTATCACTCACCTACATTTGGTGAAATTTACAGTAATCATTTAACTTCCCAACTCGCACATCTTTGGGATCTGGGAGGAAACTGGAGCACCCGGGAGAAACCCAGACAGTCACAGGGAGAACATGCAAACTCCACACAGACAGGATTGAACCCCGTTAACTGGAGCAGTGAGGCAGCGGCACTACCAGCTACTCCACTGTGCCACCCCACAGTCTGTGTAGCTGCACCCCTTTCTCACAGCCACACGCACTGGTAACTATTCGGCTGAACTCAGCCCTGAGCCACTGTCATCGACAGGACCCGCGTGCCAAGAGTGAGGAGGGACCCACAGCAACGCCATGAACAAGGGGAGCGGCGGAGAGCGAGGAATGCTGATGGAGAGCGAAGAGGCCGTCGAGAGCTACCTGGCTGGGGAGGGGGAAGGGGAAGGGGGGGGCTGCTGCCGCGTGTAGACAGCATTGATCGGTGAACAGTCATGGCGACACTTGTGCACTGCCTAGGTGAGGTCTGCTGTATGATTTTACCGGGTTGTATGCAAAACAAAGCATGTCACTGTACCTAGGCACATGTAACAATAAAGTATCCGTGTGCGGATGGGACGTCGAAGGACGAGAAGCCGAAGCCAAGAAGTGGAAGCCAAGATACCGAATGGAAACGATGCCGTAAAGCTAAATAACCGAACGGACGTGACGCTGAAACTCCAAATAACCGAACCGCCGCAACGGCAAAAAGTCAAATATGCAACGCCAAAAAGCCAAATAACGTACATGATGTCTCCGGGGACAGGATTTGTGCGAAACCTTGTCAGAGATTGGTCCAGACCCCCGCGTCCATCACATCACATAAGCATTGATTTACCACGGTGCTTGGGGTTAAGAGGCTGCAATCTATCTATCTCTCTCTCTCTCTCTCTCTCTCTCTCTCTCTCTCTCCCTCCCTCTCCCTCTCCCTCTCCCTCTCCCTCTCCCTCTCCCTCTCCCTCTCCCTCTCCCTCTCCCTCTCCCTCTCCCTCTCCCTCTCCCTCTCCCTCTCCCTCTCCCTCTCCCTCTCCCTCTCCCTCTCCCTCTCCCTCTCCCTCTCCCCCCCTCCCCCTCCCCCTCCCTCCCCCCCCTCCCCCTCCCCCTCCCCCTCCCTCCCCCTCCCCCTCCCCCTCCCTCCCCCTCCCCCTATCTTTGTCTATCTTCAGTTTGAGAAATAAATAAAAAACACAGAGTGCTTTGTAACTTTGTCGGTACTTTAGGTGGCCGCTATTTGTATACCTTGGGTATGCAAGCAAAGAATTTCACTGTGCCTTGTAACATGTGACAATAAAGTATTCCATTCTATTCCAGAAGTATATAAAATTACAATTGGTAGACAAAACCTTTTTCCCAGGATGGAAATGTGGAATACTAGAGAGAATAGCATTAAGGTAAGAGGTGAAAAGTTGAAAGGAGTTGTGCGGGGCAGGTTTTTTACACACAGAGGGTGGTGAGTGCTTGGAACACACTGCTGGAGATGCTGGTGAAGGCAGATACGATAGTGGCATTCAAGAGACATTTGGATAGGCACATGCATATGCAGGGAATGGAGAGATATGGACTATGTGTGGGCAGATAAAGTGTTGGACTTGGCATCATGTTCAGCACAGACATTGTGGGCCAAAGGGACTGTTCCTATGCTGTACTATTTATTGAATGGGCGGCACGGTGGTGTGGCAGTAGATTTGCTGCCTTACAACACCAGAGACCCAGGTTCGGTCCTGACTACGGGTGCTGTCTGGACGGAGTTTGTACGTTCTCCCCACGACCAGCGTGGGTTTTCTCCTGGGTGCTCTGGTTTCCTCCCACACTCCAAAGACAGACAGGTCTGTAGGTTAATTGAAGGTACACAAAAATGCTGGAGAAACTCAGCGGGTGTAGCAGCATCTATGGAGCGAAGGAAATAGGCAACGTTTCGCGCCAAAACGTTGCCTATTTCCTTCGCTCCATAGATGCTGCTGCACCCGCTGAGTTTCTCCAGCATTTTTGTGTACCTTCGATTTTCCAGCATCTGCAGTTCCTTCTTTAACACTGTAGGTTAATTGGCTTGGTATAATTGTAAATTGTCCCTAGTGTGTGTAGGACAGTTTTAATTTGTGAGAATCGCTTGTTGGCGCCGGCTCAGTGGGCCAAAGGGCCTGTTTCCACCCTGTGGCTCTAAACTAAACTACATTTTCTTTCTAAACCTCTTTACTCCTTTACCTATTTTTCCTGATGAAGATCATCCCTCAAAGCTCACACATTGACCGGTGGTTTTGGTGGTTGTTGCTGCCTTGCTTGGCTCTGTAGTTTGCTGATATTCCTCTGGAGGAGCTTGAGATGACACACGAAGCATGAGATTGGCATCGATCGGTTCCTTCTGGCAGTTAGTGAGTCACTGTGCTTCCCTTCCACCGACAACCATTCGCAAAACGTTACAAAGATCTCCACTTGCAGCTTCAACTAGCTACGACTATCTACGACTAGCTACGACTAACTTCGGGAAAATTGGACACTGCATAGTGGAGAGTGAAGACGACCTTCATCGATCTCCTTCGACCTCCCTCCGACTATGATGAAGACTATCTATGGCTACCTTCGACTACCTTCGACTACCCTCGATTACCTATGACTAACATGTCCACCTACTACGACCTACTATGACTAAACCTACGAGTAAAAAAGTATCGATTTTTTCCATGTCGACCTTTTTTTACTCGCGGGCATTTTTTAACATATTTAAAAATACGCCGCGACCTAGCTGAGGCCTCGAGTACGCGGAGACCACTCTCGAGCATGAAGGAGAGTTACAAAGACCTCCTACGACCTTGTGTCGGCCATGCTGCGAGTATCAGTCGAGGGCAAAATCGGCAGAACTCGCGGAATAGGTCGCCCAAGTGGGACAGGCCCTTTAATGCATCAATATTTCCCAAGCAACAGGCTGGTGCTGATGTTCTGGAGCCAGCTACTCAGTTCCCCAGTCTTCTGTAGATCTGTACAGTTCAGCAAACACTTGTCGGATGCAGATGCTGGAATCCCGAGTAAAGGGTTTGGAGGAATTCCATGGGTCAGGCAGCATAGAGTCAAAAAACATGGAAACGGGCTCAAGCGAATCAAGATGCCCCATCTAAGTTAGTCCCTGAGTTTTCCCTATACCTTTCTAAACCTTTTCTACCCATCTACCTGTCCAAAGGTTTTTTTAAATGCGGTTATATTTCCTGCCGCAACTACCTCTTTTAGTTTAGTTTAGAGATACAGCACAGAAACAGGCCCTTCGACCCGCTGAGTGTGCGCCGACCAGCGATCCCCGCACACTGGCACTATCCTAAACACAATTTACAATTCTTACCCAAATCAATTAACCTAGAAACATGTAAGTCTTTGGAATGTGGGAGGAAACCGGAGCACCCGGAGAAAACCCATGCGGTCACAGGAAGAACGTGCAAACTCCGTACAGACAGCACCCGTAGTCGGGATCGTTGGTTTTCACCGAGATCTTTGGTTTCCTCCCATTCTCAGGCTTGTAGGTTAATTGGTTTGGTATAAGTGTAAATTGTTCCGAGTGTGTATGCGGGGTAGTGTTAGTGTGCGGGGATCGCTGGTCGGTGCGGAATCGGTGGGCCGAAGGGACTGTTTCCGCACTGTATCTTTAAACTGATCTAAATGCTGAGCCAGCAGCAAATTGGTGTTGCATGCTGATTGGTATGGCTACCTGGCCTAACTACAGTAGCCCACCGCACTTACGACCAGTGCACACACATCGGTTCAAGCACCTCGCCAACTGATCTTCAACGTCTGTTTTTGTTTACCTGCACAATGATATTTGAAAGTCTCTTATCTAAAGCTCATCTTGGTGCAACCTCTTCCAAATCAGGCAACAGGTCTATTTTTTCTTGCAGCCAGAGGTAAGAATTGTGGTGACAAATCTCGTACTCACAGCACGCTGAGGGCTGGGTGGGTTTTGTGACTCATCGGAGAAACTATCCGCAGCGGCACGGAGGAAGCTGAACCTTTACCCATGTCTGGCTGTCTTGAGAGCTGCCTGCTTCTACTTTGAATCATTGCCTTCACAAACCGACAGGTCCCCCAGCTCTCTCTCCCAGCAGTGATGCCCACTGCCTCTTCATGTTTAGTTTAGTTGAGTTTAGAGATACAGCACGGAAACAGGCCCTTCGGCCCACAAGTCCGCGCTGACCAGCGATCCCCGCACATTAACACTATCCTACTTCTTTAGACCCTTCTTTAGACGAGTCTGGACCCAAATTTTCACCCATTCCTTCTCTCCAGAGATCTGCCTGTCCCACTGAGTTACTCCTGCATTTTGTGTCTATCTTTGGTGTGACTGTGCCAGTTTGTATCTGTCCCTTTCTGCCATGTGTCTTCAGCTCACCTACAGAATAATAAAAGGCATAGACAGAGTGGACGTGTAAAGGATGTTTCCACTGGTGGGAGAGTCTAGGACCGGAGGTCATAGCCTCGGAATAGTAAGATTAAACGAGAATTTACCTAAGTTTGAAATTTGATCTTTATTTTATGAGGAGTTACATAGGTGATTACTTGAAGAACCCCGCCAGTGCGCCTGCGCGGCAATCTTCAAAGCAGCGGTGTGAAATCACAAAAAACAACAACCGAAGTAATATAGTCTCGTAATAAAACGAGTAATACAAGAACTTCCATCTGACCTTTATGATAGAGGGTAGGGTCATGGCGGGCACGTAATCACCTACGTAACTCCTCATAAAATAAAGATCAAACTTCAAACTTAGGTAAGTTCTCGTTTAATCTTACTATTTTATTTCGGAGTCACGTGAGTGACTACGTGAAGATTTTAAAGCTTTGTGATTTCATGCCGTGGATCAATCCCGGCTTCTCACTGCATTGATTGACTCGGAACGAGAAATAATCAATCATGCATTCATAATAACATTTGTACCACAAATGCAGTAATTCATTTCAATAATGAAATTAATCAGATCCCCTTTAAACAAGAGGAATTTACACAGAACTTAAAATAGTTTCTGCAAACAATCCCGCATTAACAATAGGCCGATGGTAAAAATGTTGAAACATCAACTCATTGGACCACCCGGCGGCTGCGAGGATATGGTCGACGGGGACGTCTTTTGCCCTGTCCGCCAACGTTTCTGCTGCCCTAGTGGAGTGAGACGTAAAAACATAAGTGTTAATACCAGCAGCTGTTAAGACTTCTTTTATCCATCTGGAAATAGTCTGTATTGAAACTCTCTTGTGTGGTTTCTTGTGTGTGATCAACAACCCAGTTTCCGTATTTCTCAAATTCTTTGTGACCTCAATGTATTGTAACAAATATGTCTTAATACAGAGACAAGGATCATTTGGATATACTGCTAGTATAATTTTAAATCCTGTCACACCTGGCCTAATTTGCTTTAGTAGGTCATAGATATAGAATGTAACCTTAGCTTCAGTTACTTCCATACTGTCTATTTGTAATTTTCCAAGTGTTTGCACTCGTTGTGCTGTCACTCATGCCATAAGCATTAATACTTTCATACTGAGCTTAGCCAAAGGTAAAGACACACTTGATGACCATTCACGAAGTAGTTTCAGTACCACACTTACATCCCAGATTGTCATGTACCTAGGTTTCGGTGGTTTGGAATTAAAGATTCCTTTCATTAGTCTGGAAACAATTGGGTGTGACCCAATTGGGTTTCTTTCTGACTCCAGAACCAAATATGAGGACAATGCACTTCTGGCTGAATTAATTGCACTACAACTCAGACCTTCATCATAATAAAGTTTTGACAGAAATTCTAAACATTTGAAATATCTGCAGTACTTTATTGCACATTCTTTTGTACACAGAACGCTTCCCATTTCTTAATATAAGACAGGTACTGTTTTTGAGTGCTCTTCCTCCAGGCTGCCTAGATGTTAAGTCAGTTGCACCCCATCCTAGTGCACTGGCATCAGTTTGTAATATCATGGAAGGTTGTTCAATCAGCACTTTGCCTGAACTGCTTGAGACATGTAGAATCCACCACTGCAGATTAGAAACAGCATTTGTTGTTACTTGCATGGTTCTATCAAAATGACCAGCATTTATTCTCAGTGCCTGTTCTTTGATTCTCTGCAGCTGTTGATAATGTAATGGTCCATACTGGACTGCTGGGAATCTACTAATTTTCCCAGTACTCGAGCCACCTGTCTGATTAGAGGTTTTTGCTCGTTTAACAGATTACTGCAATCTTTAATCAACTCCACCCTTTTTTCACTGGGCAAAGTAATTTGCATTTGGGCTGAATCAATTGTGAACCCCAAATAATCAATTGAGGTACATGTTTTTAACCTTGATTTCTTTGGATGAATTTAGAAACCCCCAAACTTTCAAAAGTTTGATTTCATAACTGCAACTGATGCTTCTGTTGACTGTTTTGTCCTTCCTATAATCAGGACATCATCCAGTTATGCCATTAGTACATGCTCCTGGCTCTCAGCAACCCCAGAATTGATTTTAACAATTTTATGAATATTCTGGGAGCGAACGTTAACCCATTAGGCAGAGCATCATATCTTGCAAGTGAACAGACACTGAACAAAAGGATTCAGACTTGTCAAGTCTATAATCATCCTACATCCTCCATCCTTTTTTGATCGAGGGAATATATTTGACCCAAATTGGTGAATTTGGTAGACTGATTCTTCAAAAACACCTTTTATATATAGGGTTTTGAAGCGCAGCTTGAACCTCCATTACTTCACAAAGTGGAGAGTTCTGCTAGGAACATGCTGGACAGGCAAATCATAATTTGGATTGAATTCAATTCGAAATCCTTGTATATTATTCAGAATTACCACATCTGAAGTAATCTTCTTCCAATGTTTACAGAAGAGACCTAATCTGCCTCCAACTTTTGGACTTAATCCAGTTAGTATGTTCCCATGAGAACCGGGTCCACCTACCTCTTGAGTCATTTGAGTATTCTGAGATCCCTGGATTCTCCCGGAAGCACCACCACTGGTTCTTACTCCCGCTGCAGGCCGCCAGCTACGTCCCTGCGTTGATGAGCGACTTGGTCCTGGTCTAGGATCCGTATGACGTCTGAAAGGATACTTCCTCTTTACAGACTTTGTAACCATTGATGTTTTAACAATCCTGTTTTCACTTCATCTTCCAACTCTTTAATATGTCTCCCGAGATCCTCTCCAAAGAGTAAGTTGGGTAATTGTATATTACTTGGTTTGCAGAGTGCTGCGAATTTCGGATTCATAGTAGGCCATATAGCACCTTCCTCAGATAATTGATCTCGAAGTGGGTGCTGCATAGCAACTCCAGTGCTTCCTGATGCAACTTCGTCATCTCTTGGCTGTTATCTGCTATTCTGGTAAAAGCAGTTATTCCAGAACCCAGCAGCTTTAATATTCTCTGCAACTGATTCCAGATAATTTGGTTCACTGCTTCTGCTTTCAGCAACCCATAGTTACTTGGGGTCTCCTGCTTTCTTGCAGTCTCATCCATCTCCTGCTGTTCCAGCTGATGGTAAACCAAGTAATTTATTAAGGAGGCCAGTTCTTCTCCTAATGGCTCTCCTGACCCTGACGGGGCAGCGAATCCTACTGCCAGGGGTGGAACATCTGGCAGCTGCCGTTCATCGCCTTGTACAGCCTCACCGTCAGAGTCGGGGTCTGAAATCTCATGACCCGTAGCATGCTCCTCATCCCTGAGGGTGCATTCCATCAGCCCTGAGCCAGGTGCTGTTAAGCTGCTTCCAGCAGCTTGGATTTCAGTACACTCCTTCCTGAGTGAACTTTGCTCCAACAGCCTATGTAAAAGGCTTTCTATTTGGGCAATACGCTCGAAAGCAGTATCTAGCCCTGTACCAGGAGCTGTTTGAGCTGCTTCCAGCAGCTTGGCTTTCAGTACACTCCTCCCTGAGTGAGCTTTGCTCCAACAGCCTATGTAAAAGGCTTCCTATTTGGGCAATGCGCACGAAAGCAGTATCTAGCCCTGGAGCCACTTCCATTGCCTGGGACTCCCTCCGTGGGCGTTGGGATTTAAACTTTGTTTTTTGCCCGACAGGCGCTGACTGTGTTTTCACCAGCCCCAGGTCCACAGTCGCTATGCTCACCGCTGGCGACTGTACCGGGGTTTAGAGGCGGTTGGTCTCTAACTGCGGACTCCCGACTTTCCCGACTTTCTGTTGGCTGTGTCGCTCGCCTCTTCCCCCTGTCCGTTTTTTCCCATGGCGTCTGTGGAAAAAATCCCCATAGACCCACAGTAAACGGACCTGGAAAACATGAAAAAAGTTTTTACTTACCTTGTAGTTGAAAAACTACAAACCACTGTAGGAGCTCTGCTCCTCACGTCCGTTTGCGTCAAGGCGTCTGATGTAATGATGCGCAGGCGCACTGGCGGGGTTCTTCACGTAGTCACTCACGTGACTCCGAAGTAAAATTAAAGGGCGCTCTTTTAGAAAGGAGATAAGGAGGAACTTCTTTAGTCAGAGGGTAATTAATCTGTGGAACTCATTGCCACAGAAGGCTGTGGAGGCCAAGTCAGTGGATATTTTTAAGGCAGAGATAGACAAATTCTTGATTAGAACGGGTGTCAAGGATTATAGGGAGAAGACAGGAAAATGGGATGAGGAGGCAGAGACCAGCCATGATTGAATGGTGGTGTGGACTTGATGGGCCGAGTGGCCTAATTCTGCTCCAGTAACTTGTGAACTTGTGATGAAGCCTGTTTGGTTACAGGGTCCAGAGCAGTTCCTTCCTGTCCCTTACTTAGCAATCTGCTGATTAATTCTCTCCCTGATCCCACCCACCCTGAAGTTCCTCCTCACCTCTTTTCTAAAATAGCTCCCTTTGATTCTGAGGCTCTGCCCTCCGGTCCTCGACTCTCCCGCCCACTGCAGCATCTCCCTCACCATTACCCGAGTCCATCGATCCCACGCCGCCACCAACTGTTCCTCCCCCGTCTGCAATCACTTCCCTGCTGCCCCTCCAGGCAACAATGTACTCCCTCAACCCCCACAACCCTCTCTTCATCATCTCCACTCCTCCACAAGTTTTCCTTAGTTTCGTTTTGGTTGAGAGATAGAGCTTAGATTAAATGTATTTCGTTTAACTTAGAGAAGCGGGCCCTTCGGCCCACCGAGTCTGTGCCAGCCTTCGATCACTCTTTCTCACTGATTCCATGTTCTCCCAATTTTGCATCCACTTCCCACAAACTAGAGGCAAGTTATGGAGGCCAATTAGACGACAAACCCGTACGTCTTTGCAGTGCGGGAGCATCCAGAGGAACCGCCACGTGGTCACAGGGAGAACATGCAAACTCCAAGCAGACAGCACCCGAGAGCAAGATTGAACCAGGGTGTCTGGCTTTGTGAGGCAGGATGGAGAGGACACAAAGGGAATATTTCTGATAAATTTACTATTTTTACCGAAGCCACTTAACCTACAAACCTGCAAGTCTTTGGAGTGAGGGAAGAAACCGGAGCACCCGGAGAAAACCCACGCGGTCACAGGGAGAATGTACAAACTCCGTACAGGCAGCGCCATTCGTCAGGGTCAAACCCGGGTCTCTGGCACGGTAAGGCAGCAACTCTCCCTGCTGCGCCACCATGCCGTCCTCAATTCACCTCCTCCCTTATCTCCACTGCCTTGAGTCATGAACAATATCATTGCTGGGGCTCCCACACAAAGTTGTCTCATGGAGGCACAGGGACATGGAGAGCTGGGAACCTGGTGTAAAACGCAAAGCGCTGGAGGAACTATAGGTCAGGCAACATCTGGGGAGGGGAATGGACAGGTGATGTTTCTTCTTACTGATTGTAGAGGTGGGAGGGGGGGAGAAAGCTGAAAAAGAGGTGGGGGCAGGACAAATCCTGGCAAGTGATAGGTGGATACAGGTGAGGAGGCTAGTGATAGGAAATTGTCTGGAGTAAATGGCAAAGGCCAGAGATGAAAAGAAGGTAGAAATAGTAGACAGAAGACATAGATTTAAGGTGAGGGGGGAAAGATTTAATAGGAACCCGAGAGGTAACTTTTTCATACAAATGGTGGTGGGCGTATGGAACGAGCTGCCGGAGGAGGCAGTTGAGGCAGGCAATGTTTAAGAAACAGTTAGACAGGTATATGGATAAGACACATTTGGAGGGATATGGACCATAGGCAGGCAGGTGGGACTAGTGTAGTTGGGACATGTTGGCTGGTGTGGGCAAGTTGGGCCGAAGGGCCTGTTTCCACACTTTATCTCTCTATGACTATGAGATAATAGGTTGTCAGATAAGGAAATAAGGGGAATGAAATGTAAAGCCAGAGAGAGGGATATAGGTGGAAGGTGATGAGGACGGGAGAGAAGCTGTCTAATGGCATTTTTACTATGGTACTTTACAAAGTGTAGTGAAAGGCTTGGATAGAGTGGATGTGGAGAGGATGTCCAGAGGTCATAGAGGCCGTAGCCTCAGAATTAAAGGATGTTCCTTTAGAAAGGAGATGAGGAGAAATTTCTTCGTCAGAGGGTGGTGAATCTGTGGAATTATTTGCCACAGAAGGCTGCGGAGGCCAAGTCAATGGATATTTTAAAGGCAGAGATAGATAGATTCTTGAGTAGTACGGGTGTCAAGGGTTATGGGGAGAAGGCAGGAGAATGGGGTTAGGAGGGAGGGATAGATCAGCCATGATTGAATGGTGGAGTTGACTTGATGGGCCAAATGGCCTAATTCTACTCCTATCACATGAACTAATGAACCTATGAAGGTTGTTTTTTGCAGGTTATAGCTTTGAACCCATTAGGAAATACCAAGCACAGGGCAGCAGAGTTGATTTTGCACTGAGTTGCGGCCCTGATCTGAATTCCTGATCTTTTATGCCGGTTGCTGGAGTAACTCGGCGGGATGCAGCAGGCAGCGTCTCTGGAGAGAAGGACAATAGACAATAGACAATAGGTGCAGGAGTAGGCCATTCAGCCCTTCGAGCCAGCACCACCATTCACTGTGATCATGGCTGAACATCCACAATCAGTACCCCGTTCCTGCCTTCTCCCCATATCCCTTGATTCCGCTATCTTTAAGAGCTCTATCTAACTCTCTCTTGAAAGCATCCAGAGAATTGGCCTCCACCGCCCTCTGAGGCAGAGATTTCCACAGATTCACAACTCTCTGGGTGAAAACGTTTTTCCTCGTCTCCGTTCCAAATGGACTACCCCTTATTCTCAAACTGTGGCCCCTGGTTCTGGACTCCCCCAACATCCGGGAACATGTTTCCTGCCTCTAGCGTGTCCAATCCTTTAATAATCTTATATGTTTCAATAAGATCCTCTCTCATCCTTCTAAATTCCAGTGTATACAAGCCCAGTCACTCCATTCTATCAACATATGACAGTCCCGCCATCCCGGGAATTAACCTCGTGAACCTACGCTGCACTCCCTCAATAGCAAGAATGTCCTTCCTCAAATTTGGAGACCAAAACTGCACACAATACTCCAAGTGTGGTTTCACTAGTGCCCTGTACAGCTGCAGAAGGACCTCTTACTCCGATATTCAACTCCTCTTGTTATGAAGGCCAACATGCCATTAGCTTTCTTCACTGCCTGCTGGACCTGCATGCTTACTTTCAATGACTGATGAACAAGGACCCCCAGATCTTGTTGTACTTCCGCTTTTCCTAACTTGACACCATTCAGATAATAATCTGCCTTTCTGTTCTTGCCACCAAAGTGGATAACCTCACATTTATCCACATTAAACTGCATCTGTCATGCATCTGCCCACTCACCCAACCAGTCCAAGTCACCCTGCATCCTCATAGCATCCACCTCACAGTTCACACTGCCACCCAGCTTTAGACAATGGACAAAAGACAATAGGTGCAGGAGTCGGCCATTCGGTCTTTCGAGCCAGCACCGCCATTCACTGTGATCATGGCTGATCATCCACAATCAGTAGCCCGTTCCTGCCTTCTCACCATATCCCTTGACTCCACTATCTTTAAGAGCTCTATATAACTCTCTCTTGAAAGCATCCAGTGTCATTTGCAAATTTGCTAATGTTACTTTTAATCCCTTCATCTAAATCATTAATGTATATTGTAAATAGCTGCGGTCCCAGCACAGATAACCCGCTAGTCACTGCCTGCCATTCTGAAAGGGACCCGTTAATCCCTACTCTTTGTTTCCTGTCTGCCAACCAATTTTCTATCCATGTCAGTACCCTACCCACAATATCATGTGCTCCAATTTTGCCCACTAATCTCCTATGTGGGGCCTTATCAAAGGCTTTCTGAAAGTCCAGATACACTACATCCACTGGCTCTCCCTTGTCCATTTTCCTAGTTACATCCTCAAAAAATTCCAGAAGATTAGTCAAGCATGATTTTCCCTTCGTAAATCCATGCTGACTCGGACTGATCCTGCTACTGCTATCCAAATGTACTGCCATTTCATCTTTTATAATTGACTCCAGCATCTTCCCCACCACCGATGTCAGGCTAACTGGTCTATAATTCCCTGTTTTCTCTCTCCCGCCTTTCTTAAATGTGGGATAACATTAGCTACCCTCCAATCCACAGGAACTGATCCTGAATCTATAGAACATTGGAAAATGATCACCAATGCCTTCACGATTTCTAGAGCCGCTTCCTTAAGTACCCTGGGATGCAGACCATCTGGCCCTGGGGATTTATCAGGCTTCGGTCCCATCTGTCTACCCAACACCATTTCCTGCCTAATGTGAATTTAAGGAATTACCTAAGGAATGGGTGGCGTTTCGGGACGAGACCCTTCTTCTGTGCCAGTTCATGTTTCCACTGCACTGCTGCCTCTGACAACGGGCCTGAAGAAAGTTTCTGTAAATGAACCACATCCCAGCTAACCTGACAGCGCCACCCACTTCCTCTAGTTACATAACCGCCCCATCAGTCGGCTCTGAGTGAGCTGAGCTTGTTCCTAACGTGCATCTGCTGCCTCCCAAGCTCAGAGAAATGACAAACCGGCTTGTCGACAAGTGAAAACTTTCCGAGGCGCCTTCGACTAAGAGAGAGCAATAAGCAAGCACTCACCGATACAAGCATTCACTGTCCTCCCAGCATTATGACATAAAATGCCATTGATTCATTAGATCTCTCTCCATGGGTGTGAAATACGGGAAGAGGTGTTCTGTAGCATGAACACAGGCACAAGGCAGGGAAGGCTACACTAACGGCATCTCCCAAGTATCCGTGAAGGAACATAACATGAACGCCGGCATCCCACAGAATAACAACCCAAGTAAAATTGATAATAAATCGTCTGGAAGTCGTGAAGCCAGGGTGACAAATGAATGCCAAGCAGGTTGCCGGCGGTGTGAGAGGTGATAGGAAGTGAGGAACACTGGGAGATAATGAAAGAGGGGTCTCAATGGCAACGGTGTTGCAACTGGTAGCTCACAGCTCCACTGACCCAGGTTCAATCCTGACCTCCGCTCCTGACTGCATGGAGTTTGCTCCTCCTGAATGCTCCGGCTTCCAACCACATCCCAAATGGATACAGGTTAACTGGCTGCCGTGAATTGTCCCTCGCCAGCTAGTGAAGGATAGATACTGGGGGGGGGGGGGGGGGTGGTGTCGGTGGTGGGGAGTAGACGGGAATGTGGAGAGGATAAAATGGGATTAATGTCGGATTGTCATCTTGGATACTTTACCCACTGCTCCTGACACCTTTGGGTCTGAAGAAGGGTCTCGACCCATTCCTTCTCTCCAGAGATGCTGCCTGTCCCGCTGAGTTACTCCTGTAATTTGTGTCTACCGTTGGGGGATTAGTGGACGAGCACTCCGAGAGCCTTCTGTTCCTCCACTTCTCTCTTCCCCTTCCATGTACTGCTCACTTCCTGCCATGTTTGCCCTCCCCTGCTGCATTACCGCTCACGTCTCTGTGCTGAAGTCCATTTGATGACTCAGTGCCAACAGATGCCAACCTGGTGTCAACCTCACCGCCAACCTTAAGGTCACTGGGCAAACTTGCTCATCATGGCTGAGACATCTAGAGCTACATCTTTCATGTACACACCGTGCTAAGCAAGGGGTCCCATGCCGACACTCACCGCGGGCTGCCCTCGGCTCTGTAACACTTCCGCCAACCATTACCCGCTTCCCTCTCCCACTAGGGCCAAGCTGTGGGAGAGACAGAGGCCAAATGATCACAGCGCGAGAGGCCCGGGTTCAAGCCTGGCCTCCGGTGCTGCCTGTATGGAGCTGTGCGTTCCTCCCACATTCCCCAATGCCGTGCAAGTTAATTGGCCTCTGTTAATTGCCCCTGATATATGGGTGGGGGGTGATTGGAATGTGGAGAGAATACAATATAGGATTACTGGAGGATTGGTGAAACTGAGTGGATGATGGTCAGTCTGAACTCGATGGGCTGAAGGGCCTGTTTCCCTGGTGCAAGATACTGCATCTTTGACTTTCCCTTTGATCTCTTGAGGTTTGCGTTTCTGATCAAACACCCTGCGGAATATTCTTAAACGGGTCCGGTTGAAGCCAACTACATTGCTGTCTCCAAGAAACGGTGGCGCTGCGGTAGAGTTGCTGCCTCACAGCGCCAG
>CM075978.1:59290724-59305724 GCA_038087875.1 Malacoraja senta | reverse complement strand
AAATAATGCCATAGTTGCAAAAAATTCCTCTCAAACATGAAGACCCCTCAGGAAAAGTAGCCCATTTGTGGCTGACCAGAGCAATTAAAGGCTGAGTAATATCCGAGGTACCAGATTCAGCAGAGTCTGAGGAGTACAAGCGTCTGAGAACTGGCCAAGAAATTAACAAAGGATTGCAGGGCCTAGAATCAGATGGGGCTGCAGGAAACATTAGAAAGGACTGGATGTGCTTTTGTTGGTCCGGAGAAAGCAAAAAACTAGCAAAGGCAAATGTGGGCCCTTAAAAACAGGAATGATTAGGCTAACCTATGATGAGCGTTTGTTGGCACTGGGCCTGTACTCGCTGGAGTTTAGAAGGGGGGGATCTCATTGCAACGTACAGAACAGTGAAAAGCTTGGATAGAGTGGATGTGGAGAGGATGTTTCCACTATTGGGAGAGTCTAGGACTAGAGGTCTTGGCCTCAGAATTAAAGGACGTTCTTTTCGGAAGGAAAGGAGGAGAAATTTCTTTAGTCAGAGGGTGGTGAATCTGTGGAATTCTTTGATAGATAAATTCTTGATTAGTACGGGTGTCAGAGGTTACGGGGAGAAGGCAGGAGAATGGGGTTAGGAGGGAGAGATAGATCAGCCATAATTGAATGGCAGAGGAGACGATGGGCTGAATGGCCTAATTCCTTATGATCATGGTCTGAGGAGAGAATTTAAAGGCTGCAAAATAAGAAAATGGCAAAAAGACTTTAAACAATTTCTTTGCCTCTATTACATCACGGGAAAATCCACTAAAGCTGCCAGATATATTGAAGGGTCTCAACCCGAGACATCACCTATTCCTTTTCTCCGGAGATGCTGCCTAACCTGCTGAGTTACTCCAGCACTTTGTGTCTACCTGCAAGATATACCAGTGAGTTGAGGTCTGGCAAGAATGAGGAACTGAACTATTAGTCAAAAAGAAGTCAGTGAGCTTGAAAAGGGATAAATCCCAAGGAGGCGGCTTTGGATCACCTTGCAAAGTTCTGTAGATTGTGGGGTTGTTGATGGGGTCTAGGGCACAGCGTTAATTAACAATGGGAGGGGAGAGAAAGCACAGAACAATAACGGCGTTTAGTTTCCCTGCTCACAAACCTCGACGGACAGATGTTGATTCTGAGATTGAACCCATTGACCAGAGAGCCCATCGACTGATGAAATACTCTCTCGGCACTGTCAGCCACCCACTCGAAACTCTTTGGATCTGAACCAATGACTTCTGCGATCAAAATGCGAAACGCTGCAGCTGCTGGAAGACTGGAAAAGCAGGGAATGTTCAACTCTGGCGAAAGCAGATATGTAGATTGGCAGGTAACGCAGAGACACGCGGGACTGCGGAGCCTTGAGTAAAACCGCAAAGTGCTGGACTAACTTTGTGGGTCAGGCAGCATCCGTGGAGGTAATGGACAGACGATGGTTCATGCTGCGACCATCAGTCTGATGAAGGGTCCCAACCCAAAACTCCGCCTATCCATTCCCCCCACAGATGCAGCCTGGCCCATTGAGTTCCTCCAGTAGATTGTGTGGTAACTTGGCTCGACATCTCCCTTCAGACCGCAAGGGTGACCCTGAGATTCCACTCACTTGTCCCTGTCATTCCCCATCTCGCTCCCACTGAGAACTCCCTGTCTTTGACCAGAGATAAGGTGGAGGAAGTGTACCGCACCTTCTGACACACCACTGAATCGTTCCAATGTGTGTTAGAATTGGCCAGTTCTTATGATCATCATCTACCTGTGATGTTGACTCAATTCTCTGCTCTCCACACAATATGCCTCACTTTGCAGAGTTTAGTTTCGAGATACAGTGTGGCAACAGGCCCTTCGGCCCAACGAGTCTGTGCCGGCCAGCGATAGCCGTACACCATCACTATGCTGTACACTGAGGGCAATTCACAATCTTTATCGAAGCCAATTGACCTACAAAAACTGTACGTCTTTGGAGTGTGGGAGGAGAACCGAAGTACCCAGGGAAAACCCACATGGACACGGGGAGAACGTACAAACTCCATACAGGCAGCACCTGTGGTCAGGAACAAACTCGTGTCCCTGGCGCTGCAAGGCAGCAATTCTACCGCTGCGCCACCGTGCCACCTCTTAGGCAATATACATAGTTATATTGGTGGAGCCTGTAGTGTGGGTCAGAGACTCACTAGTTCCTGTAGAATAGGCCAAAGAGCCACTGGTCACTGCAGAGTGGGCAAGAGACCCGGCGGTCAATGCGGAATATATTCAACACCACGGCTAAATAACTCCCCAAACGCTCGGCCTGTAATTATTAACCTAAGTGTAGTTTTACTTAAATCAACAGTTTCACAAGAGGGAAAAGCAGTCCGTGGTAATCTTTTCCAGTCTTTTCCCAGTCCGCTGTTTTCGTTGTTGCAGGCCAAATGTAACAGCTCATGAACTAGGGCCATGTGTTTGTCAGCAATCTTGCAGGCCCCATAACTCACTGCAGGAAGAGACACTGAAAATAAACCAATTTGATTATTTCCAGGGCTCAAAGTGAAAGCCTCGATATTGCTTGCGTCGCACTTCCCAGCAATCCCGACTGCACCCCCCTCCCCCCCCCCCCCCACACTCCTAGTGTCCTTCTGGAAGCACATTCCTGGAGAAGCAGTCACCCATCTGACGCACTTCCAGCTGATGGGTTCTTCACTGCTTTGTCAGGAAGCGCTGGGATTTCATTCCCGCCGCTAAGGTGGAAGTACTGACACGGATCAGCCCTGCAGAAACGCTGGCGTCAGCTGCCGGACCTGTGCATTCCCCAGTAATTACTCTGGAGCGTGGCCCTCAGTTTGTTTACTCTCATGATCCCGGCTTCTCTGCTGCTCAGATGGGTGTCCTGGCAGACACTGCACTCCACGTTCCAGCTTTCCCATACGTTTTGGCCCCATGAGCCCAGTCCTTTGGCATCCCAAGGGAACTCAGGTGGAGCCTCCTTGCCAGCTTCTGAATGCAAACATTTACCGCCCTCCCGATAGTAACGACTGGCACATGGGGCAGCACCTGTTGGCAGTGAGGACTTCAGCACGACAACAGGCCCTTTGGCCCACAATGCCCGTGCCCAACATGAAGCCTACTTAGACTAATCACCTCTGTCTGTGCGTGATCTACATTCCCGCTCACCCGTATTTAAAAATCTCTTCCATGGACATTGAATTTACTTTTAGTTTAGTTTGGAGATACAGCGTGGAAACATGCACTTCGGCCCACTGAGTCCGCGCCGACCAGCGATCCACGCACATTAACACCATCCATAGGAGGTGCAAAGGGACTTGGCAGTGCTGGTGCAGGATTCCCAAAAAGTTAATCTGCAAGTTGAATCAGTCGTAAAGAAAACAAACTCAATGCTAGCATTATTTTTCAAGAGGGCTTGTATACAAAACAGGGATGTCATGTTGAGGCTCTATAAGGCGCTGGTGAGGCCACAGTTGGAATATTGTGAGCAATTTTGGGCACCATATCTGAAGAAGGATGTGCTGGCTCTGGAGAGGGTCCAGAGGAGGTTTACAAGAATGATCCCAGGAATGAGTAGGTTAACCTATGATGAGTATTTGTCGGCACTGGACCTGTACTCGCTGGAGTTTAGAAGAAAGAGGGGGGACCACATTGAAACGTACAGAATAGTGAAAGGCTTGGATAGAGTGGATGTGGAGAGGATGTTTCCACTAGTGGGAGAGTCTAGGACTAGAGGTTGGAATTAAAGGACGTTCTTTTAGGAAGGAGATGAGGAGAAATTTCTTTAATCAGAGGGTGGTGAATCTGTGGAACTCTCTGCCACAGAAGGTAGTTGAGGCCAGTTCATTGGCTATATTTAAGAGGGAGTTAGATGTGGCCTTGTGGTTAAGGGGATCAGGGGGTATGGAGAGAAGGCAGGTACGGGATACTGAGTTGGATGATCAGCCATGATCATATTGAATGGCGGTGTAGGTTCGAAGGGCCGAATGGCCTACTCCTGCACCCATTTTCTATGTATTTATGTATCTATGTGAGTTTAAGTGTGAGTTAAATCAAGGATGATCCGACATCCTCCATTTTTCTTTTTTAGAGGCGCAGGGTGTCGTCGCTGAAACAGTGAAGCTTTGCTCGTCGTGGGTGCTTTGATTAACCCGACAGCTTACGCTTCCTCATCCAGATCTTTTACTTGTTTGGATATCTGCTTGTATATCCAAACCTTTTTGTTTGGAATGAATAAATGCCCAACTTGGTGTATATTGTATGGGTGGCAATGAGTTAAAGGAAAATTCAATTTGTAACCCTTGTATACTATGCAGTATAAACTGATCTGATGATATCCTTTTATTTTATAAACAGATCTGATGTTATCCATTGCCATTCGTGCAAAAACCAAATGTAATCTATTTCTAGCAACAAATGGCAAAATCATTACAATAGACAATAGACAATAGGTGCAGGAGAAGGCCAATTCGGCCCTAAGAGCCAGCACCGCCATTCACAGTGATCATGGCTGATCATCCACAATCAGTGCCCCTCACCAACTTGTAACTGGTCCACACACCCCATGTTTCGGAAAGAACCAGACCCACCTACCTCCATGGTTACCGGTGGTCTTGTGGTAAGCCGAAAGGCACCTGATGCGGGTTCAATTTCCGTCCTCGAGATTTGGACGGTAGGACTGCTGGGGTGCGTGGATTGCGCATTTTCCCTGAGGGCCGGCTTGGGCCTTGGCCTAAATGACCTCTGCCCAGAGAATCAGCTTTCGAGCTGCCACCAGCTTCAGTGAATCGCTTACTGCCGATGGAGGTGTAGGGGTGTTGTCGCCAAAATGGTAAAGCTTTGCTCGTCGTTGGTACCTTGATTAGTCCGACAGCTTTTGCTTCCTCATCCAGGTCTTTTATCTGTTTGGGTAGGTCTTCCCCGAAGAGAAGATTCGGCGGCTGGACATTGCTGGCCTTACACAAGTCCGCAAATTTGGGATTTAAGGCAGGTCTGATGGCATTCTTCTGAAAGCAGTTCATTTCGAAGTGTGCATTGCACATCAATGCCAGGGCACCCTGCTGGACGTCCGATAAGAGCCCGCCATCCACAGATCTGGCAAATGCCGTGATGCCTGAGGCCAGTAATTTTTAAATTTGTTGGAGTTTCATTTCCTGGGTTTTGATGCCCCCTCCAATGTCTCCCCAGATAGCGCTGTTCACTGCCAGCACTTTCAGGAATGCACAATTTACAGGTGTATGGTATTTTGCAGCCGTCACCTGTTAATGATGTGACATGAGGAAGTTGATGCTGGAAGCCAACTCTTCCTGCAGCGGCTCCTTTGTTTGCGAGGGTATCGCAAACCTTGATGCCATGGCAGACAATTCTTGAACCTCACGCATGCATCCCAGTATGCTCCACGGACATACTTCCGAATTCGGAGTCAGTCATACACTGACCCCTGGCACTCCCCTCCACAGAGAGGGAGATTTTTAAGCAGCCTTGAAACAGGCGCTGCCACAGGCCCCCGAGGAGACGGGCCGCGGGGAAACCGGCTACGGAGGACCGCGGGTAGCCGGTGGCCGTCGGGTTCGCTACCCGAGTCGCTGACAGTGCGGTCAGCGACTTCAGACTTCGGCAACCCCAAAAGGGTGTGCAGCCAAACGGAGTCTGAGAGGCCTGGACTGGGACGAGTCAGGCCAGGAGGGTTCCCCTCCGACAAACACGGGTAACGTCCTCGTGCGTTTATCCCAGTTGGAGCATGGATAGCGTCCTCGGGCCTTCATCCCACAGAGGTTATGTTCTTTATGATCCGTGAAACGGCGCCATATCAGCGCAGGTCTCCTCGGGGGCCTGTGGCAGCGCCTGTTTCAGGGCTGCTTAAAAATCTCCCTCTCTGTGGAGGGGAGTGCCAGGGGTCAGTGTATGACTGACTCAGAATTCGGAAGTATGTCCGTGGAGCATACTGGGATGCATGCGTGAGGTTCAAGAATTGTCTGCCATGGCATCAAGATTTGCGATACCCTCGCAAACAAAGGAGCCGCTGCAGGAAGAGTTGGCTTCCAGCATCAACTTCCTCATGTCACATCATTAACAGGTGACGGCTGCAAAATACCATACACCTGTAAATTGTGCATTCCTGAAAGTGCTGGCAGTGAACAGCGCTATCTGGGGAGACATTGGAGGGGGCATCAAAACCCAGGAAATGAAACTCCAACAAATTTAAAAATTACTGGCCTCAGGCATCACGGCATTTGCCAGATCTGTGGATGGCGGGCTCTTATCGGACGTCCAGCAGGGTGCCCTGGCATTGATGTGCAATGCACACTTCGAAATGAACTGCTTTCAGAAGAATGCCATCAGACCTACCTTAAATCCCAAATTTGCGGACTTGTGTAAGGCCAGCAATGTCCAGCCGCCGAATCTTCTCTTCGGGGAAGACCTACCCAAACAGATAAAAGACCTGGATGAGGAAGCAAAAGCTGTCGGACTAATCAAGGTACCAACGACGAGCAAAGCTTTACCATTTTGGCGACAACACCCCTACACCTCCATCGGCAGTAAGCGATTCACTGAAGCTGGTGGCAGCTCGAAAGCTGATTCTCTGGGCAGAGGTCTTTTAGGCCAAGGCCCAAGCCGGCCCTCAGGGAAAATGCGCAATCCACGCACCGCAGCAGTCCTACCCTCCAAATCTCGAGGACGGAAATTGAACCCGCATCAGGTGCCTTTCGGCTTACCATAAGACCACCGGTAACCATGGAGGTAGGTGGGTCTGGTTCTTTCCGAAACATGGGGTGTGTGGACCAGTTACAAGTTGGTGAGGGGCACTGATTGTGGATGATCAGCCATGTTCACTGTGAATGGCGGTGCTGGCTCTTAGGGCCGAATTGGCCTTCTCCTGCACCTATTGTCTATTGTCTATTGTAATGATTTTGCCATTTGTTGCTAGAAATAGATTACATTTGGTTTTTGCACGAATGGCAATGGATAACATCAGATCTGTTTATAAAATAAAAGGATATCATCAGATCAGTTTATACTGCATAGTATACAAGGGTTACAAATTGAATTTTCCTTTAACTCATTGCCACCCATACAATATACACCAAGTTGGGCATTTATTCATTCCAAACAAAAAGGTTTGGATATACAAGCAGATATCCAAACAAGTAAAAGATCTGGATGAGGAAGCGTAAGCTGTCGGGTTAATCAAAGCACCCACGACGAGCAAAGCTTCACTGTTTCGGCGACGACACCCTGCGCCTCTAAAAAAGAAAAATGGAGACGAGCAAAGCTTCACTGTTTCGGCGACGACACCCTGCGCCTCTAAAAAAGAAAAATGGAGGATGTCGGATCATCCTTGATTTAACTCACACTTAAACTCACATAGATACATAGATACATAGAAAATAGGTGCAGGAGTAGGCCATTCGGCCCTTCGAGCCTGCACCGCCATTCAATATGATCATGGCTGATCATCCAACTCAGTATCCCGTACCTGCCTTCTCTCCATACCCCCTGATCCCCATAGCCACAAGGGCCACATCTAACTCCCTCTTAAATATAGCCAATGAACTGGCCTCAACTACCCTCTGTGGCAGAGAGTTCCACAGATTCACCACCCTCTGTGTAAAAAAGTTTTTCCTCATCTCGGTCTTAAAGGATTTCCCCCTTATCCTTAAGCTGTGACCCCTTGTCCTGGACTTCCCCAACATCGGGAACAATCTTCCTGCATCTAGCCTGTCCAACCCCATAAGAATTTTGTACGTTTCTATAAGATTCCCTCTCAATCTCCTAAATTCTAGCGAGTATAAGCCAAGTCTATCCAGTCTTTCATCATATGATAGTCCTGACATCCCAGGAATCAGTCTGGTGAACCTTCTCTGCACTCCCTCTATGGCTATAATGTCCTTCCTCAGATTTGGAGACCAAAACTGTACGCAATACTCCAGGTGTGGTCTCACCAAGACCCTGTACAACTGCAGTAGAACCTCCCTGCTCCTATACTCAAATCCTTTTGCTATTAAAGCTAACATACCATTCGCTTTCTTCACTGCCTGCTGCACCTGCATGCCTACTTTCAATGACTGGTGTACCATGACACCCAGGTCTCGCTGCATCTCCCCATTTCCTAATCGGCCACCATTTAGATAATATGCAGTAGAGACATTTTAAAATGGAAAACTTCGTTACTGTCTAACAACTGATTCTCAAAGGATGCTTTATGGCATGCATTGATCTCAAAGATGCATACTATTCAGTTCCCATTCACAGGGATCACCGGAGATATTTGAAATTTAGCTGGATGGGGCTGCGATAGCAGTTTAAAGTGTTGCAAAATGGGCTAACTTCAGCTCCCAGGTTATTTACCAGATTACTAAAGCCGGGGCTTGGGCTGCTCAGAGCTCAAAAACACATTGTTATGGCCTAACTGGATGATATTCTAAAACGCTGTATTTGGCTAAATTAGCTGTTTCAACCGCAAAACTAATATTTTAGAAATTAGGGTTTCTCATCCATTCAGTTAAATTTAAGTTGATACCAACTAGAGTTATTGATTATTTGGGATTTACCTTTACTCTATTTAATTTGTCTGTGACTCCACCCTGGGGCAAGAGATTAGAATTAATAGAAGCCTGTAACACCTTGTTGTTATGAAGCAACCTTCTACACATCAGGTGGTTAGTGTAATTGGCAATTTAGTGGCTGTTTTTTCCAGCTGCGCAATTTGGCCTTTGCATTATCAGAACTTACAACGTGTAAAGGAGCAAGCTCTCAAGTACCAGTTAGGTCATTGTTAACAGACCTATGCTATTATCAGCTGAAGCTATCAGAGTTACAATGGTGGACGAACAGTATTCAGCATGCTCCAGTAACATTTTTGGTCAGTAACCTTCAGTTATATTACAAACTGATGCTAGTGCTCAAAGATGGGAAGTTACTAATACCATCTCTAGTTACGGAGGCGGATGGGATGTGCATGAGTTACCCAATTCTTCAGTTATATGGTATAAAGTACCTAGAGACACTGGGGGCATCTAATGGGTTAAAGGCTTATTGTGCGAATATGCATAATCTGCATGCTCAACTACAAGTTAATAACACTACGGTGGTGGCATATATTAATCACATGGGTGGAAATCAAGTCAGTATCCTGTGATAGTTTACCTAACCTCATTTGGCGCTGGTGTATCATCACGGATATTCAATGATAACACAGAATGGATGTTGGATCACAAAGTATTTAATGACATTGTTGCTCGATATGGAACACCGAATATCGAATTGTTTGCATCTAGGCTCATTCACCAGTTGCAAAATTATGTGGCATGGCAGCCAGACCCTGGGGCAGTGGCGATTAGATGCATTCTCGCTACACTGGGGAGGAATGTTCTTTTATGTCTTTCCTCCATTTTGCCTCATCAGTCAGGTCTTGCAAAAAATCCAGCAAGATCCGCTTCAGGCATTTTCGTACTGCCTGACTGGCCTATGCAGCCATATAAGGTTCCCGCTGATGTTGGGAATGATATAGAACCTTATATGGTTATTTCTAAAACACAAAATTTGCTGGTTATCCCGTGACTCGGGAAGCCATCTTCTGCATGATAGAATCAATTTATTGACTTGCAGACTCTAAGAAGACGTTCCTGGGGCTCGGGTAGTCAGACCGAACCATGGATGTGCTCGCTGCAGCTTGCAGGGATAGCACCAAAAAAGCAGTACATTTATTCATCAGGAGATGGAAGTGTTTTGTTTAAATGCTAATATAACATATTATATGGCACGGATAACTGACGTCTTGGAGTTCATTTTCAAATGGGTCTTTGACAAAAAATTAAGTTATAGTGCCATTAACTGTGCCAAAAGTGCCTTCTCAATATATTTGCTGCAGGGATCGGGACCCACTCTGTCGGGTCTCACCCTCTGATATCCAGATTTATGAAGGATATCTTTAACACAAAATTCTCCCAGCCCAGGAACACGGAAGTATGGGGATATTAACATTGTGTTAACACTACTTCACCGGTGGGCTCCAGCTACATCCTTATCTTTGGCCCGGCTCTCATATAAGGTAGTTATGCTCATGGCGCTGGTTCAGCGCAATGCGTCCAGTCATTGCAATAAGCTACGTCTGAACAGAATGGTTATATTTACCAACAAAATAACGTTCTATGTATATGATTTATTAAACTAAGCAGACCGGGGCGTTGGGTCTAAAGCTGGAATTTCTGGCATATCCTATGGATCATAGATTGTGTGTTGTCACACATATTCTTCAACATTTTAGGCTACAAAGAACCTTAGAGGCACTGAGCTGGCAATGTTCATTTAGCCACATAAAAACACACAAAAGGGTTTTAATGCAGACCAATCTCCAGATGGTTTAGATATGTATTGGCTTGTGCAGGAGTGAACACTGATGTTTTTAAATCTCACTCCACCAGGGCTGCAATAACATCAGCAGCAAGGTTCATGGAGGTTCTGCTGGACCGCACCCTAGCGACAGTAGGATGGTCAAATGAGCGGACTTTCCAAACCTTTTATAACAATACCGATTGCCAGGCTGGGTTCGTTTGCCAACTCAATTTTAATTCAATCCAATAATTTGCTTATTTGCATATTATTAGCATCAGCATGTTTTAAATCTATGTCATGTCTGAGTGCATTATCATTTTTTCAATCATCTCTGGTCAACTAATGCAGTGTGTGGCATGGACTCGTGTCCGCGGCATGAAATCACAGAGCTTTGAAATCTTCACGTAGTCACTCACGTGACTCCAAAGTACAATAGGAAGATTAAATGAGAACTTACCAGTTTTGAAGTTTGATCTTTATTTTATGAGGAGTTACGATGAGGGATTACGTGCCCTCCGCTCCCAACCCTCTTCTCATAAAGGTCAAGTGGTAGTTCTGTTTCTCAAATCCTCCTATAATCAGTTCAACAAATGTTATCTGTGATTTCACACCGCTGCTTTGAAGTTGACGCGCATGCGGGCTAGCGGGCTTCTTCATGTAATCCCTCATCGTAACTCCTCATAAAATAAAGATCAAACTTCAAACTGGTAAGTTCTCGTTTAATCTTCCTATTATAGATCGGTTAGTCATACATCGGTACTGGGGAAGATGCTGGAGTCGAGTACTAAAGATGTTATAGCAGCGCATTTGGAAAGCAGTGACGGGATCGGTCAAAGTCAGCATGGAGTTATGAAGTCATGAAGTCAGTTATGAAGGAGAAATCATGCTTGACTGATCTTTTGGAATTTTTTGAGGATGTAACAAGTAGAATGGATAAGGGAGAGCCAGTGGATGTGGGGTATCTGGACTTTCAAAAAGCCTTTGACCAGGTCCCACACAAGAGATTGTGTGCAAAATTAGAGCACATGGTATTGGGGGTAGGGTGCTGACATGGATGGAGAACTGGTTAGCAGACAGGAAACAAAGAGTAGGAATTAACGGGTCCTTTTCA
This sequence comes from Malacoraja senta, assembly GCA_038087875.1. Classification (NCBI taxonomy): domain Eukaryota; kingdom Metazoa; phylum Chordata; class Chondrichthyes; order Rajiformes; family Rajidae; genus Malacoraja; species Malacoraja senta. The sequence goes on along the minus strand of CM075978.1, from coordinate 59,294,290 downwards.
GAATGGCAGGCAGTGACTAGTAGGGTGCTGCAAGGCTCAGTGCTGGGACCCCAATTATTTAGAATATACTAGACTAAGTGGGATCCGTTGGGTCCCAGCATCACACGGGAGGGCTGGTCCCCCAAGGCAATATTCCACCTCTCAACCAATTCCAATATTGGTGGCAAGTGGGGGGGGGGCTTTCTAGAGCACATAGTATGGGTGTTGTGGGCTGAAGGGACTGGTTTACTGGTTTCCAGAGGGCTAGTATGGACATTGTGGGCCACATGGATTCTTGGGCTGGCGGCTCACTCACTCACGGCTGGTGGGCTGGCAGTTGACTCATGGCTATTCCTTGAAATTCCATTTCAAGCAGGTGCAAGACCACCAAATTCAAGTGCTGTTTCATACCACTTAAAGCAGGGTGCAAGGCCAGCCAAATTCAAGTGCAGTTTCATACCTTCAAGCAGGGTGCAAGGCCACTGAAAACAGTGAGTCGTGACCTCCATCTTGCAGAGACCGAGCCACACCCACAGTTCTGGGTCCCTCCCACCAGAAGGGGATTCATGGCGCGATTGACAGGAGAGAGAATCTCAACATTTTGTAACTCTGATAGCTTCAGCTGATAATAGCATAGGTCTGTTAACAATGACCTAAATGGTACTTGATGAGCGGAGGATGGCCAAAAATCACAGCCGTACGTGGTAGCGTTTTTTCTAAAATCAATATAAAGCGCAAACAGGAAGTGGTCAAGATTGGACTTTTAATTATACAGAAGGCAAGGCAACTTTAATTAGGCAAAGCAACTTTAATTAGGCAAGGCAACTTTAATTAGGCAAGGCAACTTTAATTTGGCAAGGCAACTTTAAATAGGCAAGGCAACTTTACTTAGGCAACACAGCTTTAGCATTTCCAAACCAAAGGCAACACAGCTTTAGCATTTCCAAACTATATTTTCAAACCACAGTAAGAGCACTGACAGTCAGCAAAACCACTCACAGTTTAGTAGACATCTGTTCAGTGTTGTTCACAGCTCAGACTGAGAGACGTGACCCTCTCGCCCCCCCCATCTTGCAGAGACTGACTGAGGCACTCAACACTTCCGTGTTTTATAGCCCCTCCGGAAGGGGCGTGGCCTTCAGGAGAGAGAATCTCAACATTTTTCAAACACTAATAACTCTTTTATTTTTCATCGATGGGGAAAATCCTCTTGTCCTGCGCAGCGGAGGGGGACTGAGTAAGATGGCCAAAAATCACAGCCGTAAGTGGCAGCGTTTTTCCTACAATCAATATACAGAACAACAGGAAGTGGTCAAGATCAGCCTTTTAGTAATATACTGTATATATTAACGATTTACACGAGGGAATTAAAGGTAACATCTCTAAGTTTACGGATGACAAAAAAAACGGGTGGCAGCATAAGCTGCGAGGAGAATGTTATGAGGCTGCAGGGTGACTTGGATAGGTTGGGTGAGTGTGCAGAAGCATGGCAGATGCAGTATAATGTGCATAAATGTGAGATTAATCCACTTTGGTGGCAAGAACATGAAGGCAGATTATTATCTGAATGGTGTCAGTTTAAGAGAAGGGAGGTGCAACGAGACCTGTGTGTGCTGGTACATCAGTCACTGAAAGTAAGCATGCAGGTACAGCAGGCAGTGAACAAAGCTAATGGCATGTTGGCCTTTATTGCGCGAGAATTCGAGTTTAGGAGCAAGGAGGTCCTACTGCAGTTGCACAGGGCTCTGGTGAGACCGCTCCTGGTGTATTGTGGCCAATTTTGGTCTCCTAATTTGAGGAAGGATATTCTTGCTATTGAGGGAATGCAGCGCAGGTTCACCAGGTTAATTCCCAGGATGGCAGGACTGACATAAGATGAAAGAATGGGTTAATTGGGCTTGTATTCGCTGGAATTTAGAAAGATGAAAAGGGATCTTATAGAAGCATCTAAAATTCTTAGAGGATTGGACAGGGTAGATGCAGGAAAAATGTTCCTGATGTTGGGGAATCCAGAACCAGGGGGTCACAGTTTAAGAATAAGGGGTCGGCCACTTAGGACTGAGATGAAGAAAAACTTCTTCACCCAGAGAGTTGTGAGTCTGTGGAATTCTCTGCCACAGAAGGCAGTGGAGGCCAATTCACTGGATGTTTTCAAGAGATATTTAGCTCTCAGGGCCAAGGAATCAAGGATATGGAGAAAAAGCCAGAACGGGTACTGATTTTGGATGATCAGCCATGATCATATTGCTGGCTCGAAGGGGCCGAATGGCCTACTCCTGCACCTATTTTGTATGTTTCTATGTTTGTTACCTATTTCTACAAAAGCACCGTGGAAAGATGCTGTCAGGAAGCATCACAGTTTGGTTTGGCACCAGCTCTGCCTAAAACCCACACTGCGGAGTTTTGTCGATATTTCCAGTCTATCACACAGAGCAGCCTCCCCACCACCCACACTCACCACTGCCTGCAGAAAGTGGGACATTTGGACGGGTACACGAGTAGCAAAGGATCAAACGTGAGCAAATGGGATGCTGGTTGGTATGGACGAGATGGGCCAAAGGGCCTGTTTGGTGCGTGTGACTCTGTGTGCAGAGCTGAGTTTCACGGTTGCTAGTCCTGTCTTTGTCTGGAGCTGAGACAGAGTGTGTGGGTGAGGTGGCCTTACCCCACATACCCTGGATACCACTGGGCAGCTCTCTCAATAACAGGGTGGGATTGTCAATTGCAGGCAGTCCTGCATGGAGCATGATCCATGGATCAGGGTGTGTCTACTGTATACAGACAGGCCATTCAGCACAACTGTGTCAGCACCTCTGTCCAAACAACCCCCCACCCTGCCCCCACTCCAGCCATTCATCCTTTCTCCCCCACGCACCATCCTCATCTCCCTGTAAATGCAACCACGCTGTTAGCCCTATCACACCTTGTGCTGATACATTCTGTGCTGGAACCACCCTTTGTGTACAGGAATGTCTCCCACATTCCTGCTTCATTGTTCAACATTTTATACGTTGGCTCTGTCTTATCTTCATTCCTTTCTTTCAATTCCCGATACAGTCAGAATCATTCAGCATAGAAACACAGCCGGCAGCCCAACACACTCACACACTCACACACACATGCACGCACACAAGCCCACACACATGCTCACGCACACACATAAGCATGCACATACACATGCATACACACATGCACATACATATACATGCAGCCACACAAGTGGAAAGAACTGTAGATGCTGGTTCAGTCAGAAGAAGGGTCTCGACCAGAAATGTCACCCATTCCTTCTCTCCAGAGATGCAGCCTGTCCATCTGAGTTACTCCAGCATTTTGTGTCAGCCTTCATGCAGACACACACATATATACACACACAGAAAGACAGTGGGACAGACAGCATCTCTGGTGAGAAAGGAATGGGTGATGTTTCGGGTCGAGACCCCTTCTTCATTCACACACATACACTCACCCACAAGCTCACATACACACATGCTCAAACACATACATACTCACACAAAACACACACACACATATATACATACACGATACAATAGAACTGTATTTACAGTCATGATGTACAGTTACAGCTG
>CM075978.1:59045724-59285724 GCA_038087875.1 Malacoraja senta | reverse complement strand
GGACCGCAGGAGTTGGTAGGGCCAGTGGTTAGGTTGGTCGATCAGTCATCCACAGATATCCCAGTTCAGTTCAGTTTTAGTTTGTTGTCACGTGTACCGAGGCACAGTGAAAAACCTTTGTTGCGTACTAACCAGTCAGTGGAAAGACAATACATGATTACAATCGAGCCATTAGCAGTGTACAAATACATGATTAAGGAATAACGTTTAGTGCAAGGCAAAGCCAGTAAAGTCCAATCAAAGATAGTCCAAGGGTCCCCGATGAGGTGGATAGTAGTTCAGGACCGCTCTCTGGTTGCGGTAGGATACGGTAGGATCCATCCGAGTACATGGATAGGACAGGTTGAGAGGGGTATGGGCCGAATGCTGACAGGTGGAATTCGTGATGATGGGACGGTGTGGGCAAGATGGGCCGAAGGGGCTGTTTCCACCCTGTATGAGGCCATAACAAAGAGGCAATGAAATTGTTCATTGCAGCGGCATAGCAGGTCTGTAAACCCACTGCTGATAGATAATATATAAGGTGCAAAAATTCAGTAATGACGGTACTAGTGCCAAAAACTCCAAAGTCCGCAGTTTGGTTTGGCACCAGCTCTGCCTAAAACCACATTGTCTGAAAGACACAGTCCATAGAAGATCACAGTGGCTGAGGTCAGTGATGTGCAGTGTCCGAGGGCACCACCAGGCTGAACTCAAGGACAGGCAGTGAGCTGGACGTTGCCTCCGTTGTAAAGAGTTCAGGAATGTTGGATGGGGGCAAGGCAACTCAGTCCCTTAGGTCTGTCCCAAGACCGTCACCCACTCCTTCTCTCCAGAGATGCTGTCTGACCCGCTGAGTTACTCCAGCTTTTTGTGTCTATCTAAGATTCGACGAGATCATTTTCTGCCCTGCATCTTAGCGCCATCTTCCGTCTTCAATTCCACAGCCCCAATCACCCCAGTGAATGTCCACCAAGTGAATGTTCACTTGGCCTCAGTGAAAGTCCATCAAGCTGCCTTGAACCATTTGCTTGACACACATGAACGCAGGAGGATAGCAGGAGGAGGCCATTCGCCCCCTCGCGCCTGCCCCACCATTTAATCACACCGTGGATAATCCACCATCGGCCTCGTCTCCTCTTCCATGCCAATTCGCCCTCAATTCCCTGATCTTCCAAAAATTTATCCATTCTTCTTTAAACACTCCCAATGATTGAAGCTTCACAATCCTTCAGGGTATCAAATTCCGGAGGTTCACCACTCCCCTGCGAGAAGAAATTCCTGTATATTTGAGTTTTAAATGATCACCTCCACCCCCCTTATCTTGTATCCATATCCCTTTGTTCAAGGCTCTCCCTCTGGTGGAAAATATCAACACTATTTGGGCCTCTCTGGATTTTCAATCCAACAAGAACATTAAGGGCCTGTCCCACTTACGTGTCCTTGGCACGCAAATTACGCGACCTCGTGGTCGCGTTGAGGCGCACGGGTATCGAATGGCCGCATGGGGCCGGTCCCACTTAGAAGCGCAGAGGGGTATGTAGTTGTGCGCGACATCGCGCGGGGCTCCGAAATTTTTGTAGTGATCGAAATCTTCCCACGCCAACGGTCTGTCGCGGAACTGATGCCCAAAGTGGGACAGGCCCAAGACCCTGGCACAACGCAACGTCTCACCTCCAACAGCAGCAGAAGCAGGCAAACGATCGCCGAACTTGGCCTGGGGCTCACGGCCGTTGCGGTCCGGATCCGTCCCCACCTCTACTCCCAGAGCGGGGCCAAGAAAATTGAAGATAGACATAAAATGCAGGAGTAACTCAGCGGGACTGGCAGCATCTCTGGAAAGAAGCAATGGGTGATGTTTCGGGTCAAGACCCTTCTTTTCAGACTGAAAAAGAGTCTCGACCCGAAACATCACCCATTGCTTCTCTCCAGAGATGCTGCCGGTCCCGTTGAGTTACTCCAGCTTTGTGTCCATCTTCAAATGACGTCACACGCTCCAGACGGCTGTGCGTACACATGTAATCGCGCCCGACCTTCGCGGGACCGTCGCTGCTCAACGCGACCACGAGGTCGCATAATTTGCATGCCAAGGACACGTAAGTGGGACAGGCCCTTAACTCTTCATTCTTCTCAACCACAAAAAACAGATCCAATTTATTATCTAGATTCTTTATCTTTAACATATTCTTTATCTTTATCTTTAACATATAACAGGACCATTTCCTCATGAGATTCCATCCAATAAATTACTCCTGAATCATTTCTTAATTCAGGAGATCAATAATGTTGATACAAGGAACTGCAGATGCTGGAATCATGAGGAAAGCACAAAGCGCTGGAGGAAGTCAGGTTGAAGAAGGGTCCCGACTCCAAACGTCAACTATCCATTCCCTCCTGACCTGTTGAGAAGTTGGGTTGAAGGACCTGTTTCTATGACTCTATACGGGCCATGTCTTCAAATCAATATTGTAGGCAGTGTATGCAGTCTCAGCACCTTTGAGGAGTGAGCTCCTCTACATTATTCAACGTTTATTCAATGGGATCTGGCACGTCAACAAACAAATCAACAAACAAGCTTCCACAGATATATCGTCACAAGAATCTTATCTGGTTGCGTCATGACCTGGTAGAGCAATTCCAACGCGCAGGAACGCAAGAGGCTGCAGAGCATGGTGGAGGCAGCCCGGTGCATCACTGGTACAAACCAACCTCCACTGAAAACATCTACAGGAGAAGCTGCTTTAAGAAGGCAGCATCTGTCATCAAGGACCCCTAGATGCACAGAGTCTCTTGCCCAGAGCAGGTGAATCAAGGACCAGAGGACATAGGTTTAAGGTGAAGGGGAAAGGATTTAATAGGAATCTGAAGGGTAACTTTTTCACATAAAGGGTAGTAGGTGTATGGAACAAGCTGCCAGAGGAGGTAGTCTGAAGAAAGGTTTCGGCCCGAAACGTTGCCTATTTCCTTCGCTCCATAGATGCTGCCTCACGCGCTGAGTTTCTCCAGCACTTTTGTCTACCTGCCAAAGGAGGTAGTTGAGACTGGGACTATCCCAACATTTAAGAAACAGTTCGACAGGTACATGGATAGGACAGGTTTGGTGGGCCAAATGCTGGCAGGTGGGACCAGTGTAGCTGGGACATGTTGGCTAGTATGGGCAAGTGGGCTGAAGGGCCTGTTTCAACATTGTATGACTCTATGACTTTATGACTCTATACAGGCCATGTCTTCTGACTGCAACCACTGGGCAAGAGGTACAGAAGCCCGAAGCCCCACACCACCAGGGCCAGGAACAGCTACTTTCCTCCGATATTGCACTATATTGGGCTTTTTCTATATTGGACGTTTATTTGTTAGTTAATTATAGTATCTAATGAGTACTGTGTTTTTAAACCTGGTGTGCTGCTGCTGCCAGTAAGAATTTCATTTATCTGCTTCGGTACATATGACAATAAAACACTTTCGATTCTTGATAGACACAAAATGCTGGAGTAACTCAGTGGGACAGGCAGCATATCTGGAGAGAAGGAATGGGTGACGTTTCGGGTCGAGACCCTTCTTCAGACTGAGAGTCAGAGGAAAGGGAAAGGAGAGATATAGACGGTGATGTAGAGAGATATAGAGCAGAGATAATTAAAGATATGCAAAAAACGTAATGATGGTAAAGGAAACAGGCCATTGTTAGCTGTGGGCTGGGTGAAAACAAGGTCAGACAATGAGACTCAACAGTACGACTTGGGGAGGGATGGAGAGAGAAGGGATGTAAGGGTTACTTGAAGTTATAAAAATCAATACTCATACCACTGGTTGTAAGCTGCCCAAGCGAAATATGAGAAGTTAGAGAAATCAATCTTAACTCTTGATCAGGTTCTTGAACCGACCTACACAAGCCTAAATTTACCTCAGCAATGAACTCTGTAGATCACCACCTGTACTACCATGGACGTTATATTTTCAAATAGTGTTTTGCACTAATATCTTGGGTTTTTTTGCACAATCTTTCTCTTTGTACTGTCTTTCATAATTTATGTGTAATATATGTTTTTGTGTGTTGTCTAAATCTGTGGTCCTGTCATTGACTGATTGATTGATTGATTGATTGATTGATTGATTGATTGATAGATACTCTACTGTCACATGTACTTGGTACAGTGAAATTCTTTGTTTTGCATACTATACACAAAGTATGCAACGGGTCGCCTGGTATAGGGCGCTGAATTTCATTGTTCTATCTCAAGTCAAGTCAAGTCAAGTCACTTTTATTTATATAGCACATTTAAAAAACAACTCTCGTTGGCAAAAGTGCTTTACATTGGTGGAGGTACCAACGTTATACAACAGTGGTTCATGGATTAAATATAAACATCACTACATACATATAGCCCTCGCTCAGAGGACGTCAAGAAAGGCTTGGGAGTAGAGATGAGTTTTAAGTCTCGACTTAAAGGAGTCGATGGAGGGGGCAGTTCTGATGGGAAGAGGGATGCTGTTCCACAGTCTAGGAGCTGCAACCACAAAGGCGCGGTCGCCCATGAGCTTATGCCGAGACCGCGGGATGTTCAGTAACCCCAAGTCGGCCGATCTGAGGGACCTGGAGGTGGTGTGGTGGGTGAGCAGACTTTTGATGTAGGTGGGGGTAAGCCTGTTAAGGGCTTTGTAGACATAAAGGAGGATCTTGAAATTTATTTGGAACCGCACAGGGAGCCAGTGGAGAGAGGCCAGGATCGGGGTGATGTGGTCCCTTTTTCGGGTGCCCGTCAGTTTTGGACCAGTTGCAGGCGGGACAGGGAAGATTGGCTGATGCCAGTGTAGAGGGAGTTGCAGTAATCTAGGCAACAGGAGATAAATGTGTGGATGATCTTTTCGAGGTAATCAAACTGGAGGAATTGTTTTATTTTAGCTATCGTCCAAAGCTGAAAGAAGCTAGCTTTTCCCACGGCATTGACTTGTTTGTCAAATTTCAGTGCTGAGTCAAATATCACGCCAAGGTTTTTGACGTGAGGTTTGAGTAATGGGGTAAGGCTTCCAAGGCTGCCTGTTATCATTTTGATTGAGGACATCTGATATCTGGGACATATGACAATAAAACACTCTTGACTCTTGACTCTCTTGACAAAGTTACAAAATGCATCCAATATAGTCCCAAGAGTTACTCTTCCCCCTCACTCCCCACGCCGGGTCCCTTTTTGTTCTCTCGGCGGCACCGCTACTGCTACTGCAAGCAAGATTAGGCAGCACGGTGGCACGGTGGCACGGTGTTAGAATTGCTGCCTTACAGCGCTTACGACCCGGGTTCGATCCCGACCACGGGTGCTGTCTCTTACCTCCTCTCCGTGACCACGTGGGATTTCTCAGAGATCTTCGGTTTCCTCCCACACTCCAAAGACGTTTGTGGGTTACTCGGCTTGGTTTAAATGTAAATTGTCCCTAGTGTGTGTAGGATAGTGTTAACGTGTGGGATCGCTGGTTGGTGCGGACTGGGTGGGCTGAAGGCCCTGTTGCCGCGCTCTATCTCTGAACTAAACTAAAGATTTTAATTGTACCTGCACCTTACTGTATGTATGCATATGACAATAAACGTGACTTGACGCGCGATATGTTTACAGCTCCACGGGTGGGGATGTAGTATATTAATTGCCCTGTGCTGTGATCGTGATCATATCATAAGATCATAAGTGATAGGAGCCGAATTAGGCCATTCAGCCAATCAAGTCCACTCTGCCATTCAATTGTGGCTGATCTATCTCTCCCTCCTAACCCCGTTCTCCTGCCTTCTCCCCATAACCTCTGACACCCGTACTAATCAAGAATTTATCTATGCCATAAAAATATCAACTGACTTGGCCTCCATAGCCTTCTGTCGCAATGAATTCCACAGGTTCACCACCCTGACTATACTTGTCTCTATTGTTGAACATCACTGCCAGTGAGTACTATTATATCCTTGCTGATTTGGTATTGGAAGCTTTCAGAAAAAGAGGATGATAATTATCCTCCAGAACACCTATTTCTTGGTGTTTTCGGCATGGTTTCCTCATTTCCACTGGCGGTAAAAAATAATCTCTTGAGTCCCAAGGACAAGTTGTGAGACGGCACAGCAGGTCACAGAAACACGCCAGGAATACGTTGAAGCAAATGGGACTTGGCGTCGGCTAACGCAGCTTAAATAAACATTACATGAGCTGAAGTATGACCCAGACTGAGCTCATCGGCGCTCTTGGGCTCTTGAACATTTACATCTGGTGAGCGAGAGCGGAGCAGCTGAACGGAGAGGAGGAGAGTAGAGTGGGACAGGCGTTTAACTGTGGAATTCTCTGCCACAGAAGGCAGTGGAGGCCAATTCACTGGATGTTTTCAAGAGAGAGTTAGATATAACACTTAGGTCTGACGGGATCAAGGGATATGGGGAGAAAGCAGGAACGGGGTACTGATTCTGGATCCTATTGAATGGCGGTGCTGGCTCAATGGGCCGAATGGCCTGCTCCTGCACCTATTTTCTATGTTTCTATGTGTCTAATTAAACTGATCTCCTCCGCCTGCATTTGATCAATACCCCTCCATTCCTTGTGTATACATGTGCCTATCTAAAAGCCTCTTTAATGCCACTCTCATACCTGCCTCTACCACCCCTGCCCCTGACACCATGCATGTTCCATCACTCTGTATAAAAAAACTTGCCTTGTACATCTCATCTGAATCTTCCCCCTCTGACCCTAAACCCATGCCCTCTAGTCTTTGACATTTCATCATTGCCTCATCCTGCACTCAGCGTTATTCATGTTATTCCCTTATCATGTATCTGTACACTGTGAACGGTTCGATTGTAATAATGTGTTGTCTTTCCGCTGACTGGTTAGCACGCGACAAAAGCTTTCTGCTCTACCTCGGTACACGTGACAGTAAATAAACTAAACACTAAACACAAAATAATTCTAGTATACGAAGGAACCGAAGATAGACACAAAAAGCTGGAGTAACTCAGTGGGACAGGCAACACCTCTGGAGAGAAGGAATGGGTGATGTTTTGGGTCGAGACCCGTCTTCAGACTGAGAAAGGGAAACAAGAGAAAGAGATGGTGACGCAGAAATGAGAGAAAGAGACGGTGATGTAGAGAAATATAGAACAAATGAATGAAAGATATGCAAAAAAGGTAACGATGATAAAGGAAACAGGCCAATGAGACAATGAGACTCAACAAGGGTCTCGACTCGAAACGTCGCCAATTCCTTCTCTCCATAGATGCTGCCTCACCCGCTGAGTTACTCCAGCCTTTTGTGTCGACCCAAGACGACTTTAAAGCTGGTACGACTTGGGTGGGGGAGGGATGGAGAGGGAGGGGATGCCAGGGTTACTTGAAGTTAGAGAAATCAATCAAGTTATATATAGTTCTATCAGGTCTTCCCTCAACCTCCAATGCTGCAGAGAAAACAATCTCTCCTGATAGTCACCCTCTAATCCAGGCATCATTGTGGTAAACTTCTCTGCAAAGCCAGTGATGGTGTGACCAGACCTGCACACAATACTCCCATTGCGGTCTAATCGAAGTGTTATAAAGCAGCAACATAACTTCCTGGTCCCCTTTAGTGCACTTCAGGCACAGATCTCCTGAGCAACGCACTTCTGATGGCCTCATGATCTTCTATGAAGGGTCCAATGTTGCATTCCATTCACTGCACTAAGGTTCTTTCCACTGACTGTATAGCACGCAACAAAAGCTTTTCACTGTACCTCGGTACACTTGACAATAAACTAAACTGAACTTGATCAAGTAGAATGGAATTATATGGATAAAGTATTACAAAAATTTCAACTGGGAGAGAATTTTATTTTATGGATTAAGTTACTATATAACAAACCTACAGCTAGAATACTAACTAATAACATATTATCCTCGAAATTTCAACTATCAAGGGGAAATAGACAAGGATGCTCATTATCACCACAGCTGTTTGCTCTCATTATTGAACCGCTAGCAGAAAAAATTAGAATACACCCTGATATTCATGGATATAATACTAAAGACTCATATAATAAAATATCTTTATACGCGGATGATATATTACTGTATATTACAAAACCTCAAATCACTATACCAAATATATTAAATTTAATTGAAGACTTTGGATCTTTTTCTGGATATAGAATAAATTGGAATAAAAGTGAAATTATGTCAATAAAACCGAAAGATTCAACACATCTTTTAAAATTCCCTTTTAAAATAGCTACAGAAAAATTTAAATATTTGGGAATCGAAATTACCAGAACATATCAAGGTATGTTCAGGGCAAATTTTGACCCCCTACTTAATAAATTAAATACACTAATTAAATTCTGGAAAACGCTCCCGATGTCTTTAATAGGCCGAATAAACGCAATAAAAATGATCTTTTTACCACAAATTTTATACCTATTTCAATCAATTCCTATATACTTACCTAAGAAGTTTTTTTAAAAACTCGACTCAGATATCACTAATTTTATATGGGACTATAAATCACATAGAATACAAAAAACTCATCTGAATAAACCTAAAGTATTGGGGGGTTTAGCACTACCTAATTTTATGTATTATTATTGGTCAGTAAATATTAAAAACATGATTCAACTGATGGATAACTCCGCCCAGCAAGTAGACTGGATTGTAATGGAGAAAGAGGATTGCTCCTCTAGAAACATTGGAGCGATCCTCCTCTCTCCAATGAAACTGAATAACATAAATTATAATAAGAACCCAATTATTCATAGTACAATCCGTATTTGGAAACAAATAAAACAAAATTTAAAATTAAGAAATTTATCACTTTTATTACCTATAGTCAATAATCCTTCGTTTAGTCCTTCTATTATAGATAAAGCTTATACACAATGGGATAGACTAGGAATTAAAACACTTGGTGACTTGTATGAAACTGGAAAATTACTTTCATTTCAACAATTACAAATAAAATATAAACTCGGAAATAATCAATATTTTAAATATTTTCAAATATGCGACTATTTGAAAAAATATACAAAAGATCATTATAATAACCCAGTAGATGTATTGGACGAGGCAATGCAGATAAAAGCGGAATCAGCAAACTTAATATCATATTTGTATAATATTATTTTAAATGTACAAATACCACCTACGGAGGGTATCAGAAGAGACTGGGAACAAGAGTTAGCTATTAAAATTTCAAAGGAAAGTTGGAATGAATACTTATTAAACGTGCATAAATGCTCGATTAATGTAAGACACACTTTAATACAATTTAAAATTTTACATAGATTATATTATTCGAAAACTAAAATTCATAACATTTTCCCAAACGTATCATCTATTTGTGATAAATGTCAATCCCAAGAAGCTACTATAGCGCACTCATTCGTCTTCTGTACAAAAATTCAAAAATTTTGGAATGAAATTTTTGAAATCTTTACAAAGTTATTTAAAACAAGACTGATACCCAAAGCAGAATGGATTATCTTCGGAATAACGGAAGATGATCCAGAACTAAATGTGTTTCAAAAGAAATTAATGGACTATGGGTTAATAACTGGAAAAAAGCTAATTCTAAAATTTTGGAAGAAGGCTCCAATACCAACTATAAATATGTGGATTTCAAATATGTTTGAAACATTACACCTAGAAGAGATAAGACTCCTCCTAGCAGGTAAACCAGATCACTTCCACCTGACGTGGTCTGCATTTATAGAATTATTACAAACATAGGGTGCAAAATTACTTTAAAAAAAATAAAAAATTGAGGTCAGGTAAGGGGGGATGATAGTTGAAGAGTTGGTATGTCCTATTTACGTAATGCTCAAAAAAACTTTTTTTTTTCTTTTTTTTTTTTTTCCTCTCTCTCTTTCTTTTTTTTTCCTAGGGCCTATTTCTTAACTCTTTTTCTTTTGTTTTTAATTTCGCTCTTATAGGGTCTTCGTCCTTTTTTGTTGTTACATTTTCTACACTTTTCTACACTTTCACTTTTTTCTTCACTTTCTTCTTTCTTTCAATCTTTTCCTTTTCTAGTGTAAAAAAATAAATAAAGGGAGTACATTAATTGTAAGAAGATACAAATGACGAGTATTAATGTATGTGGTTGTAATGTAATGTACTTCTAATAAATAAAAATTAAAAAAATAAATAAAAAATAAAAAAATAAACTGAACTGATTGATGTCCACTAAGTAGGTGAACATCCCCACCATCTCCTGCTCTTATTTTTAATCTCCAACAAGAGTATTTTACACCCATGTCACCTCAAATCCTTTGCTCCTTAAAAGAGCATCAAGTGAAATCTTAGCTACTGTAAACCAGGGAGAGGAAAGAAACAGATCTGAAATGAACCATGGGCTGGGATAGGCATAAAATGCTGGAGTAACTCAGCGGGACGGTGGCGCAGCGGTAGAGTTGCTGCCTTACAGAGCTTACAGCGCCAGAGACCCGGGTTCGATCCCGACTACGGGTGCTGACTGTATGGAGTTTGTACGTTCTCCCCGTGACCTGCGTGGGTTTTCTCTGAGATCTTCGGTTTCCTCCCACACTCTAAAGACGTACAGGTTTGTAGGTTAATTGGCTTGGTATAAATGTAAAAATTGTCCCTAGGATAGTATAGTGTGCGGGTATCGCTGGTCGGCATGGACCCGGTGGGCCGAAGGGCCTGTTTCTGTGCTGTATCTCTAAATTAAACTAAACTAGACAGGCAGCATCTGTGGAGAGAAGGAATGGGTGAGTGTTCGGATCAAGACCCTTCTTCAGGATCGGAGCTCCAGACTTTAGGTGTAAGGAGGAAAGGAGAGAGGCAATTCTGGGCTGGGAACAAGTCTGGGGAAGGAGAGATATCACGAAGGAGTCTGCGCAGTTGGGAAAAGACAAATGTCAGGCTGTGGATCAGGTCTGTGCAGTCTGACACATCTAGGTTCCATACGAATAAGGATGCAGCGGTCTTTATAACACAGAGCCTGTTGCTCTTGTGAACGTTGCAGGCAGCTTCAGCGGAGGTCTGAGAATAGTGCACCTCACCCATGCACCTCATCCATAGCAAAATAGGAGCAGGAGTAGGCCACTCGGCCCCTTGAGCCTGCCCCACCATTCAATATGATATGGTTTGCCCCAGGCCTCAGCTCCTCCTCTGTGCCAGAAAGGAAATGAGGAGGAATTTCTTTAGCCAGAGGGTGGTGAATCTGTGGAATTCATTGCCACAGACAGCTGCGGAGGCCAAGTCATTGGGTATTTTTAAGGCGCAGGTTGACAGATTCTTGATTAGTCAGCATATCAGGGGTTATGGGGGGGGGGGGGGGGCAGGAGAATGGGGTTGAGAGGGAAAGATGGATCAGCCATGATTGAATGATGGAGTAGACTTGATGGGCCAAATGGCCCAATTCTGCTCCTATCACATGAACTTATGAACCTGGTCTTTCAAAAATGTCTATCTACTTCCTCTTTAGATACCCCTTATGGTTCCAGCCACCTCCACCCTCCGCAGTAGAGACTTCCTGAGTCCCCTGACCTTATAGAGGTGTATAAGATCATGAGAGGAATAGATCGGGTAGAGGCACAGAGTCTCTTGCCCAGAGTAGGTGGATTGACCACCAGAGGACATAGGTTTAAGGTGAAAAGATTTAATAGGAATCTGAGGGGTAACTTTTTCACACCAAGGGTGGTGGGTGTATGGAACAAGCTGCCAGAGGAGATATTAGTTGAGGTTGGGACTATCCCAACGTTTAAGAAACAGTTAGACAGGTACATGGATAGGACAGGTTTGGAGGGATATGGACCAATCACAGGCAGGTGGAACTAGTGCAGCTGGGACATGATGGCCTGTGTGGGCAAGTTGGGCCAAAGGGCCTGACTCTATGACTATGACTATATTCTGATGCACTTCCCTGCAGAGAAGGAGAGAGAAGAATGCAAGAGAGCATCCTCAGGGGCTGGTTATGAGACCCGGGCTTGTCAACATCAGTCACTCCCATATGTAGAGGCAGTTTATACTCTGTCAGCTTGGAGATGGTCTGACAGACAACAGTGACAAGACTCCTTCAGGACAGTTTCCCCGAGGGTCTGGACACCGCGATTTCAGGCTTCCCCTCCTGAGAGGGCCTTGTGGCACTATTTGCCTGAGAGTTTGCTGCTCCTGGACCTGATTCGGCATGACAGCACGGTGGTGCAGTGGTAGAGTTGGTGCCTTACATTGCCAGAGACCCGGGTTCGATCCTGACTACAGGTGCTGGCTGTAAGGAGTTTGTACCCTCTCCCCGTGACCTGTGTGGGTTTTCTCCGGGATCTCCGGTTTCCTCCCACACTCCAAAGATGTACAGGTTTTTTGGATAATTGGCTTCGGTAAAATTGTAAATTATTCATAGTGTTCACAAGTTCACAAGTTGTAGTAATAGAATTAGACCATTCGGCCCGTCGAGTCTACCCCGCCATTCAATCATGGCTGATCTCTGCTTCCTCATCCCATTTTCCTGTCTTCTCCCCATAACCCTTGACACCCATTGCAATCAAGAATTTGTCTATCTCTGCCTTAAGCATATCCACTGACTTGGCCTCCACAGCCCTCTGTGGCAATGAGTTCCACAGATTAACTACCCTCTGGCTAAAGAAGTTCCTGTGTGAGTGGAATAGTGTTAGTGTGCGGGGATCGCCGGTTGGCGCGGACTAGGTGGGCCAAAGGGCCTGTTTCCGCACTGTATCTCTTAAACTCAACCTAAAATCCATCCTTATATTTTTGTCTTCGCTCCAGAATCACAGCTGTTGCAGATTACTCATCGTTCTCATCCCCTCCCCCCCCCCCCCTCCCCACCCCTCTTCAACATTCGCGTTTAGCAGGGCTGTCTTTAGTCCAGAAGAATCCAGTGAAATTCTTGACAGATGACGGAGCTGCCTCCCCCTGTTCTGACTCATCGCTTGGCCTGGTTCCGTTCCATTATCCGTGGCCCCGTTTCCTCCATCCCCAGAGACCGCGGCGATCAGTCCAACAGTGGGCCGGCCACCCTCAATGGGAGGCGGGTTGACAGGTCAACGGCACAGAGCCACTGCCCTGGACTCACTGACTGAAAGCAGCTGCTCTGATTCAGAAAGAACTCAAGTGACCCCTGTTCTCCCTCCCTCTGTCACCGCCCCCTCTCCCCCCTGCCCCCCCCCCCTCCATCAGCTCCTTCAGGAAGCAGAAGCATTCTAAGAGTGTAGGAAGGAACTGCAGATGCTGGTTTACATCGAAGATAGACACAAAATGCTGGAGTAACTCAGCGGGACATCTCTGGAGAGAAGGAAAGGGTGACCTTTCGGGTCGATTCGCTTCTTGTGTAGGCCTGGCTCTCACTCATAGCATGAAAACAGGTCCTTTAGCCCAACTTGCCCACGCTGGGTCTCCCCTTTGATCTCTCAGCGTGTCCTTTACCGACCACTGGGACTCACAAGGGGCCTGTCCTCGACCGACCGACCGGGCTGTGATGGTGGTTGAAGTGGAGCTGAATAGGTGGCCTCGCGAGAAGGAACATTAATGGCCTTAGAGGGAGGAGGACTCCCTCTGGTACGGGTGTCTGGTTATGGGGAGAATACAGGAGAATGGGATTAGGAGGGAGAGATAGATCAGCCATGATTGAATGGCGGAGTAGACTTGGTGGGCTGAATGGCCTAATTCTGCTCCTATCAATTATGACCTTAGCCAGGCATTTTCCAATAAAATGGATGCCCGGCAACCTTTGCAACTAATTTGGAAATACAAAATGGAAAGGCTGCTGTCAGTAATGGTGGCTCGTAGCTGTCAGGTCATCGTAAAAACATTTCAGGAAAGTACGGTTTAGTTGTCACGTGTATCTAGGTACAGTGAAAATCTTTTGTTGCGTGCTAACCAGTCAGCAGAAAAACAATACGTGATTACAATCGAGCCACTTACAGTGTACAGATCCCATCCCTGTGTATAGATTGGAAAGGAACACATCAGCCATTAGGTGCTCTGGCATATAATTCGGCCCAGTTCCACACCACACCAATATGGCTGACTCATCACTGCCTTCTGAAGTGGTCAAGTGAGCAGTTGCTATATATGGAACTAGGTCATAAGGTCATAAGTGATAGGAGTAGAATTAGGCCATTCGACCCATCAAGTCTACTCTGCCATTCAATCATGGCTGATCTATCTTTCCCTCCTAACCCCTTTCTCCTGCCTTCTCCCCATCATCTCTGATACCTGTACTAATCAAGAATATATCTATTTCTGTAATCCCTAGAATGAGAGGTCCCCTATTACAGAACAGGGAGAATTCTCTTATTATTCACGGCACGGTGGCGCTGCGGTAGAGTTGCTGCCTTACAGCGCTTGCCGCACCGGAGACCCGGGTATAATCCCGACTACGGGTGCTGTCTGTACGGAGTTTGTACCTTCTCCCCGTGACCCACGTGGGGTTTCTCTGTGATCTGCGGTTTCCTCCCACACTCCACAGACGTACAGGTTTGTAGGTTAATTGGCTTGGTATACAGTAAGTGTAAATTGTCCCTAGTGTGTGTAGGATAGTGTTAGTGTGCTGGGACCGCTGGTCAGTATGTACTCGGTGGGCTGCAGGGTCTGTTTCCGCGCTGGATCTCTGAAACTAAAACGAAAAAAACAAGAGGCTAAAGTTGGGTCTGAATTATTTGCAGTTTAGAAGAATGAAGGGTGATTTTATTGAAAGATTTAAATTCCTAAAGGGATGTGAAATAGTAGATGGTGAGGCGTTTCCACTAGTGGGTGGACCTTCAACAAGAAGACTATGTATCAAGGTAGGAGGTGGTAATTAAAAAACGGAGAGTTTAGTTTAGTTTAGAGATACAGCACGGAAACAGGCCCTTCGGCCCACCGAGTCCACGCCGACCAGCGATCCCCGCACATTAACACTACCCTACACACACTAGGGACAATTTACACTTATACCAAGCCAATTAACCTACAAACCTGTATGTCTTTGGAATGTGGGAGGAAACCGAAGATCTCAGAGAAAAACCATGCGGTCAAGGGGAGAACGTACAAACCCCGTACAGACAGCACCCGTAGTCGGGATGGAACCCGGGTCTCTGGCGCTGCAAGCGCTGTAAGGCAGCAACTCTACCGCTGCACCACCATGCCGCCTATAAGAGGCTTAGTGTAGATCTGGAACTCTCTCCAGTGCAGGCTGGATCATTGGAGGCATTTAAAGAGATTGTTGGATATATTTATGAAAGATCAGAGGATTTGACGGCCATGGAGAACTGGCAAAGGAGATGAGATGATGGGGAGGTTGCGCTTATGGTTAATGCAACAGTGGTCAGAGGATTATGAGGAAAAAGTGGCTAATATGGGTCAGGCAGCATCTGTGGAAACACTCAGGCCCTGGAAACATTGACTGTTTGTACGGCTACAGACGCTGCCTGGGTGTTTACATCATTTTCTATTTTTATTCCAGATTTCCAGCATCTGCCTGTGTTTTAGTTTCCATTGTCTTTAGGGAACCCGTCTCTGGTTGTCACTACATAATTCCTAATCCCAAGCATTTCCAGGATTTCATAGAGTCATGGAATCATACAGCATGGAAACAGGCCCTTTGGCCCAACTTGCCACACTGACCAAGATGCCCCATGGACACTAGTCCCATCTGCCTGCATTTGGCCAATATCCTTCTATCCTTTCCTATCCATGTTCCTATCCAAATCTCTTTTGAATGTTGTGATACTACCTGCCTCAACTACCTCCTCTGGCAGCTGGTTCCATACACCTTCCACCCTTTATGTGAAGAAGTTCCTCCTCAGATTCCTCTTAAATCTTTCCCCTCACACCTTAAACCTATGTCCTCGATTCCGTGCAAACAGCATTGCTAGGCCCACTCTGGGTGAAAGTGTGCATCTACTCTATCTAGTCTCTTCACGATCTTATACACCTCCATAAGATCACCCCTCATCCTCCTGCGTTAAAAGGAAAATAGTCCTTTGCCTACCCGACCTCTCCCTATAGCTCAGACCCTCAAGTCGTGGCAACACCCTTGTAAATCTTCTCGGCACCCTTTCCAGCTTAACAACATTTTTCTTATAACAGGGTGATCTAAACTGAACACAATACTCCAAATTGGTGAGCTCACCAATGTCTTGTTCAAGCAAGACACTGGTTCCTTGGTAACCCCTCTCTGACCTGTCGTAGGTGGCTGGTAATGCTCCCCTTTGTGGCTCGGGCCATTACACTTATATTAGTTCTATATCTGCTCCTCCATTTCACTCTCCAGGGCACCTCTCGGGTTTGTTGCTGTATGTATCTTACGCTCATCATATTTCAACAGGACGAATGTGCTGCAGTTCGATGGCTTCAAAGGAATGCCATTTGTAGTTCAGCCTGTGTAACATTTCTGTAATGCCGTGGTAACTGTTTCACTTCCTCACTAGAAAAAAAAACTGGTGTCAAGGAGAAGTGAAACAATGCATCCCCCTCCACCAACTAAAAAAACCGTAGACTCGTGTCTGACACCAGGCCTTGAGGCAAACAATGCGTGCCACAAATTCCCCAATCTTTCAATGGATGGATGCCAACTAGTACCAACCAAACCCTGCCCCATTCATTTCTCCGTGATCCTGACTGTTGGCCACTCTTACACCTGCTGAGCTGTAGGAAGAAGTGTTCAATGGACACAACGTCTACCGATTAGGTCTTCTTTGTCCTTGTCAATGCTAGGCCACAAATAAATCCTTAGGCCACTGCCTTCATATTCAAATGTTGCACGTAGACTTCCTCGATAATGTTATACTGAAACTCTTCCAATTTCTTCCCCACTGGTTGATAGCTAATTCACACAGAGAAACCCATGACTCAGTCTGTCTATCCACTGTGTGTTTACATGCACTTGCTTCGAAACTGGGCCTCAGTCTTTGAGGCTGCTATTTAAAAACTAAAAAAGCCTGCTTTTATTAGTTAAAATTGTACATACTTGAGTAACGAGGGAGGGAAGAAGACCTCAGATCTGAAAATGGTCGTATATGTGTGGAGGCACAGGGGATGGGCAAGATCTTCAATTAATATTTCTCCTCTTTTGTCACCACAGAGAAAGACATGAAGACTAGGGATGTTGGGACTGTTCATGGTGATGTCTTGAGGACAGTTCATATTATAGTCGGAGATGTGCAGGACGTCTGAAGGTATAAGAAGGTAGACAACTCTCCTAGGCCCTGATCAGATATATCCAAGGATGTTGCAGGAAACTAGCGAAGAAATAGCAGGAGACTTGGCTGAGAAATATGACTCATCGTTAGACATGGATGAGGTATCGGAAGACCAGACAGACTATTCTAAAAAAGGGCTGCATAGAAAAAGCTGTAACCTGTAGCCTAACATACTGTATGTGGTAGAAAGGTTACTGGAGAGGATTTTGAGGGATGAGATATATATGCATTTCGAAAGACAGGGGTTGAGAAGGAGAAGGAGAGAGAAGGAGTGGAGACAACTTAAGAAGCCAGAGATACTTTTAAGAAGCCAGAGATACATGGCTGTGAAGCTCAGCGGACATTTAACATTACCAGTCGGTTATCCTTGGTTCTGAAAACTACTGCTTACGGTTTATTTTCCCAATGAGCCAATGAAATTCACCGGTCAGCACCGGCTACAACCTACTAGAACCTATGAGAACCTTCGACCTCCTGGCAACCCACTAGGACCTCCTGGCGACCCACCTACGGCTCGAGAATTCTCGCTACTCTCCATGGCGGCTTCATTCTAGTCGCCGCTAATTTTTCAACATGTTGAATAATTCACGGCGACCATAATGAGGCCGCGACCAGTTCCCAGAATGCGGGAGCTCCTCACGACCATGAAGGCGACTCCCCAGCAACCACCCGCAAACATGTGGCGACCATGTGGCGACTGCATAGTTTCCTGCAGTCGCCTAAAAAGTCGCCTAAGTGGGACAGGCCCATAATGTGGGAAATTCCAAGTCTCAACCTATCGAGGTACAACTACTGCACAGTTTTAGATGGCTTTGGAGAACATACACTCTACAATGGCCGTGACCCTTTATCATCATTATGAAGACCCTTTACCATGAAGAAGGGTCTCATTCCTTCTCTCCAGTCCTGCTGAGTTACTCCAGCATTTTGTGTCTATCTTCAGTTTAAACCAGCATCTTTAATCAGTCAGGGGAT
The DNA here is from genome assembly GCA_038087875.1 of Malacoraja senta. Lineage (NCBI taxonomy): Eukaryota > Metazoa > Chordata > Chondrichthyes > Rajiformes > Rajidae > Malacoraja > Malacoraja senta. The sequence continues at coordinate 59,267,624 of CM075978.1, read as the reverse complement.
ATGGGGAGAAGGCAGGTGAGTGGGGTGAGAGATACTGTAGATCAGACATGATTGAATGGCGGAGTAGACGATGGGCCGAATGGCATAATTCTACTCCTAACACTTATGATCTTATAATCTTATGATCTACAGTTCCTTCCTCCACCCTTTATCATCTCATCCTCATCACCTGTGCTGTAACATGTGTTCTCACATCCAATTAAACCAATTTGCAGACAAATACACAAACAGTCCTAAACAAAGTGTGCCTTCTGTACAGAAGGGCTACTTAAGGGCCTGTCCCACGGGCAGGCGACTCCATGCGGCAAGCGCAACCTAACCGGAAGCGGGGGCCGCACGGAGGCCGAGTGATCACCGTACGGCCTGTCCCACGGGCATGCGATTCCATGCGGCAAGCGCAACCTAACCGGAAGCGGGGGGTGCGCGGACGTCCAGTTCGAGCGAAGTCCATTGGAAGCTCGAGCGGTTTTTATGTAGGTGAACACGGATAGGTGATGTTTCGGTTTTTATGTAGGTGAACAAGGGTAGGTGATGTTTCGGGTGGAGACCCTTCCTCAGACCATAGAAGACTGCAGAAGACTTCTGTCCGAAGAAGGTGTCTCGACCCGAAACACCACCTGTCCACAGAAGCTGCCTGATCTACAAAGTTACTCCAGCATTTTTGGTGTGTCCATCTTCGGTGTAAATGGGCATCTGCAGTTCCTTCCTTCACAACAATTCCAGAGTTGACGGAGACGGTGCACGCGGCGTCGAGGCGGTGTGCTCAGCCCCGATGCGGCAGCAGGGCGGCAGGCCGTTGCTGCGCGGAATTTTTGAACAGTGTCAGTTTTTCGGAGCCCCGCGCGGTGTCGGGACCAACTCCATACGGCTCCGGCGATCTACGTGGGACCAGCCCCGAGACCTCCGCGCGGCCCCCGCACGGTCCCCGCTTCCGGTTAGGTCGCGCTTGCCGCATGGAGTCGCCTGCCCGTGGGACAGGCCGTACGGTGATCACTCGGCCCCCGCACAGCCCCCGCTTCCGGTTAGGTCGCGTTTGCCGCATGGAGTCGCCTGCCCGTGGGACAGGCCCTTTACAAACTGCCTCTCGTCACCTTTCCACACAGTTGTTACAATCAGAAGGCCAGCTATTCAAAAAATCAATCTCGAAAGAAGTATCAGTCTTGTAGCAATAATTATGAGCCACAGCCAATATCACCTTAGTACAATCGCCCTCCATCTCACAAGCATCTCTGCATTGGGCTTGGAAAGCTGTAGATTGTAACGACTTGCCTCAGCCCGGCTATCCAAATAGCCGAGAACAAATGAAAAAGATAAGGGCCTGTCCCACTGTACGAGGTAATTCAAGAGTTCTCCCGAGTTTGCCCTGATTCGAACTCGGAGAATTACGGTAATAGCCGCTCGTAGGTACTCGGGGCTCTCGTGGACATTTTTCAACATGTTGAAAAAACTTCACAGCTTACTGCGTTTCCCGAGTACCTGCCATTAGCGTTACGAGCAGCTAAGAGACGTCTTGAGCTCTGACGTACCTGCTACGTACATTCTACGTACTTACCACGACTTAGATTATTTTTTTTACTCGGGAGAGCTCTTGGGTAAACTCGTACAGTGGGACAGGCCCTTTATCTTGCAACTTTAAAAACCTCTGCCATTATTGTCAATTGGATTGGCAAGTGGAGGCAAGGTTGGGAGCAGTAATAGGTACTTATAACTGATTATTGATGGTGAGGCAGGGAGAATAAAAAACTATTGTAACTGATAAGTGAGCTCTGCAAGATCAGAAAATAATATTCGATAAGTGAAATCATTATAATCAATTAAAGTGGAGACAGATGGGAAGAACAGCTTAAATTCGATTAGTGATGGTGTAGAGAGATGGAGGTGAGCAGATTGTAATTGATTACTGAAGAAACAAGGGGAGGGCAATGAGAACTCTATGTGATTAATGGTAAGACGTAAGATGTCACGCCACAAGGAGTGGCCGTGCGGCAATATTTCGCCAACAAGTGTGTCGCATGCTGGTGTTGGCAAGGACAGGGCTGCATGGCCCATGGCCTCAGCACCAAGCAGCAGAGGGAAGTCACGCTCACTTTCTGTTCAGCTGCATCCTCACTTCTGCATGGGGACTTCCACAATCGGATCTGCGACATTTCGGGCCCTGCAAGGCCACGCGGACAGGGCTGCCAGAGATGCCGCCAAGACGGCCTCGGTCCTACGCGGGTCCTCCACAGAATATGCCCTTGCCACAGGAACGCTGGTCCAGACTCGGGCTGCGGGCAAAGCGATGGGGGAGGTGGTTGTTCAGAGTTAAGGATATTGGTGTCTTCACGAGCTCCTCTTCATCATTCCTGGGAGTAGCGAATGCCTCAGAGGACCTCACCGTACAATCCACAGGAAATATGATACAAATTGAACAATCATAGTCATTGTAAGACTCAATCCCTTTAAGTATCATAGTGTGTTTGGTTTGGAGACACAGCGTGGAAATATGCCCTTCGGCCCAACGAGTCCTCACCGACCAGCGATCCCTGAACATTAACACTACCCTACGCAAACTAGGGACAACTTACACTTATACCAAGCCAATGAACCTACAAACCTGTACGTCTTTGGAGTGTGGGAGGAAACCAAAGATCTCGGAGGAAACCCACGCAGGTCACGGGGAGAACGTAAAACTCCGTACAGACAGCACCCGTAGTCGGGATCGAACCCGGGGTCTCTGGTGCTGTTATGTGACCAAATCCTGCATTGTAGAAAAGGTGTATAGTCAGTAATATGCCAGATGCAATCCATGCACCGTGCTGTTCTGACTGTGTAGGAGCATAGACATAGAACAGCACGGCACGGAACAGGCCCTCCATTCCACAATGTCTGTGATGAGCATAATGTTAAGTTCAATTGATCTCATCTGTGGTACATGATACATATCCCTCCATTCCCTGCATATCCTTGTGCCTATCTAAAAGCTTCTCAAATGCCACTATCGTATCTGCCTCCATCACCCCCTTCTGGCAGCAAGTTCCTGGCATCCACTACCCTCTGTGTAAAAAACTTGCCCCTTTAAATTTTGCGCCTCTCACCTTAAAGCTATGCCTTATAGACAATAGACAATATAGACAATAGACAATAGGTGCAGGAGTAGGCCATTCAGCCTTTCAAGCCAGCACCACCATTCAATGTGATCATGGCTGATCATCCCCAATCAGTACCCCGTTCCTGCCTTCTTCCCATATCCCCTGACTCCGCTATTGTTAAGAGTCCTATCTAGCTCTCTCTTGAAAGCATCCAGAGAACCCGCCTCCACCGCCCTCTGAGGCAGAGAATTCCACAGACTCACCACTCTCTGTGAGAAAAAGTGTTTCCTCGTCTCTGTTCTAAATGGCTTACTCCTTATTCTTAAACTGTGGGCCCAGGTTCTGGACTCCCCCAACATCGGGAAAATGTTTCCTGCCTCTAGCGTGTCCAAACCCTTAACATTCTTATATGTTTCAATGAGATATCCTCTCATCCTTCTAAACTCCAGAGTGTACAAGCCCAGATGCTCCATTCTCTCAGCATATGACAGTCCCGCCATCCCGGGAATTAACCTTGTAAACCTACGCTGCACTCCCTCAATAGCAAGAATGTCCTTCCTCAAATTAGGGGAGCAAAACTGTACACAATACTCCAGGTGTGGTCTAACTAGGACTCTGTACAACTGCAGAACTACAACTATAGACTTTGACATTTTCACCCTGGGAAAAAAGGTTTTGACTGTCTACCCTATCTATGTCTCTCATTATTTTAAATATTCTAGTGTCTCCCCTCAACCTCCAGTGTTCCAGAGAAAGCAATCCAAGATTGTCAAACCTCTCTCCTTGAGGCTAACCACCTAATCCAGGCAAGGTTTTGTTTTAATTTAATGAAGTGATTAATTTAATGGGCGGCACGGTGGTGCAGCGGTAGAGTTGCTGCCTTACATCGTTTGAGGTGTCAGAGACCCGGGTCTGATCACAACTACGGGCGCTGTCTGTACGTAGATTGTACGTTCTCCCCGTGACCGCGTGGGTTTCCTCCGAGATCTTCGGTTTCCTCCCAAACTCCAAAAGCGTACAGTTTATAGCTTGGTATTGTGTAAGTGGCTTGGTATAAGTGTAAATTGTTCCTAGTGTGAGTAGGCTGGTGTTAATGTGTGGGTTGGCATGGCTTCAGTGGGCTGAAGGGCCTGTTTCTGTGCTGTATCTCTAAACTAAACTAATTAATATCAATTTCTAGTTTCCAGAATTTTAGAGAGAATGATACTGAATATGGTGCCAGGAATGCTGGTTTTATAATTTTATTGAATCAGACTACCCTACGTAAATTGGGAATGCTTATTACAGGGCAGTCACCTACTCCATTCAGTTAATGTTTGGATGTGCGCTGGTAGACATGGAGGTGTATGATTCTCTTGAGAGAGTACATGAAGGAGTACTTCCCAAGCCGCTGGATTACATGACAACTGACCTGTCTAAAGATTGGAGAGTAATGTATAAACACTATGTACTGATCTGGCTGTGGAAGATGAATCAGGAAATGGAAGCAAAGATGTTATTGTATCAAAACACTGTTGGAGGAACTCAGGCAGCATCTGTAGAGGGAATGGACAGAGGTCGTTTGTGGTCTGGACCGTTCTTCAGGCCGATGGAGTAGGGGAGAGAAAGCTGGAAAAGAGAAGTGGGGGTGGGGTAGGGATTCCAAAGATTCACTACCCTCTGGTTGGGGATATTTTGCCTCACCTCAGTCCCGAATAGCCGATATGTAGGTAGGAAGGAACTGCAGATGCTGGTTTAAACCGAAGATAGACACAAAAAGCTGGAGTAACTCAGCAGGACCGGCAGCATCTCTGGAGTGGAATAGGTGACGTTTCAGGTTGAGACCCTTCTTCAGACCTCTGTAGAAGGAGGGTCCCGACCCGAAACGTCACCCATTCCTTCTCTCCAGAGATGCTGCCTGTCCCGCTGAGTTACTCCAGCTTTATGTGAATATCTCCCAAATAGCCGATTCCTGGTTCTCGGACTGTGACCCCGGGTCCTAGGTTCCTAGGCCCTGTTGAAACCTCCTCCCGCATCCAGCCTGTGCAGCTCAGTGAGAAGGTAGGACCTCCGGGGACGGTCGATGTTGCAACAGCAGCTGGAAATGGAAAGGTCTGGAGAGGGTAGAGGGTTGGCTGGCAGAGGGGTCATCAGTGGTGGAGGGGGGGGGGGGAGAAAGAAGGGTCCAAAAGGGATCCCATCCCAAAACATCATTTCCCTCCACAGATGCTATTTGATCCAGCACGTTGACATAGTATGTTTCAGTGAGTTCTCCTTCCATTCCCCTGGACTCTAAAACCCGTGAGGATTGACGAGGATGTAACCAGGCCTAGAGGGTCTGAGCTGTAGTTGAGTAGGCTGGGACTCTACTGCTTGGAGCGCAGGAGGATGAGGGGTGATCTTACAGAGGTGTATAAAATCATGAGAGGAATAGATTGGGTAGATGAACAGAGTCTCTTGCCCAGAGTAGGGGAATTGGGGACCAGAGGACATAAGATTATTAGTGAAGGGGAAAAGATTTCATAATCAAAGGTAGACAAAAATGCTGGAGAAACTCAGCGGGTGAGGCAGCATCTATGGAGCGAAGGAAATAGGCAACATTTAATAGGAATCTGAGGGGTAACATTTTCACACAAAGGGTGGTGGGTGTATGGAACGAGCTGCCAGAAGAGGTGGTTGAGGCTGGGACTATCCCAACATTTAAGAAACAGCTAGACGGGAACATGAATAGGACATGTTTGGTGGGATATGGACCAAGCGCAGGCAGGTGGGACGAGTGTAACTGGGACATGTTGGCTGGTGTTGGCAAGTTGGGCCGAAGGGCCTGTTTCCACACCGTATCACTCTATGATTCCATGACTCTATGACAATAGAGGCCACTGTTCCAGGCTAGTCAAGTTCACCTCACGCAACAACGCCACCACTGCTGAAACCAGCCTGGTGAACATCTACTGCCCCTTTATTCTACTCATTGAACTTTTTGTTTGTTTTTTATGTTATCTATTGAGTATTGTGTTTACAGACCTGTTATACTGCTGCATGCAAGAGGTTCATTGTTCCGTTTCAATACATATGACAATTTTACTTGAGAGTCACGTGAGTGATTCCGTGAAGAAGTCCCGCCAGTCCGCATGCGCGTCATTACGTCTGACGCATGGCGCAGCGACTGGCTGGGAGGTGCATCGCTCCTCCAGCGGTAAGTTTAAAAAGCCTCAGGTAAGTGTAAAACTTAGTCGGAGGTCGTTTTCTGCGCTTGGGAATTCTCGTTTCAGGACACAAGTTCAAGTATGGAGAAAGCGTCGAGGGTGAAGGCAAGGCGAGCCGTCGGGAAAGTAGCTAGAGAAGACCGCGGCAGTATGGGTAGCGGGCGGCTGCCTAGCTCACCTACTGAGTCGCTAGCGGTACGACCAGCGACTGCAGACTTGGGCTCGGAGAGCACCGTGGCTGCACCTTTGGGGCGCAAAGCCACTAAAAAGTCTGCACGGCCAGTGGAATCGGACGAGTCGGGCCGGGAGGGTTCCCCTCCGGGTATGGGTACCATATTTGGAAGGTTATCCAGGATGGAGCTCTTAATGGTGAAGATGCTCCACCAAGATACACTCCAACAGGAGGAGTTGTGTCAGCGCCGGCCTATTGGAGAGCCCTCGCCAGCAGCACCTGAATCAGGGCTGCTTAGTGTCTCCCTCTTGGAGGAGTAGAGCATGCGGGGCCAGTATTATTCTGACGCCGAGTTTGTGGGTCTAGCAGTGGAGGCTACCCCAAGGGATGAAGGGCACTAGTTAGAGGTACCATTCCTGGCAGCAAGATTTGCCATCCCAACAGATTCGGGGGAGCCACTGGGAGAAGAGTTGGCTGCAAGTATTAATTACTTGGCTTCACACCAGCTTCAAGAGCTTACTATGGATGAAACGGCCAAGAAGTATGACACCCCGGCTAATTGTATACTGCTCAAAGTGCCTGCAGTGAACCATGCCATTTGGGGTCATATGGGCGTAGGCATCAGGGCTCAGGAAATAAGGCTACAGAGGGTGCTGAAGCTGCTCGCCTCGGGCATTACAGCGTACGACAGGTCGGTGGATGGAAGGCACCTGTCTGATATACAGCAGGATGCCCTGGCCCTCATGTGCAATGCGCACTTCGAGATAAACTGTCTCAGAAAGAGCGCCATCCGACCTACCATCAAACCGAGGTTCGCCGTGCTGTGTAAGCCCAGCAATATCCAGCCACCAATTCTGCTGTTTGGTGAGGACCTCGCAAAAAGAGTCAAGGAGCTGGACGACGAGGCAAGAACGGTTGGGCTGATTAAAGCACCGATGGCCAGCAGAACGCTTCGGCGGCAGTACCCCTACAAGCGGTTTGCTAAAACCGGGTCCGGACAAGGACCAAGCCGGCCATTCAATTTGCGCAGCTGGCGCACTCCAGCAGAGGCACGGCCGAACATGCCGTATCCCACCAGAGACAGGGGACAGAAAATTACACCGGTAACCATGGAGGTAGGTGGGTCTGGTTCTCGTCGGAACATATTAAATGAGAGTCACCTACACTTGTTTCTGCAGGAATGGTGTGGGATAACATCAGATTCGTTTGTACTGCACAGTATACAAGGGTTTCGAATTGAATTCCTTCCCAATTTGCCTCCACCCACACAGCATACACCAAGTCGGGCACTCATTTTCTCACAAATAGAGAATTTGTAGGTTCAAGCTGAAATTGAAAACTTATATAAAAAGGGGTAAATGAGAAGGTTTACCAACCTCACCAATTCGTATCTAATATTTTTCCTAAGCGAAAGAAGGATGGTGGGTGTCGAAGCATCCTTGACTTGACGAGTCTTAATCCGTTTGTGCAGTACAAACATTTCAAAATGGAGACATTTGTTACTGCCAAGCAATTGGTTTCCAGAGGATGTTATATGGCATGCATAGATCTGAAGGATGCATATTACTCAGTGCCTGTTCATAGGGGTCACCAGAGATATTTGAAATTTAGCTGGATGAGGCAATTATGGCAATTTAAAGCACTGCCTAATGGGTTAACCTCGGCCCCTAGATTATTCACAAAACTGATAAAACTAGTACTGGGGCTACTCTGGGTTCAGGGTCATATTGTAATAGCTTATTTGGATGATATCTTAATCATAGGAAAGACTCGGGAAGCAGCTGAATTATCTGTTTCAGCTGTTAAACTCATGTTTGAGAGATTGGGGTTTCTCATCCATCCAGCTAAATCCAAATTGATACCAGTTAGAGCACTTGATTATTTGGGATTCACTATTAACTCAACTCACATGTCAGTGACTCTGCCAAGGTGCAAGAGATTAGATTTAATTGAAGGCTGTAACAAGCTCATGGAGGAGCAACAACCTTCAATTAGACATGTGGCCAGCTTGATTGGCAAATTAGTGGCTGCCTTTCCAGCTGCACAGTATGGACCTTTGCATTACCAAATTTACAACGTGCAAAGGTACAGGCACTCAGGAAACATGCAGGCCATTTCGACAGACCCATGCAATTACCAGCTGAAGCTATTGCTGAAGTGCAGTGGTGGATATGAAACATCTCAAGCTGCTCCAGCAAACTTCTCGTTGAGGAACCTTCAGTTGTTTTGCAGACTGATGTTAGTGCCTTAGGTTGGGGTGCTACTGATACCATCTCCAGCTGTGGAGGGAGATGGAATCTGCATGAGGCACTTATTCCTCACTCACATGAGATTAACTATTTAGAGCTATTGGGAGCATTTTATGGGTTTAAGGCTTATTGTACTACTTAGCGTCACTTGCATGTTCAACTTCAGATTGACAACACCACAGCAGTGGCGTATGTTAATCACATGGGTGGAATCAAGTCGGAATCTTGTGACAGATTGGCTAATCTTATTTGGCACTGGTGTATTACAAGGAACATTTGGGTGTCAGCTATCTACCTACCAGGTAGATTCAACATGGTGGCAGACACCAGGTCACGCAAATTCAATGACAACATAGAATGGATGTTGAATCATGATGTATTTAATGATATTGTTGTGCGGTATGGGATGCCAGATATCGATTTGTTTGCATCCAGACTTAATCACGAGTTACCGAAGTATGTTTCATGGGAACCAGACCCAGGGGCAGTAGCGGTAGATGCATTCTCGCTACACTGGGGCGGGGTGTTTTTATATGCATTTCCCCCATTTTGCCTCATCAGTCGGTGCTTGCTCAAGATCAAGCAGGACTCCACCTCAGGAATTTTGATGGTACCTGACTGGCCTACCATGGTTCGCCCTCGTTTTGCAGATAATAACACAGCCCTTATGGCTGTCTCAAAACGTAGGAATCTTCTGGTGCACCCTGTAACTGGGGATCAACATCTGTTATATGACCGTATTAATCTGTTAATTTGCAGATTCTGAGGAGGCCATACCTGGGTCTTGGACTATCCGATCATACCGTGGATGTGATAACAGCGGCCTGGAGGGATAGTACCAAAAAGCAGTACATCTCTCATCTCAGGATATGGGAGGTGTTCTGTTTACGGGGGAACATTACATATCACACGGCATGCAACTCAGATGTGCTAGAATTTCTGTCACAGCTGTACTTTGATGAAGGGTTGAGCTATAGTGCCATCAATAGTGCCAGGAGTGCCCTGTCATCATAGTTATGGCTGGGGTCGGAAGAACATTCTGTTGGATCTCGCCCTTTAATATCCGGGTTTATGAAGGGTATTTTTAATTCCAATCCCCCAGGCCCAGGTATTCTGAAATCTGGGATGTGAGCGTGGTACTCACGCTGCTTTGCCAGTGGGCTCCAGCCACATCCCTGTCTTTGCCCAAAATTACCCTTAAGGTGGTCATGCTCATGGCACTGGTTTCAGCGCAACTGGTCCAGACGTTGCAGAGGCTGCGACTGGACAGGATGGTATCATCTGGGAATGACATTACGTTTTATATTTATGATTTAATTAAGCAGAGCAGACCAGGGGTGTCGGGGTTCAAGCATACCCCACGGATTTACGACTGTGTATAGTGTCACACTTGCAATATTATATCAAAGTCACCAAGAGTCTCAGAGGTTCGGAAGTAGCATTATTTATTAGCCACAAAAAGCCGCATATGAAAGTGTCGGTTCAGACCATTTCAAGGTGGCTGAAACAAGTTCTGGGTTGTGCAGGAGTAAACACTGACAATTTTATGATATACATTTTTATTAGAAGCAAACATATTACAATGTAGAGTAACATATTATAATAGAAGAAAAAACTTTTCATATACATCAATCACTCATACATTATTAAATTTGTCAATTGTCAGTTAATTCTGCTTCTAGTGTTTTTTTTTATATAGATAGAAAAAGAAAAATAGAGAGAAAGAAGAAAGAAGAAAGAGAGAGAAAGAAGAATTACAATATCAAAAAAGAAAAAGAGGTGGAATGAATAACTTATAATACGTCATAGGAGATAAGTTCGTAGGTTATGAAATATAATTACATCTAATCCTGAGTTCAAGCTTCAGTCGGGCTTTCGCGCTGGGCCACTCTATCCCTTCAAATAGGCAATGAATGGAGCCCATATTTTAACAAAAAGTTCTTGCTTGTCCATTAAGACAAGTCTAATTCTTTCTAGATGTAGGGTCTCCGACATTTCCACAATCCACATTTTAATTGTGGGGGTTGTAGGGCCTTTCCAGAATTTTAATATTAATTTTTTCCCTGTTATTATACTGTAGTCAAGGAAGTTTCTTTGGCTTGTTGTGAGTGTTAAACTTTGTTCTGATATCCCAAGTATTATTAATTTTGAGTCTGGAGCCAATTTGGTATTAACAACTTCAGAGATTATTTGAAAAATATCAGTCCAGTAATTTTTAATTTTTATACAATTTGCAAAGGTATGTGTTAAATTGGCCTCTAGGTGCAGGCATTTATCACATATAGGAGAGATATGTGGGAAAATTCTATTTAGTATTATTTTGGAATAATGTAATCTGTGTAAGACTTTAAATTGTATTAAAGCATGTCTGGCATTTAACGAACATTGATGTATATGTTGTAAACTTTCGTCCCAAATATCTTTCGTAATAGGATAACCTAACTCATTTTCCCATTTATGTCTATATAGTTCCATCGGTGGTTCCTCATTATTTAGGAGAATGTTATAAATATAAGCTATTAATTTTTCAGTGTTAGGATGCTTATTCAAACATTCATCAAGAATTTCTGGTTCCCTAGTCCTATAAACTTGTGTATTGGATTTAACATAATCTCTAATTTGTAAATATCTGAAAAAGTTATTTGAGTGTAGTCCATGATTCTGTTGTAACTCTTGAAATGACAGAAAGATGCCTTCCCTATAAAGATGTCCAATCCTTTTAATTCCATGATTTTTCCATTGTATAAAACCTCTATCCAATATGGATGGCTTGAATAGAGGATTATTTACAATGGGAAGACATAGTGGTATATTATTCAGTTTTAAAGCCTTTTTTAATTGTTTCCAAATTCGTATTCCACTATGTATTATAGGGTTTTCCTTATAGGTTTTTTTATGCAATTTTGTGGTAGCAAATATAATCGAACCAATTTCAAAAGGTAAACAGTCTTCCTTTTCCATCCTTAACCATTCTGGTTGTTGGTCCATTTCTTCCAGCCAGAAATTCATGTTTTTAATATGGACTGCCCAAAAATAAAATAAGAAATTTGGCAAAGCCAAACCTCCGTTGCTCTTTGACTTACATAAATGTTTTTTACTTATTCTATGATTCTTATAATCCCAAATAAAGCTTGTAACAATGGAGTCGACTTTTTTGAAAAAGTTTTTTGGAATATATATCGGAATTAATTGAAATAAATATAGTAGTTGCGGTAAGAAAATCATTTTTATAGCATTAATTCTACCAAGCATTGAAATAGGAAGTGTTTTCCAGTACTGAATATGTTTGTGTAATTTATTAAGTAAGGATGGAAAATTTTGTTTAAATAAAGAGGTATATGTCTTAGTTACATAGATTCCTAAATATTTAAGTTTATCTTTAACTATTTTAAAAGGCGATTGTTGTATTGTATTTAAGTTGAATTTTGTTATTGGCATAATTTCATTTTCATTCCAATTAATCCTATATCCTGAGAACTGACCAAATTGTGTTATTAGATTTAATAGATTTGGAATACTAGTTTCTAACTTTGTAATATATATTAATACATCATCTGCATATAAGGACATTTTATTCCTTGTATCTCTAGTGTTGTATCCATGTATTCCTGGATGGTTTCTAACGCTTTCTGCTAATGGTTCAATTGCAAGAGCAAATAATAGTGGGGATAGTGAACATCCTTGTCTACAACCTCTAGAAAGATTAAATTTGGCTGATAACATTTGATTTGTTAATATTCTAGCTGTTGGATTAGAGTATAACAATTTAACCCATGTACAGTACTTCTCTCCCAATTGAAAATGTTTCATTACCGAAAATAAATATGTCCATTCTACCTGGTCAAATGCCTGACAATTGACTTCGGAGTCACGTGAGTGATTCCGTGAAAAAACACTGACAATTTTAAATCTCACTCCACCAGGGTGGCATCAACGTCAGCAGCAAGTGCAATGGACGTCCCTCTAGACCATATCCTCGCGGCTGCAGGATGGTCAAATGAACTTACTTTTCAGAGGTTTTATAACAAACCACTTACCGAACCCGGAGTATTCGCCCATTCCATTTTAAGTTCTGTTTCATAGCTTCGCTCTGGGGGAGAGGGGTCGCTATTGGTTTTCTTTGTGAATTAAAGCACCAACATGTTAATCCGTACCATGTTTCATTGCATTGCTCATTATTCACTCGTCCTGAGTCAACTGATGCAGTGTGAGACGCCTGGATTCGTATCTATTGCATGAAATCACAGAGCTTTGAAATCTTCACGGAATCACTCACGTGACTCCGAAGTAAAATAGTAAGATTAAATGAGAACTTACCAGTTTGAAGTTTGATCATTATTTTATGAGGAGTTACGATGAGCGATTACGTGCCCACCGCTCCCGGCCCTCATATCATTAAGGTCATCTGGTAGGTCTAGTTCTATAATCTTACTATGTTACTTCAATTACTGTTATCTGTGATTTCACGCCGCTGCTTTGAAGATTGACGCGCATGCGGACTGGCGGGACTTCTTCACGTAATTGCTCATCGTAACTCCTCATAAAATAAAGATCAAACTTCAAACTAGTAAGTTCTCGTTTAATCTTACTATTAAATACTCTTGCCTCTCCCTCTCTTGCTAATGGATAAGATGATCAACGCTCATCAAGCCTCTATAGTTGTAGTTAGACATCTGCGTTAAATCCCCCCCTGCAACACAGGCCAACATACCACTTGCCTTCTTAATTGCTTACTTCACCTGCATGTACTAACTGGTACAGCCTTACATTCAGTTTGATTTACAGACCACTGGAGGAACTCAACGGGTCAAGCAGCATTTATAAAGGCAAATGGATCATGCTCAACCCAGCGGTTGACCTCTCTAACTTCCAGTAATCCTTGCTTTCCTTCTCTCTCCATCCCTTCCCCTTCCCAGTTCTCCGGCCAGTCTGACTGTCCCCTTGATTACATTTTATCTCCGTATGCTTCGTTGTCAGCTTCTCCCATCTAACACTCTCCTTGATCTGCATCTCCTTCAATGTCTCGAGTGACGAGTTTCACTGGTTAATTACACTAATGGTTTGCCTCCTTGTCACCTTCCCCTCAGCTAGCAATGAACCATTCTACATTTCCTTGTTCCTGCTTTAATCTGCCATTTTCTCACCTTACCCTTCCTTATCTCTGTGTCTCCCTCCCCCCTGACACTCAGTCTGAAGAAGGGTCTCAACCCGAAATGTCACCCATTCCTTCTCTCCAGAGATGCTGTCTGTCCCGCTGAGTTACTCCAGCATTTTGTGTCTATCTAAGCAGTCGCTCTGAGAGCTGGCATAGATCTGATGGGCCAAATGGCCTTTTCCATGTTAGATCCCCATTAACCTAAGCGATAAGGAAATATGAGAAGCCCGCTTCACTGAATGCAATGAACTATGCACGGTTACATCACACATGGGCAGCACGGTGGCGTAATGGTAGAGTTGCTGCCACACAGCTCTTGCAGCGCCAGAGACCCGGGTTTGATCCCAATTACGGGTGCTGTCTGTACAGAGTTTGTACGTTCTCCCCGTGACCGCGTGGGTTTTCTCCAAGATCTTTGGTTTCCTCCCATGCTCCAAAGACGTACAGGTTTGTAGGTTAATTGGCTTGGTATAAAGGTAAAATTGTCCCTAGTGTGTGTAGGATAGTGTTAATGTGTGGGGATTGCTGGTCGGTACAGACTCGGTGGACCGAAGGGCCTGTTTCCGCGCTGTATCTCTAAACTAAACTGCACTCAGTTGAACTCCTGGCCGGCTGAGGGAGGTTGTGCCACGTGACCCTTGCCAGAAGCTTAGCTCCTTCCCATGACTTAATGGAAAATCTGCAGCCTTTGCTCCTCAGTTATGTGAGCCCTGACTATCACTCACTCAACCCTTTCTCCCACTCCCCCAGCTACCGTAAAAAAAATTAAGCATTCAAATAAAATCTATTAAAATAACATTTTGACTGTCTGGCCATTGAGAGCAGTGTCTTTAATTCCTGGAGGGATTGGAAGTCTCGACCAGGGTTGTTATCTGCACTGAGCTGAGTTCATGGTGACCTGTGCAGGGTCTGTATTCGGACAGCTATAGTTAGTCTTGGGATGCCAAGGTTGAGGGTTGGGATGTGTCCTCTCATTCCAAGTTCCAAACTCCTGCCATAATTTGTGGTCATCTTATGGCTCCTGCTGTTACATGTGGAGGGTAGAGCTCGGCTGAGCTGCCGCTGTCGAAATCTTAAAGCCCTGTCCCACTGTACGAGTTCATTCAAAGAGTTCTCCCAAGTTTGCCCTGATTTGAACTCGGAGATTTACAGTAATGGCCACTCGTCGGTACTCGAGGCTCTTGTCGACATTTTTCAACATGTTGAAAAATCTTCACGAGTCTTCCCGAGCTTACCGCGTTTCCCGAGTACCTGCCGTTAGCGTTACGAGTCGCTAAGAGACGTCCCCAAGCTCCGACGTACCCGCTACGTTCATTCTCTGTGCTTACCACGAGTTCGATTTTTTTAAAAACTCGGGAGAGATCTTGAATGAACTCATACAGTGGGACAGGGCCATTAGGCTGGCACGGTGATGCAGCTGCTAGAGCTGCTGCACCACGGTGCCAGAGATCGGGCTTCAGTCGTGCCCTCTGGGGCCATCTGTGTGGAGTTTGCACGGTCTCCAGAGAATTCCACAGATTTACAATTCTCTGGGCGAAAAAGATTTTCCTCATCTCAATCCTAAATGGCCTACCCCTTATTCTTAAACTGTGACCCCTGGCTCTGGACTCCCCCAACATCGGGAACATTTTCCCTGCATATAGCCTGTCCAATCCCTTAAGAATTTTATAAGTTTCCATAGGATCCCCTCTCATCCTAAATTCCAGTGAATACAAGCCCAGTCGCACCATTCTTTCATCATATGACAGTCCCGCCATTCTGGGAATTAACCTGGTGAACCTATGCTGCACTGCCTCAATAGCAATAATGTCCTTTCTCAAATTAGGAGACCAAAACTGCACACAATACTCAATACCAGGGCCCTGTACAGCTGCAGTACGACCTCCTTGCTCCTATACTCAAATCCTCTCGCTGGGCAACATGCCATTCGCTTTCTTCACTGCCTGCTGTACCTGCATGCTTACTTTCAGTGACTGATGTACAAGGACATCCAGGTCTCATTGCACCTACCCTTGTCCTAATCTGACGGGAGTTTTGTCAACTTCTCACAAACTCAAATATGTTTGTAAGACATGAACTACCCCTCACAAAGCCATACTGACTGTTCCTAATTAGCCCATTCTCCCCCAAATGCAAGTAAATACTCTCCTGAAGAATCCTCTCCAAAAACGTCCCTACTACTCATGTGATGCTTACCAGTCTAGAATTTCCTTGATTATCCCTATATTCCTTCTTAAAGACAGGAATAATATTCATTCATCTCTGGTTCTCCTGTGGCTTGAGACGATACAAAGATCTTCAATAAGGCCACAACTATATCTTCTCTTGTCCCCTATTTTGCTTATAAAGAAATATTTAATAAGGACTGAAAAACAGCTCCATCACACTTAATACAAAGCTGTTTCAAAATCTTTCGCCAATATAAGTAGTTGATACAAGATTCCATCTTGACAATTTTTCCTCTTCAGTCTCCCAACAAATGAAATATGTTTCTTCTTTGTCAAACTGACGAAAGGAATTGGATAATAATTTCTCAGAGAAGTTACAGCATAAAACCCCAGCTCTCTCCATGAACTTCCTGTGCATTGATCGCAGCCAGGACGATGCCTCGGGAATAGTGATATTATCCTCAGCCAAGCTTGTGGGAGCCTTTCGCTGCCCTGGTCTGTGGGCGGCTCCAACAGGAGGATTGCCAACATTCAGACTGAGCAAAACAATTGGAGAGCTTCCACTTGACACGATTCAACATATACGATCTACGGCTGTTCCTAATTGCATCTGCCATCGGAAAGAAACCTTCCCCCTCAAGCAACGAGAGGTATTGGCGTCGCTAACTGAGGCAAGTCCAATCCAGTTTGGGAAAACATGTCATAGAGTCATAGAGTGATACAGCCCACACTGGCCAACATGTCCCAGCTACACTATATTTGGTCCATATCCCTCCAAACCTGTCCTATCCATGTACCTGTCTAACTGCTTCTTAAATGTTGGGATAGTCCCAGCCTCAACTACCTCCTCTGGCAAATTGTTCCATACACCCACCACCCTTTGTGTGAAAATGTTACCCCTCAGATTCCTAAAATATTTTCCCCCTTCACCTTAAACCTATATCCACTGGTCATCGATTCATCTACTATGGGCAAGAGACTCTGCGCATCTAACCAATCTATTCCTCTCATGATCTTAAACACCTCTATAAGATCACCCTTCATCCACCTCATCCTCATGTCTCGTAAAAACCATCCACATTAGATGCACTGATGGGTAACTAATTGGGAGAAGTCCCCCAATCTTTAGTAGCTTAGTTTCCAGTTTTTTTTTCCGTGTCATCACACAACTGTTTGCCAATAGCAAGCAAATTTTAGTGCCACATCGTTGGCCTCTGCAAGGTCCTTTAAGGGCCTGTCCCACTTGGGCATCATTTGCGTGTTATTTACGCGACATGATTTACGCGTCATGACGCACGACACGCACGTCATGATGCGCACGTGATGCGTGCATGGCGTACATTAGGCGCGCATGGGGCGTGATGACGTAGGCAGTGACGCGCGGCGCCCCAGATTCACAGAATCTTCGCGCGCCACCTGCGTCACGCGCAAATGACGCCCAAGTGGGACAGGCCCTTTACAGTGCATGTGTCATGCAGCATGTCACAGCTCAGGAGATGTTCCATCTTGTGGAGGCCCCGTCTGCACTGGCAGTCTGCTGCATCTTCATTATATCCCCACTTCAGCATGTTCGATTTGCCCCTCCCCGTGCCTGTCCACAGTCTGTTGAGACGGTGCCAGGTTATCCACGGTTGGTCGGAACCTGGTGGGAGTTTCTCGGAGGGATCGATTGCCCTGTGAGTGTCTTCCGGAGATTTCTCTAGTCTCTCTTCCCAGAGTTTGAGCCTTCTAGACGATGCAGTAGTCTCAGACTCCAGTTGTAATTGGTGCGTGTAATAGTTTCTCCCTGTCAAAACAAAGAGCCGGAGGCAAGCTTTTCCCAAATTGGAAGTGATCCTTCCAGCTCACATCTCCAGGATATCATTAGCTGCCTTTCCTGTCATACTTGCCAAGTGTGCTGGAGCGCACTCGAGGGACCGGGTGGGCCGACCACTGGAAGACTAGCTGCGTCGACATTTAATCGGCCGCCGTTGCTGGTGTTTCTGATCTGCATCGGTCTCGGGAGGTCGGGTTCGAATCCGATCCCGGCACATCAGTCCAGAAGTCTGCGGGTTGCAGGAATGGCGCAGTGAGAGTGGAAAGTCGATTGGGTTCTCGCTAAAACTGGGCCGGTGTCATTGGCACTCTGCCTCAGAAATATCACCGAGGCAATGGTGGCAGATATGTCCGACTGGATCCTGACAGGATGCTTCTCTGGCTTTAGGATAGGGCCATATTGCCAAGAAGAGGAGACAGAATCAACATCCTAAAGTTGGCTGTTGCAGAACCATGGAATCAGAGAGCAAGGAAACAGACCCTTCGGCCCCTTGTGTCTCTGCCAACCCACTTACATTGATCATATTTTATTCTCCTTCCATTCTCATCAGCTACCCCCAGATTCTACCGCTCGCCGACACGAGGGACCATTGACAGCGGACAGTTAACCCACCAACCTGTACATCTTTGGGATGAGGGAGGAAACTTGAGCAATCAGACAAAACCCATGCAATCATATAGAGAACATGCAAACTCCCCAAAGACAGCAGCCAAGGTCAGAATGAACCTGAGTTGCTGGAGCAGTGAGACAAATGGCTCTAGTAGCTGGACCACCATGCTGCTGTGTCTTCATCAGAACCTAGTAGTTCAGAAAAGATTCACAGGACTAATCCCGGCCACATAGGGATAATCTTGTGAGAACGGTTTGGTTTGTACCCATTGGAGTTCAGTAGGCTATCATATTAAAACACACAGGATCCCGGGAGGGCTCGTCGCTGTAAATGCTGGCAGTATATTTGTGCCAAGGAGGAGTCTAGGATAGAGCGTGGAGTCTCAGGATGAGACCGAGACGAGGAAAATTTCTTCACCCAAAAGGTTGTGAGTCTTGAGAATACCTGGCCCGAGAAGGCCAGGGAGGTTGAATCATTGGATGTATTCAAAGCTGAGGTATATTTTTAAACAACAAGGGAATCGTGCTTTATGGGTGAGGACAGGGAAATAGTTTTTAGTGCAGTTGAATCGGCCATGCTCTGACTGAATAGCAGGGTAAACGTGTGACCCAAGTCACACAAATGATATAAACATGTTCCCATTCATTAAAGCTATCTGGCAGTATTTTCACATCCACATTGGGAAGTGTAGACACAGAATGCTGGAGTAACTCAGCCAGACAGGCAGCATCTCTGGAGAGAAGGAACGGCTGACGTTTCGAGTCGAGACCCTTCTTCAGACTGAGAGTCAGGGGAGAGGGAGACACAGAGATAAGGAACTAACAGTGAAAGTAAGCATGCAGGTACAGCAGGCAGTAAAGAAAGCGAATGGCATGTTGGCCTTCATTACAATGAGGAGTTGAGTATAGGAGCAAAGAGGTCCTTCTGCAGTTGTATAGAGCCCTAGTGAGACCACACCTGGAGTATTGTGTGCAGTTTTGGACTCCTAATTTGAGGAAGGACATTATTGCTTTTGAGGGAGTACAGCGTAGGCCCACAAAGCTAATTCCGGGATGGCGGGACTGTCATATGCTGAGAGAATGGCGCGGCTGGGCTTGTATACTCTGGAATTTTAGAAGGATGAGAGGGGATCTTATTGAAACATGTAAGATTATAAAGGGTTTAGACACGCTAGAGGCAGGAAACATGTTCCCGATGTTGGGAGAGTTGAGAACCAGGGGCCACAGTTTAAGAATAAGGGGTAAGCCATTTAGAACGGCAATGAAGAAACACTTTTTCACACAGAGAGTGGTGAGACTGTGGAATTCTCTGCCTCAGAGGGCAGTGGAGGCTGGTTCTCTGGGTAATAATAATAATAATAATGGATTGGATTTATATAGCGCCTTTCTAATACCCAAGGCGCTTTACATCGCATTATTCATTCACTCCTCAGTCACACTCGGTGGTGGTGAGCTACTTCTGTAGCCACAGCTGCCCTGGGGCAGACTGACAGAAGCGTGGCTGCTAATCTGCGCCTACGGCCCCTCCGACCACCACCAATCACTCACACACATTCACACGCAGGCAAAGGTGGGTGAAGTGTCTTGCCCAAGGACACAACGACAGTATGCACTCCAAGCGGGATTCGAACCGGCTACCTTCCGGTTGCCAGCCGAACACTTAGCCCATTGCGCCATCTGTCGTCCTGAACTTTCAAGAGAGAGCTAGATAGGGCTCTTAAAGATAGCGGAGTCAGGGGATATGGGGAGAAGGCAGGCAATGATTGGGGATGATCAGCCATGATCACATTGAATGGCGGTGCTGGCTCAAAGGGCCGAATGGCCTACTCCTGCACCTATTGTCTATTGTCTATTGATCTCCTTTACATTTTCCTTGATCCCCCATCTCTTTTGATGTCTCGTTTTCACACCTTACAATTCCTTATCTCTGTGTCTCCGTCCCCCCTGACTCTCAGTCTGAAGAAGGGTCTTGACGCGAAACATCACCCATCACTTCTATCAAGAGACGCTGCCTGTCCCGCTGAGTTACTCCAGCATTTTGTGTCCATCTATGGTGTAAACCAGCACATGCACTTCCTTCCTACACATGATGGGAAGTGTAGTTGGGTTCACCACTGATATCCATTTCTTCCACTGCTGAAGCATGAGCTCTGGAATCCTCATTCCCATCTCTTGCTCTCTCTCCCTCTACCTATTTCTGTTTTGGGATTCTACTCTTTGACTGAGGTTTCCTATCGGATGTGGGTTTAGCCAGTGGTAGCCAGTGCTATCTTCTTCGCTGCCGTGTGCTGGGGCAGCAGGGGGAAGGGTGCGGACGGCAACAGGATCAACAAGCTCATCGGGAAGGCTGGCTCCGTCCTGGGGGCGGAGTTGGATTCATGGGGGGTGGTCTTGGAGGGGAGGATGCTCCTCAAACTGCGGAGCACCTTGGACAATACAGCTCACCCCCTCCATGACACACTGGTCAACCCGAGGAGCACCTTCAGCAACGGACTGGTTCCACCAAGATGCAGGACAGAACCCCACAGGAGATCCTTCTTCCCTGTGGCTATCAAACTGTACAACTCTTCCCCCTCCTGTCGTGGGGTAGACTGAGACTGACTCCCCTCCCCAATCTTTGCACATCCCAATCCTTTCCACTCGTCACTTTAATTTTATGTTTCATGTAACTTGTGTTTTATGACTGTTGGCAGATCAATTTCCCTCCTGGCATAAATCAAGTATCTTATCATCTTTGCTCTGGTGACCAGCTGGACACATTTGGCATCCATTAAAGACAGTGGATAAGCATGCGTTGTTGTAAGCATGATGGGGACACTCCAAGTCATGAGAAAATGCCCAGTATCATATCCATGGGATCTTAGGACCTCAACATCCTACACTACCTGATGCAGGTCCAGCACAGGTTGAAATGGAGTGATGCTCCCACCTAGACCACCTTATCAAACACTGTTAGATATGCAACAAAGCTCTCCATGCACAATCCCAACCAACACACCCTGTGCATATACAATTGGAACAAGCTCTGGCAGACATCTTGGCCGGTATGGACGAGTTGGGCTGAAGGTAGACACAAAATGCTGGAGTAACTCAGCGGGGCAGGCAGCATCTCTGGAGAGAAGGAATGGGTCACGTTTTGGGTCGAGACCCACGGTTTGAAACGTCACCCATTCCTTCTCTTCAGAGATGCTGCCTGTCCCGCTGAGTTAATCCAGCATTTTATATCTATCTTCGCTTTAAACCAGCATCTGCAGTTCCTTCCTACATAGTTGGGCTGAATGGCCTGTTTCCATGCTGTATAACTCCATGACTCTACCACCCAATAACATACAGTGCAGGGAAGAAACAAAATAAAGTTCCCTCTATGACTACCTTATCTCACACTATTGGGTTAACAACAGCATGGTTTAGATATGGAATAAAGCTCTGGCTATACAATCCCATTCAACACTCTCAACGTTGTACAGCGCAGATTAGAACCAGAGTGAACCTCGATATTATCTACATTCTAGATCTAGATTATCCCATCAAATGCCGCCGGAAGAATAAAACAAGTTAGATATGAAACAAAATTCTCTCCACACTAAAGATTGACTCAAAATGCTGGAGTAACTCAGCGGGACAGGCAGCATCTCTGGAGAGAACGAATGGGTGATGTTTTGGGTCGAGACCCTTCTTCAGCATGAGAGTCAGGGGAGAGGAAGTTTAGAGATATGGAAGGGTAAGATATGAAAACGACAAATCAAAGTAGGCGATGATAAGGAAATGTAGAATGGTTCATTGTTAGCTGAGGGGACGATGACAACGAGGCATATCCTGCCCCACGTACATAATCGCTGGAGTTTAGAAGGTTGAGGGGGGACCTCATTGAAACTTACAGAATAATGAAAGGCATAGATAGAGTGGATGTGGAAAGAATGTTTTCACTGGTGGGAGAGTCTCGGACCAGAGGTTATTAACCTCAGAATTAAAGGATGTTCTTGTTGGAAGGAGTTGAGGAGGAATTTCTTTAGGGTGGTGAATCTGTGGAATTCTTTGCCACAGTAGGCTGTGGAGGACAAGTCAATGGATATTTTTAAGGCAGAGATAGAGAGATTCTTGATTAGTACGGGTGTCAGGGGTTATGGGGAGAAGGCAGGAGAATGGGGTTAGGGAAGGAGAGATAGATCAGCCATAGTTGAATAGCGGAGTAGATTTGATGGGCAGAATGGCCTAATTCTGCTCCTATCACTTAAGACCTTATGACTGTTGCCTTTGGCGAGGTGTTTGCCTGGTAAGCCATCAGGCAGAGCCCAAGCAGAATGTTACTTCGAGTTACATGTGCAATTGGATTCAGAGCAACCAACTACCAAAACGAGAGCAGCTTTCACTGCATGCACCCCAGAGACAAATGTCATTATTACAAGGAGGAAACATTAATTGAAGTGCGTTGAGGAATTCCTCATGTGGAGACTGTAATTTCCTCAGAATGGGAGCCAGCTGCTGGTGAGTTGGGTTTTCCACACAACTCTCTGAGACATTGAAAGCATGGTTCACTTCCGGGCTTGGCCTGGCACTGCGAGGTCAAGAGTCAAGAGTCCTTAATTGTCACATGCACCCGGACTGGAACAATGACATCCTTAATGGCTGCAGATTTACTGGCACATTAAATCCACAACACAACAAATAAATATCCAATATTTTATCAATTATATACTAAGTAAACAAGATCATAATAGTATAGGAAGGAACTGCAGATGCTGGTTCAAACCGAAGATGGACACAAAAAGCTGGAGTAACTCAGCGGGACAGGCAGTGTCTCTGGAGAGAAGGAAAGGGTGACGTTTCGGGTCGAGACACGTTTTCTGTTCGAGACCCAGCTTTCGGGTCGAGGCATCTTTGCTTCAGACTGGTTAGGCATAAGGGAAACCAGAGATATAGACAATGATGTAGAGAGATAAAGAACAATGCAAAAAAGTAACGATGATAAAGGAAACAGGCCATTGTTAGCTGTTTGGTGGGTGAAAACGAGAAGCTGGTGCGACTTGGGTGGGGAGGGATAGAGGGATAGGGGCTACCTGGTGAGAGAAATCTGCCCAAGCGTAATATGAGATGCTGTTCTGCAAATTTGCATTTAGCCTCACTCTGGCAATGGAGGAGACCGAGGAGAGAAAGGTCAGTGTGGGAATGGGGAGGAGAATTCAAGTGTTTAGCAACTGGGAGATCATGTAGGTTCAGGTGGGCTGAGTGTAATAGTGCAAGCCACAATACATAGTTCAACCTTACTCAAGTCTGAAGAAGGGTCTCGACCCGAAACGTCATCCATTTCTTTTCTCCAGAGATGCTGTTTGACCCGCTGAGTTACACCAGCTTTATGTGCCTATCTTCAGCCTCATCAAAGTCCGTAGTAAATCGTTGCGGAGGTAGGGTTGTGGTTAGAGTGTTAGAATGCTTCTTGAATCTGATGATTGGTGGGAAGAAGCTGTTCTTGAAACTCAAGGGCCTGTCCCACTTGGGCCTCATTTGCACGTCACGCAGGTGGCGCGCGAGGATTTTGAGAATCCCAAAATCCTGGGGCGCCGCGTGCTACCACGTGCTACCGTGCGTCACTGCCTACTCCACCATGTCTCACTACATGCCATGCACGCGTAATGCACGCCATGAGCACATCGTGCATCGTGACGCGTAAATGGTGTCGCGTAAATGACGAGCAAATATCGCCCGTGGGACAGGCCCTTCAGTTTAGTTCATTGTCAGGTGTACCGAGGTTACAGTGAAAAGGTTTTGTTGCGTGCAATCCAGTCAGCAGAAAGACAACTACATGATTACAATCAAGCCGTCCACAGTGTACAGATACAAGATGAAGGGAATAACGTTTAGTGTAAACTGGCGGGAATGGTTTTCCAGGCTTCCTCCCGTACCTTCTTCCCAATGATGTCGGCGAGATGATATCTTCGATGATATTAGCCGCCTACTTGAGGCAGCGCTTCCCGTAGATCCCTTCAATTGGTGGGAAGGTCAATACCAGAATAGACTGGGCAAAGTCTGCCACTTTTAGCAACCTCTTCCTCCTTTTGACTCCGGACTAATATCAGGTTCCCAGCGTCTGGAATTGAGGGAATAAATGGGATTGCATTTGTCGACGGTCAGAAGTGATGATGACTGGAGAATGATGAGATGAGGGATGTGAGATGGTCCATTCCTTCCGCTGCTCAGTCGGGGCCTCTGTGTGCTCCCAGTTAGATTCAGCTCTTAGGGCTAACAGAATCAAGGGATATGGGGAAAAAGCCAGAACGGGGTACTGATTTTGGATGATCAGCCATGATCATATTGAATGGCGATGCAGGCTCGAAGGGCCGAATGAACTACCCCTGCATCTATTTTCTATGTTTCTAAGGTCTCCAGGTTCACAGTGCCATCCCGACTGCCAGAGCTTAGAACACAGTGTCTGTTTTGGGAGTCTGGTGTAGGGCATGTGGATGGCGTGGGCTATTCAGCACAGCTGACTGAATGGAACTGGGGCCTTGATGCTGGGAAGATGGTTCACTTATCTTTTCAGTGAGGTTGGAGGATTATGGAGTGGACGATGTCTCTCTGAGAGCTTGTGGTGCTTGCTGTAGGAGAAGTAGGAGGTTTAGGGAGGATCTGCGGGAGAATAATTACACAATGTTGGAATCCGGAGCACACTGCCTGAGGCGGTGGCTCTCATAACATTGAAGAAGTATCTTGCTAAACACTTGAATCACCAGGGCAGGGAAGGCAATGGATCATAAATGAGAATAGTATAGAAATGAGAAGGTATAGAGAATAGAGAGTACAATGGTTGGTATGGACGTGCTGGGCCAATGGGCCAGTTTTACAGCTCAATGGATTCCTCCCATTTTACATGGGGTTACAGTCAGACTGGGACTCGCAGTGGTCTGCCCGTGAACCTGTTCCATCTCCAACACCCACCCCTCCTTGCTACCCCACCAAACTCCTCACCCTCACCCCTGTCAAGAGGACCACTGGATGGGTCTTCAGTCAGACTTCAATCCATCTGGCCTGGGTGGCCACACCAGGTGACCCTGCTGGCATCACAGTGCTCAGTCTAGTTTAGTTTAGTTTTAGAGATACAGCGCGGAAACAGGCCCTTCAGCCCACCGAGTCCGCACCGACTAGCGATCCCCGCACATTAACACTATCCTACACACATGAGGGACAATTTACACTTATACCAAGCCAATTAACCGACAAACCTGTACGTCTTTGGAGTGTGGGAGGGAACAGAAGATCTTGGAGAGAACCCATGCAGGTCAGGGGGAGAACATACAAACTCCGTATATAGGTATATCATCCCCTGACTCCGCTATCTTCAAGAGCTAGATAGGGCTTGTGAAGATAGCGGTGTCAGGGGATATGGGGAGAAGGCAGGAATGGGGTACTGATTGTGGATGATCAGCCATGATCACATTGAAGGGCCGAATGGCCTACTCCTGCACCTATTGTCTATTGTCTATTGACAGAACCCGGGTCTCTGGCGCTGTGAGGCAGAAGCTCCACCGCTGTGCCACCATGCCACCCCATGTTATGTTGGCCAACAGTCCGGTGGAAGGAAGGAACCAGGAAGGGCCAACGTTCAATGAGCTGGCATCTGCCCGCGTCACTGATGGGTTGAGATCGCAGAAGTAGGCTTGAAGTAGGGAGGAAAAAAAGCAACTCCGTTCTGGTGTCCTATTTTCTCTTTCGTCCCCTTTGCTTTCCTATGACTTGAATGCCTTTGCTTTGGAATGACAACTTAGAAACTATCTTCAAAGGGTATTGGACTGCAGCTCAGGCTGAGGAACGGACATCACAGGCCACGGAGGCGAGGTAAAATGATAGGGTTAGAATAAGCGCCTTGTGTCCATCGAGTGTGGTGTAACCAAAACCCAGATTAAATATCATCTTTCTGGGCACCAAACCCTCCTTGTCAGTGCCCAGTGAGCTAGTGTGGAATGGAAGATTGAAATGGGAAGGACAATTATCTGACAATGATCTTCCCTGATTCGTGTGTGTTGATGCAGGCCATCAGAACAGGTACATGAGATGTGGTTCAATGGGTGAATAGTTGCCAACATTTACAGGAAAAATGAACAACAAAATCGTGTACAAAATCACGAGAAGAATAGATAGGGCAAATGCACAGTCTTTGGCCCAGATTAGGGGAATAGGTTAGAGGACTTAGAGGACAAAGGTTTAAGGTGAGGGGGGGAAGATTTAATAGGAACTTGAGGGGTAAACATGTTACACAAAGGGTGGTGGGTGGGTGGAACGAGCTGCCGGAGGAGGTAGTTGAGGCAGGTACTATTGCGATCTTTAAGTAAACATTTAGACAGGTACATGTACAGAACAGGTTGAGAGGAATATGGGCCAAGGTGGATCTAGTGGAGATGGGGCATATTGGTCAGAGTGGGCAAGTTGGGCCGAAGGGCCTGTTTCCACGCTGTATGACTCTGCGACGCTATAACAACCTAAAGAATATCATCAGGCAAGCGAGGTGGTGAGGAAATCTGATATCATTGCTAAATCTACGAGCAACGGAGCCTCGTGGTTACCTGTCTTGTGCTCGCTAATTTTCTCCTCTCTGTTTCCTGGCATCGAGAGCACACTTCATACTCTCACTTCTCAAAAGCAAACATCACACAGGGAAATCTCTTTGAGATTCTGCTCACGTTGGCTGGAAGGACAGCGCAGGTCCAACAGCTGCAGATTGATTGACCGATTGGTTGTAAGATACAGCATGGAAACAGGCCCTTCAGCCCATCAAGTCTACTGTGCCAACCGTTGTTCACTCATTCACCCTTGTTCTATGTTATCCCACTTTCGCATCCACATACTACACGCTCGGAGCAATTTACAGTGGCCAGTTAACCTATAAACCCACGCGTCTTTAGGATGTGGGAGGAAACTGGAGCACCCAGAGGAAACCCACACGGTCCCAGGGAGAACGTGCAAACTCCACACAGACAGCACTCGGTCAGGATTGATAGCGTGTCTCTGGCGCTGGGAGGCAGCAGCTCTACCAGCTGCACCACAGTCTTCCTGTTAAGAAGTAAAGAAATAGAATCATAGAGTAATACAGCGGGAAAATAGGCCCTTTGGCCCAACATGTCTCAGCTATACTAGTCCCACCAGCCTGCGTTTGGTCCACATCCCTCCAAACCTGTCCTATCCATGTACCTGTCTAACTGTTTCTTAAATATTGGGATAGTCCCAGCCTCAACTACCTCCTCTGGCAGCTTGTCCATACACGCACCACCTTTTGTGTGAAAAAGTTACCCCTCAGATTCCTATTAAATCTTTTCCACTGCACCTTAAACCTATGTCGTCTGGACCTCGATTCCCCTGCTCTGGGCAAGAGACTGTGTGCATCTACTCGATCTATTCCTCTCATGATCTTATCCACCTCTGCAGGATGTCGGAGCTGCCTCCCTCGAGGTGACAGGTTCATTCTCCGCTGAGACTGGGTGGCGTTGGCTCACCTCACTCCCCCCCCCCCCCACCTCCTTCACTTACATCTGCAGCAGCCCCAGGCATTGAATCAGCCCGATCTAACAGGCCACGGATTTTATTAATTTCCTCCCTGGCAACCTTGCACTTTCTTCAAAGTGACAAGACTTTCATTTCCCTTTTGCCAAGCACCGTTCAACAAGGGAGCCTGTCACACTCCACCCCTCGGAACATGCCAGTTATTGAAGGATTTGGCTCCTTCATCCCCTACTCTGTGCTCTGCCAAATGAAATCCATTTTAATACTGACTCTTTAATCCACTCTCTTGCCGTGTGCCAAGGAAACGCATTATTGACCAATTCTGGCTCCGTAATCCTCTTCCCCTCTCTGTGCCAATTAAACCCCACTCTGGATCACTGTGAGTCTTTGATTCCCTCCGCTCTGCTGTGCCAAGTAACTCTATAAGCACCGATTGAAGTCTATTAATCCCCCTCCCCGCACAGAGCCAACTGACTTCAATGAGCATTAATATCTCTGCTGCTCTTTGCATGTCCTATAGACATTTGGGACTCAAAAGGGTTCTTCTACTTATCTTCCCGGAAACAGGACCTTCAGCCCATCGAGTCCACTGACCATCCACTGACAATTCCACGCTAATCCCATTTCATGCTCCCTATATTCCCATCAAAATCCCCCCATACCCAGAATCTGTCACCCACCTCCGCAGTAGGGTCCAGCTGCAGTAGCCAATTAACCTTCTTGAGAGGATGTTTCCACTAGTGGGAGAGTCTAGGACTAGAGGCCGTAGCCTCAGAATTAAAGGACGTCCTTTTAGGAAGGAGATGAGGAGGAATTTATTTATTCAGAGGGTGGTGAATCTGTGGAATTCTTTGTCACAGAAAGCTGTGGAGGCCAAGTCAGTGGATATATTTAAGGCAGAGATAGATAGATTCTTGATTAGTACGGGTGTCAGAGGTTATGGGGAGAAGGCAAGAGAATGGGGTTAGGAGGGAGAGATAGATCAGCCATGATTGAATGGTGGAGCAGACTTGATGGGCCGAATGGCCTAATTCTACTCCTATCACTTATGATCTTATGATCTTAACCGACCAATCCACACCCATGTGAGGACACACACACGTGGTCACAGGGAGAACGTGCAAACTCCACACAGTGGGCAATCGAGGTCAGGGTTGCATCCGGCTCGCTGGTGAGGTGAGGCAGCAGCTCCGCTCTCCCATCTGCACCACCGTGCTGTCAGAAAGCGTCATGGTAGGCAGGAGACCTGAAACTTTGATTATAACAGTGAGTTAAACAGAGAAATTCAAAACCCCACAGCCTGCCATCAGATAAGAAGCAGGCCTCTGTCTGAGGGAAGTGTTCCAGCTTTGACGAGCTCACGATCCCTCAATAAAACACCACTGTGACTGCACCAAAAGCACCTGAACTTCCAAGCACTGAAACTCTACCCACTCACCACAACCCACACGTGTAGTCATCTCAGCTAGACATACTTTCACTCAGCCTCTAATCCTTCTATGACTTAACTTGCAGCTGAGGATTGAAAGCACTAGTTTCATGCCTTCTACTCTCTATTTTAACAAGCAAGATGTATTCAAGAGAGAGTTAGTTTGAGCTCTTAGGGCTAACGGAATCAAGGGGTATGTAGATAAAGCAGGAATGGGGTACTGATTCTGGATGATCAGCAATGATCATATTGAATGGTGGTGCTGGCTCGAAGGGCTGAATGGCCCACTCCTGCACCTATTTGCTATGTTTCTATGTTCTGTGTTCTCAGCATGTTAAGACAAGACCATTGGACTATCAGCCCCGGGTCCAGTGTGGAATTGATCAACTTGGTCTGGGCTGACATAGAGTACACATTAAATGGGTATTGCACTCTTGATGGTTGGCTTGTGAATGCAAGAGTAAAACACTGCCCTGTGCAAAGAAGTCACTATAAGGAGAGCCTGGAAGTACTTCCACAACACTTACACTGTATCTCAATGAGTACTTGAATCACCAAAACATAGGCCACAGACCAAGCACTGGCAAAAGGGATTACTGTGGATGGCTACTTGATGGTCAGCAGGAGCATGGTGGGCCGAAGGGCCTGCTTCAGTGCGTTTGTGACCTTATTTTGGGGGTGGGCCATTCAATCTGGTCTTGTTGTCGAGCGCTATGCTTGACGAACGACTAAAGGTAACCCACGGTCCTGAGATTTGTCGGATGTCAGGGTGACTTTACTGAGTGAACTGGGGTAGAGAGGAACCATTGGGATTCCGCAACATCACCCAGAAGCTGACAAACACCAGACCGTGGAACGGTTCTGACGGAGAGTCTTTGACCCGATCTGTTGACTCTGCTTCTCCCTCTGCAGGCGTTGCCCGGGCTGCCGAGTGTTTCTGGTGTGTTCCCCCTATTGTGTCAGGTATCCCTTACCCACTCCCAGCTGTGCGGATCAGCCAGGTGGCAGGACCTGGAGAAAGTGCTCTTGGCAGTGGACAGTGGGAACCCAGCCATGCTGCTCGGAGGTGGTGCCTGGGGAACTGCCCACCATCTCCTTATGGCAGCGAGAGGTCCACTCACCAGATGGAAGATGGGGCAAACTTGCTTGCCTCTTGGTTCACTCACGCCCACAGATAGCTCTTCGTAGCACTCAGCCTTCGTAGCCTTGGCCCAGTTTCTCTGGAGCCAGCAGTGGACTCCCTGCTGCCCATCATTTACCCACTTACCCATCTTATTCTTCTCCCCCCCCCCCCCCCACTCCACCTTCCCCCCACATTCCGGTCAACATCGCACAGGCTCTACCCAATTTAGCTACGACGAGATCAGCCAACTAACCTACGAAATCGGAGGAAACCAGGACACCCGGGGGAAACCCATGCAGTCACGGGGAGAATAAGTTCATGTTCATCAGCCTTAGGAGCAGAATTAGGCCATTTGGTCCAGCCAGTCTACTCCGCCATTCAATCTATCTCGTCCTCTCAACACCATTCTCCTGCCTTCTCCCCATAACCCCTGACACCCGTACTGATCAAGAGTCTATCTATCTCTGCCTTAAATATATCCACTGACTTGGCCTCCACGGCCTTCTGTGGTAATGAATTCCACAGATTCACCACCCACTGACTAAAGAAATTCCTCCTCACAGATGGAAGTCAGGATTCAAGCTTTTTCACTGGAACTGTGAGTATATGTCTCCACTGGCTGCTCCATTGTGTGGTCCTGGACATGCTGAGCTCCTGTTTGCCTGGTCTGATGTTGATGTAGTAATGGAGCTTTGGACTTTGTCTTCATGACTGTCAGGCAGGCCGCCAAGCTCAGCATCGACCAACTATCATGAGTCATAGAGTCATCGAGGCATACAGTGTGGAAACAGGCCCTTCGGCCCAACTTGCCCACACCGGCAACATGACCCAGCTACAGTAGTCCCACCTGACTGCGTTTGGTCCATATCCCTCCAAACCTGTCCTATCCATGTACCTGTCTAACTGTTTCTTAAACGTTGGGATAGTCCCAGCCTCAACTACCTCCTCTGGCAGCTTGTTCCACACACCCACCACCCTTTGTGTGAAAAAGTTACCCCTCAGATTCCTATTAAATCATTTCCCCTTCACCTCAAAACCCATGTCCTCTGGTCCTCGATCCACCTACTCTGGGCAAGAGACTGTGCATCGACCCGATCTATTCCTCTCATGATTTTATACACGAGGCATATCTCCTAGTGTCCATGCTGGTCTGGTAGATCAGCGAGCCCTGACCACACGCCGGGTCTTTCAGGGACCTCCTTGCTGATGATCCTTGGAGCCATGGGTCCAACCAGCAGAAGAAAGGCAGGAGCAGTTTGGTCTCCTGCATGGAGTGTGTGACCAGCTTCCACAGCCACACAAAGAGCACTCAGTACACCAGCCCAATAGGCAGAATCCATGGTGTTCAGGCTCCAGAGACACGAGGTACCATTCGCCAAAGGTGACATAGGCTTTAGCAATACACAAAGTGCTGGAGAAACTCAACGGGTCAGCCAGCATCCATGGAGGGAATGGACAGGTGACCTTTCGGGTCGGGACCCTACTCCAAACAGAGGCTTTTTGTTGATTTCATATCAAGTTGCCTATCAAGGTTCAGTGAATTGATTATGGGCATCATGGTGGCGCAGTGGTAGAGTTGCTGCCTTACAGCGCTTACAGCGCCAGTCACATGGGTTCGTTCATGGCTACGGGTGCTGTCTGTACAGGAATTTGTACCTTCTCCTGTGACCTGCGTGGGTTTTCTCCGAGAACTTCGGTTTCCTCCCACACTCTTAAGACGTATATATTAGTAGGTTAATTGGCTCGGTATAAATTTAAAAATTGTCCCTAGTGTAGGATAGTGCTGATGTGCAGGGATCGCTGGTCGGTGCGGACTTATTGGGCCGAAAGGGCCTGTTTACCGTGCTGCATCTCTAAACTAAACTAAACTAAAGACTTGAACCGAGAGTGACTTTGGTTTGGGTGGGATGTTGAGATGACAATTGATCTCCTGATACTGATCACCAGTCTAAAGGTCATACTTGCATCAGTTTATCATGAGCTGTAGTTCTTAAGATGAAGGGGGAGTTGAATGCAGTCTCACCTGCAAAGAGCAGGCCTTGAATGCTGACTCAGCATGCCTGATGTTGAACGAGCTGCTGCCCACCCTCGATTCCATCAGCACACCAAGCCGCCCACTTTGCAGCGAGATGTTGGCACGGGCACGGCCAAGCGCACTGTGGCACGTTGGCGCAGCTGGTAGAGACCCCGGGTTCCATCATGACCACGGTCGCTGTCTGTGTGGTGTTTACACAGTCTTCCTGTTAGCACATGGCTTTCCTCCGGATGCCCCGGTTTACTCCTACATCCCACTTTTACATCCACTACCTAGGCATTCGGGGCTATTCACAGAGGCCAATTGCATTGCAAGCCCGTACTGCAGGGGTCACCAGGGCAATTGGCCTCTGTCAATAGCCCCGAATGCCCAGGGAGCAGATATAAAAGTGGGATAACTTAGAACTAGTGCAAATCAACTGTCAGCGTGCAGTCAGTGGGCTGAAGGGCCTGTTTCCATGCTGTATCTTTCAATCTTTCAAGTAGCAGTGGTGAACTCGGGTAAAGTTTCACTTTCATACCAGGTGGCTGCCTTGTGAACTCGCGAAATGGGGAGAGCACCTAGTACTTGTTTTCAGCAGGACCACGTGGGTCTTGAACTCTTGCCCGAATCTGAGGCGTGTCACGTCGAGGGTGGCTTTCATCCAGCAAAGAGTGAGCTTGTCTGTCACTGCATCCACACGTGCAAGACCCTCAAGGTAAAAGACTCTCGGCTGCTAGTCCTGTCACCAAACACAGAATGAGCCCCGGGACATGGAGAGAGCCAGGGGAACAGGGGGAGAACAGATTCAGGTCCACTTTCAATGAGCAGACCTTCAAGTAGCTCCCGGTGGCATCAGACACTTGGTGCAACGTGTAAAACGCAGAAGACAGTAGCATCCAGACAAGAAGCAATAAAATGAGCAAAACCCGCAGATGCTGGAAATGCGAGATAAAAACCGGAAAGGCTGGGGTTACGAGGCAGGTCAGGCGGTGTCTGTGGAGAGAGAACGAGAGTTAATGGATCAGTATGAAAGTCCCTTATCGGAATTGGGGATGGGATAAAAGAGTTACAGTTCAGTTTAGTTTGTTGTCACGTGTACCGAGGTACAGTGAAAAGCTTTTTATTGCGTGCTATCCAGTCAGCAGAAAGACAATACATGATTGCATTCGAGCCATTTACAGTGTACAGATACATGATAAGGGAATAACGCTTAGTGCAAGGTAAAGCCAGCAAAGTCCGGTCAAGGATAGTCCGAGGGTCACCAATGAGGTAGATAGTAGTTCAGGACTGTTCTCTGGTTATGGTCAGATGATTCAGTTGCCTGATAACAGCTGGGAAGAAACTTTCTGTTTTTAGTTTCCGTTAAGGGCCTGTCCCACTTGGCGATTTTTTCGGCAACTGCCGGCGTCATTGACTGACGTATCAGGGCCGCCGAAAGATTTTGAACATTTCAAAATACAGCGGCGACAAATAAAATGTTGCGACATTTGAGGAACCACTGCGCGTCAATACGTCATCACGTCGCGTCACGCCGCGTCACTCCGCATCACGCCGTGACTTTTTCGGTGACCTGATACGTCAGTCAATGATGCCAGCAGTCGCCGAAAAAAATCGGCAAGTGGTACAGGCCCTTTAGGGCGTGTGATACGAAGGAGATATCTCTGATATTCTGGGTCAATTCTGGTTGCAGGATTAGAGGGTATTAGCTAAAAGGAGAGTTTAGACAAACTTGGGATGTTTTCCCTGTAGCATCGGAAGTTGATTGTAGAGCTGATGGAAGTATATATGCTTATTAGAGGCATACAGAGGATAAAGACCCAGAACCATTCCTCACGGTGGAAATATCATAGACAGGCTATAGTTCATACTTTACTCTAGTTTAATATCTTACCCTTGATTTTTCTTAATATGCAAAACACAAAATCATATTTACCTATTTTAAGTCATTTTTTTTAATCCTCTTGTTTCCGAAGGGTCTGTGTGTGGATGTATCTCTGACATCCTTGTTTCTTTGTGCTTGCCCTGTTTAATAGCAATAGCACCCATCCATTTTCAAGTGGCGCAGCGGGTAGAGCCGCTGCCTCATTGCTCCACAGATCCGAGTTCGATCCTGACCTCGGGTGTTGCCTGTATGGAGTCTGCACGTTCTCCCTGTGACCGCGAGGGTTTCTCCCTTGTGCTCTGCCTTCCTCCCATATTCTACGGTTGTGCAGAATGGCCTCTGTAGATTTCCCCAGTCAAATGGTAGAACCTGGAATGGGTAGCTGTGAGTGTGGGTAATACGTGCCACAGGGGACATTATTGGGTGACATGGACCTTTGGACAGGTACATGGATAGGAAAGGTTTAGAAGGATATGGATCACACATGGGCGATGAGCAAGCATAGATGGACTGACTACTTGGTTGGCATGGGTGAGTTGGATCAAAGGGCCTGTTTCTGTGCTGTATGACTCTATGACTCTGAGAAATAGCAGGGACTCGATGGGCTGAATGTTCAAGATTCAAGATTCAACAGAGTTTATTGTCATGTGTCCCTGATAGGACAATGATATTCTTGCTTTGCTTCAGCACAACAGAACATAGAAGGCATGACTACAGAACAGATCAGTGTGTCCATATACCATTATGTAAATATATACACACATGAATAAATAATATGATAAAGTGCAAATAAACAGATATTGGGCTATTAATGTTCAGTGTTTTGTCTGAGCCGAAACTCTGAACATTAATAGCCCATTATTTGTTTAGTTGCACTTTATCAGTTTATTTATTCATGTGTGTATATATTTATATTTGTTGGGGCATATAGAAATATTGGGGAGAGGTTTCATACCTTAACATCAAGGTGAAGCCATATTTGTCAGTTGTGGCTGACCCATCCCATGTGTGTTTAGTGCAGTGGTTTAGTTGGGTTTAGTCTGGCCTAGACATACAGCATGGAAACATGCCTTTCGGCCCACCGAGTCCGCACCGATCAGCAACCCCCATACACTATCCTACACACTGGGATTAGTATGGGTATCAGGGGTCATGGGGAGAAGGCAGGAGAATGGGGTTAGGAGAGAGAGAGATAGATCAGCCACGATTGAATGATGGAGTAGACTTGATGGGCCGAATGGCCTAATTCTGCTCCTATCACTTATTAACATGACAATTTACAATTTTACCAAAGCCAATTAACCTACAATCCTATGACATACAAACTCCATGCAGACGTCACCCGTAGTCAGGATCAAACCCATGTCAGTGTGGCAACCTTATATAACAAAAGCCCAGGAAGGGCAGGATAAGCAACTGTTTAATTTCTCTACAGATGTCAGAACATTTGCACGTCCTTTCCTCTGATTGTCAGCAATTCTTGTCCTTGACTTTACAGAAGGGGTTAAAGTTGCTTCCAGAGGGAATTCCCTGTGTGGTTGATCCTGACTCCGTGCTCAGACTCCCCCTCCTGCCTCTGTAGGTTGCGGGTTTCAGTTCTATTCCAGGAAGCTGACCACAAAACCTTGGCTGAACCTCCAGCAGGGTTGTGAGGGAGTGGGTGGGGTGTTGGGATGTCAAGGTGCCACCTTCCAGTAAACGGCATCACAGTGGTGCAGGGGTAGAGTTGCTGCCTTACAACCCTTGCAGCACCAGAGACCCGGGATCGATCCCGACTACAGGTGCAGTCTGCACGGAGTTTGTACGTTCTCCCCGTAACCAAGTCGGTTTTCTCCGAGATCTTCGGTTTCCTCCCACACTCCAAAGAAGTACAGGTTTGTGGGTTAATTGGCTTGGTATAAGTGTAAAATTGTCCCTAGTGTGTGTAGGATAGTATTATTATACAAGGATCACTGGTCGGTGCGGACTTGGTCATCTGACGTGCCTGTTTCCACGCTGTATCTCTAAACTAAACTAAAAAAAATTAAACCAAGGTCCCATCTGACCTCTCAGATGACGTAAAGGACCCAACGGCTTTATGTCAGGGATCAGGGGAGATCTTTCTGTCTCCTGTTCACTATTTATTGACATTGTGAAAGCATCATACTGACATTATATAATCATCATGTCATCTCTCTCTTTTACTATGTATGAATGAACTGCAGATGCTAATTTACATCGAAGATGGACTCAAAATGCTGGAGTAACTCAACAGGACAGGCAGCATCTCTGGAGAGAAGGAATGGGTGACGTTTCGGGTCGAGTCTTCTACAGACTGCACTTCTGTTTACGGGTCTCGACACAAAACATCAACCCATTGCTTCTCTCCAGAGATGTTGCCGGTGCCACTGTGTTACGGCAGCATTTTGTGTCTATCTTTTACTTCCTGGGAAAACAAGACGAAAGCCACAGGGCAGCCAGAAAATGTCTGAACGGATCACATGTCAGGCAGCTTCTGTGGAGAGAGTTAAGGCCATGGACCTCTCCTTAGATGAGTGGCCAGCCTTAGGCTGGTGAGGTTCCCTGGCAGCCAGCACATTCCTGAAGAAAGTTTGGAGGGTGAAATCACTGATGACAAAGGAGAATATTGAGTCAGAGATGGCAAGACCAACCCAGATTACAATTAAAATACAAAGCACTTGTGCTATAACTCCAGGATCAGCGCTCAACTAAGAAAACCAAGCCCAAAGCCAAAGTATTATCAAACTATCTAACTGAATATACCAACTTATGCTAAGGACAATAAATAACTCAGATAATAATGAGAGTTAGATTTAGCTCTTGAGGGCTAATGGAATCAAGAGATCTGGGGAGAAAGCAAGAATGGGGTATTGATTTTCGATGATCAGCCACGATCACATTGAATGGCGGTGCGGACCCGAAGGGCCGAATGACCTACTCCTGCACCTATTTTCTATGTTTCTATGTTTCTATGACACGATACACTGCAGGTGCTGAAATCTTGAGCAAAAGCACAAAGTGCTGGAGGAACTGTGAAGAAGGATCCTGACCCGAAACGTTGTCCGTCCATTCCCTCCACTAGATAAAACTCCACTTGGAAAGAAGGGGGCAGGATGGTAATGGGGTATTGTGGGATCTGCCCATTTCACTCCTCCGAGTGTAATGAGACAAGGGCTGAGTCTCATTCATTGCAAATGGGGCAAAATAACAAGCATGAAAAGCATCAACTTAGCTATTGGACCATTTGGATATTGAGCAGTCTGGTATTGTACAGTCTAGTGTTGTATAGTCTGGGCATTGCATTTCAGAGATATATTGCAGGTTAATATAGGCAGGTCGAGAATAACTGCCAACCAACCAAACTATCACA
Organism: Malacoraja senta; assembly: GCA_038087875.1. Taxonomy (NCBI): domain Eukaryota; kingdom Metazoa; phylum Chordata; class Chondrichthyes; order Rajiformes; family Rajidae; genus Malacoraja; species Malacoraja senta. Next base: position 59,229,889 of record CM075978.1, on the reverse strand, counting down.
CAGCCCAATGGTCAGTCAACCCAATGCCCACTTTGTCAGATTCCCAGTACAAATAACATAATAATCATAATCATAATTACTTTATTAGCCAAGTATGTTTTGCATCATACGAGGAATTTGATTTGCTATACAGTCATACCAATAAAACACAACAAAACACGCAAAATACATTTTAACACGAGCATCCACCACAGTGACTCCTCCACATTCCTCACCATGATGGAAAGCGAAAAAAGTTCAACCTCTTCCCTTCTTTGTTCTCCCGCAGTCGGGGGCCTCAAGCCTTCCGTTGACGGGGCGATCTTGGCTCCCGTAGCCGGCGGTCGAGCCCTCCGTGTTGGGGCGATCAAGCTCCCACATCGGGGGGGGGGGGGAGGGACTCTCAGCTCCCCTGCGCCGGGCGATCTGACCCCTGGTTGGGGCTGGTCGAAACCTTCTGCGTCATTTGGAGCTTCCAGAAATCGGTCTCTACCCGAGACTGCAAGCTCCTCGATGGTGAAATCCGCAGGCCGCGGTTGGAACGTCGATCCCAGGCAAGGGATCGGCTCCGATGGTACGTCCACGGTAACATGAGCCCAGACTGCCCAATGACTCTGATCATTACACTCAGGTTAAATATTGCATGGGAGGTTCACGCAAAACACAAAAAGAAGTTCTGTATTTCCATAAATTACTTATGACTAGCAAAGTGAAGGCATTTCAGAAAAGGCTAATGGAATATTGGTCTATTTCCAAAGGGGTTAGATTGTAATGAAGAGGAAGCTACTCTCCAATTGCATAGAACCCTTGATGAAAGCCCATCAAGAGTACTGTGTTCAACACAGATCTGTTGGGCCGAGTAGATTTTCTGACCTCGAGCCATTCATTGTGGCTAATCGTGAACCCATCCTGCTCAAACCAAAGGATAGATCTCTCTGCATCTAAGAAATAGCGAGCTGCGTTTCCCAGGGGATGTGAAACCAATACTCTGTCGCATTCAACAAATGAAAACAGAAAGTTGCAAAGAGAGGTTGATCGATCAAATAAATAGAAAAACCCCTGGAAGGCAGAGAGGTTACATGGCGCGTCCAATGACACTTTTACACAACATGCTGGAGTAACTCAGCAGATCAGGCAGCATCTCTGGAGAGAAGGAATGGATGACGTCTCGGGTCGAGACCCTTCTTCAGACTGGTCTTGACCTTCTCGACCCGAAACGTCACCCATTCCTTCCCTCCAGAGATGCCGCCTGCCCCGCTGAGTTACTCCAGCATGTTGCGTCTATCTTTGGTTTAAACCAGCATCTGCAGTTCCTTCCTACGCCTTTGCTCAAAACTCAGAGCGCTGGAGAAAAGAGAATTTGATTGCTTCCTGCGGGTTTGTTTTGAATCATTTCTCGATTCTCACGCCTTATTTATAACTGGCAAATGCAGAGCGTTTGAAAAGGCGAGTGGAAATATTGGCCTTTATCCAAAGAAGTTGGACTTTGAAGCAGAGGAAATTATACTCCAATTGCAAAGAGCCTTTGATCAGACCCCATGTGGGGTACAACATTCAATTTCAGGCACCACATCTCAGCAAAGATAATAATGGCCCGGGAATCAGCACACTTCATGGTGAGGCCGAGGGTTAGATCAGGAAGACAGATAGGATAGGCCAGAGCTGGCTTTAATTTCCTTCTGGATGGGAGACTAAGCCTAGTTGCTTTACTCAGAAGAGCAAATGGATTAAGAAGGGTAAGTCAAATAAGTATTTCCACCACTGGGGAATTCAGATCAAAGAGACACAAAGTTATTATTATTAATTGCCATTTTTAATGGCAGAGGAGGTGGGGAGGTGCGGGGAGGAGAGGTGGGTGCTGGAGGGTGCATTGTATAGTCCGGGTATTGTACAGTCTGGTATTAGTATCTGGTATCTGGTCTGAAGCCAGGAATGGACTATCGATTCTTCTCTCCCAACGGGACTGAAGTGACCGGAGCAGAATTAGGCCATTCGGCGAAAAGCTTTTGTTGCGTGCTGACCGGAGTAGTTGCTGTTTGGTTGCTTGGTTGAGATGGAGACAGAATTGCTGCTGGGTTTGGCTGGTCCGTTGAGATGGACAATCATGAGATCATCACCAAATGTGAGGCTCCTTTCCAATCCACTCAGGCAGAGGTTCCTGGCGGAGAGGGAGTTGTTGCATTCCGATGGTCTCCGTTTATTCAAGTTAAAGGAACCAAGCACGGCTCCAGCAGTCATTGGACTCATGACAAAGACCTTGGTTCCATCCCAAATTGTTATGCAGAGTAAAAGGAACCTGAACCACAAGGAGGGTGGGATGTGAGACAGAAATAGCCACAGTTCCCCTCCCGATTGGTCATAATGTCATGAAAGGAGCAAAATTAGGCTATTCGGCCCATCAAGTCTGCTCCGCCATACAATCATGGCTGATCTATCTCTCCCTCCTAACCCCATTCTCTTGCCTTCTCCCCATAACCCCTGAAACCCGTACTGATCAAGAATAGTAAGATTAAACGAGAACTTACCAGTTTGAAGTTTGATCTTTATTTTATGAGGAGTTACATTGGTGATTACGTGAAGAAGTCCCGCCAGAGCGCATGCGCGTCAATCTTCAAAGCAGCGGTATGAAATCACAGATAACAGAATATTTGAAGTAACATAGTAAGATCAGCAATATGAGAACTACCTTATGACCTTTATGAGAGAGAGGGTTGGGCGTGGTGGGCACGTAATCACCAACGTAACTCCTCATAAAATAAAGATCAAACTTCAAACTGGTAAGTCCTCGTTTAATCTTACTATTTTATTTCGGAGTCACGTGAGTGATTCCGTGAAGAGTTCAAAGCTCTGTGATTTTATGCTGCAGATTCAAATCCCGGCTTCTCACTGCATTGATTGACCCCGGATGAGAAATAATCAATAATGCGTTAAACATGAAATTGAATATCATGCAGTAACAATTTATTTGAATAATCAAAACAAACAGTAACCCCTCTATCCCAGGGGAAAACTTAAACAGAACTTAATACTGAATTAGCAAACAGCCCCCGATCGGCAATCGGCCGATGGTAAAAATGTTGAAAAACCAATTCATTTGACCACCTGCGAGAATATGGTCGATGGGAACGTCCATCGCCCTGGCCGCCGACGTTGCTGCCGCCCTAGTGGAATGAGATGTAAACACGTCAGTGTTAATACCTGCCTGAATCAACACTTGCTTTAACCACCTTGAGATAGTCTGCACTGACACTCTCTTGTGTGGTTTCTTGTAACTGATAGACAATCCTGTTTCCACATTTCTTAAGGCCCTTGTAGCTTCAATATAATGTAATAAATGTGTCCTTACTCATAAACATGGATCAGTAGGATATGCTGAAAACACAATTTTGAAACCTGTCACACCTGGTCTGCTCTGTTTGAGCAGGTCGTAAATATAGAACATAACATTCTCTTCAGCCACTTCCATCCTGTCTAGCTGAAGCTTTTGTAAAGTCTGCACTCGCTGTGCTGATACCAATGCCATGAGCATGACCACCTTCATGGTAAGTTTGGCCAAAGTCAGAGACGTGACAGGAACCCACTGACGAAGCACCTTGAGGACCACACTTACATCCCAGATCGCCATATACCTGGGTTTAGGAGGTTTGGAGTTGAAAATTCCTTTCATCAATTGAGCTATGAGAGGATGAGAACCAATAGGATCTTTCCCTGACCCCATCAAAAGGTACGAGGACAAAGCACTTCTAGCTGTATTAATGGCGCTATAACTGAGCCCCTCATCATAGTAGAGTGTCGACAGGAACTCTAAAACATCCACAATACCTGCAGTACTATAGTCAATATTATTTTTTACACAATATTGCTCCCATTTTTTTACATAAGTAATATACTGCTTTTGAGTACTCTTTCTCCAGGCTGCAGTGAGCATGTCCACAGTTCGCCCAGACAGTCCTCGCCCCAGGTATGGCCTTCTTAAAACCTGCAAATTAACAAATCAATATGGTCACATAACGGATGACTTTCCCATGTTACCGGGTGCTCAAATAAATTCCTACGCTTGGGAACCACCAAAGGTTGGATCGCTAACTGTAACATCAAAGGGAACCATGCTTGAGTCGGCCAATTAGGTATTACAAGCACCCCCGAAGCGGCATCCTGCTTGATTGTTTGCAGACACCGACCTATGAGACAGAATGGTGGGAAAATATATAAAAGCATACCACCCCAATGTAGCGAGAAAGCATCAATTGCAACTGCCCCCGGGTCAGGTTCCCATGAAACATATTTAGGCAGCTGGTGGTTAAGCCTGGATGCAAACAAATCGATATCTGGCATTCCATATGTAACTACTATATTATTGAACACGTCCTGATTCAACATCCACTCTGTGTTGTCATGGAACTTTCATGACCTGGCGTCCGCTACAATGTTGAATCTACCTGGTAGATAAATAGCTGAACGCCAAATATCTCTATCAATACATCAGGCCCAAATTTGATTAGCCAATCTGTCACAAGATGCCGACTTGATTCTACCCATGTGATTAATATATGCCACTGCCGTAGTGTTGTCAATCTGAAGCTGTACATGCAGGTTACCTTTGTTAGAGCAATAAGCCTTAAGTCCATAAAAAGCTCCTAAAAGGTCTAAATAGTTAATTCCCCATGTCTGCAGAAGCGATGCCTCTTGCTCAGTCCATCTGCCTCCACAGCTGGAACTCGTATCCGTGGCACCCCACCCGAGTGCACTGACATCCGTCTGCAAAATCATGGAAGGCTGCTCAAGCACTATTTTGCTCGAACTACTGGACACATGCTGAATCCACCATTGCTAATCATCAACAGCCTCTGCTGATAACTGCATGGGTCTATTATAATGACCCGAATGTATCCTTAGTGCCTGTTCCTTCGCCCTCTGAAACTGTTGGTAGTGCAATGGCCCATATTGAACTGCCGGAAATGCTGCCACTAATTTTCCAAGCAGACTTGCCACCTGTCTAATTGAAGGCTGTTGCTCCTCAATTAGCTTGATATAGCTGTCAATTAGCTCTACCCTTTTCTCCCTGGGCAGAGTCATTACCATGTTAATTGAATCAATTGTGAACCCCAAATAGTCAATTATTGTAACAGGTGTTAATTTGGATTTCTCTGGTTGAATAATGAAGCCCAATCTTTGAAAAGTGGATTTAACAACTGCCACCGATGCTTCAGCTGTTTTCTTGGATTGCCCTGCAATCAAGATATCATCGAGATAAGCCATGAGCACACGACCCTGGCCTCTCAGCATGCCTAGTATAGGTTTTAACAATTTTGTGAATACTCTAGGAGCTGAAGACAAACCATTAGGCAGCGCCTTGTATTGCCATAGTTGATCCATCCAGGTGAATTTCAAATATCTTCTATCCTGCAAATGAACAGACACTGAATCCCGTTGTCCCCGGCCCCTGGGGGGAAGCCCCACGTTTAACCATGTTCCCGCTGCAGAATGCCAACTGCGCATCTGCATTGTTGGCCGACTTGTTCCTGGTCCAGACCAATCAGTCCCTCGTTTGTAGGGGTACTTCCTTTTTGGAAACTTGCCGACCGCCGGTTGCTTGATCAAGCCCACCGTCTTTGCCTCGTCATCCATCTCCTTGACACGCTTGGCGAGGTCCTCTCCGAAGAGGAGGTTGGCCGGCTGTATGTTGCTGGGCTGGCAGAGTGCTGCAAACTTTGGATTGATGGTGGGCCAAATGGCACTTTCCTGAGACAATATATCTCAAAATGGGCGCTACAAAGCAACCCTAACACCTCTTGCTGCGTATCAGATAGATGCCCTCCATCCACGATTCTAGCGAACACCGTGATTCCTGAGCCAAGTAGTTTCAGGATCCGCTGCAGCTTCATCTCCTGGGCACGCATGCCCACACCCATCTGGCCCCATATCACCCGGTTCACTGCTGGCACCTTCAGCAGCACGCAGTTCACCGTGGTTTCGTGCTTCTTGGCGGTCACATCCATCGAGAGCTCCTGCAGCTGATGGGAGACTAGATAATTTATCGTGGAGGCCAGCTCATCTCCCAGTGGCTCTCCAGACTCTGACGGGACAGCGAATCATGCTGCCAGAGATGGGACCTCTGACAACTGCCGTTCTTCGCTCGGGTTGAACTCAACGTCAGGGTCGGGGTCAGAACTCAGCTGACCCTCTGCACTCGCCTCTTCAATGAGGGTGCTATCAAGCAGCCCTCTACTAGGTGCTGCCGGCACGGCATCTTCTCCAGCCTGGCGCCCACACATCTCCCCCCCGGAGTGTGCCTTGCTGGAGCAACCTCTGAATAAGGTGCTCCATTTGGGATAACCGTTGAAAAACGGTATCCAGCCCCGTAAGGGACTCCTCCTGGCCCGACAGTTGAGTCCGAGGGCCTTGCAGACTTGTTCGTGGCCTTACACCCGAATGGCGTTGGCTCCGTGATTTGCAGCACCAAGTCTGCAGTCGCCCCGCTCCCGGCCGGCGACTGTGCAGGGGTACCAGGCAGCCGCTCACAGACCGCACTCCCGCGGCCTCCACAGCCTTCTGTGGCAAGAAATTCCACCGATTCGCCACCCTCTGACTAAACAAATTCTTCCTCATCTCCTTCCTAAAGGAAGGTCCTTTAATTCTGAGGCTGTGACCTCTAACCCTAGACTCTCCCACCATTGGAAACATCCTCTCCACATCCATTCTATCCAAGCCTTTCACTATTTGGTATGTTTCAATGAGGTGACTTGTGTCTCGGGATATTTGGAACGCCCAAGATGATTGTGAGGTAGGCATATGAAGCGAAGGTGTGCAGGTGGAGTTAAATGAGACATGATCTCATGGAGTGGCCTGCAGGGAGCTGAATGGAACATTCTTCGGCCTAAAGGTCTTGCGTCACTGCACAGCAGGTCCCACCAGCCCACCAGCGGCAGGCAGGCAGGAACTTACACTGGGTGGAAAAGCCATCAGCCGAGCTCTGGCAAAGGAACCCTGTTCGGATGAAGCCTTCCTCTTACACAACATAACCGACACCTCCCTGCGTTCCCGAGCGAAATCCTTGATACGAGGTTCAAAAAGCAGTCTCCGATCCATTTGGAGTTCCGCCACCTCTGTTTGGACTTGGCCCGAGACAGGAAAGATTGAACCCGGGGGTTTCGAAATGAGGAGAAAGCTTACATTTGTGAATCTTTCAGTATTCTCTACCCATCAGACACCAAATTCTCATACTGGATTTTTTTGTGGTCTTAATTATTCAGCTTCAACAAATGTATCTCACGTATTTCCACTAATAAGACTCAGAATGAATGTCAGGCTGACAGAACTTACATTGCCATTCATTTTTCTCTCAGGCCGCTGGCTTTCAAAGTGTGCTCACAGGCCATTCCCTCCTGTTTGTTGGTCACATAGGTTTAAGGTGAGGGAGGAAAAATTAAATAGGAACCTGAAGGGCAACCTTTTTATACAGAGAATGGTGGGTACATGGAACGAGCTGCCAGAGGGGGTAGTTGAGGCAAGTACTACCACAACGTTTAAACGACATTCGGACAGGTACATGGATAGGATAGGTGTTATATGGGCCAAATGCCGGCAGGTGGGGCTAATGTGGATGGGGCATGTTGATCAGTATGGGCAAGTTGGGTCGAAGGGCCTGTTTCCACGCTGTATCACTCTATGATGCTCAGTGATGTGTAAAGCTGGAAGAGTGAAGGCTTGGGTAGAAATGGGGTGAGAAAAACAAAAGTATAATAGAATAATAAAAAACAAAAGGAAAGATTTTGCTGCAAATAATGAAGGGGAAGTCTGCAATTGTTATTATTACCTGCTTCAATTTAGTTTCCCAATATAAACCAGAGGCATTTACTATAAATATTTTTTCTTAATAATGAATAGTATCTGATTTTGATGATCACTAATAAAAAACAGAATAAGGCAAAACCCTCCAGAAAAGATTCAATGATAATAACTGGAATATTCAAACTCCAAGTGTATTCAAGGCTGAGATTAATATATCTTTGGGTGTGTGTATCTAAGAGATACACGAATCAGGTGGCAAAGAGAATGAGATATCAGATAGGTATGGTCTTATTGTGCCAGGCATCATGTGGCCTTTCTAATGTTTATCTGTCCATTAAGACCTATTCTATGTACCCCACACTGACTGCTAATAATGAGCTAGCATGCCCAGCCTCTCCATATAGCTCAGGCCCTCATCTATGGACATGGACCCAGTTGCTATCATTTTCCTTCTGTGCTCTTCCCCTCGAAATGTATGAGCCTTCCCATGGCCTTGCTGTCTGATTAGCTTCTCCCATCTATTGCCTCTTCTCTATGATCTACCCTTCAGCAATCATCTATATTTTGGCCGCTCCATCGCTTTGCTGCCACCGCGTTGCCCCAGAGCCCAACCTGACAAAACATGGATAAGTAAACTGAGGTAGGGAGGGTGCAGACCAATGGCCGGAGGATGACATCAGGACGTTTGGTCATAAGGTCAAAAGTGATAGGAGTAGAATTAGGCCATTCGGCCCATCAAGTCTATTCCACCATTCAATCATGGCTGATCTCTCTCCCTCCTAACCCCATTCTCCTGCCTTCTCCCCATAACCCCCGACATCCGTACTAATCAAGAATCTATCTATCTCTGCCTTAAAAATATCCATTAACTTGACCCTCTCCAACACCAGCACATCCTTCCTCAGATATCGGGCCCAAAATTGCTCACAATATTCCAGATGCAGCCTGACCAGCTCCTTATAGGGCCTCAGCATTGTCCCGCTGAGTTACTCTAGCATTTTGTGTCTATCTTTGGTGTAAACCAACATCTGCAGTTCCTTCGTACACACTCGGCATTACATCCCTCGATTTATGTTCTAGACCTCTTGCAATAAATGCATTTGCCTGCTTTACTACTGAGTCGAGGTTTGGAGGAAGAGAACCCAGTAATATCTGGCCCCTCTAACAGCAGCCTGAGAGAAGACAGGCTTTGGAAGCCCAGCCCTATGGTATTGGGATCAATTACCCAGCAGCATGAAGGCCACGTTTCAATAAAGGTGAAATCCAAAACAGCACTGTCGTTGACTCCAACCTCATGTCATAATTGCTCACAGATACGCTTCTTTAAATACCAAAATTAAATGAACACCCTCCACCCTATTATAAGATGCTGCGGTTCCAATCCACAGCCAAGTGCTTCACTGCGGGTTTCGCAACTGGCCATTTTTCAAGCTTTGGTTGTCAGATTACTCGAGCGGTACATTCCTGCGTTCGGTCGACCCATGCAGTGCGTGATCATGCCTTCAGACAGACTCCAGAGAGAGTCTCCCCACACATGGTGACCAGCTATGGTAATGAGTATCATTACCAATTAGACATAAACAAAATAAATCAGTCAACGTGAAGCTTGTCTTCTTCCCCTTCTTCTTCAAGCAGGGGCCACCCACTCTCCAGTTACAAAAACATACTATTCATCGAAGGATTCATCTAAAGAAGGGTCTCGGCCTGAAACGTCACCCATTCCTTCTCTCCAGAGATGCTGCCTGTCCCGCCGAGTTACTCCAGCATTTTGTGTCGATCTTCATACTATTTAAAGCGTGCTTTTAACTTGTGAAAAGGTTCTCACAAGCTGCCAAACGTAATTTGATTTTGCGCCACGCGAGGAGATAGTTGGGGGCGGTGCGCTACAGTTTAAGGTGAAAAGGGGAAGGAGAGACATAGAGGCTGATTATGTTCCGGGAGGTTAATTCCAGAGCTTAAAACTTTGGCAGCTGAACAACTGAAGGCGATGTTGCGACTAATGGGCCTGTCCCACTTAGGCGATTTTTCAGGCGACTGCCGCCAGCTGTCAAGTTGTAGCAGGTTGCTGAAAAACCAGCGACTGGAACGGCGACTGTCAGAGTGGAACACACACACATACACATACACACATCGCTTCCTTCACCAGCCCGTTATGCAGGCGGGGGACAGGGCAAGTAGGGGGGGGCGCTGTCTAAAAAATTCACACGGTGCAAAGCCAATGTGATACAGACACACACCACGATGAACAGGACGATTGGCACTGTGATTAAGACAGTGATAGCACAGTGTACGGGAAGGGTCACTCAAAAAGATGGGGGAGAGGGGGAGAAGGGGGGAGAGGGGGAGACGAGGTGGGGAGAAAGAGTGGAAAGAACTTTTAAGAAGCCTGAGCTTACCTGTCGGTTATCCTTGGTTCTGAAAACTACTGTTTGCGGGGGGGTTTTCCCCAATGAGCCAATGAAATTCACCGGTCAGCACCGGCTCCAACCTACGAGAACCTACGACAACCTATGACCTCCTGGCGACCCACTACCACTGCACCTACGGCACGTGAATTCTCGCTACTCCCCATGGCGGCTTCATTCTTGTCGCCGCTAATTTTCCAACATGTTTTTTAAGTAATTAGCGGCGACCAGAATGAGCCCGCGACTAGTTCCCAGAATGCGGGAACTCCTCACGACCATGAAGGCAACTCCCCGGCAACCACCCGCGAACATGTGCAGTTGCCTAAAAAGTCGCCTAAGTGAGACAGGCCCATAAAGCACGGGATAATTCGGAGTTGGTGGAGTCAAGGTATCTTGTGCTGCTGGATTGGAGACGCTTACTCAAAAGATGGGGAGGCCATGGAAGGATTTCATTTGAAGAGTAAAAATCAAGGCAGTACTTAACTAAGAAGCGTTGCAGGTCAGAGTTAAGAATCAAGAGACACGAGTGTTTAATCAAGAGACACATATAACATTAGTCATATGTACCTGCAATGGAACAATGGAAGTCCTGTGGACCCAGCTTCACAGCTTTGGATAATGCAGTTACAATTTACAGTTTATAGTTCAGTTTAGTTTATTGTCACGTGTACCGAGGTACAGTGAAAATCTTTTGTTGTGTGCCAACCAGTCAGCAGAAAGACAATTCATGATTACAATCAAGCCATTTACAGTGGACAGATACATGATAAGGGAATAACGTTTAGTGCAAGTTAAAGCCAGTAAAATCCCATGTTGGATAGTCCGAGGGTCAACAAAGAGGTAGATAGTAGTTCAGGACTGCTCTCTGGTTGTGGTAGGATGATTCAGTTGCCTTATAACAGCTGGGAAGAAACTGTCCCTGAATCTGGAGGTGTGCGTTTTCACACTTCTACACCTTTTGCCCGATGGGAGAGGTGAGAAGAGGGAGTGGCCAGCGTGCGACTCGTCCTTGATTATGCTGCTGGCCTTGCCTAGGCAGCGTGAGGTATAAATGGAATCAATAGATGGGAGGTTGGTTTGTGTGATGGTCTGGGCTACGTCCACAATTCACTGCAATTTCTTGCGGTCTTGGATGGAGCTGTTCCTAAACCATGCTGTGATGCATCCTGATAAAATTATTTCTATGGTGCATCTGTAGAAGTTGGTGAGAGTTCTAGAGGATAGGCCGATCGTCCTTATCCTTCTAAGGAAGTAGAGGCATCGCTGTGCTTTCTTGGTCATTGCTTGAATATGGGTGGTCCAGGAGAAGTTGTTGGTGATATTGACTCCTAACCATGTCTACATCGGCGCCATCAATGAAAACTGGGGTATGTGTACCTCTACGCTTCCTGAGGTCGATCACTATCTCCTTTGTCTTGCTGACATTGAGAGAAAGGCTGTTTTCTCAACACCTGGACACAAGGTTCTCGATTTTACAAATAATTTTAAAAAACGCAATAATAAGTGTAATATTAGTGAACAAATCGAGGTCCTGAGTGCAACCAAGAGCAGTCTAGAGAAGTTCATAGTTGCATAGTGAGGAGAGGGTTGCTGGGTGAATAGGTCTTGCTTTGAGTCAGGAAGGGGCAGGTATGAAGCCTATGCAGAGTATAGTGGGGGTGGCCAGCCCACAGTGTGTTGGGTATGTGAAGCCGAGCGGTAAGGACAGATGGCCTCAACACCAGTGCCACCCAAGGCTGCGCTCTCAGTCCCTTACTTTACTCCCTTCCACACCGCAGGTGTACGGCCCAATTCTGCACTAACTCCATTTACTTTGTTTGCAGAAGCCACCACCGGAGAAGGCCGGTTCGCACCGTGGCTGATGAGATGGAGTACAGACCACCCTCTGTGTGAAAAAGTTGTCCTTCAGGTTCCGATTAAATCTTATCCCTCACACCTTATACCGATGTCCTTTGGTTCTCGATTCCCTTACCCTGGGTTAAAGGCCTGTGCATTCACCCTATCTATTCCTCTCATGATCTTATACACCTATATAAGATCACCCTTCAGTCTTCTGCGCTTCAAGTGAATAAAGACCCAGTTTGCCCAAGCTCCAGCCCTTAAGTCCTGGCAACATCCTTGTAAATCTTCTCTGCACTCTTTCCAGCAGAGTGACCAAAACTGAACACAGTACTCCAAATCTAGTCTCATTAACGTCCCACACAACTATAATATAACATCCCAACTTCTATACTCAATACCCTGACTGGTGAAGGCCAAGGTACCAAAAGCCTCTTAACCATTTATCTACCTGTAACAGCACTTTCAGGGATCTGTGTACCTGCACTCCAAGATCCCTCATGCTCTACGACACTCCCCAGGGCCCTGCTATTCACTGTGAAGGTCCTGCCCTGATTTGACTTCCCAAAATGTAACACCTCGCACTTATCTGCATTAAACCCTTGAGCCATTCATCAGCCCACTTGTCCAACTGATCAAGATCCTGCTGTAGTTTTTAATCACCATCTTTGCTATCTATACCGCTCACTTTCGTGTCATCTGCAAACTTACTAACCATGCCTTCTACATCCAAATGGTTGGTATGAACCACAAACAGCTATGGGCCCAGCACCGATCGCTGAGGCACACCACTAGTTGCAGGCCTCCATTCCGAAAAACAACCTTCAACCATTACCCTCCACTTCCTTCCATGAGGCAAACACTCTACCCAGGCGACCAACTCTCCATTGGCGAACCAGGTGGGTTTTTAACAGTAATCAAGATCACCAAACAGCAGTGGGGTGGTTGGGGATAGCAACAAGCAGGAAATTAGGGATTGCGTGCAGCAAAGGTACAGCGGTTATCATGGGTGACTTTCATCTACATATAGATTGAGCCAACCAAATTGGTAGCAGCGCTGAGGAGGAGGATTTCCTGGAATGTATACGGGATGGGTTTTTAAACCAATATGTAGAGAAACCGACTAGACGGCAGGCCATCCTAGACTGGGTATTGTGTAATGAGGAAGGATTAGTTAGAGATCTTGTTGTGCAGAGCCCCTTGGGCACCAGTGACCATAATATGGTGGAATTCTGCATTAGGATGGAGAATGAGACGGTTAATTCAGAGACTAGGGTCCTGAACTTGAAGAAAGAAGATTTTGAAGTTGTGAGATGGGAATTACCTAGGATAGACTGGCAAATTATACTTAAAGGGTTGACGGTGGAGATGCAATGGCAAAGATTTAAAGACCGCATGGATGAACTCGAATAAATTGTTCATCCCTGTCTGGCGACAAAATAAAATGGGAAAGACGACTCAACAGAGGCCAACAAGATTCCACACAAGAGATTAGTGTGCAAAATTATAGCACATGGTATTGGGCGTATGGTATTGACATGGATAGAGAACTGGTTGGCAGACAGGATGCAAAGAGTGGGAATTAATGGGTCCTTTTCAGAATGACAGGCAGTGACCAGTGGGGTACCGCAAGGCTCGGTGCTGGGACCCCAGTTATTTACAATATATATTAACGATTTAGACAAGGGAATTAAATGTAACATCTCTAAGTTTGCGGATGACACAAAGCTGGGTGGCAGCGTGAGCTGCGAGGAGGATGCTATGAGGCTGCAGGGTGACTTGGATAGGTTGGGTGAGTGGGCAGAAGCATGGCAGATGCAGTATAATGCAGATAAATGTAAGGTTATCCACTTTGGTGGCAAGAACAGGAAGGCAGATTATTATCTGAATGGTGTCAGATTGGGAGAAGGGGAGGTGCAACGAGACCTGGGTGTTCTTGTACATCAGACACTGAAAGTAAGCATGCAGGTACAGCAAGCAGTGAAGAAAGTGAATGGTATGTTGGCCTTCATTGCGAGAGGATTTGAGTGTAGGAGCAAGGAGGTCCTACTGCAATTGAACAGGGCCCTGGTGAAACCGCACCTTATGGTCTAATTTGAAGAAGGACATTCTTGTTATTGAGTGAGTGCAGCGTAGGTTCACCAGGTTAATTCCCGGGATGGCCGGACTGACATATGATGAAAGAATGGGTCAACTGGGCTTGTATTCACTGGAATTTAGAAGTATGAGCGGGGATCATATAGAAACATATAAAATTCTTAGAGGATTGGATAGGGTAGATGCAGGAAAAATGTTCACGATGTTGGTAGAGACCAGAACCAGGGGTCATAGTTTAAGATTAAGGGGTAGGCCATTTAGGACTGAGATGAGGAAAAACTTTTTCACCCAGAGAATTGTGAATTTGTGGAATTCCCTGCCACAGAAGGCAGTGGAGGCCAATTCACTGGATGTTTTCAAGGGTGTTAGATTCAGCTCTTAGGGAATCAAGGACTATGGGTAAAAAGCCGGAACGGGGTACTGATTTTGGATGATGAGCCATGATCATATTGAATGGTGGTGCTGGCTCGAAGGACCGAATGGCCTATTCCGGCACCTATTTTCTATGTTTCTATCATCACGGAGACCAGCTGTTCAAAAAATGACTGATTTATTGATTTACATTTAAATTCCCCATCTGTTAAAAAACTGATGCCAGTGGTCTACACCTCCAGCTGCTAATCAAGCATCTTAGTCCTTTGACTACGGTTCCTCAGGTGGCCACGAACAATAAATTGTTGAGGAACAGAGATTAAGGAAACAGAAATTATCAAAAGCAAGTCAACAATTACAGAAACAATTCAACGGTCGGAAGAGTACATGGTTTTATTTCAAAGGAAACTGGGATACGACCCCCATATCTGAGGAAGGATGTGCTGGCCCTGGAGAGGGTCCAGAGGAGGTTTACAAGAATGATCCCAGGAATGAGTGGGTTAACATATGATGAGCGTTTGTCGGCACTGGGCCTGTACTCGCTGGAGTGTAGAAGAGTTTAGGGGGACCTCATTGAAACGTACCGAATAGTGAAAGGCTTGGATAGAGTGGATGTGGAGAGGATGTTTCCACATAGTGGGAGAGTCTGGGGCCAGAGGTCAAAGCCTCAGAATTATAGGACGTTCCTTTAGGAAGGAGATGAGGAGGAATTTCTTTAGTCAGAAGGTGGTGAATCTGTGGAATTCTTTGTCACAGAAGGCTGTGGAGGCCAAGCCAATGGATATTTTTAAGGCAGAGATAGATAGATTCTTGATTAGTACGGGTGTCAAGGGTTATGGGGAGGAGGCAGGAGAATGGGGTTAGGAGGGAGAGATAGATCAGCCATGATTGAATGGCGGAGTAGACTTGATGGGCTGAATGGCCTAATTCTGTTCCTATCACATGACCTTCTGACAAGAGACTGAGTTATACTTCAGCTGTATCAACCTTTATTCATATCTTTGTGTGTCTGGTTTTGTATGCTAAACCACTAGAGAGATATTGTTAGTGGGGTTCTTACACATGATGTTGTTGGGGAGGGAGAATTTCAGCTACGAGGAAAGACTGGGAAAGCTGTTTGTCCCTTGAGGGGAGGAGGTTATGAGAGGACATGTTTGAAGCATTGCCGCAACGTTCCAGCAACATCACAAACAGAGAGTGAAGAATGCTGCAGTTTACTCCATCTCCACCCATCATCATTTCGGATAGCTCAGTCATATCCCTTCCAAATGACCTCCAGGGAAAACAGACCTAGCCTTTCCAGTCTCCCCTCACAGCTGAAGCGTTTCCTCCTGTTCAATCCGTGTTAGAAACCCTGCTTACCATATCTGTCATGTGGTTTAACACATCAATACAGGCACAAAACTGGTTGGAGCTGAATTTCAAACCCCTCGCTACTGAATAAAGGGGTTGTGGGCTTAAATCCCACTCCAGGGATATGATCAGCTGTACAACTGTCCAATGTCATGCAGTTTGGACGATGGGTTTTCAACTTGTAACATTAATTCTGTTTCTTTCTCCACACGTTAACTGACCTGCTGTGAGTTTCCAGTGCATCCTGATGTTATTTCACTTTTACTCCGGATCCGCAGAATCCGTGCTTTATTCGATTTTTAAAAATACGTTGACGTCCGAGTGAGATTGAGTTTGGTTTCAGAGTTTAGTTTACTTGCACTGAGGTACAGCGAAAAGCTTTTGTTGCGTGCTGACTGGAGTAGTTGCTGTTTGGCTGCTTGGTTGAGATGGAGACAGAATTGCTGCTGGGTTTGGCTGGTCCGTTGAGATGGACAATCATGAGATCATCACCAAATGTGAGGCTCCTTTCCAATCCACTCAGGTAGAGGTTCCTGGCGGAGAGGGAGTTGTTGAATTCCGATGGTCTCAGTTTATTCAAGTTAAAGGAACCAAGCACGGCTCCAGCAGTCATTGGACTCATGACAAAGACCTTGGTTCCATCCCAAATTGTTATGCAGAGTAAAAGGAACCTGAACCACAAATAGGGTGGGATGTGAGACAGAAATAGCCACAGTTCCCCTCCCGATTGGTCATAATGTCATGAAAGGAGCAAAATTAGGCAATTCGGCCCATCAAGTCTGCTCCGCCATACAATCATGGCTGATCTATCTCTCCCTCCTAACCCCAATCTCCTGCCTTCTCCCCATAACCCCTGAATCCCGTACTAATCAACAATCTATCATTCTCTGCTTTAAAAATATCCACAGCCTTCCGTGGCAAAGATTTCTACAGATTCACCACCCTCTGACTAAAGAAATTCCTTCTCTTCTCCTTCCTAAAGGAACGTCCTTTAATTCTGAGGCTATGGCCTCTAGTCCTAGACTCTCCCACTAATGGAAACATCCTTTCCACATCCACTCTATCCAAGACTTTCACTATTCGGTACGTTTCAATGAGGTCCCCCCTCATTCTTCTAAACTCCAGCGAGTACAGGCCCAATGCCGACAAATGCTCGTCATAAGTTAACCTACTCAATCCTGGGATCATTCTTGTAAACCTCCTCTGGACCCTCTCCAGAGCCAGCACATCCTTCCTCATGTATGGTGCCCTAAATTGCTCACAATACTCCAAATGCAGCCTGACCAGCACCTTATAGAGCCTCAACATTACCTCCCTGATTGCCATCCAGAGTCAGTGTGATCAGATGGTGCACAGTTCCCAAAGCCTAATGAGATGATAGAGTGTGTTCAGCACACACTGAAGCCAGCATGAGACTATCATCTATCCATTGGAGACACTCGCACTATCTTTGATCGGACTTTAGACACAAAAAGCTGGAGTAACTCAGCAGGTCAGCCAGCATCTCTGGAAGTGATGTTTTGGGTCGATACCCTTCCTCCGCTTTTTGTGTCCATCTTCGGTTTAAACCAGCATCTGCAGTTCCTTCCTACACATTTGATCGGACACACTGGCCCCATAGCAGAAGCGTCCACGTCGCGGGGCTGGAAACTGGAAGTATCCTGAGCTAATTCTGCTACCACCATCATCTATCGCAACAAGTGATGGCTTCCACTGATTGTCGCCGGAAGCTTGCGTCCTTTTCAGGACGGACGATGACAGCGAGGTCAACATTTGTAACAAGATGAACACGAAAAGAAGAAGAAGCTCTTGCACTAAATGTCATTTACGTTATTCCCTTTATCATGTATCTGTACACTGTGGATGGCTCGATTGTAATCATGTATTGTCTTTCCGCTGGCTGGTTAGCACCCAACAAAAACTTTTCACTGTACCTCGGTACACGTGACAATAAACTAAACTAAACTCAACTTTAGTGCAAGATAAAGTCCAGTAAACTGAGCTAAACTGATAATAAGTTAAATTTGATCCAGGCCCGTGTTAGCATAGAAATGGTACCAAACCCTGAAGTTATTTGACCTGGGACATCTATGTCACGTTTCACCACTGATACATGGAGTCTTTTACACAATCGACTCTTTTTGCCCACTGAAGTAGCCTGAGTTTTAATTGCATTGATTAATTCTCGGATTCCAGTAACTGGGCTCTGACAGTGTGGTGAGCTCTGCCTGGCCTGCTGGAACGCCACAAGTAATGTCCAAACAGATCATGATGAAAGAATCCATAAAACCCAAAGACCACCTCTTTTGATGACTGTTTGTTTGTAAACTGCCAATATAGGCAGCCTTTGATGGTGTTAATACTCTATGCTTGTTTTTTGTTTTTTGAATAAAAGTAATTGTGAAAAAAAAAGGTAAAGTGATCCCTACGTCCGTGCCCGCGTGTCCCTGGAGAGGGAACAGGCGATGTCCACGGGGACTCTGGAGGCCTTCCGTGAACGCTGGTCGCCGCGGGCGGTCGAGTGTAATACTGATGAGGATGACGTTGTTTTAAAATTGATGACTGGTGTTTTGTAAACTGCCACATAGGCAGTTTTGATCGTGTTACTTTATTGTATGTTTGTTTTTGTTTTCTGAATAAAAGTATTTGTATTAAAAAAAAAAGGTAAAGTGGTCATTCTTCCCGCTAGGTCATGTGATAGGAGTAGAATTAGGCCACTCAGCCCATCAAGTCTACTCCGCCATTCAATCATGTCTGACAGGTATGGGTGTCAACTCCCTACCATGGAAATTATCTACAAGATGCACTGCCTCAAAAAGACATCAGAGACAATTATAAACGTTGTACAAGGTTGCACCACATACTTGGTGACTTGCACTATTTTACCTGGAATATCTGATAATTTATTATATATTTATATTTATTCCATTACCTGCACTCAATGTGCCTGTAAAGCTGCAGCATGTAAGAATTCCATTGTTTTGGGCCTGGTGTAGACGACAATTAAACATTCTTCACTTTATTTTAATAACATAAAAACTGCAGGTACTGGAAATGGGAAATGAAAATGTTCAGCAGGTCAGGCAGCATCTGTGAGAAAAGAAACAGATTTAACATTTCAGGTTCAAAGGAAAAATTCTGACGAGCGGGATTTTGATGTGAAATTTGCCTTATTCCAGGCTTCAGTCTGAAACATGAACTCTGTTTTATCTCGCCACATACGCTACTTGACCTGCAGAGTGTTTCCAACGTTTTCTGTTCTTGTTTTCATCAGAAATGGGGTTGAGAGAAAAAGGTTAATATAGATGGCCTCTGGGTGCACTAATTAATTCTCGTTAATTCTAAATATTCATGCAAAGGTTCAATCTCGCTGGTCATCTCACTGGTCACCCACTAAGAACAAGGTGCTACGAAGTTAAACTGAACATTTAAGGTCAATGAAGTAACTGGGATGATTACCGTGACAACACTTTAATTTACTATGAGACACCTAGACAATGCTCATATTACTATGAGAACATTGCCATGGCGACGCTTTATCACGTACATGTTACCATGGTGAGAAAAGCTTCTTGGAGAAAAATTGATTTCTCCTGGAGGCTTCACGTGGGCAGGTCTAAGTTTTACACCCCTCATTGTTCCAGATTTTTGTTTTGCCACACCTTCCCTTACCAGTCATGGCACTAACCGATCATCTGGATAGACCATAGAACCATCTCAACATTCCACCAGCGCTCAGAGGTTCCACGGTAAGTGTTTCTGAGGTGGGATCCTCGTCTCCATGAGCCATCAGCTACCCGTGGACACTTAGCCTGCCTTTCAGTGAAGCAATGGTGGATGTTTGGCAAGATTGGGGCAAACTCGGGCAGGAGAGAGGCACGGATATATCGCAAGGTGCCGAATGGGTTGTCTCCAAGGACCTGGGATGTCAGAGATAGAAATTTGGGTCAATTGGAATTTGTGAAAAGGTGACCATCAAAATGGCAGACTTCCGTTGCGCGGGAGACAGGAGCAGCAGAGCACCATCTCCGTGGGTGGAGACTGTGGAGAGATCTGATGGAGGTTGGTTGGTAAAGTCATAACGGCTCTGGAGAGATGGAGAGAAAATGATCCCAGCAGTTGAGGGTCAAGGACCAGGAGATGTGGAATGTGGTATTTGGCAAAACAAACCAAAGAGACAGGAAGGGAAGGTTTTCTTTATAGAGACGGTGGTTGGGATCCAGAAACAATAGATAGTTCAAAAGATAGCTGGGCAAGTTTCCGAAAGGAAAAATAAATGTTACAAGGCTTTGGCCAGAAGGCACAGGAGCGGCTTTTAAATAGAGTTGGTGCAAACTCAATGAGTCATTCATTGAGTCAAACCTAATGTGGACTTCCGTGCTGCAACCATTCTCTCATTTGCGCGATGGGATATTTTTCATCAGAGTAAGGCAGAAGAGGGCAGCACAGCGGTGCAGCGGTAGAGTTGCTGCCTTACAGCGCCAGAGACCCAGGTTCGATCCTGACTACAGGTGCTGTCTGCACGGAGTTTGTACATTCTCCCTGTGACCTGCGTGGGTTTTCCCCGGGTGCTCCGGTTTTCTCCCACACTCCCAAAGAGCTACAGCTGTCGGGCAATTGGCTTCGGTAAAGATTGCAAATTGTCTCAAGTGTGTAGGAGAGTGCTAATGTGCGGACTCAGTTCCGCGCTGTATCTCTAAACTAAACTATACTAGAGTAAGAAAGGTAAGAAAGGCATTGTTCCTGAGAAGAATGACTTTTGTAGAGTGGAACAGTCCATCTCACAAGGTGCAGGGGTATTTGTGGTACAAGTTTGTCACAGGCAGGGTGAAGAACAGGGCAGCAGCCTACTTCAATCTCTTGAATACCAAAGAAATATCCAACACCAATATAGACCCCAATTCTTCCATATTTTAACAACAGACATCGCTGACCATGTTAAATTTCAGAAATTCATACATTTCCACAATGATTTTTCAAATATCTGAAATGCACAACACAAGGAGCTGCAGATGCTGGTTTACAAATAAAAGCACAAGTGCTGATCAGGTAGCATCTCCAGAAGCAATGGACAAGTATGTTTTGGGATCAGGACTAATTTATTTGGACTAATTCCAGTAGGGGTGAGAAAGCTGGAAAAGAGGTGAGCTCCCCATACCCCAGCGGTATGAATATTAATTTCCCTAACTTCAGGTAACCCTTGCATCCCCTCTCTCCCCGTCCCTTCCCCACCCAAGTGGTTACACCAGTTTCAAAGTCGTCTTGTTGAGTCTCATTGTCTGTAATTCATTATCATCTAGTCCACAGCTAACAATGGCCTGTTTCCTTTATCATCGTTACGTTTTGGCATATCTTTCATTCATTTGTTCTATATCTCTCATTTCCCTTTTCCCCTG
Organism: Malacoraja senta; assembly: GCA_038087875.1. Lineage (NCBI taxonomy): Eukaryota > Metazoa > Chordata > Chondrichthyes > Rajiformes > Rajidae > Malacoraja > Malacoraja senta. Next base: position 59,208,657 of record CM075978.1, on the reverse strand, counting down.
ACACTTCTGAAGAAGGGTCTCGACCCGTAACGTCACCTATTCCTTTTCTCCAGAGATGCTGTCCGACCCGCTGAGTTACTCCAGCTTTTTGTGTCTACGATGGCTTGTTGGTTGGCATGGACTCGGTGGGCCGAAGGGCCTGTTTCCATGTTCCATGCGAGTCTACAACCATCAGCAATGCCTGAAACCTGTGACGGAGGGCCCGAGGCAAGGCCATTCATGTCCTTCATCCCGATCCCGGTCCAAGGGCCGACTTACCTAAGCGACAACCTCCGACAAGCTAGTGGGTGAACTCATGGGTCAAGGGCAGCTCCATGCACCAAGGCATACACGCCATTCCCCCAGTGCTGGGCGCAAGGAGACGACAAACATGAGGCACGTATTGGAAGCACAGACTTGCACAGGGGGCATTAAAGTGTATTTGAAACATAGCCCTGTGTAGTTGGCATTAAAGGGGGTGTATTGGAAACATCCCTATGCATTGGCATTAAAGAATGCGTATTGGAAATGCAGCCATGTGCAAGTTGGCATTAAAGGGCACGTATTGGAAAAACAGCACTGTACAAGAGAACTGTTCAGCTCTCCGCTCACTCTGCCGCAACCCTGACATTATAATCAGACCCGCCGACAAGGGAGGTGCCGTGGTAGTCTGGCATGCTGACCTCTACAGGGCTGAGGCCAGGCGACAACTCTCAGACACCTCCTCCTACTTATCCTTGGTCCATGACCCCACAGACAAGCACCAGGCCTTATTCGCAAACACCATTACTGATTTCATCACTTACGGCTCTCTGCCCCATAAAGCCTCCAACCTCATCGTTCCCCAGCCCTGCAGGGCCCAATTTTATCTTCTCCCCAAAATCCACAAACAGAACTGTCCTGGCAGACCCATTGTTTCTGATTGTTCATGTCCCACCAAATTAATTTCCGCATACCTTGCCTCCATCCTATCCCCCCCTGGTCCAATCCCTCCATACCTATGTCCAAGACACCTCACACGCTCTTCGTCTCTTCAATGACTTTTGTTTTCCAGGCCCCCACTCCTTCATCTTTACCATGGACGTCCAGTTACTCTTCACCTCCATCCCCCACCAGGAAGGTTTTAAAGCCCTCCGTTTCTTCCTCGACTGAAGAAACAGCCAATTTCCGTCTACTAATACTCTCCTCCGCCTAGCAGAGCGGAGCAAGTCCAAGGCGTAGCTGTGGGCACTCGCATGGATCCCAGCTATGCCTGCCTCTTTGTGGGGTACGTTGAACAATCCCTGTTCCAGGCGTACACTGGTCCTATCCCTGAACTCTACCTCCGTTACATTGACAACTGCATCGATGCTGCTTCCTGCACCCATGCAGAACTCACTGACTTCAACTTCATGACTAATTTCCATCCCACACTCAAATTCACTTGGACCATCTCCAACATCTCCCTACTGTTTCTGGATCTCACCGTCTCCATCACAGGAGACAGACTATTGACCGACATCAATTACAAACCACAGACTCCCATAGCTATCTAGACTACACTTCTTCCCACCCTGCTTCCTGTAAAGACTCTATTCCCTACTCCCATTTCCTCTGTCTATGCTGCATCTGCACCCAGGATGAGGTTTTTCATACCAGGTCATCAGAGATGTCCTAATTCATTAGAGTACGTGGGTTCCCTTCTTCCATTATGGATGAGGCTCTCACCAGGGTTTTCTCGATATCCCGCAGCTCCACTCTTGCTCCCCCTCCCCCCATTCGCAACAAGGACAGAGTTCCCATTGTCCTCACCTTCCACCCCATCAGCTGTCGCATACAGCATATAATCCTCCTACATTTTCGCCACCTCCAACGGGATCCCACTACTGGCCACATCTTTCCATCTCCACCCCTTTCTGCTTTCCCCAGAGACCGCTCCCTCCGCAGCTCCCTAGTCAACTCGTCCCTTCCCACCCAAACCAACCCCTCCCCAGGTACTTTCCCCTACAACCGCAGGAGATGCTACACCTGTCCCTTTACCTCCCCCCTCGACTCCATCCAAGGACCTCGACAGTCTTCCCAGGTGAGGCAGAGGTTCACTTGCACCTCCTTCAACCTCATCTACTGTATCCACTGTTCCAGGTGTCAACTCCTGTACATCGGCGAGACCAAGCACAGGCTCGGCGATCATTTCGCTGAACACCTCCGCTCAGTTCACCTTAACCTACCTGATCTCTCGGTTGCTCAGCAGTTTAACTCCCCCTCCCGTTCCCAATCTGACCTTTCTGTCCTGGGGCCCCCTCCATTGTCAGAGTGGGGCTAAACGCAAATTGGAGGAACAGCACCTCATATTGCGCTTGGGTAGTTTACACCCCAGCGGTATAAATATTGACCTCTAACTTCAAGTAACCCCAGCATTCCCTCTCTCTCTATGCCGCCCCCACCCAAGTCGCACTAGCTTCTCATTTTCACCCTACAAACAGCTTACTCCAGCTTTCTGTGTCTATCTTTGGTTTAAACCAGCATCTGCAGTTCCTTCCTACACAGTGTACAAGAGGCCTTGTGTCACAGCGCCACCAAAGGAAAGAGCCAAGCACTGCAGGACAACAAGTAGCCAGCTTTCTGACTTTAAAATACCAGGCGCTGGAGACTAATTGTTAAAGAAGGAACTGCAGATGCTGGAAAATCGAAGGTGCACAAAAATGCGGTGCACAAAAATGCTGGAGAAACTCAGCGGGTGCAGCAGCATCTATGGAGCGAAGGAAACAGGCAACGTTTCGGGCCGAAACCCTTCTTCAGACTAATTAGTCTCCTTCCCCTCTCGTCTACCCACAGGCTGTCAACCCCTTATCAGTCCAGAGTTGTTGTCCCCCCCCCCCCCCCGGTTGAGCAAAGAGCAGGGGAGGTGGAACGGCAACACGTCAGGCTGAATGAGACACCGACAGAGTGTGTAAGACAATCTCTTGCCCCTTCCAGCCCAAGAGGCAGAGGCTACAAACCACCCAGGAGAAAACTAAAGGGGGAACTGCAAACAAAACGCTAGGTACTTTTTAACGTTCTGTAAATATCAACGTGACACAGACAGCAGCTAAAATTAGAGCCGGTCTTGCTTTCCGCCAGCTCACAGCTGAACTTTACACAGCACTGTCACCTTCGTCAACTTAGTACAGTTCAACCGTTTTCAAAAAGTACCTAACCTCTTCCCTCTTCTAACCCGGCCCTTCCTTCCTGACCCAAATGCTACACTGCATCTGCCCATTGTTGAAAAGCCACCTCTCTGTTCTATCTAGTGTGATCACAGATGGATAGCTGTTGAACTGGGGGAGGCGGGGGGGGGGGGGGAATTGGGGCCCAACCTTATCTCCCAGACCCTGCCCTTAAAGGGCGCAACTTGGGGTCAGTTGGAGATCTGTAGACAGACTGGTCTCTCAACTCTGTGAACCATTGACCAAGCCTTCCCCATCTCGGAGAGTTCAATCCGTTGGAGGGCAGTAGGGAGATGGGCAGTAGGGAGATGGGCAGTAGGGAGATGGGCAGTAGGGAGATGGGCAGTAGGGAGATGGGCAGTAAGGAGATGGGCAGTAGGGAGATGGGCAGTAGGGAGATGGGCAGTAGGGAGATGGGCAGTAGGGAGATGGGCAGTAGGGAGATGGGCAGTAGGGAGATGGGCAGAAGGGAGACGGGCAGGCGGGAGCAGGAAACATCAAGGCCAGTGCTCCAATTTCCAATCATCATACTGCAGTGGACACATATTGAGAGGTGGGGGGAGGGGGGGGCAGGGAAGGGTGGAGAACAATAATGTTGCAGATCCTTCAGCAGAATAGCCTTCTGATGGTCATGTGTAGGAAGGAAGTGCAGATGCTTGTTTGCACCGAAGATAGACACAAAAAGCTGGAGTAACTCAGCAGGACAGGCAGCGTCTCTGGAGAGAAGAAATGGGTGACGTTTCGGGATCCTTCTTCAGTGTAAAATTCACGGGAAAGGGGAATGAGAGGTATAGACGAGGATGCAGAGAGATATAGGGACCCTTCCAAAACGTCACCCATCATCGTCTATATCTCTCATTTCTCTTTCCCGTGACTTTCAGTCTGAAGAAAGGTCTCGACCCGAAACGTCACCCAGAGATGCTTCTCTCCAGAGATGCTGCCTGTCCCGCTGAGTTACTCCAGCATTCTGTGTCTGTCTTCAGATGGTCATCTGCTCGGCCAATTGCCCTGGTCAGGGTTAGCCGGTTTGGAAGTAAGGCAACAAAGCCGGAGCAAGCGGGTTGAGCGTGGCTGAGAATCGCACAGTGCAGGCACCGCTTGTATGTGATGGATTGCCGTCTTTACCTGGAATGTGGCGTTGCTCAAATCCTCACTCATTTCACTCAGAAAGTATTGAGGGAGACTTCACTCAGCGCAGGCCACATTTCATTTCAGTCAATAAACATTCAGTTGTTGGAGAAAATCTGTTTCTCCAAACTGGAAAAGAGTATTCCTCATTTAAGAGTGAGGCCCAGCACAAATTGGAGGAACAGCAACTCATATTTCGCTTTTGTAGATTACACCCCAGCGGTATGAACATTGACTTCTCTAACTTCAAGTAGCCCTTGCTTTCCCTCTCTCTTCATCCCCTCCCCCTTCCAGTTCTCCCACCAGTCTTAAGGGCCTGTCCCACTTTCACGACCTTTGCCACTTTGCCCTTGACTCATACTCGCAGCAGCATGGTCGTCACGAGGTCGTAGGAGGTCGTAGGTAGGTCGTGATGCTAGTCGTAGGTACTCGTGGCATCAAGTAGGTCGGGGCGTTTTTCTAGCCTGATGAAAACTGTCCACGAGTAAAAAAGGTCGTGTATTAGGTCGTGAAAGTGGGACAGGCCCTTTACTGTCTCCGACCACATTTGATGTAGTCCACTGACAGCAGTCTGAAGAAGGGTCTCGACCCGAAACGTCGCCCATTCCTTCTCTCCAGAGATGCAGCCTGTCCCGCTGAGTTACTCCAGCATTTTGTGTCTATCTTCCTAATTTAATCTGGGTGAGAATTTTCAGTATGACCGGACAGAGGGTCCCTGTTTTTCTCTGTAACTGGACTGAGTCCATGGTCAATCAGAGGGTCAGCCCCTGGATATGTGTCTCTTTCTTCTCACCTGATTTAATTTGCCGGTCAGCTATCTGGCGCGGACTCAATGGGCCTGAACCCTGAAGCTGGAGAGGATGTTGTATTGCAGACATGAAAGAACATGCAATCCACTATTAAATCCATTCACCATCCATCCAAAACAAACCATCGGATGTCTGACTAACTTCATAAGCATAAGTGATAGGAGCTGAATTAGGCCATTCGGCCCTTCAAGTCTACACCATTCTTTCCCTTCTAACCCCATTCTACTGCCATCTCCCCCATAACCCCTAACACCCGTACTAATCAAGAATCTATCTCTGCCTTAAAAATATCCATCGACTTGTCCTCCATAGATTTCTGTGGGAAATCATTCCACAGATTCACCACCCTCTGACAAAATAAATTCCTCCGCATCTCCTTCCGAAAGGTCCTTTAATTCTGAGGCTCTTCCTAGACTCTCCCACTCATGGAATGGGCTTGCAATCTATGCCCACAGATGCTTTCACACCAGTCCTGCGTACGTCACCTGTTTATGCCTTCAGCTCATTTATTTCAGCTGGCTGACAAAATGTCCTCAGCGTTTCGTTATCCTTCAGCAGCATCAGGAGACGAATGCCGCATCGGATTGCTGGACCTCCCCAACATCACTCTGGGGGCCACCTTCAGCAGAAGGACGTAACGGTTCAAGATGGCTGGCTCGCCAAGGGTGAATAGGTTGGGCAGTCAATGCTGGGCCAGATCTCAAATAAGACGAATAGATAGGGAAAGGCAATAACTGAACGAACACCACAACCCCCAGTAACATAAATACCTGGGCTGGGCAATGGGAGGGATTGTGGTGAAGGAGTTGGCACTGCAGGGAATGGGGACAAGTGGCAAAGTGGTGAGGGCCGGAATTATGGTCCCATCATCGGGAACACTGTAAGTCCCGACAGCTATTGTGGCTTCTCTCCCCTTCCACGCATGATTGCCATTCACCTCCTACATCCAGGCTCAGCTTGGGACCGATCACACCGGCTCCCATTGCCCCGCTTGGTGCTGCCTCCCGCAGATGCCCAGGCCCTTGAGGATAGCGGGGAAGGGCCGGTTGACAGTCAAGTGGGGGAGAGCGGCTGGGCAGAGCCGCGCCCCACCGAGGAACCTTGGGAGCAGCGCGGAGAGGGAAAGGCGGGCGCGGAAAAGTGAAATACTGGATGAGGGAGAGTTTGCAGATGGTGTTGGGATCAGTTGTCCGGGTTTAGTTCTCTGCGGCAACTCAGTCACCACTGTTGGGAGACTGGGAGCCCCATCCCCATCTGCCTGCTGGGATCTGAGTCCAGGGGTAGATGTCTAATGTCTGAGCTTGGCGTGACTGCCTGCTTCTACGTTTCAGTCAACTTCCTTGCAGATATTCCTCCAGCGTCACCCGCCCACCCCCACGGAGACGGCCCTCCCCTCAGGCATGGTACAGCAGCACTGCACTGGAACTGGCCCTTCAGCCCACAAAGGCCTGTGTTGAACATGATGCCAAGTTCAACTATTGTCCTCTGCCTGCCTGCCCCTGGTCCATATCTGTCCATTCCCTGCATACCCATGTGCTCCTCCAAAAGCCTCTTCAACACCACTATTGCATCTGCCTCCACCACCAGTCCTAGCAGCACTTTCCAGGTCCCCGCCACTCTCTGTGTAACTAACTTCCCTTTAAACTCTCCCCCTGTCACCTTAAACCCATGCCCTCTGGTCTTTGACAAAAGGTCTGATTGAATACCCCATCAATGTGGATGTCGGTGCAGTCCCATTTAATAAAGAGGGCAGGGCAAGGGGCCCTATCCTGTCCCCCCACTTTCCAACTAAAAGGTCGGAAGGTGGCCTGTCTCTGACGCTAGGCCGGACAGTGATCATGTGAGTGGGAAAGTGTTCATGTGAGTGAGTGCGCGTGGCAGGGTGCATGAGTTTGCATTGGGAGGTGTGTAGCTTGAGTGCATGCGTGTGTGTGTGCGTGTGCGCGTGAATGTGTCATGGGTGTGCAGGTGTGGATGTGTGGGCGTGTAAATCTGAATGATGATGATGACGGTATGCGTGGGAGTGAGTGGGAGAGGATGCAAGGGCTTATAGTACAGATGTGAATATTTTCAGTCTGCAGAAGGGTCTCGACCTGAAACGTTACCCATTCCTTCTCTCCAGAGATGCTGCCTGTCCCGCTGAGTTACTCCAGCATTTTGTGTCTATCTTCGGTTTAAACCAGCATCAGCAGTTCCTTCCTACACATGCTCAGTAGTGAGTGGAGTTAGGAGTGTTTGAGTAATTGTGTGTTGTAATGGTCTGATTGTGAGCGTTTGAGTATGGGCGTGTGGTTGTGTGTGTAAACAGGTGGGTGCAAGTTGGAGAGTGTGAGTGGGAATGAGCGTGCAAGTTGGTATGGGCGCGAGTGTGCGCAGGGTGTGTGAATGCGGGTGTGTGCATGTAAGTGTTAGAGGGGAGGTGTGTGGGCAGGGGGTGAGTGAGCGAGTTGGTGCGAGTGTGAGTGCGTGGGTGTGTGCGAGTGTACGAGTGCTAGAGGAAGTGTGCAGGTGGGGTGAGTGTGCGAGGAGGCATGTTTGCGTGTACGGTGGTGAGTGAGCATGTGAGCCTGGTAGTCAATGCTGGCGCTGTGAGAGAGAGATATTCTTGATTAGTACGGGTGTCCGGAGTTCAGGGGAGAAGGCAGGAGAATGGGGTTAGAAGGGAGCGATAGATCAGCCATGATTCAATGGCGGAGTAGACTTGATGGGCCGAATGGCCTAATTCGGCTCCTACCACATGACCTTATGAAGGAACGAGCAGCTGGATTTGTGCTGTCCCCTCTCCAGCCCCATCCCCAGCCCCTCACCCCAACTACCACAGGGCAGGAGGCTTCCACACTAGCCAGCAGTCGGGGGTGTTGAGGGGAGTGGGGAGGGGGGGGTAATCAGTCTCCAGCCCCCCCTGCTCTCAGCCGCTGTCACAGTGTGCGGGGGCTGGAGGCTGGCGAGAGGAGGCATGAACTATTTCATCCCCGCTCCCCTCTCCGGCCTGTCACATGGTTTCACTTAGAACAAGGCCCGGGTTCAAACAACAGCAGCAGGAACTGCCAAAAGTGCTGCTCTGTAGCTGACCTGCTCGATTGAGACTTCTAAGCACATTCGTCCAACAATCAACCCTTTCTTGTGCGACAGCATCCCTGGGACGCTTAGGATTTGGATTTGAAATGCCAGGTCAGGCTCCTGTCACCAATTTGCTGATGGGATAGGTAACACTCCCCCCCTCCCCCCCCCCCATGCTCACCCCCCCACCCACGCTCACCCCCCCCCCCCACCCACGCTCACCCCCCAGGCCTGTGGGCCTTGTGTGCTTACACTCAGGGTGGCACGGTGGTGCAGTGGTAGAGTTGCTGCCTTTCAGCATCTGCAGCGCCAGAGACCCGGGTTCGATCCCGACTACGGGCGCTGTCTGTAAAGAGTTTGTACGTTCTCCCCGTGAGCTGCGTGGGTTTTCTCCAAGATCTTCGGTTTCCTCCCACACTCCAAAGACGTCCAGGTTTGTAGGTTAATTGGCTTGGTATAAAGGTAAATTGTCCCTAGTGGGTGTAGAGGAAAGTGTTAATGTGGAGTGGACTCGGTGGGCCGAAGGGCCTGTATCGGCGCTGTATCTCTAAACTAAACTAAGCACTCCTCTACCACCCATGGTCTTCATCTGACCCCCCTCTTGCTCAGACAAGGGGCAGGCATGCTTTCATACCGGGGTCAGTGGGTGAAAATCCCAATCACCCCATCCTTCATTGCAACCCTACTGACAGTAGCACCCACCCCACACTGCCCCAATCATTGCCCCTTTGCCAGGGGCCAGGGTTACGTCTGCACCCGGGTGGTATTAGGCTGGGACGACGCGCTGTCCACGGGCACCCTAGGAGATTTCCGGGACTGCTGGGCACCGCGGGGGTGGAATAAACAATAGACAATAGGTGCAGGAGTAGGCCATTCGGCCCTTCGAGCCAGTACTGCCATTCAATGTGATCATGGCTGATCATCCCCAATCAGTACCCCGTTCCTGCCTTCTCCCCATAATCCCCTGGCTCCGCTATCTTTAAGAGCCCTATCTAGCTCTCTCTTGAAAGTATCCAGAGAACCGGCTTCCACCGCCCTCTGAGGCAGAGAATTCCACAGACTCACAACTCTCAAGTTGTATCGCAGTTGTCAAGTTGTATCCTCAATAAGGATTGTGGAATAGTTATTTAAGAATGACACAAAAAGCTGGAGTAACTCAGGCAGCATCTCTGGGGAGAAGGAATGGGTGACGTTTCGGGTCGAGACCTTTCTTCAGACGGAATTCAGCCATGATTGAATGGCGGAGTAGACTTGATGGGCCGAATGGCCTCATTCTGCTCCTGTAACTCGTGAACCTATGAGAAGGCACCAATGCACACAGGTCAAAGGTGCTGCCGATCCCAAGCAGCTCAGCTTTTCGAGATGGTGGTGGGATGTCGCTGTGATGTGACTTCCACTCTGATTCATGGCACTCCCGACCCTCCCTGAAAGAACGGCTCAACAATTGCCACACCATCGTTGCCACGGGAGTTGCCAAAAGTCATTGCCTGACTAATAAATAACGTCTTTGCTGCATAAAAATATCAGAGAGAGTTGATGGTCAGCAATCACTCAACGAGGGTGGCAAGGCTATAGGAGGGTGTGGACAACTAGGGAGCATGAAACAGAAACAGAACATGCTGGGGATATTCAGCAAGTCAGGCAGCTTCTGTGGAGGTAGGGAAACAGATAACGTCTCAGGTGAAAGACACTCCATCAGAACTGGGACAGTGAGGATAATTGATCAATTAGAGTGATTGATTGGAAGATACAACATGGAAACAGGCCCTTTGGCCCACCATGTCCAAACTGTCCTTTGATCACCTGTTCACTAGTTCAACATCACCCTACTTCCACACCCACTCCCTACACACCCGTGGCCATTTAACCTACAAACCCGCATGTCTTTGGGATGTGGGAAGAAACTGGGTCGCCTGTAGAAATCCCACGCGGTCACAGGGAGAACGTGCAAACTCCACACAGATAGCACCTGAGGTCAGGATTCTGCAGTTGTACAGGGCCCTAGTGAGGCCACACCTGGAGTATTGTGTGCAGTTTTGGTCTCCCAATTTGAGGAAGGACATTCTTGCTATTGAGGGAGTGCAGCGTAGGTTCACCAGGTCAATTCCCGGGATGGCAGGACTGTCACAAGTTGATAGAATGGAGCGGCTGGGCTTGTACACTCTGGAATTTAGAAGGATGAGAGGGAATCTTATTGAAATATATAAGATTATTAAGGGTTTGGACACGCTAGAGGCAGGAAACATGTTCCCGATGTTGGGAGAGTCCTGAACCAGGGGCCACAGTTTAAGTAAAAGGGGTAAGCAGTCAGCAGAAAGACAATACATGATTACAATCGATCCATTCACAGTGTACAGATACATAATAAGGGAATAATGTTTAGTGCAAGGTGAAGCCAGCAAAGTCCGATCAAGGATAGTCCGAGGTTTAGGTAGATAGTAGTTCAGCGCTGCTCTCTGGTTGTGGTAGGATGATTCAGTTGCCTGATTACACCTGGGACGAAACTGCCCCTGAATCTGGAGGTGTGCTTTTTCACACTTCTATACCTTTTCCCGATGGGAGAGGGAGAAGAGGGAGTAGCCAGAGTGTGATTGTCAATGTATCAACACTGTCACTGTCTCCAGTTCCGACAGGATGTTGTTAAGGTGTCGTTCAGTATATGAGCAGTGGACATGTTCAGATCATCGCTCCTACCACTACGAGCAGTGCAGTTGTGTCGCCCTGCCCCCCACCTCCACCCCCACACCCCCAGGACCTGACCACACTGTGTTGCACTGCGGGGGAGTTGGGTCAGAGTGATTGCTCCACGCTGCGCAGTCACCAACCCAACAGGTGGAAAGAATGTGGTGTCCATGAGCTGGGGGAAACAATTGTGTGGTGGTGTCAGCGGAAGGAAGAGACAGTGATGGTGGTCTGGCCCAGCCCAGCCACACGACCAGCTGAGGGACGGCTCAGTCACGGCACCCAGGTAGACAGGACACCAGAGAACATGAGCACTATCAGCACAACATATGTTGGTGTCCAGGGCTCAGCTTTGATGTGCACCGTGAAGACAACTCACACTTGCAGCGGAGTGCTTGCCTATCTCCCTACAAAGAAGGGTCTCGGTCACCCTGTGCGTAGGGGAGAGGGTAGGGCTGAAGATGTCCTGATTGGGTTGCTCCTGGGCCTGGCCAAGTTGGCCATCCGCCAGTCACGGCGCCAGGCGGAAGAGGGCTCTGCCCGAGCCGGCTGCCTGCCCCTTTTCCGGGGTTACGTCCACGCCCACGTGGTCCACGCCCGAGAGGGACTACGCGCTGTCCGCAGGCACCCTGCAGGGCACCACGGGGGGTGGAGTGTATCCTTGATAAGGATGGGGAAATAGTTTGTTTGACGTATTGTGGTGGTGGGTTTGTTTTGAATCATTTCGTATTGTAAATAGTATTGTAAATACTTGAATATATATAGGTAACAAAGAGAAGAGGGGATTAGTGTTACTTTGCAGAGAAGGTGGGGGAATGGATAGGACAAAGGGAATAAACATCTCTGGGAGGGTCAGGGTTGCTGATGATGAAGCCTGTAGGAAGCAACTGCAGATGCTGGTTTACATCGCAGATAGACACTAAAAGCTGGAGTAACTCAGCGGGACAGGCAGCATCTCTGGATAGAAAGAATGGGTGACGTTTCGGGTCGAGAAGGTCGAGACCAGTCTAATAATAATAATAATAATGGATGGGATTTATATAGCGCCTTTCTAATACTCAAGGCGCTTTACATCGCATTATTCATTCACTCCTCAGTCACACTCGGTGGTGGTGAGCTACTTCTGTAGCCACAGCTGCCCTGGGGCAGACTGACGGCAGCGTGGCTGCTAATCTGCGCCTACGGCCCCTCTGACCACCACCAATCACTCACACACATTCACACGCTGGAATGAGGAAGGGTCTCGACCTGAGATGTCACCCATTCCTTCTATCCAGAGATGCTGCCGGTCCCGCTGAGTTACTCCAGCTTTTTATGTCTCTCTTTGATGATGAAGCCTCCTAGTCGATAGATCGACGAGGGGCATCTGGAGAGAAAACCAGCAAAGGGGCCACATAAAAAACTGTGAAATGCCTCTCAGAAATGCCCAGTAGACCGGGCAGCGTCAGTGGAGGGAGAACAACTGCGTGACTGAGCGAATATTACTGCTGGACCACCCACCGCATTGTTCTTTCCCTTGCTGCCTCATATCTAGCTGCATCCACAGCCTACTCCACACTTGGGAAGCCCAAACTCCTTGACAGAACATTGGGGATGGTTTCACATCTAGTTTAAGACTAACAACCACTACCAAGTATAGAACTCAGAATCAGTCTAACCTTCCCATCAGAGGGTGAGGGGAGTGGACAGTCAGTAACTTTTGAATTCTCCCAATTTTGCTAGCCCTTGCTGTCCCCTCCCCTTCATCAGCCCTCTGGTTGTCTCCTCTCCTCCTCCAGCCCTCAGGCTCCTCCTCCGCCTTTTTCCTTTTTTCCTTTCTTCTCCCCACCCCCTATCAGTCTGAAGAAGGGTTTCGGCCCGAAACGTTGCCTATTTCCTTCGCTCCATAGATGCTGCTGCACCCGCTGAGTTTCTCCAGCATTTTTGTGTACCGTCAGTAACTTTTCCCCAGGTTGAAAATGTCGAAGACTATAGGGCGTAGCTTTAAGATGAAAGAGGGGTAAAGTATAAAGAAGATGCATGGGGCAAGGTTTTTTTTACACACAGTAGGGGGTGCTTGGAACATTCTGCCTGGGGATAGTGCTGGAGGCAGATACAATAGTGGCGTTTAACAGTTTGAGACAGGAGCATGGACATGCAGGGAATGGAGAGATATTGGTCATGTACATGCAGAGGAGATTGGTTTAACCTGGTGTCATGTTCAGCACGGACATTGTGGACCGAAGGGCCTGTTCCTATGCTGTGCTGTTACATGTTCTATCACATCACGGTGCCAACCTTTTCCAGTATTTGAATAGGAGTGTGGGACCGATTGTTTGGGGTGGTCCAGAAATGTGAAGCATCCTTACCGCTGTGAGAAATCCCCGGTGAGAAATCGGATGGGGCATGGAGAAAGATACACCTGCTTTTTCACCCCTCGCTTGGTTGTTAGAATGATCCAGTCAACCCATGTCACTGCTCTGCAGGAGCGATATCATACAATATACGACCACGCTGTTTAAATTGCCTTGAATAAACCCCAGCAAAAACCAGGGGACAAGCAATGGTTTGGGGACATACGTGGGTAATTGTGAGCAGGTTAAAGGGGGGAGAGAGAGAGAGAGCAAGAGAGGGAAGAGAGACAGGGAGAGCGGGAGAGGGAGAGGGAGAGAGGGAGAGAGGGAGTGGGAGAGAGAGAGGGAGAGGGGGGAGTGGAAGAGAGAATTCCAGATCCTAAGCATCTGAAGGCATGGCTGCCAGTGTTGAACGTGCCTGTACCACAGGCCTGGGTACATGACGACTGACTATTTTGTTGACCTCGAACAACCTTGAGTTCCAAGTAATTGGAAGCAGACAGCAGTAATTAAGCAGAATGGCCAGTTACTCTAACCGGTGTGGACATGAGCCATATGGATGAGGATGGATTTTAGATTGCATCAGACGCCCCACAGTGGTGCAGCGGGAGTAGACCAGTGTAGGACTGGGGTAAGAGGTGGTGGGGTGCTTGTGTCTGGCAGGCTTCCTGTTCTTTGCTAAAATTCAGATTGAGTCCTTCGTATCTTGGGCATCAAGTCATATTGAGAGGCTCTCTGTCTTTCAACCTTCAACCACAATCACCGTACCACAATCAGAGAGCAGTCCTGAACCACTATCTACCTCACTGATGACCCTCGGACTATCTTTGATCTGAATTTGCTGACTTTACCTTGCACTAAACTTTATTCCCTTATCATGTATCTGTACACTGTAAATGGCTCGATTGTAATAATGTATTGTCTTACCACTGACTGGACAGCATGCAACAAAAGCTTTTCACTGTACCTCGGTACACGTGACAATAAACTAAACTGAATGCATGAATCCTCGTCGCTCATACGGGAGTGTGAGACCCTCTCTCACTGCTCTCCCCCAGTGATTACTGCTGCTCTTCTGCTTTCTGCCCCCCTACTATAATCAGTCCGATGAAGGATCCTGAACTGAAACGCTGCCTAGTTTAATTTAGTTTAGTTTAGAGATTCAGCGCAGAAACAGGCCCTTCGGCCCACTGAGTCTGCGCCGACCAGCGATCCCCGCACATTAACACTATTCTACATCCTCTGGGGACAATTTACAATTTCACCAAAGCCAATTAACCCACAAACCTGCACATCTTTGGAGTGTGGGAGGAAACTGGGGCTTCCCAGAGAAAACCCACACGGTCACGGGGAGAAGGTACAAACTCCGTACGGGCAGCACCTGATGTCAGGATCGAACCCGGGTCTCTGGCACTGTGAGGCAGCAACTCTACTGTTGTGCCACGGTGCCACCTATCCATGTTCTCCAGGGATGCTACCTGACCCGTTGTTACTCCAGCACTGTGTGCCTTTTTTTGTAAACAAGAACCTGGGGTTCCTTGTGTCTACATGGAGACCTTTACTTGTTTACCAGTTGCATCAATAATCAAACGACCACTGTGATTCCAATCTGACAAGTGAATCCAGCTTTCCCAGGGAGAATTCTCCCCTCCTGGTGGGGTACGCTGATGACGTTACAAGTTGTCAGTTCCCTTTGCAGGGTACGGATCGGACTGATGCATTGATCATGAGCCAAGAACCCACCCTCACCCCCCAAGGAGGAACAGAATCTGAATGTCTTTTGTACCTTTGGTAAAGTTCGGTACAAAAGACATTTGGGCGGCACGGTGACCCAGGTTCGATCCCAACAACGGGTGCTGTCTGTACGGAGTTTGTACGTTCTCCCCATGACCTGCGTGGGTTTTCTCCGAGATCTTCGGTTTCCTCCCACACTCCAAAGACGTACAGGTTTGTAGGCCAATCGGCTTGCTATATAAATATAAAATTGTCCGTAGTGTGTAGGATAGTATTAGTGAGTGGGGATCACTGGTCGGCGCACACGGTGGGCCGAAGGGCCTGTTTCCGTGCTGTATCTCTAAACTAAACTATATCTATACTGTACTAAACTAAATTAAACATTTAGACAAGTGCATGGATAGAAGTGTTTGGAGGAATATGGATCAAATGCAGTAAAACGGGACTAACTCAGGTAGGCAACATAGTCGGCATGGATGAGTTGAACCAGTGGGCCTGTTTCTACACTGTATAATTCTATAACCCAGAAGGATCTTGGAATCCCAGTCCATAGCTCCCTGAAAGTAGATAAAGAAGGCCTGTGGTATGCTCACCTTCGTTGGTCGGGGCATTGAGAATAAGAGTGAGGAAGTCAAGATGCAACTCTATAAGACTTTGGTTTGGCCGCATTTGGAGAATTGTGTGCAGTTCTGGTTGCCCCATCACAGGAAGGATGTGGAGGCTTTGGAGACGGTGCAGGAGAGGTTTACCAGAATGCTGCATGGAAGTGGAGGGTACTGGCTGTAAGGAGAGGTTGCACAAAGCTGGATTGTTTTTTTCTGAAGTGTTGAAAGATGATGGGAGACCTGATGGAAGCATGTAAAATTATAAAAGCATTGATAGGCAGACAGAGACCCTGGTTCGATCCTGACTACGGGTGCTTTATGGAGTTTGCACGTTCTCCCTGTGACCTGCGTGGGTTTTCTCCGAGATCTTCCTCCCACACTCCAAGGACGTATGGGTTTGTAGGTTAATTGGCTTAGGTCGGTATACTTGGTATAGTGTCAAAAGACTATATTATTATTTGTTATTTGCTCTATATTTGTTATTTATTGAACTTTTACTTTTTTTCCCCGTTTATATACAATGTTTACATATTCACGTATTCTGTTGTGCTGCAGCAAGTAAGAATTTCATTGTCCCGTCCGGGACATATGACAATAAAACACTCTTGACTTTTGATCGGTGCGGACTCGGTGGGCCGAAGAGCCTGTTTCCACGCTGTATCTCTAAACTAAACTAAAACTAAAGTCAGAACTTTTTACCCAGGGTGAATATGTCAAAAACTAGAGGGCATAATTTTAAGTCAAGTCAAGTCACATTTATTTATATAGCACATTTAAAAAACAACTCTCGTTGGCCAAAGTGCTTTACATTTGTTATAAGAATAATATAAACAAACAAACTACATACATACATACATATAGCCCTCGCTCAGAGGACGTCAAGAAAGGCTTGGGAGTATAGATACGTTTTTAGTCTTGACTTAAAGGAGTCGATGGAGGGGGCAGTTCTGATGGGAAGGGGGATGCTGTTCCACAGTCTAGGAGCTGCAACCGCAAAGGCGCGGTCGCCCCTGAGCTTATGCCTAGACTGCGGGATATTCAGCAGCCCCAAGTCGGCCGATCTGAGGGACCTGGAGGTTGAGTGGTGGGTGAGAAGACTTTTGATGTAGGTGGGGGCAAGCCCATTGAGGGCTTTGTAGACATAGAGGAGGATCTTGAAATGTATTCGGAACCGCACAGGGAGCCAGTGGAGAGAGGCCAGGATCGGGGTGATGTGGTCTGTTTTTCGGGTGCCCGTCAGGAGTCTCGCTGCGGCGTTTTGGACCAGTTGCAGGTGGGACAGGGAAGATTGGCTGATGCCAGTGTAAAGGGAGTTGCAGTAATCTAGGCGGGAGGAGATAAATGTGTGGATGATCTTTTCGAGGTCATCAAAGTGGAGGAATTGTTTTATTTTAGTTATCGTCCGAAGCTGAAAGAAACTAGCTTTTACCACGGCATTGACTTGTTTGTTAAATTTCAGTGCTGAGTCAAATATCACGCCAAGGTTTTTGACGTGAGGTTTGAGTAGTGGGGTAAGGCTTCCAAGGCTGCCTGCTATCATTTTGATTGAGTCCGAGGGGCCGAGAAGGTGAGAGGGGCAAAATTTAAGGGAGATGTGCGGGGCACATTTTTTCACATGAGTGGTTGGTGCCTGGACACACAGGTGGTGGAAGCAGAAATGATAGTTGCATTTAAGAGACACATAGATATGCAGGGATGAGAGAAAAATAGTTTAACTCGGCATCTTATTCAACGTGGACACTGTGGGCCGAAGGGCCAGGACCACTGTTCTGTGACTCTATGTAAACCATGGTTAGAATTGTATTCCCATGGTAAGGGTATCAAAAACAAGAAAACATGTGTTTTAAACTGAGAGCACGGAGTTTTACAGGGGATCTGAGGGGTGTGCGTTTTTTAAATATCTGGAACTCGCTGCGAGAGGAGGTAGTGGAATCATTGGGATTAAGAGACATTTAGATAAACACTTGAATGGGGAAGGCATAGATGGTCACATCTCTAACGGGTAGATGAGCAAAATGGTCGGCACGGACGTGGCGGGCCGAAGGGCCTGTTTTTGCATTGTGTGACTTTAAGAATGACAAAGCAAAATCTAAAACGCTGCGTCTTTAATTAAAAGCAGAGGATGGGGGGTGGGGGCAGAGAAAGCGAACCGAGTGTCATTTAATATATAAAAACACAGTAAACTGTCCAGCAAGCCATGTGAACTATAGGCCTGGCCTGCTTTGCGAGTGCAGGAATTGTTTACAATGTGTGTGAGCAGGAAGTACTACAACACGCCATACCAAAGAACCTCCCCTCCCTGTAGCCAAGGGGGGGGGGGGAACCCAGACCCAAAGCAAGATTAGACATAGAGCCGCACATGGAGAGAGGCGTCAGAACAAGGAGCAGTTTCTCTCCCTCAAATGAATCTAAAGAGATTGTCTTTGGGTTCGATCTCGTACAAAATTTATCCCAGTGGCCAATAAGGTAATTAATTTCCAAAATTAACTTTCAAACTGACCCAATCTCTGATCATTTCGACGTCTCTTTTTTGATTTTTGAAAACAGGGTGCGTGTATGTGTGTTGCCAAACCGTTTCAAGAGAAAATAAAGTTGAGCTGTACTTAATTGCCGACATGTAGTTAACTTTCTGCCGAGCATCAGCCCTGTACGGATGAGTTAAAAGTTTGGGGAGTGTTTGATTGTGCCGTTTCAATTTTCCCGATGGTGTTTGAAAATGGGAATCCAGGACAATTACCACCCCCTTTCCTTTAAGAGTTTTCAATTCTTAGATTTAACATTGATGTGCACTGTGATGAGAGGGAATTAAAATAAACGGCACACACCAAACAGTTTAACGTACTTAGCTTTTTTTTTTAAAGGACATGCTTTCACTAATCCGGTAAACATTTGCGTTAACCACAACTGGAAAATAGGATCGTTTGAGCGAATTTTATTTTTGAAAGTGTAGTTTTCAAACTTTTTAATAAATCCGTGATTTAAATCGGAACTTTCTAGTTTCTGTTAAGTTCGAGGGGGGAAAAAACAACCGCATTCCTCCAGCTAAAAGCCTGGCTACTAATATAAATACTGCTTTCCTCTCTGTCAGCTGGTTTTAATAAGGTTTTTTTTCTGCTCCGGGGTTATTTTGTTTAGGATTAACAGCGAAGAATGCTTGACTCTTTTTATTTTTGCCTTAATCGTTTGCCTTCTCAAATTAAACTTTAAAAAAAAACCTTAATATTACCCCACCTCCCTTCTATTATATCCCCCTCCACAGCCAAAAAAAAACTTTTTAGCGCCATGTGCACTCTCCCGCCAAAACCCGTTGCAACAGACTGAAATTGCAACCATCTGTTACACATGATAAGCCGCGCACAATGCAAATCAGTCGGAAACGAGTGCCAGCACACAAAAAACACCAACCTAGACTTTGACGAACAACTCCACAAACTTCTAGCTTATCTGACTTTTACTGCCTTTAAAATAAAAACAAACAC
Source organism: Malacoraja senta (assembly GCA_038087875.1). Lineage (NCBI taxonomy): Eukaryota > Metazoa > Chordata > Chondrichthyes > Rajiformes > Rajidae > Malacoraja > Malacoraja senta. Next base: position 59,189,663 of record CM075978.1, on the reverse strand, counting down.
TGTAGAGGCATCAAATCTAGATCCTTTGTGATCGGTTACATTTTTAAAGAGGATTTAAAACAACCCAGCTCTTGTTCGAACGTTTCGCAATAACTAATTCTCCCCCCCCCCCCCCCCCCCGTCTAGATCCAATCCCTTATAAGCTTGGCAGCCTGATCCAAATCCCGCCCCCCATGAAAAAAACAATAAAAAGCTATCAATTAGTAACTTAAATTTTTCTCGGTGAGATCATAGTGTGTGTTATTTATTAAATCTTAATTTTACCATCTAAAAGTTTCCGTTTATAAAAAAGACTTTAAATTGCTTTTAAATTCTTTAATGTTTTCTTTTTTGAGGGCGAGTTTAAAAAAATGTTAGTGGGTGTAGTTACTGTCAGTCGATAAGTTTTTTCGCTTGCCCACAAACCTGGCTGATTTAAATACCAGGGATCCGCCTACGGATGGAAGGGAAATTATTTATGGGTGATGTCGGACTGCGAGTTGCTAAAAGTCTGCGGGGCGAGTGGGAAGCTTGTGACCGAGAGAGGAAATAATAGCAGCCGGAGACTCGCTGCAGTTGATTTGATCCGATCTAAGCCGTCCCGACCTGTCTCCGGCCGCCAGTCTCCCCTCTCGCCTTCGTGTGGCCATACTCACTGTTAACATCGGCAATGTCCACGAAATTAGTCTCCTGTTTCTACGACATTGGAGAAGTTTTATGCAAGGTAAAAAAAAACTTTTAGAAGTCGGGCCGAGGGGCGGGAGTGGGGAATGGGCGCTATTAATATCAACACGTTGCTGCTTTGAAACACACCCGATCTTACATCATTCATTCTGAAACTTAAAAAAAAACATTTTTAGATAGTCTCTTATTGCAGAGCCTTCAGAAACAAGCCTGACGATTCGAGCGTTGTAATTTAAAAGAAAACATTTGCCATCGAGCTTATTTTTTTTCTTTTGAGTTTAATTTTTGCTTTTAATGGATTTTATTCGCCTTTGGATTTAGTGTTGGAGAGATACCAAGTTGGGTTGATTTTGTGAGTTTTAATTTTGGCCCTTGTTTTGTCTGACCTACTTCTGGGTGCGTGTCTGGGAATTTTTACCTTGTGTTGATGACATTTCAATTCACTTTTAAAGTGCCCACGTTTCTCAAACTGTGCTTGAAGTTTCACTGCGAAAGGTTTCGATGCCGGATACATTCGGGCTGATTTCGAGTATAGGGGTTCTGATTTAGAACGTCGCCTGGTTTTTGGAACGTTGGTCGTTTGATTTGGAACGTGCCAGTGTTCTGAATTGGAGCGTTCGGTTCCCGCCAGCCAGTTTCACTTTGAAAATCTGCCCCGTCTTTTGCTGGACGGCCGAGCGCCCCTCTGGAAAAAAAAAACACGAGCCCAGCTTCACTGCAAAGATAAGGCGCTGGCTTCGGGACCCGCGGGCGGGGATCTATCTGCAACAGCCACATGCGGAGGGAGCGCTTGGCTGATTGTCTCCAAGTCTCTCCACCATGCGCGCTGCTCTTTTAAAGTTTTATTGAGTGCTTCTAGCTGGGACGGTCGCTCTAGACTCTTTCCCTCCTGAAATGTTCCCGGGCTGTTGGAAGTTGTGTGTGTGAGAGTGTTTTATTTTGGGTCCGGGGTCCAGGAGAGGTGAATGGGGGGCAGAGGGCGGGAGACTCTTCCCTGGGGATTTACAGGAGAGCGGGCACCTACTGGTTCACAAACCAGCGGTGGCTTAGCTCTATCGTAGCTGTATGAGGCGCAGGCTACAAGGGGGCTAATTGGTGTCTACTTCCGCCCAGTTAACCGCAGTCTGTTTCTTGCCTGTTAATGTAAACAAGATTTTTATCATGTTTGATGTCAAATTTGCCCAGCTTGTTACTGAAGGCGGAACTCCCCGCGTCTTGTCATGACGGGAGCAGACCAGGGTTGCTTTAAAAAAAAAAGAATGTGTGAAAATGATGGGAGATTAATCGGGGTAGGCTGGGACTAGGAGCCAGTGCCCATGTGTCTCAGGAGAGACCCACTGGGCACAACTGAGCAGCTCTCTGCATATTCCATGCCACTGGCTTTTGCCCCTTCATGTCCATTGACCCACACTGTAGAGCCCAGACAGCGCCACCTCCCCCTCTCGTTCTCCAATGCTGTGTAGGCCTTGTTGACAGTAGGTTCCATTGGGCTGCTGACCGTCCCACCTCCATAATCCCTCCCCCACTGCACCAAGTGGTGCTACCGACTACATACCCAAGTAAACCAAAAATGGAAGCCCTCTCCACATGGGCTGCTGGTGATGTGAATCCGGAGATAAACTTGAAAAAAAGGTAGGAGAAAAGATTCTGCACTTGTGTGAGATATACTAGTGTGGAAACAGACCCTTCAGCCCACTGAGTCCACACCAACCATCGATCACCCATTCATGTGTAGGAAAGAACTGCAGATGCTGGTTTAAATCGAAGGTAGACACAAAATGCTGGAGTAACTCGGCGGGACAGGCAGATTCACTGGAGAGAAGGAATGGGTGACGTTTTGGGTCCAGACCCTTCTTCAGTGTGAAGAAAGGTCTCGACCCGAAACGTCACCCATTCCTTCTCTCCAGAGATCCTGCCTGACCCGCTTAGTTCCTCCAGCATTTTGTGATCACCCATTCATACTAGTTCTGATACTATACGGGACCACTTTATTTATCCCGGAGGGAAATAGCTCTCCCATCAGTCAAAAGATACAGTTATGAGGCATTGAAAGTGTCGTGCATTGTAACAATAATACAATTGAAGTGACCAGTTATTGGTGTTGTACAGTTTGATAGCCACTGGAAAAAGGGCATTCTGTGCTGTAACTTGGTGGAACCAGTCTGATGCTGAAAGTGCTCCTCAGGTTGACCAGTGTGTCATGGAGGTGGTGAGCTGTATTGTCCAGGATGCTCCGCAGTTTGAGGAGCATCCTCCCCTCCAAGACCACCTCCCATGAATCCAACTCTGCCCCCAGGACAGAGCCAGCCTTCCTGATGAGCTTGTTAATCCTGTTGGCCCCCTGCTGCCCCAGCACACTCCCACCTTTTGCGCCCACTCGGGCCAATTTTCCAAAGCCAGTTAACGTGCAAACCCGGGCGTGTTTGGGAAGTGGGAGCACCCGGAGAAACTCTCGGGCTCATAGAGAAAACGTGCAAACTCCATACAGACAGCATCCGAGGTCGGGATCGAGCCTGGGCCTCCAGTACTGTGCGGCAGCAGCTCTACCATCTGCTCTGCTGTGCTGCCCTTGGTAGTCTGGTAGGGTAAAGCCATTCCAAAACCAGCATTGGTGATTTGGGCTGAATGGTCTCCTGTGCTCTGTTCCATCTAACGTGATATTTTGTTTTCTCCTCCCCTCCCCCACCCAGAACAAGATGATGAGCTACAACAACAACATCAACACTGGCGGCACCGGTATGCCCCTGCTGGACAGGAAGGCGGTCGGGACACCCACACTGGTCGAATACCAGCGGCGGCATTCGGTCACCTTCGGCAACACTAACTCCAAGTTCACCCAGAACCAGCTACTCAACAGCCTGAAGCTGGAGCAGGTGGCCGGCACCAACAAAGAGAACCGCTTCCGCGACCGCTCGCTGTCCGAGACGGGCCTGCAGAAGCCCCAGGGCCAGGTGAACTCCAGCCGCTACAAGACGGAGCTGTGCCGCCCCTTCGAGGAGAACGGCTCGTGCAAGTATGGCGACAAGTGCCAGTTTGCCCACGGTGCCCATGAGCTGCGCAGCCTGGCCCGCCACCCCAAGTACAAGACAGAGTTGTGCCGCACCTTCCACACCATCGGCTTCTGCCCCTACGGACCCCGCTGCCACTTCATCCACAACGCCGAGGAGCGCCGCCTGTCCGCCCACGACCCCCACCACCTCCCGCTCTCCTCCTGCAACAAGGTGGAGCGGCCCTGCCTGCAGCACAGCTACAGCTTCTCCGGCTTCTCCAGTCCCTCCAACGGGCTGCTGGACAGCCCCACCTCCATCACCCCGCCGCCCATCTTCACCGCCGAAGACCTCAGCTCCTCGCCCACCCTGCCCAGCTGCGCCAGCAACCCCTTCACCTACTCCAGCCAGGAGCTGGCCAGCCTCTTTGCCCCCAGCATGGGCATGCAGGTGCCCGCGACGCCCGCCGGCTGTGGCGCCCACTCGCCCACCTCCTTCCTGCTCCGGCCACTGGCCGAGTCCCCCCGACTCTTCGAGCCGTCGCCCAGCCCCCCGGACTCGCTGTCCGACGACTGCCTCAGCAGCTGCGGCAGTGCCAGCGGCTCTGAGTCGCCCACCCTCGACTTCAACAAACGCCTCCCCATCTTCAGCAGACTCTCCATCTCAGATGATTAGCCCGGCCTTCCTCTCCCCCCCACCCCCAGCCACGGGGAGGGACTGTCAGCCGGGACAAAACGTAGCCCTAACCCCCGTAAACATTTAATATGGACCTTTCCTCCTCCATGTACCATTTAGCCAGCTTTCGACCCGCTGGCCAGGTTAGACAACTGACCACGTTAATGTACCATGTCCACTGATGGCCTACAATGCAACTGTGGAGTTTTCACTGTGATCAGCAGGGGTACTGCACAAATAATTAGCTCTTTTTTTGTGTGTGATAAGAAATTCAATTTCTGGAAATAGTTGATTCTCCCCCCCCCCCTCCCACCTCAACACCCTCTGGGCCGTCCAAGAGTACGGGATTTGCAGAGTCTTGTCAAGCCCCGTCGGATTGTCCCAGTTGAGTTGAGGCACTTTGTTGCGATAATTTGGCTTCACAAACAGCTACCTATCTACCAGACTGTTCAAAGTCTGTGCATTGTTGAAGATGATTTGTTTTTAAAAGAGAACTGCATGGCGTAATTACGTGCCATTTTCTGAAACCGATTATTCGTCCTGCAGCATCTGGATTTGATGGCCCTCAGCGGTAACCTTCTGCAGCCTTCCCTCTGAGTTGCTGCATCTACCTGTTGTCAGTAGTAACCCCTCTCTTCCCCCTCCCCCCATCCAAAGTGCCTTTGCACAGTGTAGGTTGAACTATCCGGCGGGAATGGGGGCGATGTCTATGAACCTCCTGTCCTCGCGACTTTGGGACTGGGAAATGAAGCGGGCATCAGGAGACTTCTTCCCAAGCATTCTTTGTAGACGTCCCTTGTACCCTGACTGGTTACCTGGTTCCTCGCCTTCATTTGCCCCTGCATCTCAAGTCCTGTAACAGTGGCCCGTGAAGACCAGGGCAGGATTGGAAAAGCACGGTGCTGATTGCTTCCATGACCGGCGGCTGGGATTGTTGGCATTATCTCGCTGGGGGACTGACGATCGCTGGCGACTTGTGTTTAAATGTGGCCCTGTTACGATTCTGGCCGGCTTGTCTTTGAACTATTCAGCACCTGTTGGACAAAACGACTGTAGGAATTAGCCTTTTTTTAATGTTAGGGGGTGGGGACAGGGAAAATTTATTTGCAGGGGGTAAAACAAAAATAGAGTTGGAATTCCAGCTTCGAAATGGGTGGGGAGGGGAGGGTGAGAGATACAGTTTAACCAGCTAGTCTTCAGCCTTTGACTTGTGCCAAGTTAATTCATTTTATTTCCTTTTTTTCCTTTTTTTTTAAAGTTCTGCAGAACAAAGGATTTAAAGATATCGCTTGTCACTGCATTCACTTACACATACACTCAAAAAAATGCTTATTTAACTTATCAAAAAACATATTTATTGCAAAACATATGCATTTTTGTTTGTATTTATCACAATGACGAACGATAGAAATATATTTTTCTTTTATGTTTAAATTATGATCTTATTAATCTTAAAATTGTGAGGTTTTTCCTTTTCTTATTTTCGTTTTCACAGTTTAATATATTATACTACAATGACGAGGGTTTTTGTAACTTTACTCTTCAGTTATTTTATTTAATAAAAAAAAGTAATTTAAAAACACAAAAACATTTGAATTTATTTATTTTTTAGTTTCCCCCTCCCGGCCCCCCTTCCTTTTTTAAAACAAAATAGTTTTTCTCATGTATTTTTATGTTGGCCTCGTGCTTTACTGCCTTTAATCTCTTGTTGCCAACCACGGCCTTGTATTTTAGGCTTTTGGGTCAACTTCCATAACGCAAGAGACTTACGAAAGTGCAGGCTCAGTACTGTGACACAGAAGTGCCTGTTGAACGCATTCCAAGCATGGTGTATGCCTTCTGTATAATTAATACTTATTGATAGGTCCTGCCCTCTTTCAGAGAGAAACAGGCAGGACTTGGCACAAAGAGAAGTTGAATGTATTTTCCTCATTGTTCACTACATTCGTTTTATTTTTAAATGTCTGTTTATACAGAATGCTTTTGTAATGACTGGTTCTGATGTAAACCAATAAACCCCGATGTGTTTTTTCCAAAACGTGGTTAACTCTGGATTTGTGCCTTCTGAAACTATTGTTGCCTAGCACTGTGCTCATTTTCTACACGTGGCAAAATGGAGGCATGCTGAGTGGTGTGCTAATGACTTCTTAATAGAAATTCAATGCAGACTCAGTGATCACTAAACTTTCACAACCTGGTCTTGGACTGCTGTACTGACATGTGATAACTAGATTTTAAAATGAGTTTACAAAGTCTGATCGGAAGAAATTGAAAGCTGAAAGAGGAGCCAGGAAGCAGAGGAAAGATTGTTGATTATGGAACGTGGAGGGCCAGGGTTTGCATTCATTGTGCACCTGAGGACGGCACAGTGGCGCCGTGGTAGTCACAGTCCTGCAGCGGAGGAGACCCGGGTTCGATCCTGACTCCGAGTGCTTTTCTGTGCGGAGTTTTACGTTCTCCCTGACCGCGGGGGTTTTCTCTGAGCGCTCCAGTTTTCTCCCATACTCTAAAAGACCTACAGCTTTGTAGGTTCGTTGGCTTTGACAAATTGTAAAGTTGACCCTAGTATGTAGGACTAGTGCTAGTGTACAGGATAGGATGATCACTGGTCGGAGCGGACACGGTGGGCCGAAGGGCCTGTTTGCACGCTATATCTCAAAAATGGAAATCTGGCGTAGCTGGTAGAGCCACTTGCTTGCAGTTCCATTGAGCCAGGTTCAATCCTGAGCTCGGATACCGTCTGTGTGGAGTTTGCATGTTCTCCCTGGGATCGGGTGGGTTTCCCCCGGGTGCTCTTGTTTCCTCCATCATCCCAAAGCTTGATTGCTGCAAATGGCCCCTATTGTGTAGGAGAGTGATAGAATCTGGGTGGAGTTGATGGAGAACTATAGATTAGGATAGGTGTAAATGGGTGGTTGGTGGTCTGTTCCTCTGCAGTATGACTTGATATGGGGGGGAGGGGGGAGTTACTGGCTGTATTTCCTGAGTGGGATCATTGCACTGGGTTTGTGTTTGGTCATAGTGAGGATGAGTAAGTACAGTGGTCAGGACAATGATACACAACCAATAGGCAGATGTATCCTAACCAACTCCAGGCAATCTGCTGCTTTAACAACATGGTGACACAATGAATGAATGAATGGCTAATGAATACTTTATTGTCACATGTGACAAGTCACAGTGAAATTCTTTGCTTGCATACCCAAGGTATGCAAACAGTCGTCCATAAAGGGTGCTTACAAAGTTAAGAGGTGAATTAAAAAATTGGGGAGATGAACGTTAGTTAACTACAAAAACAAAACATAAGCATAGGAAACTCAACAGAAGGTGCTTGCATTCTGGTGGTGGCTGTGTTTTGAGATGTATAAGGGTTTGCAACTGATTCTGATATGTTCCATAAGTGGCCTTAGACACAAAATGCTGGAGTGACTCAGTGGGACAGGCAGCACCTCTGGATGGAAGGGATGAGTGCTGTTTCAGGTCGAGACCCTTCTTCAGACTGTCCATCTTCGGTGTAAATCAGCATCTGCAGTCCTTTTCTCCACAAGTGGCCTTCTGCTGCCATGGAACGCAAGGGAATAAGTCAATGTTTCGGGGCGTGTTGATGCTGCTGGGAATTGGAAGGACTAATAGTTCTTGGGGCCATGGCCAGATCGGTGGAACCGCGTGAATTAAGGATGGTCCAGATATATATATATATATATATATATATATAAAACTAACATTAGATTTGCTTTGTAAATGGTTCTCAATCACAGACAAAGTGATTAGTGGTAATGTGTCGGAAGGATGCTGGTTTAAATCGAAGATAGACACAAAATGTCGGAGTAACTCAGCAGGACAGGCAGCGTCTCTGCAGAGAAGGACTGCGTGATGTTTCGGGTCAAGACCCTTCAGACTGAACACAGTCTGAAGAAGGGTCTCGACCCGAAACGTCACCCATTCCTTCTGATTAGAGTAACGTCTAAATTTGTGCCTTGCTGGAAAAAATGGAGACTAAATGTATCTAATACATGGGCCAAATCTGGACCACCGTGTGGACTACACAGCAATTTGTTCAACGCCAACACCAGCCCCAAGCACTCGAATCCCCATTGTCCCTTCTAGCAGCAATCCTCCGCCAGTGTAGTGGAAGAATAGATGCTTTCACAATATCTCAGTGGACCAAGTCTGGGTTGCTGAGGTTGCTCAGCAACCTTGGATCAAGCCCCACTGGCTGATGGACGTCTTTGGAACCGCCCTCCCTCGTGCTTGGTCATTTCTTCTTTGGTCTTTTTGAAATTGATAGAATTTTATTTTTGAATCTAGCTCAAAGCGAAACCCTTTCCATTTCTTAACCATGCACGTACGAATATATTTATCGACAATGGGTTTTATAACCCCCCCCCCCCCCCCCCGTTAAACCGAATGGAAGGCATGACTGAGATCTGCATTGTCTTTTGTAGACTTCGATTCTGGAATGGATAATGTTATTGTCACAAGGCAGAGTAAAATTCTTTGCTTGCATACCCAGGTATACAATTAGCAGCCACCTACCCGCGCTGACGAAGTCACAAAGCACGCCGACTCCTCTGTTCTCTAACTAAAGGGAGAATTATTTGATCTACCTAGTGACTTGGCCCAGTGCTTGCAAGACAGTGTGGACTGCATTTCACCTACATTTGATGTTCTGCGTCAACCATGAGACACTGCCCACTGATTGTCGATGTGTGTTGCTAAACCTGGTGCCTTGTGTTCCAGAGCTGGGGGTTATTCAACCCCCTCTAATGCATTTTGCCCTCCCGATCTCCCAAATCTCTCTGCTCTTGCCCCTCTCTTGCATCCTACCACTTTGTCTCTTGTTCCCAGACCACCACCTCCTCTCCTCCCCAGCCCACCTCGCTCCCCACTCTTGCCTTTCCATCTCCTACGCTCACTCCTCCGCCCTGAGCTCTCCTCCAGGAGAAGTGATAGAGGGGATTCGTGGAGAGGGTCCATCAAGTAGGAGGTCGGGAGATTCAGTGAGGAGGGGGCTGGCAAGAATATGTATGTGCTGAGGTACCTGGGTGCTTATAGACCCATCTGTATGTGCTTTAATGGTCCTAATGTAGATCCTCGCTCTCCAGGTGTCTTAGCTTGCCAAAGGTCCAAGACCGCTGTTCATTAAAAGCCTTGTACAGTAAATGTCCACACTTCAAATGATGCTACGGTTCCTGTCCACTATTGCAGCTCAGTAACGTATATTCTGACGTTGATGTTGGTGAAATACATAGAAAATAGGGTGCAGGAGTAGGCCATTTGGCCCTTCGAGCTCACCATTCAACATGATCATGGCTGATCATCTAAATATCAGTACCCCGTTCCTGTTTTCTCCCCATATCCCTTGATTCCGTTAGCCCTAAAAGCTAAATCTAAAGCCCTTGTCCCACTTTCCCGAGTTACTTACGAATTCTCCCGAGTTTTTCCCATGATTCAAACTCGGAGAATGTCCGTAGATATTTCGTAGTGGCTCGTAATGCCAGCCGTAGGTACTCGGGGCATCAGGTAAGTCGGGACGTTTTATTTCAGCATGTTGAAAAATGTCCACGAGTTTAAAAAAATAGCCTCGAGTACCTACGGCTGGCATCTCCGAGTTTGAATCAAGGGGAAAACTCGGGAGAATTTGTGAGTAACTCGGGAAAGTGGGACAGGGGCTTAACTCTCGCTTGAATTGGCCTCCACTGCCTTCTGTGGCTGAGAATTCCACAGATTCACAACTCTCTGGGTGAAAAAGTTTTTCCTCATCTCACCCCTTATTCTTAAAGTGAGGGGCAGGCCAATGGCAGCTCAACAACATAGTGGGAAACACAGAGAGAGGTGCTCATGCTGTGACCCTGATGTCTGAGCAACTTGCTTGTGAAGCAAGTGTGCATCACATGACCCTGCGGCTCGTTCCAATATAGAAACAGCATGTCAAGGTGGCCAGCAAGACCTTCCAACCTGGAACCTGTGGGCGGCCCAAGGAGAATTTCTACATCAACTTTACAGAGAACTTGCTCACTGCCCAGAGGGAGATAGACTGATATCACCTGGATAACAACATCACCAGTGTTGGAAAATATGCAATCCTCTGGAATCAGAGGGAGTAGGGAAAGGTAATAATGGAGATTAGTTGTGTTTAGAGGTACAGGACCTTTTGCCCACTGAGTCCACGCCGACCATTGATCACCCTGTACACTGGCATTATCCTACACACTAGGGGCAATTTACAGAAGCCAATTTATCTACTAACCTGTGTGGCTTTGGAGTGTGGGAGAAAATTGGAGCACTCGGAGGCAACCCAGGCGGGTCACAAGCAGAACGTACAGACAACAGCCGTAGTCAGGATCGAACCCGGGTCTCTGGCGCTGGAAGGCAGAAGCTCTACCACTGCAGACTAATTGTCATCATGACAATTAGACAAGCTTAGGACCTCAGAGCGTGGGCTCACATTATGGGAGAGAACATAAGGGTGTGCATATCCACTCATGCAGCGATGGGTAGTGATGATGGGTGGGTGGGCACACTGGCCTAATCTGCTCCATTACTGCGTGCAGCCTGAACCCAGAACAAGGTCCAAAAAAGCTGCCAGAAGAAAATCAATGTCGAAGGTCACAGAGACCCTGTGATGCTCTTCTGAGACGGGGCCTTGCAGACAGTCTGGCAGCTTCAACTAGCAAGAGCCATAGAGTGATGCAGTGTGGAAACCTTGCCCACACTGGCCAACATGTCCCAGCTACACGTGGCCCACCTGCTGTGCTTGGTCCATATCCCTCCAAACCTGTCCTATCCATGTGCTTGTCTGTTTCTTAAACATTGGGATAGTCCCTGCCTCAACTACCTCCTCTGGCAGCTCATTCCATACATCCACCACCCTTTGTGTGAAAAGGTTACCCCTCCGATTCCTTTTAAATCTTTTCCTCTTCACCTTAAACCTATTTCAATTTCCCTCCAGGGATGAATAAGGTTCTATCGTATCGTACGGTATGTCCTCTGGTCCTCGATTCCCCTACTCTGGGCAAGAGACTCTGTGCATCTACCCGATCTACTCCTGCCGTGATTGTATAGTCGCTGAAAGCTGGCAACGGCTGGGCAGGGCTAACGCATTGGCGAGGAGGAATGTGGCTTCTCTACCACAAGACACCTGGGGTGGTTTGATGAGATTGTTACATGCCAATTAATTACAATCACAAGACATTCATGGATTGCAAACTCCCTCTTATCACAAGGGAAAAGAAAGAGTTCTCCAGGCATCTGAAGGATGTAGTCTAATAGAAGCCCACTACCTACAGGGCAAATGGTGGGTAGAATGAGCACAGGAGGTCCAGCGACTCGGGATCCTACTCTCCAGAGATGCTGCATGACCCGCTGAGTTACTCCAGCACTTTGTGTCTATCTTTGGTGTAAACCAGCCTCTGCAGTTCTTTGTTTCTACACCCAATAATGTTTATCCATATCATGCATTTTCTCCAGATCCACCAAGACATCGTATAGCACAAACATCAAGAACTCGCCCTGCTGAGAACAAATGAATGGACCTTAGCAAAGAGAGAGAGAGGAATACTCGAAACCGATAGTTTTCCTCCCACATCCCAAAGATGTCCTGGTTTGTAGGTACACAAAAATGCTGGAGAAACTCAGCGGGTGCAGCAGCATCTATGGAGCGAAGGAAATGGGCAACGTTTCGGGCCGAACCCCTTCTTCACTGTCCTGGTTTGTAATTGATTATCAAATTGCCCCTAATATGTAGGGAGTGGATGAGAAAGTGGGATAACATAGAACTAGTGTGTATGAGTGATCGATGGTTGGCATGGACTCGATGGGCCAAAAGCCCTAATTCCATGCAGAATCTCTAAACTAAGTTACATAAATGAGACAGTCCCTGACATAAGTGTCCTTGTCTTACTTAACCCCACTGCACACTGTCGGGACCAGTTTCTCTCCCGGTCAGAAAGACCCAGATGTCAAATGAAGATTAACATGGCCACCAAGGTGACTGGTTTCGCTGTTGATGTTCTCGGCCATGTGGAGAAGAATTTTCGAGATAGTTTTGGTCTCCTAATTTGAGGAAGAACATTATTGCTATTGATGGAGTGCAGCGTAGGTTCACCAGGCTAATTCCCGGGATGGAGGCACTGACTGGATGGATCGACTGGGCTTACAGTATATTCCACCGGAATTTAGGAGAGGGGATCTTATAGAAACATATAAAATTAGTAAAGGATTGGACAGGCCAGATGCAGGAAAGATGTTCCCCATGTTGGGGGAGTCCAGGACCAGGGGTCACAATTTAAAAATAAGGGGTAGGCCATTAAGGACTGAGATGAGGAAAAACATTTTCTGTTACAGAAGGCAGTGCAGGCCAATTCACTGGATGTATTCAAGAGAGAGAGTTAGATATAGCTCTTAGGTCTAACGGAATCAAGGGATATGGGGAGAAAGCAGGAACAGGGTAATAATTCTGTATTATCAGCCGTGATCATATTGATGGGCCGATTTTTTACGTTTCTATATCCACTTGCCACGTCTGGACAGCAAAAGTTATATAAGGGGAACTAAGAGATATTGTAACTTTGACTTCTCTTCGAGAGAGGAGGCTGGAGAAGGATGTCCCTGGTGTCTGTCACAGGGAAAACCATGACCAGAGTCCTCCTAAACGGACTCATCAGAGTGGCCAGAGATCTGCGTCACAACCCACACTAGAGAGACACCGTTCTCAATGAATTCCAAGAGAATTGCAGAAAGCTATTTGATTTTTATTAAATTATTTGACTCTATTGTCCAATGCTCATGGTTGGGCAGCGGTAGAGTTGCTGCTTTACAGCGGCAGGGACCCGAGTTCGACCCTGGCCACTGGTGCCGTCTGTATGGAGTTTGTACGTTCTCCCAGTGACTGCGTGGGCTTTCTCCGAGATCTTCGGTTTCCTCCAACACTCAAAAAAGGACGCACAGGTTTGTAGGTTAAATTGGCTTGGTGTAAACATGTAAATTGTCCCTAGTGTATGTGTAACAAAGGGTTGTTATGCGGGGATCGCTGGTCAGCGTGGACTCGGTGGGCGCTGTATTTCTAAACTTTAAAAACACTAAACATGGATCAAAAGGCATTGCGGGGTATCCTTCTGCAATTTGGCTTGACAGAAAGTTGTCTCCGCCTTGCTACATTATTTACACTGTTGCCTGGCTTAACCCATGGCTGTACAATCCCAGTGCAGTCTGGAGTCGATCAAGGCTGTCTCATCACCGCAGCACTCCCCCACTGCTCCCATCGATCACACACAATACAGCACCTCCCCGCCAAGTGGAGATTTCACGGGCATCTCCAGCATCCTTGTAAAGTGTGTAGGAGTCAAGAGTCAAGAGTGTTTTATTGTCCTATGTCCCGGATAGAACAATGACATTCTTACTAGCTGCAGCACAACAGAATATGTAAACACAATAAATAATATAACTAAAACTCAGACAGAATAAACCAAAAAACTACAGATGCTGGTTTACACCAAAGATAAACACAAAATGCTGGAGTAACTCAGCGGGACAGGCAGCGTCTGTGTATAGAACAAATGTGTGACGCTTCGGTTCTGATGAAGGGTCTCGACCTGAAACATCACCCGTTCCTTCTATCCAGAGACGCTGCCTGCCCCGCTGAGTTACTTCGGCATTTTGTGTCTATCTTTAGCATCCTTGTAAACCTCTTCTGCACCCTCTGTAAAGCCTCCAAATCTTTCTGTGATCGGGTGACCAGAACTGCACACAATGCTCCAAATGTGGCCTAACCAAAGTTTAATTACATTGCAACATGACCTCCTGATTCTTCTACTCAATGCCTTGATCGATGATGGCAAGCATATTGAATGACTTCTTCACTCATTTTTCTATTTATGTTACTCCTTTCAAGGAGCTCTGGACTTGGACCCCAAAATCTTGTACATCAACGCTGTTACGGGTCTTAACTTTCAACTTGCATTTGAACTCCCACCTTCCCCCCCTTCAGAGCGCAACGTGTAACTTATTTTGCCTTTAGCTATCACTTCCCCAACGGTCAGAGTCAATATGTCACCTACTTATCTTCCACTCTGGTATCTTCTGCAATCACAGGCGTTAAATGTTGCTTGCTATGGTTTGCCTCAGTCATTTCTGAGACTCACGATCCACACTCCTCCACCTGATGGGATCATTTGCACCTCGTCCACGTGGCTATTCCAGAAATGTGAACAGCCGCAAGAGGTGTGACAATATTGTACGGTGTGGATAGTATCACAGGCGAGGTTCCGATCCCATCCTCCTGTGAGGAGCCTGATCCGGTTTCCCCCCTGTGTCTGGGACACTCGTCATCCAGAATGGGGTGAGCGCAGACAAGGCCTCGAATCTCTGAGCTGTTGCCCATTGCACCTCATTGACCTTTCACCCCCACCCTACCGGAGCTCCTAAAATAGTAGGTCATCTTCCAGATAACTAAAAGCAAGGCATCTTAACCTCTTTCTCACCTGGTGTGCAACCTTGCCTCTGGGAGCTGGTGTACCAGGTAGCCATCCTCCCTGCCAGTGGCAACACGCCAGGCTCTGTCACTATGATACCCTCTACAATGTGGCACATGCTAACTTGGTCAACACAAGGGTGGCACGGTGGCCCAGCGGTGGAGTCGTTGCCTTACAACGCCGGAGACCCGGGTTCGATCCTGACAACGGGTGCTGTCGGCATGGAGTTTGCACGTTCTCTCTGTGACCCCATGGGGTTGCTCCGGTTTCCTCCCACATCCCAAAGATGTGCAGGTTTGTAGGTTAATTGGGTTCTGTAAAATGTCCCTAGGGTGTAAATGGCCTGTCCCACTTGGGCGTCATTTACGCGGCATCATTTACGCGTCACGACACACGACGCGTGTGTCGTGATGCGCGCATGGTGCGTGGTGATGTAGGCAGTGACGCGCGGTTGCGCGCGCCGCCCCAGGATTTTGGGATGTACAAAATCTTCGTGCGCCATCTGCGTGACGCGCAAATGACGGCCAAGTGGGACAGGCCCTTAAGATAGTGCTAGTGTTCGTGTGATCGCTGGCCGGCACGGACTCGTTGGGCCGAAGGGCCTGTTTCCACACTGTATCTCTAAAATCTAAAGTCTAAAGAGACTGCAGCTTGCCCTTGCTACCAAGCGGAGATCAACATGTACCAGTGCTGGATCACCTGCACTCACTCATTATAATGCAGATCACATGGTTATTCATAGCAGACAGAACATTGTTGAGCTTCAGCGTCTTCACTGCTGAGGTGGATTTGCACTGGTGAAGCAGAAGAGCTCTTGTAAATGGCACCAGCTTGTATTTACAAAGCTCTGTTAACACGGTCAAACAAACATGACAGGGGAATCAGGTGAGAAAATAGTGACATGAACAGACTGCTGAGTGTCTCGTAACGATATCCTGCTCAACGAGTTCAGTTCCACAAGGGGTGGGTCCATGGCATGAGAGTCAAACTCTCCCAGGAAGTCAGCTTGCAGTCATCGCCATCCACAAACCTTTGTGAAATTTGAAAAGATTCCAGAGAAGGTTCAACATAACTCTCTGTACCATTTTTTAAGAAACAACTAAAACTCGCATAAATATTCTTACAAAAAACTTCCAAGATGGCGCCTGACCCAGACGACTATTTGCGTGATAGCCACAGAAGCAGATCTACAAATTCATATTACAATCACTCCACACTCTTAAATCTACGCTGTAAATAGCTCGATTGTAATCATGTATTGTCTTTCCGCTGACTGGTTGGCACGCAACAAGAGCTTTTCACTCTACCTCGGTGCACGTGACAATAAACTAAACTGAACTGAACTGAAAATAGTTCATCTTGAATGCGAGATGGTGGCGCAGCTGGTAGAATCGATGCCTCAGAACTCCAGAGACCCAGGTTCAATCCTGACCTGCGGTGCTGTCTGTGTGGAGTTTACAAGTTCTCCCTGTTATCGTGTGGAGTTTCTTGTTACCTCATGCATTCCAAAGGGGTATCAAAATCAAGTGGGCATTGGTTTAAGGTGAAAGGAAGGAGTTTTAAAGGGGATCTGAGGGGTATTCTTTTAACAGAGAGTGCTTGTATCTGGAACGCACTGTCAGAGGAGGCGGTGGAATCACCATGTCTAAGAGGCATTTGCACAGACACTTAAAGAGGCAAGGCATAGAATGATCGCTTGGCGATGGCTCCGAACACCTCCGCTCGGTTCGCAATAACCAACCTGATCTCCCGGTAGCTCAGCACTTCAACTCCCCCTCCCATTCTGAATCCGACCTTTCTGTCCTGGGCCTCCTCCATGGCCAGAGTGAGGACCACCATAAATTGGAGGAGCAGCACCTCATATTTCGCTTGGGCAGTTTGCACCCCAGCGGTATGAACATTGACTTCTCTAATTTCAGGTAGTCCTTACTTTCTCCTCCCCTTCCCAGCTCTCCCTCAGCCCTCTGGCTCCACCTCTTCCATTCTTCCTCCCCCCCCCCCCCCCCATCCTCACATCGGTCTTTAGAAGGGTTTCGACCCGAATCGTCACCTATTTCCTTCGCTCCATAGCTCCATTAACGTGAGTGATGGAATCTGGAGGTGGCCACATGGCTGAGAACGGGGTGAGAACTAAATGCTCACGCATCAGAGGAGTGTAAACATGGTACTTGAGGATTGGTGCAGACTTGCTGGGCTGAGGGGTCACTTGCTGTGATACAATACGATATGGTACAAATGTATTTATCCCGCTCAGCCACCAGTCCAAAGATACAGTTACAAGGCAAGTGTCGTGCATTACAATAATAATGGAATTTAAGTGGCCCGTTATTGCGCAGCGCATATGTAATATTGCACAAACATGAAATTAAATTATCGAGTGGAAAAGTCCAGGGTGAGGGATGTACAAAGATGGAGGAGGGGAGGGGGAGTCAGTCTGCCCCACGACAGAAGGGGGAGGAGTTGTAGAGTTTGATAGCCACAGGGATGAAGGATCACCTGTGGCGTTCTGTGCTGCATCTTGGTGGGACCAGTCTGTTGCTGAAGGTGCTCCTCAGGTTGACCAGTGAGCTGTGTTGTGCAAGATGCTCCGCAGTTTGAGGAGCATCCTCCTTTCTGAGACCACGCCAATGATTCAAATCACCTCAGTGATGTGACTCTCTTTCTAAAGTAACTCAGTTAAATTAAAACATGTAGGTTGGCTTCTAATTACTCTTCAGGTCGGGTCGGGGGGAGTTCCCCCTGCCACAGGTACCATGTAATCCCGTGCTCCATGGTCGGATAGTCGACAACTAAACCGTCTCCCCCAGCTGGTTTGCCAGGTGAGGAGGGGGCTGTGGACCCCCAGCAGGACCAATAACAAGACCTGTCAAAGGGCGGATGAGCTCCTAGTGAGCCAAGGGCCATCCACACTTCAGTAGCGATCACTGTCGTACACAGCATTGTAAGGCACCGTGCCCGTTGATGTCTTCAACGATGATGATGATAAGTACTCTTCCTTCAGCCATTGAGCTGCATGGGCTGCCTGCTGCTGCTGGTGACCTAAACGAGTGTCAGTTCGGTGGTCCAGTTGTATTTGGAAACAACGGAGCCTTGAAGGGCCTGTCCCACTATACGAGTTTACCCAAGAGCTCTCCTGAGTTAAAAAAAAAATTAAACTCGTGGTAAGTACGTAGAATGTACGTAGCGGGTACGTCGGAGCTCGGGACATCTCTTAGCGGCTCGGAACGCTAACGGCAGGTACTCAGGAAACGCGGTAAGCTCGTGAAGTTTTTTCCACATGTTGAAAAATGTCTACGAGAGCCCCGAGTACCTACGAGCGGCGATTACCATAATTCTCCGAGTTCGAATCAGGGGAAACTCGGGAGAACTCTTGAATTACCTCGTACAGTGGGACAGGCCCTTTATGCTGCACTGTTGAACTCAATGAGATGTGCAGTGTGGGAATGCAGTGACCCTGTAAATCAGGTTTAATCTCTCAGATTAACCATAACACAGAGAGATAATAATTCGAAGGGTCAGTCATGTCCACACAGATGTGATCACTCCAAGCCTTGGGAGAGCTGCATGGGTAAGGGGAGGTGATTTTAGGTCATAATGTCATAAAGGATAGGAGTAGAATTAGGCCATTCGGCCCATCAAGTCTACCACCATTCACTCATGGCTGATCTCTCTCCCTCCTAACCCCATTCTCCTGCCTTCTCCCCATAACCTCTGTACTAGTCAAGAATCTATCTACCTCTGCCTTAAAAATATCCACTGACGTGGCCTCCACAGCCTTCTGTGGCAAAGAATTCCACAGATTCATCACCCTCTGACTAAAGAAATGTCTCCTCACCTCCTTCCCAAAAGAACGTCCTTTAATTCTGAGGCCATGACCTCTGGTCCTAGACTCTCCCACTAGTGGAAACATCCTCTCCACATCCACTCTATCCAAGCCTTTCACTATTCTGTATGTTTCAATGAGGTCCCCTCCTCATTCTAAACTCCAGCGAGTACAGGCCCAGTGTGGACAAATGCTCATCATAGGTTAACCTACTCATTCCTGGGATCATTCTTGTAAACCTCCTCTGGACCCTCTCCAGAGCCAGCTCATCCTTCCTCAGATATGGTGCCCAAAATTGCTCACAATATTCCAAATGTGGCCTTATAGGGCCTCAACATTACATGTTTAAGAAAGAACTGCAGATGCTGGAAAATCGAAGGTAGACAAAAGTGCTGGAGAATAGGCAACGTTTCAGGCCGAAACCCTTCTTCAGACTTGTTCTTCTGAAGAAGAAGGGTTTCGGCCCGAAACGTTGCCTATTTCCTTCACTCCATAGATGCTGCCACACCCGCTGATTTTCTCCAGCACTTTTGTCTACCCTCAACATTACATCCCTGTTTTTGTATACAAGTCCTCTTGAAATAAATGCTAGCATTGAGTTTGCTTTCTTTTCATTGTTTTTACTAATTTGTTGTTATCTAACAGTTGTTTGATGGCAGGGTCAGGCTCTTAATACTGACGGTCAAAGGCTCTGGTGCTTTGAAGCAGTGTCTTCAAGAAGAAGAAGCAGAGAGGCTGAAGAAGAAACTGTTGCAAGCACACAGGAGGTCAGCCAGCGTCTGTGCAGAGAGAAACAGGCTCTGAGACTCTTAGCCCGAACTTGTCAGGTGGGAAGAACTTACTGAAAGGGCTTCCAGTGCTTGAGGCTGAGACAGCTGAATGGTCAAAGGCTCTGGTGCTTTGAAGCAGGGTATCTCTGCTCTGTATCTCTAAAGTAGATGATGAATGAACAGTGATATATTTCCAAGGCAAGACAGTGACTTGTGCCTTGCAGATAGTGAACAGGGTTTGGGGAGTTACTCACCATAGGAGACCCTGGTTCGATCCGACTACGGAGTTTATACTCTCCCCATGACTCCGTGGATTTTCTCCGAGGTTTGCAGGTTAATTGGCTTGGTATAAGTGTAAATTGTCCCTAGTGTGTTTAGGGTAGTGTTAATGTGCGGGGATCGCTGGTCGGTGTGGAAGGGCCTGTTTGCACACTGTATCTCTAAACTAAATATCAGAGATTGGTGATTAGACTCTCTCTGGTTGAGATGGTCATTGCTGGCTTTGTGGATCCCATACATTAAAGTAGATCATAGAACAGTGCAGCACAGGAATGGGCCCATCAGCCCACAATGTTTGTGCCAAACTTGACGGCAAGTTAAACTGATCTCATCCACCTGTAGTTGGCCCATATATCTCTATTCCTTGCACTTCCATTTGCATATCTAAAAGGCAATGATATCTTTTTTCCTGGGTGTGGTGCCAATATTTGTCTGGTCACAGTTCTGCCTTTGAACATTTTACAACATCGAAGACTCTCTGTAAATGCAGCCTCTTACTGACAGCACATAGATGGGCCAAATAGTCTCCAGTATCTGTGTTTTTCTTTTTCTCGGCAGCCTGATTGCGCCCTCCTCTGTGTGTAAACAGGGCAAAGTATCGCAGGCTGCTGCGATAACATCAGCTTTGAAAGGCAAAGCAAACAGCGCAAGATAAGGAATGGAAAAGGCAAAGAGCAAAGTCTAGTTACACTACTCGAACAGACCGAGATCACCGCTCCACTCCACCCCGGTACGTAGCCTAATTAACTTCACTGTAATTGGGGCAAAAGACACTTTCGAATCCCTAGGATGATGCCAGGGTCTTTGACCGCCTCGGTCAAAGCTGATAAAACAGGAGACCTCCTGTAGTGGACTCTCAGCACCATGCAATGTACCCCCCCCCCCCCCCCCCCCAGGGCAAGGCCAGAATGTTCAGAACTGCTGGACAGGAAGCTAGAGGCTATTGAAAGAAGAGAAGTTCAGAAAGACTGGACAGGAGGTCATCCAAATCTCCTGTAATCGGGAAGGTCAAGGCTGGTTTGTATCTGTCCTTTGCTCTATATTTCTCATTGCCCTCGCTCTATCAATCTCCGGTTTTATATTAACCACCTGGCATCGCTTGCTGTTTGTGGAAACGAGTTCCACCGCGCTTTGCTGCAAAGGAGTTTCTTTGTTTTACTTTAGAGATACAGCACGGAAACAGGCCCTTCGGCTCTTCGGCCCACCGAGGCCAGCGATCCCCGCACATTAACACCACCCTCCACACACCAGGGACAATTTTTACACTTATGCCAAGCCAATTAACCTACAAACCTGTACCGTCTTTGGAGTGCGGGAGGAACATCTTGGAGAGAACCCACGCGGTCACGGGGGACAACGTACAAACTCCATACAGATCCAGCACCAGTAGTCAGGATCGAACACAGGTCTTTGGCGCTGTAAGGCAGCAACCCTACCGCTGCGCCACCGTGCCGCACGGTTTACTCATGAAAGTCTGCCTCTAAATTTTAGATGTATTTGCCCCTGTGCTAACCTCCCCAACCAGGAGTTGTGTCTGCAGAACATGAAGCGCAACTCTGTGCGTTTGTGTTAGCCCACTCTGTCACCCCCTTTCCCCCCCCTCAATCTTAAATTAAACCTTGTGGACTACATATTATTCAGTAATACACGGTGAACTGCTGATGTATTCCTAGCACAGTCCTAACCAGGCCTTGCTGAGCTATGGGGTAAAGCCCCTGTCCCACTGTACGGGGTCATTCAAGAGTTCTCCCGAGTTTTCCCCTGATTCGAACTCGGAGAATGTCCGTAGTGGTCCGTAAGAGTTTGTGGTTGTCCGGTAGCGGCTCATAATGCTAACGGTAGGTACTCGGGAAATCCGGTAAACTCGTGATGTTTTTTCATCCCTGCAAAAAATGTCCACGAGTAAAAAAATACTCGTGATGCAATTTTTTTTTTACTTTTTACTCGTACGAGCCGCTACGAGACATCCACGAACTCCTACGGACCCGCTACGGACATTCTCCAAGTACAAACTCTTGAATTACCTTGTACAAGTGGGACAGGGGCTTAACTTCCCCCATTGTGTGGAGTTCTCTGGATATCAAAATGGAGTCTTGATTAGTATGGGTGTCAGGGGTTATGGGGAGAAGGCAGGAGAATGCGGTTAGGAGGGAGAGATAGATCAGCCGTGATTGAATGGCGGAGTAGTCTTGACGTACCGAATGGCCTAATTCTGCTCCTATCACTTATGACCTTATGAATCACAGTCACAACATGGAAACTGGCCCTTTGGCCCAATGTGTCCATGCTGACCAAGATGTCTCATCAAAGATGAGACAGTGTTTGATCTACAGAGTTGCATTCCCACATGCACTTTTGCCTTTCTGGCTAAAGGGCCTGTCCCACTTTCCTGAGTTATTCACAAATTCGCCCGAGTTTTCCCCTTGATTCAAACTCGCAGAATGTTCGTAACGAGTCCGTAGGAGGTCGTAGCTATATCGTAGCGGCTCGTTATGCCAGCCGTAGGTACTCGAGGCATCAGGTAAGTCGGGAAGTTTTTTCCAGCCCGATGAAAAATGTCCACGAGTAAAAAAATGGTCGGGATGAAAGAAATTGCAACTTTTTACTCGTAAGGAGGGAATCGAAATAGTCGTGGGAATTCGTAGACATACTCGTAGGAGTTTGTAGTCGTGGAAGGTCGTAGGAGTTTGTAGATTACCACCATCTTGATTTTTTTTTAGGTCCTTTAAACTCGGCAGAGGTTTTGAATTAAGTCGTGAAAGTGGGACAGGCCCTTTAAGCCTCTCGCATTTTGTTTGCTCCCATGAGGACACGCTAAGGATTTTTGCAATAAGTGAACAAAGATTTCTCCATCTCGAACTGACTAAACCTTTTTTTTTTGGACGAGGCACATTTGGCTAGGTTGGAGGGTTTAATGATCTGGCACTTTTTTGAATGTGCAGCTCGTAAGATATTTATTTGAACAATGGGGGACAGGTTCAGTTACCTGTTCACATATTGGTCCTGCCAACCCATCAGCCATATAGTGCAATGCTGCACGGAGCCTTATACCACTTGCCAGGCTGATTTTGATCCACGTGGTTTAGCATCATCCTGTCACATAATGACTGTGCTGTCGTACATCTTCGCAGCTCACGCTGATTACATTTTATGGTCTTAGGACTAATACAGAAATGGATGAAGGACAAAATAGGAAAAAAACAGGGGGGGGGGGGCCCTATCCTATATGTAGTGAGACTGCACAGGGTGGGATGGATGGGAGACACCATAAGAGAGACAGAAACTGTATTGGATGATATCACAGGATAGTGAACACAGTCACATCAGGAATTTTAGCAATAATCCAGCACAATTAATTTATATCACTGGTTATGTCTCACTTTTGGTATGGTATAGTATGGTATGGTACTTTATTTGTCTTTTTTGTATATGGGTCAGCACTTAGATATGTCTTAGATAAGCATCTCAGATGCAGTACAAGTGTCTGAAGAAGGGTCTCGACCCGAAACGTCACCCATTCCTGCTCTCCAGAGACGCTGCCTGTCCCATTGATTTACTCCAGCATTTTGTGACTATGTTCGGTTTAAACCAGCATCTACAGTCCCTTCCAACACGGTACAAGTGTATAGCACTAGTACACTGAGACAGGGTACAGTTGGCAGTTTGTCACCATTTTCAAGTCCGAGTTGTAAGTGCAGGTTTCTTGATCTGACCATGAAGGGTCATTTTCCTGGCGGCGTTGCAGGGTCGGTCTGGCCAGGCATAGCCGCGGTGTCCTCCGCCGCTGCTCCACCGCTGTAGGCCACGTCCGGTCCACATGCTCGGCCTCTTGGAGCGGCTGCCGGTCCAGCCGAGCCCCAGGCTGTTGCAGGGCCCCCAGCGGCCCACTCCGCCATCGAGGCCGTGCACTCCTTCCCGGCAGCCGGCCTGCTTACTGGGTGGGTTCCCGTGGATTCTCAATCCACCATCCGGGCGGGTTGCAGTCTGCAGCGCGGGTCCTCAGTCCATGGCGGGCGAGTCCCCGGTCTGCAGTGGGCAGGCTGGGCCTACTGAGCGGGTTCAGCTCTGCGACGCATGGCATGGGTGAGGGGGGACTGTGTCTGAGGAAGGGTCTCAACCCAACACATCACCTATTCCTTTTCTCCAAAGATGCTGTCTGACCCGCGGAGTTACTCCAGCTTTTAGTGTCTATCCATGCTGTACAACTCAATATCTCCAATGCCTCCTCAGAGCATTGTGCTGAGAGAGAGAACAAAGAGAGTTCAGGGACCCCAGAGAGCTGACATTCTATGGCAGTACCGATTATTATTATAATAATACCACTCTATTATTCAATGCGCTGAATTTCAAAACCATGCTCCCTACTGTCCTACGACGGATTGTAAAATATGCTTTAGCGTTATTCAGGGAAGGACAGGAGAATTCTCCCAGGTGTCTGGCCAAGCAGGCTGCCTATAAACTCACGGACTGTACTTTAAAAAGTAATCCCTTGACTTTGAAACACTTTAAAATCATTCCACAGATGTGAGATCAACTATTCACATCTCACAGTGGCAGAGTGCATGGCTGACAGGCTTACTATGTTAGGTATATATATTCCTTCATTATCACCTCTTCCACAGCCAACAATGGACCATTGTGGGCTCCACCTTTCCTGGCTCTGATTTGTTCAGAATCTTTTCAAACCTCTAGATTCCCTCCCCCCTGACACTCAGTCTGAAGAAGGGTCTCGACCCGAAACATCACCTATTCCTTTTTTCCAGAGATGCTGCCTGACCGGTGAGTTACTCCAGCAACTTGTGTCTGTCTGCCTTACGGGTTAATAGGTTAATTGGATACGATAAATTGCCCCTAATGTCTAAATGAACAGTCGAATCTGTGGGGAGTTGATGGGAATGTGGGAAGTATAAAATGGGGTTGTGTAGGATTATTGCTAAAGGATGCATGATAGGTTTTTTTTCACCAAAAATTGATTCAATTATTAAAAATAATAATTACAATTCAATAAAACAAATCAGAACACACCACCATAATACAAGACAAACAAATATACTAAATAAACTACTATATATCTATGTTACAATCCTTGTCAAGGATGCGTTCAACCCCCTGCGGTGACCTGCAGTCACGGAACTCCCCCAGGGAGCCTGTGGAAAGCGCGTAGTCCCTCTCTAACACCACCCGGGCACGGACGTAACCCCGGAAAAGGGGCAGGCAGCCGGCTCGGGCAGAACCCTCTTCCGCTTGGCGCCGTGACTGGCGGATGGCCACCTTGGCCAGGCCCAGGAGCAACCCAACCAGGACATCCTCGGCCCTACCCTCTCCCCTACACACAGGGTGTCCAAAGATGCTGATGGTGGGTGAGAAATGCAGCCAGAAGGCAAGAAGCAGCCCCTTTAGATATTGGAACAGGGGCTGCAGCTTCACGCACTCCATATGCACGTGGAACACAGGCTCTTCCAGCCCGCGAAAGTGGCAGGCGGCTGGCCAGTCTGTGAACCGCGAGAGAACCAGGTTGGATGGGACTCCTCGGTGCAGTACCCTCCACCCCAGGTCCCCAATGTAGAGGGGGAGAATCCCTGCGTAGAGGGACCCCCACTGGGGGAGGGTGCTTGATAGTTGGAATGGATTTTGCGGGCCAAAGAGCCCGTTTCTGTGCTGTATGGCTCTAGATTATTTCTACTTTGTAATTTTCGGCAAGCAAATGCAATGTAAATGTCGACCCATGCTGGATTTAATGGGCAAACCAGGGAATAGCTTTTCCATTGTTATGGCATTCTGGTTCCCCACAGAAGGATGTGGAGGCCAAGTCAGTGGATATTTAGAAGGCGGCGTAGATAGATTCTTGATTAATACGGGTGTCAGGGGTTATGGGGAGAAGGCAGGAGAATGGGGTTAAGAGGGGGAGATAGATCAGCCATGATTAAATGGCGGAGTAGACTTGATGGGCCGAATGGCCTAATATTCCTTATGACCGAGGAATATGGATCCAAACTCAGGCCTTCCTTTGAATATTTCGGAGGTGCGATGTCCATGATTGTCCGGTGGCTGGACCCAGGAACATCTAGAGCTTCAAGCACAGATAGGAAACATGGTCATGTCAACCAGTGGACCATGCGACCCTGATGTGTGGCAGTGACACTCTGCTGTCACACCTGCTCACCAGAGGTACAAGGTGGACATGTAATCGCACAATACATTCATCATTCCGTGGAGAAGAGTAGATGCCTTGGGGTGGAGGAGACTCAGGGGATAATGATAAAGGTGTACAAAACCAACCTCCCTTCCGTCGTCTCCATCTATACCTCACGCTACCTCGGCAAGGCCAGCAGCATAATCAAGGGCGAGTCGCACCCTGCCCACTCCCTCTTCTCCCCTCTCCCATCAGGCGAAAGGTAAAGAAGTGTGAAAACGCTCACCTCCAGATTCAGGGACAGTTTCTTCCCAGCTGTTATCAGGCAACTGAATCATCCTACCACCACCAGAAAGCAGTCCTGAACTACTATCCATCTCATTGGAGACCCTTGAACTATCTTTGATCAGACCTTACTGGCTTTACCTTGCACTAAACATTATTCCCTTATCATGTATCTGTACACTGTAAATGGCTCCATTGTAATCATGTATTGTCTTTCTGCTGACCGGTTAGCACGCAACAAAAAGCTTTTCACTGTACCTCGGTACACGTGGCAATAAACGAAACTGAACTAAATGATGAGAGGCATGGATAAGTTATATAGTTTAAAAACTTTCTCCATGAATAAAGTGTCCAAGACCAGCATACATGGATTTGTGGGGTAGAAAATTCACAGGGGAATTGAGGAAGTTTTTTTCTCCCAGTACATGGTGCACATCTGGAACACATCTGCAGGTGGAAGCAGGTCATCTCACAACCTTTAACAGGTATCTTTGATTCAAAACTTTGGGGCAGCACAGTGGCGCAGTGGTAGAATTGCTGCCCAACAGCACTTTAAGCACCCGAGACCCAGGTTCGATCCCGACTACGGGTGCTGTCTGTATGGAGTTTGTACATTCTCCCCGAGACCGCGTGGGTTTTCTCCGAGATCTTCGGTTTCCTCCCACAATCCATAGACGTACATGTTTGCAGGTTAATTGGCTTGGTATAAATGTCAATTGTCCCTTGTGTGTGTGGGACAGCGGGGATCGCTGGTTGGTGCGGACTGGGTGGGCTGAAGGGCCTGTTTCCGCGCTGTATCACTAAACTAGAAAAAACGTCAAAAAATGTTGTATGAACTCAGTGAGTCAGGCAGCATCCGTGGAGAGAAAGGACAGGCAGCTTTCCTGGGCGGAACCCTTCTTTGAGCCTTTGAATCGCTAAGGCACAGCAAGCTACAGACCAAGTAGTGGCAGTCAGGATTGGGAAAGATAGGTAATTGAAGGTCAGTTTAGACGTGGTGGGCCGAAGGACCTGGTTCTGTGTTGTATGATTCCATGACTCAGTTCAGTTTGATTCAGTTTAGTTTATTGCCACGTGTACCGAGGTACAGTGAAAAGCTTATGTTGCGTGCTAACCAGTTAGCGGAAAGACAATACATGATTACAATCGAGCTATTTACAGTGTACAGGTACATGATAAGGGATTGACGTTTAGTGCAAGGTAAAGCCAGCAAAGTCCGATCAAAAATAGTCCGAGGGTCACCAATGAGGTAGATAGTAGTTCAGAAGACAGACACAAAATGCTGGAGTAACTCAGCGGGACAGGCAGCATATCTGGAGAGAAGGAACGGGTGACGTTTCGGGTCGAGACCCTTCTTCAGACTGCAATTTTGTGTTTATCTTCGGTTTAAACCAACATCTGTAGTTCCTTCCTACACTGATAGTAGTTCAAGACTGCTCTGAACTACTATCTACGTGACTCTGTGCGTGACGATGACATTGCCAGCCACCGAGGTACAAGTCAGTGCCATGTATGGGGACGGGCACGCTGACCGCTTCTAGAAAGCAACATATCACAGCTATAGGACAGTATGAAGTTGTCAAATTGTAGCGCATTTGTGTTAAAGATTCCAAGATCTGAAACGTTTCTCTCACAACCTGGCCCTGAGAGATTAGAGGAAACAGACCATTATCAGCTCAGAGGGCTAGGCGTGGATAGAGGCACAAATATCCGTTACTGCACATCTGCCTGTTTGACCCAGTGCCAGCAGCAGCAGCCGCATCAGTGTAACCGGGCTTCTTTATAATGGTGCTGGGTCTTCAACATAACCTCAGTCACACCTCACTATCTGCTGCCCATACTCACACAGCAATGAGATGGAGCAATGGTGACACTGACCCCTGGACTACTCGTGAGGAAATGTCCAAAATCATAGCACAGAGTCTCTTGCCCAGAGTAGGGGAATCGAGTGAACTATAGGACTTAGGTTTAAGGTGAGGGTCGGGGGGGAAGATTTAATAGGAACCTGCGGGGTAACATTTTCACACATAGGGTGGTAGGGATATGGAACGAGCTGCCAGAGGAGGAAGTTGAGGCAGGTACTATCATGACATTTAAGAAAGATTTGGACAGGTACATGGATAGGACAGTTTTAGAGGGAGATGGGCCAAACGCAGGCAGGTAGGACTAGTGCAGATAGGACATGTTGGCCGGTGTGGGCAAGTTGGGCGGCACGGTGGAGCAGCGGTAGAGTTGCTGCCTTACAGCGCTTGCAGCGCCGGAGACACGGGTTCGAACCCGACTACGGGCGCTGTCTGTATGGAGTTTGTACGTTCTTCCCGTGACCGCGTGGGCTTTCTCCAAGATCTTCGGTTTCCTCCCACACTCCAGGTTTGCAGGTTAATTGGCTTGGTATAAGTGTAAATTGTCCCTAGATAGTGTTAATAAGCGGGGATCGCTGGTTGGCATGGACTTGGTGGCCCGAAGGGCAGTTTCCGCGCTGTATCTCTAAAAAAAAGGTGGGCTGAAGGGCCTTTTTCTACATTGTAAGACTCTGTGATGACTCTAATAACCTAAACTGCATTCAAATCCACCATGGCAACTTTAGACATTTGAGATAGAGTGCGGAAACACACCCGGACAACATTCTAGTCTGATCGGCAGGTGAACCATCACCAACAAGAGATACAGGTGCAAATCCGCTCCTAAATCCCAGGCAGGGATCCGTTCCGGAGATCTGTCCACAACCCTGAGCAGTTTGCAAGTTGGAAATGCATCCGTAAACCAGGTTCCCACACGGCAGAAGATGCCTGCATAAGGGTGTTGGGGGAAATTGTGGTGCGTTGACTGCTTTTTCACTCAGCCAGATCTCAGACTAGGAATTAAATCAGAACCTTTTTCATCTGCTCTCCCTTTGCTGAGTCTCTGGATCTACCACAAGGTGCCAGAGAGGAACGTGCTGTGTACAGTGTGTGCAAGGCATGGTGTGAGAGCTAGTGGTTGAGTCACTAATTACGGAGATAGAGAATTATAGAGATGATGGCAGTCCATGATGAGTGGGCAATATGTTGTGTGAACTTGTTAATACATAGTGTGAAGGATTTGCAGCTCCAAATGGTGGAAGCTAATAGAGAGAGGATCTTAAAACGTTAAATATGGAAGCCATTTACCCCTAATACCTGCTCCACCATTCTCTTGGATCAAGGTACATGTGTTCTTTAACACCATCTGAATGCCTTGATAATCTCCTGTAACGAATATCCATCATTCTTAAGTTTGTTCTCTTTGTAGTGGGCGACAGTTAGGGATATCTCCATAACACTCCACTAATTTAATTGTTCTTTCCTATTCTTGCTGCATTGATCAGAAGATCGTCTTTGGCAATTCCTGGGTTTTCAGAATGACATCTTTCCACCGAGATGTAGTGGGTTGTGAGGAGGCCGATGATGCCAGTGAGGCTGATAGGGAGCATGGGAGGCTAGTGTGTGAGGTGATGCGCTCCTTCCAATGTGTCTTCCCAATACATGGCCACGAGGTTTTCAACACCATCCTGAATGTCCCCGCTTAACAACCGGTGGGTGATTTAGTTTAGTTTAGTTTAGAGAGACAACGCGGAAACAGGCCCTTGGGTCCACCGAGTCCGCACCGACCATAGAACATAGAACAGGACAATGAACACAGAAGAAAACATAGAGCAGTACAGCGCAGCAACAGGCCTTTCGGCCCACAATGTCTGTGCCAAACATGAAACCGAGGTAAACTAATCTCTTCCGCCTGCATGTGATCCACATCCTTCCATTCCCAGCGTGATCATGTGCCTATCTAAATGCTTCTTGTACAACTATCGTATCTGCCGCCACCACCACCCTGGAAGCACATTTTAGTTGCCCACCGCTCTCGTGTAAAAAACGTGCTTCACCTTTAAACCGTCCCCCTCTGACCATGAAGCTATGGCCTCAAGTCCTTGACATGCCCATCCTCTGAAAAATGTTCCGACTGTCTACCCTATCTAATCCTCTCATCATTCTATAAACTTTACCGGGTCTCTCCTCAGTTTCCGATGCTCCAGAGAAAACAATCCAAGTTTGTCCATCCTCGCCTCATAGTTGATGCTCTCCAATCCAGGCAGCATCCTGGTAAACCTATTCTCTCACCCTCTCCAAAGCCTGCACATCCTTCGTGTAATGGGACAACCAAAACTGCATCCAGTACTCCAAATGTAGCCTAACCAAAGTTTTATAAAGTTACAACGTGACTTCAAGTCAAGTCAAGTCAAGTCAACTTTATTTGTCACAAACACATACAAGATGTGCAGTGAAATGAAAGTGGCAATGCCTGCGGATTGTGCAAAAACTACAGAACAGAATCAGTATTTACATGTTAGAAAATAATGTTTTACAAAAGGCACAACACAACAGTAAATTAGTCCCTGGTGAGATAAGAGTTTACAGTCCTGATGGCCTGTGGGAAGAAACTCCGTCTCATCTTCTCTGTTTTCACAGCATGACAGCGGAGGCGCTTGCCTGACTGTAGCAGCTGGAACATAGAAACATAGAAACATAGAAAATAGGTGCAGGAGGAGACCATTCAGCAATTCGAGCCAGCACCACCATTCATTGCGATCATGGCTGATCGTCCCCAATCAATAACCCGTGCCTGCCTTCTCCCCATATCCCTTGATTCCACTACCCCTAGAGCTCAATCTAACTCTCTTAAATCCACCCAGTGATTTGGCTTCCACTGCCCTCTGTGGCAAGGAATTCCACAGTTCGTTGCTAGGGTGGTAGGGGGTCCGCC
This sequence comes from Malacoraja senta, assembly GCA_038087875.1. Lineage (NCBI taxonomy): Eukaryota > Metazoa > Chordata > Chondrichthyes > Rajiformes > Rajidae > Malacoraja > Malacoraja senta. The sequence continues at coordinate 59,158,800 of CM075978.1, read as the reverse complement.
ATAATGTTGCTGGCTCTGGATCTGCACCTTCTGATGTATAGTTCCTGCAGGGGGGTGAGTGTAGTTTCCATAGTGCGTTCGGCCGAACGCACTACTCTCTGCAGAGCCTTCTTGTCCTGGGCGGAGCAGTTCTCCAGCTTTTTGTGTCTGGACTCTTTTACTCAATGCCCTGACCGATGAAGGCAAGCATATCATACGTCTTGTTTACCAAATACATCTACCTATAATAACTTGTCATAACTTTGGTTCTGGAGTGATGCCACTGCATATTAGGCAGTTGCCCATTGTTTCTGAAGTTTAGTCACTGAAGAACAAGCCAAACTTGTTTTCTGCATCTACCGTGTCAACTTCCTTTACACTACAAGTATATCAATTGTTTTCTCTTGAAATCTATTCATGGGGTGCAGGACTGGTTGGCAGGCGCTAGCACTTATAGCTAATCCCTAATGAACCTTTGCCAAGGCAGTGGTGAGGCTAGCTACCTTCTTACCTGGAAACATTGAAATTAGAAAATATGACCAGGAGTGGGCCATTCGGCCCCTTTAGCCTGCATGTGTGGTTTTGCAGAGTCCTACGGCACGGAAACAGGCCCTTCGGCCCAACTCATGCATGCCAATTAAGATGTTTATCCAGACACAAAAAGCTGGAGTAACTCAGCGGGACAGGCAGCATCCCTGGAGAAAAGGAATGGTGACGTCTCGGGTCGAGACCTTTCTTCCCGACAGGCCCTTCCTCTCAACCCCGAAACATCGCCCATCCAGAGATGCTGCCTGTCCCGCTGAGTTACTCCAGCATTTTGTGTCTATCTTCATTTTAAACCAGCATCTGCAGTTCCTTCTTACACAATATGTTTATCCAAGCTAGTTCCATTTGGCCTATATCCCTCTCAACTTTTTCCATCGTGTACCTGTCCAAATGTATTTTAAATATTTTAATTACACCTGACTGATTAGTATGGGTGTCAGAGGTTATGGGGAGAAGGCAGGGGAATGGGGTTAAGAGTGAGTGATAGATTGAATGGCGGAGTAGTCCTGATGGGCCGAATGACCTAATTCTACTCCTTTCACTTATGACCAAAGGCCTTATATCTCTCCTACTTCCTCTGGCAGCTTGTACCATATACTCTCCACCCTTCTATCAGCTTAAATCTACACCCTCTAATTTTAGGCTCCCCTATCATGGAAAAATACTGTGACGATCCATCTTATCCCTACCCCTTCTGATTTTATCTACCTCTGTAGGGTAACGCCTCAGATAATCTGTCACAACATTCAATGCCATTTTAATATCTGTTCCGTCTACATACTATTCATTGAACATAAAACTGTTTTTTATGTAAAGGAACAGGCCCTTCGGCCCACAACATCTGACAGGATCGATCCTGGGTCTCTGGTGCTGTAAGCAGCAACTGTACCACTGTGCCACTGTGCCACCCCAAACTGTGCATTTAAAAGGGAACATAAATGATTAGCTGGCTTGCTGGGGCATCAGACGGAGGAGGACTTGTTGGGATCAGTAAGGTAAAACACGGGAGTGTTTTGACCCTTTCTGAAGTGAAACCTTTGTTGGCAGCATGGACTCTTTGGCGAAATTCCAATGCCCCAAGATGGCAGAAGGAAAGGTCTCCCTCAGGGAGTGCCAGCAGAGACTAACCCAGTCCTGGGAGTCCAGAAGCAACAATCCTTCCTCTACTTATCCAAGCGGCAGTGCAGCTGGAGCTAGAAGGTTGAGGACAACTGGTCATCAAGATCTGCTGCACGCTGCAGGCAGGCACCAGCCATGTCAAGTTATATTTTACTATTTTAGGCCACTTCCATCATCCTGGTTCACCTTACCGGCCCACACTTCGCATCCAGTGTCTCTAGCTCCCTCCTGGTTACGCCATCTGACGAGCCTTCGGGTAGGCCTCTCCGACCAACGGGCCTTCGGGTAGGCCCCACTGACCTACGAGCCTTCGGGTAGGCCCCACTGACCAACGGGCCTTCGGGTAGGCCCCACTGACCAACGAGCCTTCGGGTAGGCCCCTCCGACCAACGGGCCTTTGGGTAGGCCCCACTGACCAACGGGCCTTCGGGTAGGCCCCACTGACCAACGAGCCTTCGGGCACGTTCCCGGTCCCGTCGACAACTGAGCCTTCGGACAGCGCGGAAACAGGCTCTTCGGCCCAACCTCCGTACTGACCAAGGGCCTTCGTGAGGGAGTCACATTTGCCTACCTTTGTCCCTTGAACCCTTAATTGTACTTGCCTCGAACACCTCCTCTGGCAGCTCGTCTCATATACCTATCTCTCTGTTCGTGGAAAAACTCATGTCCCTTAAATCTTTCACCTCTCACCTTAAACCTACGTCTTCTAGTTTTAGATTCTGAACTACTTCGCTCCAGCCCTCATGATTTTAGAATGCTCTACAAGGTCAGCCCTCAACCCCTCTAGAGTAATGTGTATTGGTCCCCATGTTTAAGGAAGGGTAGTAATGCATCAGAAGCAGCTCCGAGAAGGGTCACTGCACGAATACCTGGATCTGGTGGGTTGTCTCACGAGGACAAGGTGGACAGGCTGGGGTTTGTATCCACGAGAGTTTAGAGGGTGAAAGGAGATGATTGAAATATGTAAGATCCTGAGGGACCTTGGCAGGGAAGATGCAAAGAGGATGTTTCCCCACTTCTGTCATAGATGGATCCCTCACCCACATCTCCTCTGTGTCCCGTAGCTCTGCTCACTCTCTCCCTCCCCACCAGACGCAACAAAAATAGAGTTCTCCCGGTCTCCATCTTTCACCCCGCATTCATCACGTCATCCTCCGACATTTCTGTCACCTCCAACATGACCCACCACCTGTTAAATCTTTATATCTTCACCCCTTTCCATCTTCCGTAGAGACAGCTCCCTCAGCATCTCCTCCTTGGTTCACACATCCCATTCCATCCCAACCCCTCGTTCCCCTGCAACCGCCGGCAGGAGATGTAACACCTGTCCTTATACCTGCTCCCTCGCCTCCATCCAGGGACCCCGACAGTCCATCGTGGTGAGACAGAGGTTCACATGCACCTCCTCCAACCCCCTCCTCTACTGCATCTGGTGTTCCCGATGTGGTCTCCTGTACATCGGCGAGACCAAGCGCAGACTCAGTGACTGTTTCACCAAACACTTAGTTGAAGCGGCACGGCGGCTTAGCGGGAGAGTTGCTACATCACAGCGCCAGAGACCCGGGTTCAATCCTGACCTCGGGTGCTGTCTGTATGGAGTTTGTACGTTCTCCCTGTGACCTGCGTGGGGTTTCTCCAGGATCTCCGGTTTCCCCCCACATTCCAAAGACGTGCAGGTTTGTAGGTTATTTGGCTTGGTGTAAATGTAAATTGTCCCTTGTGTATGTGGGGTGGTGTTAGTGAGCAGGGATCGCTGGTCAGTGTGGACTCGGTGGGCCGAAGGGCCTGTTTCCGCACTGTATCTCTAAACTAAACTAAACTTGCGCTCGGTCTGCCTAGGCGGGAACTCCCTGTTGCTAACTATTTCAACTTCCCAACCCATTCCCACACTGACCCGTCTGTCCTGGGCCTCCTCCATTGCCAGAATGAGGCCACCTACAAACTGGAGGAGCAGCATATGGATGATCATATTCTGCTTGGGCAGCTTGCAAACTAATGACATGAACTTTGAATTCTCCAACTTTTGGTGACCTCTACAAAATAAACCCTCTCCCCTTCCCCCATCCCTCCACGTATCCCCTTTCTTGTCCCCTCCCCCCCCCCCTCCCCCTGAGGCCCAACTGACCTTGCACTTATCTCTCCTGTCCCGTTCACCTGCATTCCTTCCCCTAGCTGCTACACAATTTGCACCTCACGAATGGTTCAACTTCACAATTCACAACTGCCTCTCACCCTTAGGTCTCACCCCTTCTGTTAGTACATCCCTGGCCTTTGTCCAACCATCTGACTATCAACCCTTCTGTGTTCACCTCTGCCCCGTCATGCTTTGTCCTGCCCTTCCACTCATCTCTATTCTTTCCCCCACCTCTGCAATCAGTCTGAAGAAGGGTCCCAAACCGAAATGTCACCAATCCATGTTCTCCAGGGATGCTGCCTGACCCGCTGAGTTACTCGAGCATTTTGTGTCTGACATCAATGTTCTGACCTTTCAACCTTTTACCAACCTCCACTTGAAGGATTTTAAGAATCAGGGGGAGGCCATTTAAGACTGAGATGAGGAAAAATCTTTTTCACCCAGAGGGTTGTGAATCTGTGGAATTCTCTGCCACAGAAGGCAGTGGAGGCAAATTCACTGGATGTATTCAAGAGAGAGTTAGATTTGGATCTTAGGGCTAACAGAATCAAGGGATATGGGGATAAAGCTGGGCTGGGTACTGATTTTAGATGATCAGCCATGATCATATTGAATGGTGGTGCTGGCTCGAAGGTCCAAATGGCCTACTCCTGCACCTATTTTCTATGTTTCTATGAAGTAATTCTCATGAGCCAGCCTCCATAACACAGTTCTGGGTCACAGAATTCCAGACATTCATTGAAATTTGTAGAAGACCTCCTTTGACCTCCTTCGACTATGTTGAAGACCAGCTTCGACTAGCTACGACTAACTTCGGGAAAATTGGACACTGCATAGTGGAGAGTGAAGACGACATCCTTCGATCTCCTTCGACCTCCCTTCGACTATGATGAAGACTATCTACGACTACCTTCGACTACCCTCGACTACCTACGACTAACATGCCGACCTACTACGAACTACTACGACTAAACCTGGCGACCCTTTTTTACACGCGGGCATTTTTCAACATGTTGAAAAATACGCCGCGACCTAGCTGAGCCCTCGAGTACGCGGGGACCACTCTCAAGCATGAAGGAGAGTTACGAAGGACCTCGTGTCGACCATGCTGCAAGAATGAGTCGAGGGCAAACTGGTCAGAACTCGCGGATTAGGTCGCCCAAGTGGGACAGCCCCTTAAGATAGTGTTAGTGTGCGGGGATCGCTAGCAATTTTCCGCCCACTCGTTTAACATTTTCATATCCTTGTGAAGATTCTTTCAGTTCACAACAAAACATATTGTTCTGCCTATCTTTGTATTGCCAGTGAATTAGTGAATTTGGCCACAGATCCTCTGTACTTCATCTGCAGTTTGCAAGTGGTTGAGATCATAGCACTGATCACTGTGGCAAACTGAAAATGACCTTGTAAAACACCTTAAAGACGCTAATAGTGTCTGAAGAAGGATTTCGGCCCGAAACGTTGCCTATTTCCTTCGCTCCATAGATGCTGCCTCACCCGCTGAGTTTCTCCAGCATTTTTGGCAACCTCTAGTAGTGTCAAACTTGATTTCCCTTATATTCGACCATGTCGAATCTACTTGATCACCTCATGGTTGTCTAAATGTCAGCTGCTACTCCTTTCGTGATGAATTCCAATATTTTCACTCTGGCACTCACACACAAAATGCTGGAGTAACTCAGTGGGTCAGACAGAATCACTGGATGACGTGGATTGGTGACGTTTCTGGTCGAGACCCTTCTTCAGACTGATTGTGCTTGAGGAGGTGGGGGTAATGCTGGAAAGGAGGAGAAGGGGCAGGTTGAAGCCTGGCACGTTGTAGGTGGATACAGATGCGAGGGGTTTATGGTTGGCAAATTGTTGGACGTAGGCCAAAGGAGACTAAAGGTGTGAGATAAGGGGAGCAGAAGTGCGATATTGAAGCCAGAGGAAATACTATAATTGGAAGGGGAGAGGAGACATGGGTGGGGGGGCAAGAGTGAGGGGGGAAGGATTTGATGTTAGTTACCTGAAATTAGGAATTTCAATCCAGTATTCAGTATTTACTTTAATGTCATTTTAACTGAGTACTTACATACACAGATGAAACGAAAAATTATTTCTCAATCAGTTCCCGTCAGTGCAGTTAATAAAAACAGAATAAATACTTATAGCTTTAAAGATTAAAATTACCATATCTAAAATAGGCCTAATAATTGAAATAAAAACAGACGTTCAGACCGAACAGTGGCTTTGCTTTGACAGGTGCCTAGCTGTCAAAGTATGGGCGAGGTTAGATGTGTTGGTGTATGATATATGGGGAGGGGACACAGTCCGTTAACCAGTCTTATTGCCTGTGGGAAGAAGCTGTGTAGCATCCTGCTGGTTCTGCAGCTGATGCTCCTGTACCTCTTCCCAGATGGCAGAATGGAGAAGATGTGGTGTGATGGATGATAGGGGTCCTTAATAATGGAGATGGCTCTGCTGATGCTCCGCTTCTGATAGATCTCCAACAGGAAAGGGAGTGGGGCACCAATGATCCTACTGGCTGTCTTCACTATCCTGTTAAGTTCGTACTGTTAGGTTTAAGCTACCCATACAGATTATGAGGCGCTGCTGCTCCAGTTTAATGTGTGGTCGTACCCTGCAACGGGGAAGGCCCAGAACAGAAAGGTCAGTACGGGAATGGGAAGGGGAGTTAAAATAGTTGGCAACTGGGAGATCATGTAGGCTTTGGCAGACCGAGCGGATTGTACCTGGGGAGGGGGTAGTTTGGGTGGGGAGGGATGAGTGAACCAAGGAGTTGTGGAGGGAGTGATCCCTGCGGAAGTCCATCTTGTTCCGTCTCGGGGGAGGGGGAGCGAGAGCAGAACTACGAGACGCAGAAGAGACACTGGTGAAAGATCCATCTATTTTTAAAGCAGAGGTTGATCTCTGAGATTGATTTTGCGACCTGAAATGTCACCCATTCCTTCGCTCCAATGATGCTTCCTGTCCAACTGAGTTACTCCAGCATTTTGTGTCTATCGCTGGAGGGGACTCCATGGACCGAATGGCTTAATTCTGCTCTTATGTCTTGTGGTCTCCTTTTAAGAAGGTCTGCAAAGAAAAACGGAAATATAGACTAGTAGGTCTGACAAGTAGCAGGAAAGCTACTAAAGAGGATTCTGCGGGACAAGGTAGACATTCATTTGGAAACACAGACTTGTTTAGAGGTAGTTTTGTGCGTTGCAGATTGTGTCTTGAAATTTAGTTTTTTTGGAAGAAATAACTAAAGAGGTTGACGAGGGCAGGGCCATGGACGTAGTCTATTTGGACCTCAGCAAGGTCTTTGATAGGGTTCAATATGGTAGGCTGCTCTGGAAGGTTAGATCGCGTGGGATCCAGGGATACAGAATTGGCTTTGTGATAAGAAGCAGAGGGTGATGGTGGAAGGTTGTTTTTCAGACTGCAAGCTTCTCACTAATAGTGTACCTCGAGGATCAGTGCTGAGCACATTGCTGTTTTGTGGTTTAGAGCAACGATTTGCATGAGAATGTACAAGGCATGATTAGTAGGTCTGCAGATGACACTAAAATGGGTGGTGATGTAGATAGCGAAAATGGTTATCAAAAGCTACAGCTGGATCTTTTTCGGATGGGTGAATGGGCTGAAGAATGGCTGATAGAGTTTAATGCCGATAAGTGTGAGGTGTTGCATTTTGGAGGTCAAACCAGGACAGAACCTTCACACTGAACAGTAGGGCCCTGGGGAATGTTATAGAGCAGTGGGATCTAGGAGTACAAGTACGTGGATCCATTAAAGTGGAATCATTGGTAGATAGGGTGGTGAAAAATGATTCTGGCCTGCTGAACTTCATCAGTCAAGGAATTGGGAATAGCTTAGGAGAGGGACAAAGTGCTGGAGTAACTCAGCAGGTTAGAAGCCTAAAGAAGGGTTCCAACTCGAACCATCGTCAACCATTCCTTTTCTCCAGAGATGCTACCTGTGCCGCTGATTTACTCCAGCACTCTGTGTCTATCTTTGGTATAAATAAGCATCTGCAGTTCCTTGTTTCTACATAGAAGTTAGGACGTTGCGTTGCAGTTGTACAAGATGTTGTTAATGCCGCATGTGGAGTATAGTGTTCAGTCTTGGACACCCCACTATCAGAAAGATGCCATTAACCTGCAAAGGGTGCAAAGAGGAGTTATGAGGTTGTTGCCAGGACTCGAGGGCTCGAGCTAAAGAGGGGAGGTTGAGCATGCTTTATAGCAAGCTCCTCCTTTATTCCCTGGAGTGGAGGAGGCTGAGGGGGTAATCATACAGAGGGGTATAACATCACAACGGGGAATAGATACTGTTAATGCACAGACTCCTGTTCCCAGAGTAGGGGAATGAAGGGGGATGAAGAACCAGAGGGCATAAGTTTAAGGGGAGAGAAGAAAGAATTTAAGGGGCAACTTTTTCACTCTGATGGTGGTAGTTGTATAGGATGAACTCTCAGAGGAAGGAGTAGGGCAAGTGCAATAACAAGAAGATATTTCAACAGGTACACGGTAAAGAAAGGTTGAGAGGGGAAATGCGAGGAGCCTAGATGTAGGCTCCTACATTTGGTGGCAAAAACAGGAAAGCAGACTATTATCTAAATGGTGGCCGACTAGGAAAAGGGGAGATGCAGCGAGACCTGGGTGTCATGGTACACCAGTCATTGAAAGTAGGCATGCAGGTGCAGCAGGCAGTGAAGAAAGCGAATGGTATGTTAGCTTTCATAGCAAAAGGATTTGAGTATAAGAGCATGGAGGTTCTACTGCAGTTGTACAGGGTCTTGGTGAGGCCACACCTGGAGTATTGCGTACAGTTTTGGTCTCCAAATCTGAGGAAGGACATTATTGCCATAGAGGGAGTGCAGAGAAGGTTCACCAGACTGATTCCTGGGATGTCAGGACTGTCTTATGAAGAAAGACGGGATAGACTTGGTTTATACTCTCTAGAATTTAGGAGATTGAGAAGGGATCTTATAGAAACTTACAAAATTCTTAAGGGGTTGGACAGGCTAGATGCAGGAAGATTATTCCCGATGTTGGGGAAGTCCAGGACAAGGGGTCACAGCTTAAGGATAAGGGGGAAATCCTTTAAAACCGAGATGGGAAGAACTTTTTTCACACAGAGAGTGGTGAATCTCTGGAACTCTCTGCCACAGAGGGTAGTCGAGGCCAGTTCATTGGCTATATTTAAGAGGGAGTTAGATGTGGCCCTTGTGGCTAAAGGGATCAGAGGGTATGGAGAGAAGGCAGGTACGGGATACTGAGTTGGATGATCAGCCATGATATTGAATGGCGGTGCAGGCTCGAAGGGCCGAATGGCCTACTCCTGCACCTAATTTCTATGTTTCTATGTTGCTATGTAGCAATGTAACAACATTTTGAGATTTTAAAAATCTAGTCTGCAATTTATCCCATCAAATAAAGCATAAAAAGAAGTTTAATTTGACACCTAATTCACTTTCATATCTTCAGTATTAAAAAAGTTATGGCTATTTTCATACTCGGAAATTAGCATCTTGTTCCCTATTGCTTTTCCATTGACTTAACAAAAAAGCTGTGATCAAGGACAGTCAAAAGCCCATAACTTTCTTAAAAATTAAGAGAACTGAATGAAATTTTCAGTTAATATAGATTGAAGCATTCTGAAACAAATATGAAACAATGTTACTTGGATGACCTGAAATTAAAGCATATAATTAGTTAGTTACCCAATTGTAGCTAATTACAAAATTCAATTACTGGATCTAAACATCTATCAATTTCTTAAGAAAAGGTTAACATTTTAAAAAAGCCTAAGTGTCCAAATAACATTCACACAAGAATTCACAATATAACATGATTTTTAAATCTCATTGTCATGAATTTATAGACCAAATGGAAGGAATTTAGTGTTTAATTCCTGTAAATTAATGGCCATTTAAATCACCTTGCGAGTGGGATTTTGTGGAACGCGCTGGTTTGGAACGTTGCATTTGCACTGAATTAAACCCCAATATCGGCAGGAAAAATACTGCCGGTTGGTATATTTAAATAATCACATTTTCGCAAATTGAAATTTTTATTAAAGGCATCCTAAGAAGCTAGTTTAAACGAAAAAATAAACGGTGTACCTTGCCTTGTCCCGTGCGTAAAATCCTTCCCCGTTGTCGGCTTTGACAGCTTTAGAAGATGCTTTTTAATTTACTCCTGTTATGAAATTATCCAGTCCAGTTTAAAATAAATTTAATAAAACCGATGTCGAAGCGATTTTTCTTCAGCTTCTAAACAGCCTTTTCAAAATCGATTTGAATAGTCTGGAGAAATACCGCATTTTAAACCCGCCCCCCTCTCAAAGGCGCCAAAGTCGCGCACACGGGCAGTGACAGAACTGCAGCGCCGCTGAAGGTAAGTTTTGTAACATACCTAATAGATGGAGCATTTTGCTCAGCATGAACGAGTTGGGCCGAAGGGCCTGTTTCTGTACTGTATGATCCTACGATAGATGTCAGGGTAACTAATTTCCTGCCTTCTGTCCTGCTCTATTCTTGAATAGTGGGCAGGGCAGTGATGCAGCAGGTATGGCCACTGCCTCACAGATCCAGTGACCTGGGTTCATCACATACCTTGGGTACCACCTTGTAGAGTTTGCATGTTTTCCCAGTGATTGTACGGAATTTTTCCGTGTGCTCTAGTTTACTCCCACATAAGTTCATAAATTCTAGGAGCCGAATTCGGCCATTCAGCCCATCAAGCCTACTCCACCATTCAATCATGGCTGGCCTATCTTTCCCTCTTAACAGTAATTCTCCCGCCTTCTCCCCATAACCCCTGACAACAATACACTATGCAATGACCTGTGTGTGGCTTGGTTAATTGGCCACTATAAATTGTTCATAGTGTACTTGCGTAAAATGTTTTATGTGTCATTCCTAACTGTCACTGTATGTCATGTTGTCACTTGCGGGCAGAGCACCAAGGCAAATTCCTTGTATGTGAATACTTGGCCAATAAACATATTCGTTCATTCATTGAGTGGTAGAATCTGGGCGGAAGTTAATGAGAAAGTGGAGAAAATATAAAAAGAAGTTTATGGAGAAAGTGGTAGGTAGATGGTTGAAGCAGGGTCCATTTCAATGCCGCATCTCTCTATTTATAGTTTTCTGTTGGAGTCTTTTGTTGAATTTTCACTATCGCTGCAGCCACTTCTTCTCGTGTCCCATGGTGCAGGGTATCAACTCTAAAGCTATCGACAAACCTTTGTACTTCAGCACCTCCCGCCATTTATTTCATCTTTTAATCTTCATGTATTATTGGGATGCTTTTGCTGACTTCTACCTTGAAATCAAAAGTTAAAACATGTTTGTTCCAAGTCACTGCCTTTCCCTTTTATTCCCGCTAGAAAATGAAAATGGAGAATTAATAAAGGGCAAACACTGCACCTATCAAAATAAAAAACAAACTGCAGATGTTGGAAATCTGAAATAAAAATGGAAAATGCTGGCACTACTCAGCAGGTCAGGCAGCATCACTGGAGAGAGAAGGACTGAGCTAATGTTTCATGTTGTTGACCTGCCAGCATTTTCTATTATTGTTTACTTTGGCCATCTATTTTTGCATTTGTTTTTATATTCTCATAATATAATTTATTTCTCCTTATTATCTTTTTGGTCATATTTTGCTGGTTTTTAAAATGTGCCAAATTTTCTGGCATAACATTTATATTCACAACATTTGACAGTTTTGTTTCAATCTTATGCTTTAGTTGGCCACAGAATGATCATCCCTTTTAAACTCTTTATATTGCACCTTTATTGAGAATTCTGAAATACTGGTTTAAGTGACTGCTAATCTAATCCAAAAATTAATATAATGATATTAATCTATCTAATCTGCTAGTTTGGTTTAGAGATACAGAGTGGAAACAGGCTCTTCGGCCCACCGAGTCCTCGCCGACAGTGTCTAAAATCTACTGGTCCAGCACCGCTGATGTCCCAAGATGACGGATTATTGGAGTTTTACTGTAATTGCATTTAGTTTAGAGATACAGCGGGGAAACAGGCCCTTCGGCCCACTGAGTCCACCCCGACCAGTGATCCCCGCACACTAACACTATCCTACATCACTCTTCCCCAGACGATACTTCACAATGAGATACTGTCTCTTTACAAAGGGCCAACTTTAATATGGCCAGTTCTCTGATTGGTCCCACAGCATATTGTTCTGAGATAGACACAAAGTGCTGGCGTGACTCAGTGGGTCTCCAGAGTTGCTGCCTGACCCGCTGAGTTACACCAGCATTTTGTGTCTATCTTCGGTATAAACCAGCATCAACATTTCTTTGCTTGTATATTTTATCTGCTCCAGTGCAAAATCTGCACAAGGTATGCCTACTTTGATGAAGTTCTCTTACTCTGAATGGTGGCCGATTAGGAAAAGGGGAGATGCAATGAGACCTGGGTGTCATGGTACACCAGTCATTGAAAGTAGGCATGCAGGTGCAGCAGGCAGTGAAGAAAGTGAATGGTATGTTAGCATTCATAGCAAAAGGATTTGAGTATAAGAGGAGGGAGGTTCTACTGCAGTTGTACAGGGTCTTGGTGAGACCACACCTGGAGTATTGCGTACAGTTTTGGTCTCCTAATCTGAGGAAAAACATTCTTGCCATAGAGGGAGTACAGAGAAGGTTCACCAGACTGATTCCTGGGATGGCAGGACTTTCATATGAAGAAAGACTGGATAGACTCGGCTTGTACTCGCTAGAATTTAGAAGATTGAGGGGGGATCTTATAGAAACTTACAAAATTCTTAAGGGGTTGGACAGGCTAGATGCAGGAAGATTATTCCCGATGTTGGGGAAGTCCAGAACAAGGGGTCACAGTTTAAGGATAAGGGGGAAGTCTTTTAGGACCAAGATGAGAAAATCATTTTTCACACAGAGAGTGGTGAATCTGCGGAATTCTCTGCCACAGAAGGTAGTTGAGGCCAGTTCATTGGCTATATTTAAGAGGGAGTTAGATGTGGCCCTTGTGGCTAAAGGGATCATGGGGTATGGAGAGAAGGCAGGTACAGGATACTGAGTTGAATGATCAGCCATGATCATATTGAATGGCGGTGCAGGCTCGAAGGGCCGAATGGCCTACTCCTGTACCTATTTTTTATGTTTCTATGTTTCTCTCCGACAGGAATTCTGCAAGACCCTCTCCCACTGTTACCCCTCTGTGATTCCCACAGCTCTCCGACCTTACATCCATGTATTAACCTGATGTCACTACCATAGCCAAGTGTGCTTCCTCAGCGCTTGTCTGCGCCTCCATCTTGTGCCTCGTGGCTTCCAACTCCGGTTCCAGACCTTCCAGTTTGGATCCAACCTGGATTTCAGGCACCAACAGTCAATCCGCCGCTTCTCCCAACAGTTCTCCTTCCGTGGCCTGCGTTCTCCACTGGCTGCGATGCGCTGGCACCAGCAGGCCCTCGCCTTGCCTCTCCCACAGCTCCGGGCCTCACTCACTCACACCTGCAATGGACCCCAACGTTACTTTAATATAGTGACCTCATCACTACTAACCACTCCCCATATCACCAGTATAACTACAACCTCCCCACCCACAGATCGCTCTCTAGTTCCTGTGACAGACCACGTACAGCTAGTGCAATATGTAATGCTCCAGTATGAATAAAGATAGTAAAGTAACGATGTGTCGTTATAGCTTCTTTACATGGTATCATACCTCTTACCTTGCGCCTCCTGTCTATCGGTTTATCATTTAATTTTGTCCCAGTTTTTTGTTTCCCCTACCTTCTCATTTCCTCGTTATGGCCACTTCTGCCTGTAAGCCTGATGTGCTCGTTTTCGATTCAGACATTGCCCATCGATGGGATGTCTTCAAACGTGACTTTGACCACTATGTCACGATCGCTCATCCTGCCGCCACCCCAGAGCTCACAGCCTCTCTGCTTCTCAACTTGGCTGGTCCCGAGGCCCTGGCTCGCTCAGACTTCTTCGTCTACGCTGAGGGAGAATCTGCTCGGGACCCGGTATGTCTGGTGGCTAAGTTTAATGCTATTTGTGACATTCCAACAAACTGCATCCTAGAACGTTTTAACCTGTTCGCGCGGCTCAGCTCCCTGGGGAATCTGCAGAGAACTATGTCGCTGCGCTGCGGCACCTGGCCAGGCACTGCCGCCTCAACACGCTGACCCCCGAGGAGATTATTAGGGACCTTCTGGTTTACGGTCTCCGCGACGATAAGCTCAGGGCCAAACTTTTGCGGAGGCCCGATCTGACTTTCAACGATGCAATGCATGCCACCCGCTTGGCTGAGGCTGTCACCTCGGCGGTGTCACCGGCTGACCATGAGAATAACCTTGCCAGCACTTCCAGCCGTCTGATGAACACGCCCCGGTCGCGACCCCCGGGGTCGCTCACTGCTCAAGGGGGACGTGCCCCGGGGTTCGGAACTGCTCCCGGGGGACGTGCCCGGCAAAGGTGCCCTAATTGTAACTTCACCACTCATCAATACAATGTATGCCCTGCCTTGGGTAAAACGTGTAATGTCTGCAAGAAATTGAACCATTTCGCTGCTGCCTGTCGTTCCCGTGGGAAGCCTTTCGCTGCTCCGAGGTGCATTTTAAACAACCTGGTACAAGCTGATAGTGAGCTCAGCTCCCCGTGCTATTTCGACGGACAGTCTGTATCTGAATCCGACTCCTCTCAGGGGGAGAACAGCCTGTTTACTGTGTTGGACGCACCTGCTATGCTAACAGACCCTTCAGTGCGAGTAACTGTGAACAACTCGACCTTCACTGCTAAGATTGATACCGGGGCGGTTGCGAACGTTATGTCAACAACACTCTTCAAAAAGATAAGAACTAATGAGCAGGTTTTTTCTGACAGCTCAACTTTGCATGCCTACGGGGGAGGGGTTCTTACTCCTGTGGGCAAGGCTACGCTAAGCTGCAAGATACTGGAGTCCTCTCGGCCCCTCACCTTCTATCTCCTCGATCAAAAATGCATTACCCTGCTGGGTATCCAGGCATGCCAGGAAATGGGCCTGGTATCCTTCCACTGTGACATTCACCAGGTGCAGGCCCTCATGGACCCGTTGGCCGAATACCCCGACCGCTTCGATGATGAGCTGGGCAAACTGCCCTGCAACTACAAGATTGCAGTAGACCGCAAGGTCGAACCAGTGGTCAATGCACCTCACCGTGTCTCCTTCGCCATGAAGGCCAGAGTGGAGTCGATGCTACACAGTATGGTAAAAATGGGCATCCTAAAGGCGGTCATCGAGCCCACCAGGTGGGTCTCCACCATGGTTGTTGCTGCGAAAAAGGACAAAAGCGAGATACGCATTTGCATCAACCCCAAAGACCTCAACCTGGCCATTAGACGCCCACACTACCCTATGAGAACGGTAGAGGAAGTCGCTGCACAGGTTGGTCCGGCAACGTTTTTTTCTGTCCTCGATGCCAAAAGCTCCTTCTGGCAAATACCATTTGACGAGCAGTCCTCCATCTTGACAACTTTCGCCACCCCCTTCGGCAGATTTCGGTTTCTCCGAATGCCATTCGGAATCAACTCTGCCAGCGAGGTATTCCAACGGACAATGGAACAGCTGTTTACCGATCTACCGTGCGCCATCATCGTTGACGACATCCTCGTTTACGGTAAGGACGTTGCCGAACACGACTTCAACCTCCGCCAGGTCCTAGACCGGGCCCGGGAAATCAACTTGAAACTGAACCCCAAGAAGTGCCGATTTCGCGTCCCGGAGGTCACCTATGTTGGACATGTATTCACCGCCGAGGGGCTGAAACCGGACCCGCAAAAAATGGCTGCCATTTCCGGGATGCCTTCTCCTACTAATGTGGCAGGCCTACAACGCTTCCTGGGCATGGTGAACCACCTGGGGAAGTTCATCCCCGACCTCAGCGAGCTCAGCGCTCCCCTGAGGGATTTGATAAAAAAGGACACGTCCTGGGTTTGGTTCCCCCACCACCAGAAAGCCTTCGATATCCTTAAATCCAAGCTAATCAGCACCCGCACACTCAAGTTTTTTGACCTGCGGCGTCCCATTGTCCTCACCTGCGAAGCCTCTCAGTTCGGACTCGGTGCCGCCTGTCTCCAGGTCCATGACGGCCTACAGCTGCCTGTCTCCTTCGCATCCCGCACCATGACCACCACCGAACAGCACTACGCGCAGATCGAGAAGGAGCTACTGGCCGTGGTGTTTGCCTGCTCCAAATTCAAAGACTATGTCTTGGGCAACACTTTCACCATTGAAACTGACCACCAGCCGCTTGTCACCATTCTCAACAAGTCGATCCATGCCGCCTCATCACGCCTGCAGCACATGATGCTGCAGCTCCAATGCTTCACGTTCACGGTGGTTTATCGTAAGGGCAAGGACATGTTCTTGGCCGACATGTTGTCTCGCGCCCCGCTAACGTCCACCGTTCGCCACCCGTATGAGATGTCTGATCCAATGGTGCTCCAAGTGAACATCGTCCCTTCACAGCAGATGAAGTCACTGGTTGAACACACCGCCAATGACCCTGCCCTGCAACAGCTTTCTGCCGTCATCCAGCGGGGCTGGCCCGACCGTCGTTCCGCGTTGCCGGCTGGCGCCGTGCCCTACTTCCTGGTCCGTGACGAGCTCGTACTACACGACGGCGTGGTGGTGAAGGGTCACAAGGTGGTCGTGCCTGCTGCGCTGCACGACCACTATTTTCAGGTCGCTCACCACGGACATCCTGGGGCCGAAGCCACCGTGTCTCACGCCCAGAGCCAGTTCTATTGGCCGGGTATGGCCAAATACATCCGGGAGAGGGTCTCCTCGTGTTCCACCTGCAACAGTCTCGCCCCCCACCAGCAGCGCCAGCCGCTTCTGCAGCAGCCCGCGCCCGAACTGCCCTGGATGGCGGTTGCCGTCGACATTTTTGAATGGCGGGGCAAACACTTCCTGGTTCTCGTTGACTCCTACTCCAGCTGGTTCGAGGTCGACCGGCTGCACTCCCTAACCTCTTCGGCCGTCATCGACAGGTTAGGCCATCATTTTGGCACTTTTGGCCCCCCGGCAAGCCTGCAGTCGGACAATGGCAGCCTGTTTACGAGCTCCGAGTTTAAAGCTTTCGCTTCCAGATGGAACTTCCACCATTTCACCAGCAGCCCGGAGTACCCGCAAAGCAACGGTCTGGCCGAGCGCGCCGTCCGCAGTGCAAAGAACTTGCTGGAACAATGTCGTGGTGTTAACTCCGATTTCTATCTGGCCCTCCTCAACCTCCGCAACATCTCCCGCGACTCTGCCATGGGTTCCCCTGCTCAGCGGCTCATGTCTCGCGCTACCAGACTCCCGCTCCCTGTGGCCCAGCGCTCCCTCATACCGTCTGTCCTCACGCCTGCTGCGGTTCAGAAACGCATTGCCTTCAGGCACGATGTCCAGAAGCGTTCCCATGACAGGTCATGCCACCCGCTGCCGCGCCTCTTCCCCGGTCAAGTTGTCCGTATGCAGACCCCTTCCGGTCACTCCAAGCTCGCTACCGTCATCGGCTCTGCGGGGTCGCCCAGGTCTTATCTCGTCGACCATGCGGGAGCCATTTACCGACGGTCCCGCCAGCACCTTCGGCTCGTCAACGAGCCGCGGCCGTCCGCCGCGGATCCCTTTGCTCCCCCACTGCCGTTTCCGCGTCCGGGCGATGCTCTGCCCGTCCTTCCTAACATGCAACGGTCTACACCACCTCAACTCCTTCCGTCCCACCCTACTCCGGCTAGTCCTCACTCGTCTGCCCGCGCTCTGCCCGCTCCTGATCCCGCATCACCTACGGTTCTGGTGCCGCGGTCTCCTCCGTCTCCTCCCATTTCCCCCTTTCCGGTTCGTCTGTCCCCATCGGTGCCTCTTCTTCCTGCCGGAAGGGAGGATGGCGAGATGCGAAGCCTGACCTGTCGGGTTACTCCAGCACTTTGGCCTATCTTTGGTACAAACCAGCATCTGCAGTTCTTTGTCTACATATTGTTCTGAGAGTGTGTCGTGAATTCACTCCTTGCACCCATCTTCAAGGCAACCCTTAACAATTAATTTGTCCAAACTCTATGAAGATCAAATTCACCCAGAACTGCTAGTTTGTGCAAGGCCACATTATGTTTGGTTTTATATTTTGTCCTGCTATGTAGCTACTGCTGCAGTGATGGTAGAGCAAAATACCAAAACCACTGGTCGTGTTGCTCCCCTTGCCTCTATCGAAATATACCACAACTTGATTTTCCAAACAAGAGAACTACTCACTCGCATCATTATTTGTTTCTCCATGTGTGTGTGAGCGTGTGCATGAGCATGTATGTGCGTGCGTGTGTGTATGTGCTTCAGGATGTGTGTTGAGGTGTGTGTGTGTCTATTTGAGCGTTTGATCGCGGTGTATGATCACAGGTGTGTATGTTGTCTATATGCCCATCTGTCTGAATGTCTGTGTCTGTCTGAATGTTTGTGTCTGTGTGAGTGTGAGTGTGAGTGTGAGTGTGAGTGTGAGTGTGAGTATTTATGTGCCATTAGCTGCAATGATCTATCTGTGCAACGTTTGTGTGAGTCACAGAGTGATACAGTGAGGAAACAGGCCCTTCGGCCCAACTTGCCCACACCGGCCAACATGTCCCAGCTACACTAGTCCCACCTGCCTACATTTGGTCCATATCCCTCCAAACCTGTCCTATCCATGTACCTGTCTAACTGTTTCTTAAACGTTGGGATAGTCCCAGCCTCAACTACCTCCTCTGGCAGCTTGTTCCATACACCCACCACCCTTTGTGTGATAATGTTACCCTCAGATTCCTATTAAACCTTTCCCCTTTCACCTTAAACCTGAGTCCTTAATGCAACCAATGTGAACGTCTAACTCCCTTTGCATATGTGTGTACCTATTTGATTGCATGAGCCTACAACTAAACACAGCAATCATACAATTCAGAAGAGGTCCTTTTATCAGAGCGCTTTACTGTGTACAATATTGCATGCTGCCCTCCGCAGTACACACTGCCAAGCCTCTATGATGTACAATAGTGAAGCATCAGTCAATGATTTCCTATCTGCTGCATACAGTGAGTAATGCATTGAGTATGAACGGTCTCGTCAGTCCCGTCCAGTACAGCCTCCCTCCCATTCTGCAAAAAGGCAGCTGAAGAAATCTAATGGATGAACACAATCAACAAGGACACAAACAAGGCCTTTTTCTGAGCACCAGGGTATCACGTGATGGGTCTGCCATCAATGGAGTGGAAAACTTCCACCCATCCCACTCCCTTCCCTTAAATGGCTCAATGTCTTCTGCAGCTGCATATGATAATGTCTTCTGAGATGTGGCACGCCTTTATCCCACAGGCTGCTTCCAGCACTCTGCCGCACGTACTGCAACATTAGGAGCCTTTTCAGCCCATCAGACCTGCTTGCTTCTTCAAACCAAACACAAATACAGCTAGCAACGTGAGCACCACAGATTGGAGTTCCCCCCAACGTAGACAATAGACAATAGTGCAGCAGTAGGCCATTCGGCCCCTCGAGCCAGCACCACAATCCAATGTGATCATGGCTGTTCATCCCCGATCAGTTCCCCATTCCTGCCTTCTCTCCATATCCCCTGACTCCGCTATCTCTAAGAGCCCTATCTAGCTCTCTCTTGAAAGTATCCAGAGAACCGGCCTCCACCACCCTCTGAGGCAGAGAATTCCACAGACTCACCACTCTCTGTGTGAAAAGGTGTTTCCTCGTCTCCGTTCTAAATGGCTGACCCCTTATTCTTAAACTGTGGCCCCAGGTTCTGGACGCCCCCAACATCGGGAACATGTTTCCTGCCTCTAGTGTGTCCAAACCCTTAATAATCTTATATGTTTCAATAAGATCCCTCTCATCCTTCTAAACTCCAGAATGTACAAGCCCAGCTGCTCCATTCTCTCAGCATATGACAGTCCTGCCATCCCTGGAATTAACCTTTTAAACCTGCGCTGTACTCCCTCAATAGCCACATGAATTCCAGTGCCCTGGATGTGCGGGAAGGATTCTTCAGACTGGGAATCAGGGGAAAGGGAAAGGAGAGATGTAGACGGTGATGTAGAGAGATGTAGAACAAATGAATTAAAGATATGCTAGAAAAGTAACGATGATAAAGGAAACAGGCCGTTGTTAGCTGTGTGTTAGGTGAGAACCAGTACAGACAATGATCCGAAACGTCACCCATTCCTTCTCTCCAGAGATGCTGTGTGACCCGCTGAGTTACTCCAGCTTTTTGTGTCTATCTCCAGTGTCCTGGCCACTCTTTATGCTTTAATCCACATCACTGAAGCATGTCGTATAGAGTGGGGTTGCCAACTTTCTCACTCCCAAATAAGGGACAAATGTCAAAATAAGGGACAAATTCCCGACGGCAATTCGTTGACCGACTCGGTCGTTGCTGGGTGAATGATGAGTTGGCCCGGGTTCTGGACTGCACACAAAACCCAGCCGTCGGGCCAGCTGAGGAGTTTTGGCCTGGGCGCTGGACATTGCGCGCGAAGTCACATGGCCCGGGCCAAAACTCCGCAGCTAGCCCGCCGGCTAGGCTTTGTATTCTGCTGCATGAAAGTCCGGAACGGCCATGAGAAGGAGGGGTGGTGGTGTCAGCGGTAAGTTGGCCGGGCTGCCGACCGACGGGGCCAGGGGCGAGGCACTGCTGCTGCTGCACTCCATGGGCTGCACTACGTCGGGACGGGACGTGGCTCTCCGACCCGACAGTCCCCTCGACCCGAGTAGTAGCAGTTAAATACGGGACAAGAGCGGTCCCGTATGGGACAAACCAATTTAGCCCAATGTACGGGATTTCCTGGCTAATACGGGACAGTTGGCAACCCTATCATAGAGTTACACAGCACAAAACCAGCAGTTTTGTCCCACACACCCTCTCTCGCTGCTCCTCCTCCGCGGTACTTTCAGACTGAAGAAGGGTCCCAACCCGAAACATCACCCATCCTTTTTCTCCAGAGATGCTGCCTGACCTGACCCGCTGAGTTACTCCAGCACTTTGTGTCTATCTTCAGTATAAACAAGCAGCTGCAGTTGCTTTCCACACACTACACCTTTCGACCCACAGAATCCTTGTCGACTATAGATCACCCATTTGCTCTCTTCCTGTTTTATTTTCTCCACACTCTCATCAACTAGTTTTTATCCCTCACCTACATACAAAGGGAATTTATTTTCCTTGGCCATGAGAGGAATAGGTCAGATAGACGCACAGAGTATTTTGCCCAGAATCGGGGAATTAAGAAGCAGAGAGCATAGGTTTAAGGTGAGGGGGGAAAGATTGTATAGGAATCTGAGGAAGAACTTTTTCACGCAAAGGGTGGTGGGTGTATGGAACGAGCTGCCAGGGGAGTAGATGATGCAGGGACTATTGCAATGTTTAAGAAGCAATTAGATGGGTACATGGATGGGACAGGTTTAGAGGGATATCGGCCAAACGCAGGCAGGTGGGACTAGTGTAGATGGGACACGTTGGTCAGTGTGTGCATGTTGGGCCAAAGGGCCTGTTTCCACACTGTGTGACTCTCAGTCTCTATAATTAATCTACCACACAATTTTGGGGATATGGGAGGATATAGGAGTAACCAAGGGAAACCATGCAGTCACAGGGAGAACATGCAAACTCCACACAGACAGCACACAAGGTGAGGATTGAACCTGGGATGTTGGAGGTGTTAAGGACCTGTCCCACTTAGGAGACCTAAACAGTAACCTCTGGTGACCTTGCCCGCCACCCAAGGTTTTCACGAGGTCACCGGAGGTTTTGGTCACTCTCCCTAATGGTCGAAAGTGGTTTCCGCGTGGTCGAGGCTTCATCTAGGTTGCTGCTATTTTTTCACCATGATTAAAACCGGCCTCGACTAAAATAGGTTGCCGTTTTAAAAATCAATAATGTTTTTGTCGCAGGTCTAGTCGAAGCCGATTGTGATGCTAGTCGAAGGTAGTCAAGGGAGGTCGAAGGAAGTCAAAGGTAAAACCTCCGGAGTGGAAAAAAATTGGTTGAAAAAAAGGTCATGTGACCTCTGTCACTCCTGGGCGTGCTCAATCATAGTTGGAGAGTTCTATAAGCAGAGGAAACTTGAACAAGTGATGGCTCCCAAAAGGCAGACTCGCAGGGGTAGGGCACAACCCTCCAAAAAGCCAGCACACCCAGGAGGAGGAGTGGCAGGAGGACATGCCACAGGAGTTGATAGCCCTGCATGAGAGACCCCTGGAAGAGGAGTACAGGGAGGTAGTCAATGTCCCCACCACCACCCCATCCTTCACTGCCGCATTTGAAGGCAGCAAAAGTGTAAAGTGTTTAAATGCAGACAAATCCTCCTCTTGCAACACAGTCATCAGGTTATCATACTGTCCAAGCCTCAATCTTCTTTGCAAGAGGGGCTTCACCCACTGACACCTCTTCTTGTGCTTCCTCTTCACCCTTGTGCTTTCCCTTCTGCCTTTCTTGAAAGGCTGATGAAGCAAAAGGGCTGCTGCTGACTGCAGTGGATGTATTTTTGTAACATCCACCTAACTAGTTCCTTCCCTGCTCGCATGGTTCAGAATGATTTTTAAAAAAACCTGGGAGGCTTTTATTGTAATAAAAACAATGCATTCATGACATCATTTTATCATGTGACCATCTGAGCTGTAACCAGTCGACGCTGGTCGTTGTTGGTTTTCAGTTTGCTTGTTTGAGGTCGAAGGGGGTGTTTGTTCAATCGCGGACCATCCTCACGTAAAACGTGCATGGTCGAAGCCAGTTTTCAACATAGTCGAAGGAGGTCACTGTAGGTCGAAGGAGGTTTTCTTCATAGTCGAGGAAGGTTTCAACATATGCATGGGAGGTGCAGGTCACCTCGACCTTGATTTTCTTTTGGGTGGCAGGCAAGGTCACTAGAGGTTGCTGTTTAGGTGTCCAAAGTGGGACAAGCCCTTTAGGTAGCGGCTCCAAGCTGTGCCCACTGTGGTGGCTATTGCCTTCTTGAGGAGCTCGACTGGGTTCAAACTGACAGCTGTGATATCCCTGCCGCTACAGTGGCAGTACCTCACAATACTGTCTTGTACCCCACTCCAGATTTTTATTCTAATATATATTTAAGTGATCAATATCCTTCGTCCGCACATGAACTTGCAACTCACCGTCATGGAATCGTTACTTTGGAAACTCTTTTTGTAATCTCTTCCCGCCTGCTGCCTAATGTTGAGAGAGTTTGGAGAAACAGCAATGAATACAGGCCGGAGATAGACACAAACTGCTGGAGTAACTCAGCGGGACAGGCAGCATCTCTGGAGAGAAGGAATGGGTGACGTTTCGGGTCGAGACCCTTCTACAGACTGACCGACCCTTTGGCCCACCATTCCACACCAACCATCGATCAACCCCTTCACACTAGACTTTAGACTTTTGCTTCAGAGACACAGCACAGAAACAGGCCCTTCAGCCCACCTAGTCCGCGCCGACCAGTGATCACCCTGAACCTTAACACTATCCTACACACTAGGGACAATTTTACAACTCAACGAAGCCAATTAATCTACCAACCTGTATGTCTGTGGAATGTGGCAGGAAACCGGAGCGCCTGGAGAAAACCCACCGGGTCACAGGGAGAAAGTACAAACTCCATCCAGGCAGCACTCATAGTCAGGATTAAATCTGGGTGTCTGCCGCTGTAAGGCAACAACTCTACCATTGCGCCACTGTGGTGCACCCTACGTTCTAGTTCTATATTATCCCACTCTCGCATCCACTTCTTTAACACAAGGGGCAGCTTACAAAGGACAATTAATCTACAATCCCACATGTCTTTGGGATGCGGAAGGACACTGGAGCACCTGGAGGAGACCCACGTGCGTGACTGTGCCACCCAAGGCTGGGTTCATGGAAATGTCACCACTAGTAGGTGGCCCACCTTCCTGACTGGGAAATATATCGCCACTGAAGAGCAGACTCCCTACCAACACCATGGAAGCACCTCCACCAGCGGCTCAAGAGTTGGTATAAGTATTTGCTTATTATGGTCACATATACTGAGTTACAATAAAATATTTGTTTTGCGTGCAATGGAGGCTAATCAGGCCATATATGAGTACACCATGTAGAGCGAAAGGGAAATGACACAGAATGCAGAATATAGTGTTAGTTACATAGAAAGTGCAGATGAAAAGAAATTGCAAGGGCTGTAATGCGGTAGATTGGAAGATTGGGAATTCATCCTTAGAATGTGAGAGGTCCATTCAAGATTCTGAATATAGTGGGGAGTATGAGACACAAAATGCTGGAGTAACTCAGTGGGTCCAGCAGCATCTCTGGAGAAAAGGAATAGGTGATGTTTCGGGTCAAGACCCATCTTCAGACGAAGAAGCTGTTCTTGAATCTGGTGGTATGTGCTTCCAAGCTTTCGTATCTGCTGCCTGGCAGGAGTGAGGAGAGATGGAATGAGAGAGGTCCTCGTTCTCCCAAGGCTGTTTCCCCAAGGCTGCGTGAAGTGTAGGGGAGGCTGGTTTGCTGGACTGGGCTGCATTCACAACTCCACAATATCTAGTAGTCTTTGGCAGGGCACTTCCCCTATTAAATAGTGACGCTTCCCAATAGGATGCTTTCTATATTGCACCTGCCTAGACTCTAAGTGTCATTGGTGACAAGAAGCAGGTTTACAAGAGTCAAGAATGCTTTATGCTCATACATACTGAACCAGAACAATGAAATTCCTATTTGCAGCAGCACAATAGGGTTGTAAACACAGTACAAAGATAAGACAATAAACAAACAAACAAAAATAGTTCAATAAATTTTAAAAAATCCAATATAGTACAAAAACAACCCAGAGCCCAACTCAGGCAGTTTGTAGTTTAGTTGGAGTTCAGATTGTTCAGGAGCCTGATGTTTGTTGGGAAGAAGCTGCACCTGAATCTAAACGTTGCAGTGTTCAGACTCTTAAGGGCCTGTCCCACATGGGCGATTTTTTCGGCGACTGCCGGCGACTGTCTTAGTCGTAGCCGGTCGCCGAAGAACCGGCGACTGGAGCCCCTTACGACAACGTCTACGACAATGTCTACAACAACCTACCACCTAGTCGACATCAAGCTACGGCAAGCTACCGACAACCGGTAGGACCCATAGGACGTCCGCCTACGACCACACCTTCGACAACCTACGTCCACCCGCGACAAGCTACGTCCACCCGCGACAAGCTACGACAAGGTACAACAATTCAGTCGCCAGTACCTGTCGCCAGTTGACGTAGGTAGTCGTCAATGGAGTTCACCGAAGTCAGCACCGGCGACAACCTACGTCATCCTGGTGACAACCTACGACAGCACCTACGTCAGGAGAAGACATGCTACGACAAGTCCACGGTCGCCGACTGTCGCCCAAAAGTTTTGAAATCCAGAAAAATGCCACGATTCTTTGGGCGACTGAGGAGACCATACAGGCAACAGCCTAAATGTCTGTAGTTGCTTAAAAAAATCGCCTAAGTGGGACAGGGGCATTATACCTCTTCCTGATGGCAGGAGTGAAATAAGAGCGTGGTTAAGGTGGTGTGAGTACTTGATGATGCTGGCTGCCTTTATGAGACAGCGTCTCTTATAGATCCCTTCAAAGGTGGGGAGGTCATTATCCACCTTAAGAGTAATGAACGTTGGACATAAATTAGTTAACAATGCCCAGATGCAAAAATATGAATAAAAACAGCAACAACTACATCATCCCATTATTTATACCTGCTGAGTGATAGTTTTGACCCATATAATAAGTCCATGTCAGTAATTTAGTTTAGTTTAGTTTAGAGATACAGGGTGGAAACAGGCCCTTCAGCCCACTGAGTTTGCGACGACAAGCGATCACCCTTACGCTACTTCTATCTTACAGACAAGGGACAATTTACAGAAGCCAATTAACTTGAGTATAGGAGTAAAGAGGTCCTTCTGCAGTTGTACAGGGCCCTGGTGAGACCGCATCTGGAGTATTGTGTGCAGTTTTGGTCTTCTAATTTGAGGAAGGACATCCTTGCTATTGAGGCAGTGCAGCATGGGTTCACAAGGTTAATCCCCGGGATAGCAGGACTGTCACATGAGGAAAGATTGGAAAGACTGAGCTTGTACTCACTGGAATTTAGAAGGATGAGGGGTGATCTTATAGAAACGTATAAAATTATAAAAGGACTGGACAAGCTAGATGCAAGAAAAATGTTCCCAATGTTGGGGGAGTCCAGAACCAGGGGCCACAGTCCAAGAATAAAGGGGAGGCCATTTAAAACTGAGATGTTGTGAATTTGTGGAATTCTCTGCCACCGAAGGCAGTAGAGGCCAATTCACTGGATGAATTTAAAAGAGAGTTAGATAGAGCTCTCGGGGCTAGCAGAATCAAGCGATATGGGGAGAAGGCAGGCACGGGTTACTGAAGAGGAGAAATGGCCTCCTCCTGCACCTATTTTCTATGTTTCTATGTAATCTACAAACCTGCACATCTTTGGAGTGCGGGAGAAAACCGGAACACCCGGAGAAAACCCACGCAGGTCACAGGGAGAACGTATAAACTCCGTACAGACAGCACCCATAGTCAAGATCGAAGCTGGGTCTCTGGCGCTGTAAGGCAGCAACACTACCACTGGGCCACCATGCCGCCATTGTGTAATTGCACCAGTTTTATGATCTTGACCCAGATACATAGACAATTCCTGAGGGCACAGGGTTCCGAGATCCACCATGGGTGACACAGTTGAGGAACTGACAGCGTTTGACGGCACTGGGCCTGTACTCGCTGGAGTTTAGAAGAATGAGGGGGGAACCACATTGAAACATACAGAATAGTGAAAGTCTTGGATGGAGTGGATGTGGAATGGATGTTTCCACTACTGGGAGAGTCTAGGACTAGAGGTCATAACTTCAGAATTAAAGGACGTTCCTTTAGGAAGGAGATGAGGAAGAATTTATTTTGCCAGAGGGCGGTGAATCTATGAGATTTTTTGCCCCAAGAGACTATGGAGGCCAAGGCAGTGGATATTTTTAAGGCTGAAATAGATAGATTCTTGATTGGTACGGGTGTCAGGAGTAATGGGGAGAAGGCAGGAAAATGGAGTTAGGATGGAGAGATAGATCAACCGTTATTGAATGCCGAATTAGACTTGATGGGCCGAATGGCCTAATTCTGCTCCTATCACTTATGACCTTATGATAACTTCTATTAAAGCAGTGACGATATCACTTGATGTGGCAGTTTGTGGGATCAGGCGGTGGGTTGTCAAGAGTTCTGCTCGAGTCCACTGCCTGCACCTCTTTTGGGGCAAACTGAAGACGGAATGCATGGTGAACACAGGAGGTTTAGAGTCTATCAGGGAATGGAGGCCTCGTGCATCCTGCATACGGCTGCTAATGTTGTCATTTGATGCTTGTTGCTTGCAAACTGCACGATTGGCAGTTTTGTTTTACATAAGACTATGTTAATTGTGCCTGTGGAATAAAAACTCCTTTGTTAAGAAAGGGGATCACTTGAAACAAATAGTCACAAATTGAAATTGGTGTTCCCCTGTCCCCTGCGGGTTTTTAAGCTGCTTGTGCGTTGGTGGTGTGCCGTCTTCCTTCACTGCATCCAGGTAACAAGGTTAACGCTAAGGGGCGGCACGATGGTGCAGTGGTAGAGTTGCTGCCTCACAGCACTTACAAAGCTAGAGACCCAGGTTCAATCCCGACTACGGTGGCTGTCTGAACGGAGTTTGTACGTTCTCCTCGTGACCTGCGTAGGTTTTCTCCGGGAGCTCCAGTTTCCTCCCACACTCCAAAGACGTACAGGTTTGTAGGTCAATTGGCTTGGTATAAATGTAAAATTATCCTCATGCGTGTAGGATAGTGTTAGTGTGCGGGGGGTCGCTGGTCGGCGCGGACTGGGTGGGCCGAAGGGCCTGTCTCCGTTCTAAACTAAACTATAAATTATAAAAGTGTTGAAAATCCGAAGATTGAGAAAGAAAAAGAGCTCTTCCTGCAGAGGGTGGTGAATCTTTGGAGCTCTCTTTCCTGGAGGGGTTGGTGGAGGCATTTAAAGAGGAGGCTATTCTCTAGAAGATTGGAAAATTGAGGACTATGGGGACCTGGCACAAAGAAGGAGATAAGGCCTGAAGCAGATGAGCCGTGACACTAATGAATGGAGGGGCAGGCTCGAGAGGCCGAGTGGCCTACCTCTGCTCCTGCTCCTGCTTCTTTGTGTTCTTCTGAAAACTACCAGAAGTTTTTGGTTGTGTTTTTGTCTCCGTTACTCACTGCTGGTTGAAAGAACCACAAACCTTGCCCTATTCAGCAAGCCCTCCCCCTCTTCAGCCACCCACCAGCACTAGCACTCCACTGCAGTCCTCATCTCCACTGTGGTCCTCATCTCCACTGCAGTCCTCATCTCCACTGTGGTCCTCATCTCCACAGTGGTCCTCATCTCCACTGTGGTCTTCATCTCCACTGTGGTCCTCATCTCCACTGTGGTCCTCATCTCCACTGTGGTCCTCATCTCCACTGTGGTCCTCATCTCCATGGTGGTCTAATCTCCACTGTGGTCCTCATCTCCACTGTGGTCCACATCTCCACGGTGGTCCTCATCTCCACTGTGGTCCTCATCTCCACTGTGGTCCTCATCTCCATGGTGGTCTAATCTCCACTGTGTTCCAAATCTCCATGTGGTCCTCATCTCCACGGTGGTCATCATCTCCATGTGGTCCTCATTTCCACTGTGGTCCTCATCTCCATGGTGGTCTAATCTCCACTGTGTTCCAAATCTCCATGTGGTCCTCATCTCCACTGTGGTCTTCATCTCCATGTGGCCCTCATCTCCAGCCAATGCTGTTTCCTCGCAGAACTGGCTGAGACTTCAAATTGGTGATGTCAATTCACCAGGACCAGAGTATACTCGGCCTCCTTTAAGTACAGTGAGCTTTTGTCAGCCATTACTGAGCACGGCCAAGTCTGAAGAAGGATCTCGACCCAAAACGTCATCCATTCCTTCTGTCCATCCATGCTGCCTGTCCCGCTGAGTTACTCCAGCATTTTGTGTCCATCTCAAGTTTGGGCTCCTTCTGTTCTTGTAGACACTTGCTGGATCCCTACAGATCCGAGCAGGAGATAAAGATTCTCCATTGGAAGACTGGAAAACTCCCCTTTGTTCCAACGGAAGAGCCAGAGTCTTATATGGGATAGGAGTAGAATTATGCCATTCGGCCCATCAAGTCTACTCCGCCACTCAATCATGGCTGATCTATCTCTCCCTCCTAACCCCATTCTCCTGCCTTTTCCCCATAACCTCTGACCCCTTGTGTTTCCGATCCCATCTCAGCCTGCATTCGGTACCGTTTACTGCTGGTCTGTGTACAAACCAGCAAGTCAATGACCCCTCTGTGGAAAAATATCAATTACAAAAGTCTCGCAGTGCCGCGAGGCTGACAGCAAACGAAAAGATAATGAATTGTGCACAGCAGACATTCCTAATCAGGAGTTTTTCCACACACCCATCCACATTATCTGCGTATTGCATAGAACGGACAAGGCAGGACCTTGTTCATCAATATGAGTTATGAGTCCATGATGTAGTCTCATGTTTGACAGTGGAAAACTGGAACAAAGGAACCCTCAGAGCACATAAAACAGGAGAAAACCCTGTAGGCGGGGAGAAGCCAGCGCAACGCTCAAGGAAGTGCAGATCCACAGCCTTAAGGGCCTGTCCCACTTGGTGATTTTTTCGGTGACTGCCGGCATCAAAATGATTTTGAACATTTCAAAATCCAGCGGCGACAAAAAAAAGATTGCGACACTTGAAAAAACACCGCGCGTCATACGTCAACACATTTTTTTCTGTGACCTGATACATCAGTCAATGATGCCGGCAGTCGCCGAAAAAAATTGGCAAGTGGGACAGGCCCTTTAGAGCTGGGGACATCCTCTGGAACATGTCTGCATTGGACATGGTCTGGCCTCCACCGTTAAAAATAACAGCCAGTCCTAGAAATCCCTTGGCAGCAGAAGGGGGGTCGTGAATCCATTGTTATACTTGCGTCAATGATTAGCAGTCCTGGCTATTGTTCACCCTTCCGTCCACTTCACCACAAAGCACGTGAGCATTATTGTGTTGGCAGTGCCAGGGACGCACTGATGAACTGGTGTTTTGCCTGCAGCTCTTGCCCCTCCTTCAGCCTGCCCCCCGGGTAGGTGCTTTTGACATGCTAGGGCAGTGCTTCTTAAACTTCACCCTCGACTCTTTAATCACAACATTTCATTCACCCTCGACTAAATTCTCTTATGTTTTTTGGTAATTTTCGTCTTATTCTCCCTTGTGTATAATTTTATATATTATTTATTTTGTCACATGAGCAAAAAACATAAATTAACTAATTTCTTAAGCGTTTATTTTATTCAACTTTTTGAACATCCTAAAAATATGTAAAGAAAACTAGGAGTTTAATTACCACTGGAATTGGAAAATCTTTCTATTAGAATGATAAAAAAACATTCTAACGTCTAAACACTGGGCTTCAGCCTCATCCTACCCTTTCGGGCTTTGATTACTGCAGTTTTTTTCTTGGAAAACCAGCTCAAAAAAACATGGAGTATGTGATTTAATATATTAGTATCCAACTAATATAGCTTTCTATAACTATCCTCGACGAAAGCTCACAATACCACCAAATATCAACTTTGGTAGCTAAATTGCTACATGAAGGAAAGTTACAGTTCTACAGTTTGCCATTTATACATTTATTGTCCCACCAGCTCATCTGGTCTTCCATAAATGGTTATATTACAATAATTACAGTAAATTTGGGAATGTCCTGCTACTTTGAAATTAGAACACCATAGGTGGAGAGAAAAAAACATATCAAATTTCCAGCTCCACTGCCATTAAAACCAATAAGAGCTTACTAACCACTTTAATGGCAATGCCTTTTTTAAGGATAGAAAAAAATATATAAATATCTGAATAAATTAAGTCATTCACCCTTCATTCACCCCTCTAGTTTCATTCACCCCAAAATAATTTCATTCGCCCTTGGGTGAACCATTCACCAGTTTAAGAAGCGCTGTGCTAGGGCATTTAAAATGCTATTGAAATCCTTTGGCTTCGTTACCCCTTGGGTCTACCCTGCTATGAAGGCTGAGGGCAAACTGATCAAAGGCCACACTGTGTGTGTGTGTGTGTGTGTGTGTGTGTGTGTGCAGCAGGGAGTACATGCACTCCTGGGGCTGATCTGTGGCCCTGAGACATCATGCCCCACCCCGTACACACTGCTTATCTGAGCTACACTGTACGCAAAGCTGATCCATGTCCCTCGGCACGTAATGCTGAGCGTCTTCACACAGCATCACAGCCATTTATGTGTAGATAACACTGATATGTATCTACACTTGAATAACACTGCCTTGGGCCTGAAACATTGGCTCTGTTCCTCTTTCCACAGATCCTCCCAGCATTCGCACACTGGACAGTAATAAAAGAAGAGTGTGCTGGAGGAACTCAGCGGCTCAGGCAGCATTTGTGGAGTTAAATAGATAGTCAATGTTTTGAGTCAGGACCCTTTATTTCAGTTTAGATTAGAGACACAGCATGGAAACAGGCCCTTCAGCCCACCGAGTCCGTGCCGACCAGCGATCCCCGCACACTAACACTATCCTACACACACGAGGGACAATTTACAATTTTTACCAAGCCAATTAGCCTACAAACCTGTACGTCTTTGGAGTGTGGGAGGAAACCGGAGCACCCGGGGTAAACCCACGCAGGTCACGGGGAGAACGTACAAACTCAGCACCCGTAGTCTATAGCGCTATAAGGCAGCAACTCTACCGCTGCATCACCATGCCGCCCATTCTTCAGGGTGGCACAGTAATTCCCAACTCCTGGTCCACTGCCACTAAACTGCATTAATAGTCTGAGGAGGAAAATAGCGAGATTGAAATATCTGAATGATTTTACCTATCCGGAGCAATCTTTATTGAAATACATGTGGAACCATACTCAAACTAATTACTGATATCAAAATACCTGATGTGAAACAGCTGAATTAATTGTACCGTCATATCTGAACCAAAAATAGTTGAAGTATACTTTAGAGACACAGCATGGAAACCGAGCCTTCGGTGATCATAGATCACCCGTCCACACTAGTTCTGTGTTCAATCTCATCCACTTTCTACACTTTTTTTACAATTTAAAGAGGCCCATTAACCCTCAAACCTGCACGTCTTTGGGGGTGTGGGAGGGAACCAGAGCGCCCGTAGGAAACCCATGGGGTCACGGGGAGAACGTGTAAACTCCACACAGGCAGCACCTGGGGTCAGGATCAAACCTGGATTTCTGGCTCTGTGAGGCAGCTGCTCTAGCAGTTGCACCTCTGCGCTGCCCAGCGTGAAAGTGTGTGGAATGGCGTGTCACAACTAATAGTGAGCTACACCAGAACTTAAAAAAAAAAACTGAATTAAGAAATCTAGACGACAACATTTGTACTTCAATGATACCATAAAAACAGAAAATGCTGGAGAAATGCTGGCAGATCAAAATAATTTAGCCTGGCATCATTTCCAGCACATCCATTGTGGGCTGGAGAGCCCGTTCATGTGCTGTACTTTTTTTTTGTTCTATGGTCGATGTTTTAATTCATTTAGTCAGGCAGCATATGTGGGAAGAGAAAAAGCTATCGTTTCAGGTTGAATATTCTTCATTAGATCTGAGAAAGCAAGTTAGTCAGGAAAACAGGAAAGGTTATAAATGGAATAAAGAAAATATCTGCAACATATATTTCTCGTTCTCTTTCCATGGATGCTGCCTGACCTGCTGAGTATTTCCAGCCTTCCCTGCTCATTTCATATTTTCGCAAGCCGCACTGCTTTTGATTTTTATGCACTTCACACCTGCTCGCAAATATCTGAATTAAAATAACTTACTGAAACACCTGAAATAACAGCTTAAATGCCTGACTTCCAACGCCTTTACTGTATTTAACGGCTGAAGAGAAACACTGATTTCACTTCACTGAAGCCTTTCAGCAGAAACACCTGCACTATGGTGGCACAGCGGTAGAGTTGCTGCCTTAGAGTGCTTACAGTTCCAGAGACCCGGGTTTAATCCTGACTACGGGTGCTGTTTGTACGGAGTTTGTACGTTCTCCCTGTGACCCACATGGAGTTTCTCCGAGATCTTCAGTTTCCTCCCACACTCCAAAGACGTACAGGTTTGCAGGTTAACTGGCTTGGTATAAATGTAAATTGTCCTGAGTGTGTGTGTGTAGGATGGTGTTAATGTGCGGGGATCACAAGTTGGCACGGACTCGGTGGGCCGAACGGCCTGTTTCGGCACTGTATCTCTAAACTAAACTATACTAAACTAAATCAAACTAAAATGTCTGCATGTACACATCATTCCTGACACATGAACTGAAATTCTAGAAAAGAAAAAAAGGAGTGAACAGACAATTTGAAACATTTCTCCTGATATATCCAGGGCGCGTTAAAATGTACGATAAAACAAACTTCTTTGCTGTCATGGCTATGTGTCGATACCAGAAGTGGTAAAGGCATGCACTGGACCAC
Source organism: Malacoraja senta (assembly GCA_038087875.1). Classification (NCBI taxonomy): domain Eukaryota; kingdom Metazoa; phylum Chordata; class Chondrichthyes; order Rajiformes; family Rajidae; genus Malacoraja; species Malacoraja senta. The sequence continues at coordinate 59,125,456 of CM075978.1, read as the reverse complement.
CGTACATTGACACCCAAGCTAAAATACCGCACCCATTCTCTCGTATCTGAACTCAAACATCTCTGTGCAATTACCTTCTTTGGAACACCCAAGCGAAAACATTTAAATAATTATACTGAAATGCTGAACTGGAATCCTTGCTTAAATATTTGAACTATCTGTCCTTTCTTACCATTTGTTAAGAAAATGTAATCAATCACTGTTTCCCAATCACGTTCCAAACCTCTGTCTCCACGTGTGTGAAGACATGCTTCTCTAATATCAGTCTGAAGAAGGGTCTCGACCCGAAACGTCACCCATTCCTTCTCTCCAGAGATGCTGTCTGTCCCGCTGAGTTACTCCAGCATTTTGTGTCTATCTTCGGTTTAAACCAGCATCTGCAGTTCCTTCTTACACAATGTCTGAGCCAGGTTAGTTCTGAATCACTCATGGTCAGATAGTGAAACAAGGAACTCTAGATGCTGGTTAATACACAAAAGGACACAAAAAGCTGAGTAGCTCAGCAGATCAGGCAGCATCACTGGAGAACTTAGATAGGTGACGTTTCGGATCGAGACGAAATGTCAACAATCCATGTTCTCCAAAGATACAGCTCGACTTGCTGAGTTAGCCCAGCACTATGTCCTTTCATAGTAAGATAGACACACATTGCTGGGACAGGCAGCATCTCTGGATAGAATGAATGGGTGACGTTCGGGTACATTTTCCTTGAACTACATCTCCTTTGATGTCTCTTTTTCACACCTTACCCATCCATATTTCTGTGACTCCCTCTACCCTGACTCTCAGTCTGAAGAAGGGTCTCGACACGAAACGTCACCCATCCCTTCTCTCCAGAGATGATGCCTGTCCCGCAGAGTTACTCCAGCATTTTACATCTATCATTAATGTAAACCAGCATCTGCAGTTTCTTCCTACTCCTTTCATAGTAAAATGGCTTTATTGGAATATTGTAGCAGGAATATCTGGAATGGAATACCCTTGCTTAAAATATTACTTCTAAACAGCATTTCTCAACAGCATTTGCTGAACCACTATATCTTAACAAACCAGCGTTGCATAATTGCAGATTTTATGAATACATTATATTTCTGGGGACGAAAAACCTGCAGCAAAATATTTGCATTTGATGACGAGGTGAAATGCAATAGAAAGCCTCAACTTAGACAAACAACGTGGTGAAATGCTGAAGGAAAATGTGTAAACAATAACACCGAATACAACTACCTGTGGGGAGATATGTGAACATAAGATGGACACAAAATGCTGGAGTAACTCAGCGGGACAGGCGGCATCTCTGGTGAGAAGGAATGGGTGACGTTTCGGGTCGAGACCCTTCCTCGAGATATGTGAACACATGTCTCTGTGCTAAACTGATGAATTGAATGTGTAAATTTAAACATGTAATACAGAAAATCTTGATTCGAAGACTTGAACTGAGATGGGATCTTATAGAAACATATACAATTCTTAAGGGATTGGACAGGCTAGATGCAGGAAAAAATGTGCCCCATGTTGGGGGGGGGGGGAGTCCAGAACCAGGGGTCACAGTTTAAGAATAAGAAGTAGGCCATTTAGGACTGAGTTGAGGAAAACCTTTTTCACCCAGAGAGTTGTGAATCTGTGGAATTCTGAAGGCATTGGATGTTTTCAAGAGGGAGTTAGATTTCGCTCTTAGGGCTAACGGAATCAGGGGATATGGACAAAAAGCAGGAACGGGGTACTGATTTTGGATGATCAGCCATGAAGGGCTCGAAGGGCCGAATGGCCTACTCCTGCGCCTGTTTTCTATGTTTCTATTTAGCTGTTTCAGACTGACAATTAAGTCAGGGATGGAGTGTATTACAATGAAGCATCCTTTATGTTTGTAGATTGGACAATACGTTCCATTCTCTCTCTCCGAATACCACCGCTGTACATTGCAGGGATTGTTGATCACCATGAATACATGGTAGTTGTTCTTGCTATGGACTGCCTGCCTTAACACACTCCGCTGTGTGAAGTGAAAGGTCAAGGTGGTAACTCGACTGACTTTGCAGCTAGGAAAGAACAGCATGCAACAAGTTGAACATCTGGACGTAAATTCCTGTAACAAAATACCTGGTGTAAATGCCTGCACTTAATTGCCTGACTTAGAGGATATAAAATAGAATTCCTGTAGAGAAATATCTGAGATAAACCACTAAATTCCTGTACTTAACCACAATACGTGTTCTGAAATAACCACACTAAACCTTGTGTAGGAAGGATCTGTGGTTGCTAGCTTACACCGAAGACAGGCACAAAATGCTGGAGTAACTCAGCGGGACAGGCAGCATCTCTGGAGAGAAGTGATGGGTGACGTTTTGAGTCGAGACCCTTCTTCAAAGGAAGGGTCTCGACCCGAAATGTCACCTATTGCGTCTCTCCAGAGATGCTGCCTGTCCCGCTGAGTTACCCCATCATATTGTGTCTATCTTCACATTAAACCTTGTTGAAATGTTTCAATAGACAATAGACAATAGGCGCAGTAGTAGGCCATTCGTCCCTTCAAGCCAGCACCGCCATCCACTGTAATCATGGCTGATCATCCACAATCAGTACCCCGTTCCTGCCTTCTCCCCATATCCCTTGACTCCGCTATCTTTAAGAGCCCTATATACTGTGCCCTCCATAATATTTGGGACAAAGACCCACCATCCACCCCCCTGCCTCTGCACTCCACAATCCGAGACCTGCAACAGAAAAAGCACAGGTGGCGAAAGTGCACATTGTCGGACCTTAACAAAGGCTGCCTATCTTTCACTGGAATACCTGTGCAAGAATCAGGGTACCTGGCTGTACAGAACTTGGATACGTAGAAACAAGGAACTGCTGGTCTATAGAAGAAGACACTGGAGTAACTCAGCGGGTCAGGCAGGATCTCTGGAAAACATGGGTGAGTAGTGTTTTGGATCGGGAACCTTCTTCAGACTGTTTGTAGTAGTGAGAGGGGAGAAAGCTGGAAAGTAATAGGCTCAAACAGGGTGAGGGGGGGTGGGGGGGATTTGTTAGGCAGACGGTTGGACAAAATCCAGAGATGAAAAGACAGAAGATATGAAACAAGAGGATTGAAGAGTTGTGAACTGTGAAGCTAGAGGGATGAATATGGGTGGAAGGAGAGGGGAAGAGATGAGCCCAGTTGGGGCACAAGAGAGGGGGGGGGGAGAAGGTGGGGAGTACATGGGGATAGAATGGAGAGTTCTAGTTACCTAAAATGGGAGAATTCATTGTTCATTCTGTTGGGTTGTAAATGGAATATGAGGTGCTGCTCCTCCCTACTGTATGTGGCCTCACTCTGCAAATGGAAGAGGCAGGCGCAGGACAGAAAGGTCAGCGTGGGAATGGGAGAAGAGTTAAGGGCCCGTCCCACTTTCACGACCTAATACACGACCTTTTTTACTCGTGGACATTTTTCATCAGGCTAGAAAAAATGCCCCGACCTACTTGATGCCACGAGTACTTACGACTAGCATCACGGCCTGCTACGACCTACCCACGACCTCCTACAACCTCGTGACGACCATGCTGCGAGTATGAGTCAAGGGCAAACTCGGCAGAGGTCGTGAATTAGGTCGTGAAAGTGGGACAGGCCCTTTACAATGATAATTAACCGGGAGATCCAGCAGGCCTTGGCTGACCGAGCCCAAGTGTTTGTCGAAACGGTCACCGAGTCTACGATTTCCTGTCAGTGAGGTATTCACACCAGAACAGTTGAAATACCTAAAGCACATTATCTGACATAAAATGCCTAAAATTAAACTTGAAACAAAATGTATTAGAATGCCTCGACTTAGACATAATACGCTGAAATGGTGAAACTAAATTACGCGAATCTCCCTGTTGCTAACCATTTTAACTCCCCTTCCCAGTCCCACACCAGCCTTTCTGTCCTGGGCCTCCTCCATTACCAGAGTGAAGGCAAACCAGAAGTACAGCACCTCATATTCCACTTGGGTAGCTTACAACCCCAGGGCATGAACACTGTGTTCTACAATGTTAGACAATGCCCCCACTTATTGCCCGCATGCTTGCCCATGTCCCCCACTCAATGCCCACCGATTTCTCTCTCTATTCCACCTGCCTACCCACCCCCGTCCCCTTCCACCTATATCCCTCCCTCTGGCTCTTCATTTCACTTCTCTTTCACCTCTCTTCTCCTTATCTAACATCCTTTGTCTCCTTTTCTTATCTCAGGCCTTTGTCGGCCCATCAACCGATCGAACACCTCTCATCCGCCGAATACCGCTGAACGGGGCGGCACGGTGGCGCAGCGGAAGAGTTTCTGCCTCACAGCGCTAGAGTCCCAGGTTCGATCCCAACTACGGGTGCTGTCTGTACGGAGTTTGTATGTTGTCCCCGTGACCTGCGTGAGTTTTCTCCGAGTTCTTCGGTTTCATCCCACACTCCAAAGACGTACAGGTTTGTAGGTTAATTGGCTTGGTATAAGTGTAACTCATCCCTAGTGTGTGTAGGGTAGTGTTAGTGTGCGGGGATCACTGGTCGGTGTGGACTCTGTGGGCCCAAGTGCCTGCTTCCACGCTGTATCTCTAAACTAAATTAAACCTAACACTTTCCCAGTTTTGACCACCCACACCACTTTTCCAACTTTCTCCCCTGGACTACAAGAAGAAGGGTCACGACCTGAAACATAGCTTATCGATGTCCTCCAGAGATGCTGCCTGACCCACTGAGTTAAGCCCCTGTCCCACTTTCCCGAGTTACTCACGAATTCTCCCGAGTTTTTCCCTTGATTCAAACTCGGAGATACCAGACGTAGGTACTCGGGGCTATTTTTTAACTTGTGGACATTTTTCAACATGCTGATAAAACGTCCCGACTTACCTGATGCCCCGAGTACCTACGGCTGGCATTACGAGCCACTACGAAATATCTATGGCCTCCTACGGACTCACTACAGACATTCTGTGAGATTGAATCAAGGGGAAAACTCGGGAGAATTCGTGAGTAACTCGGGCAAGTGGGACAGGCCCTTTACTCCAACACTTTGTGTTAAGCGGGCAATATTCCAGCATCTGCAGTTCCTTGTGACTCTGTCATTAAAAAGTAGTTAAACGTAACTAAGTAATGTGAACTTGAACTTGAACAGATCAAACAGAATACGAACTCTGATGTCTGAGAAAAAAAGTTATTTTGATTATACAAATTAAATTAATGAAACTGAAATACATCAACATGGATGACATGAAACAGAGTAAGGAAGCCATCATTCGATACGATACGAAAGAACTTTGTTTATCCCAGATTGTAATTTCTTGCCCTGAAATACCTGCACTGATGCACCAATACTGAAATAACTGTTGTTAAACATCTGGACTAGTACTAGTAGGGGTGACACGGTGGCGCAGCAGTAGAGTTGCTGCCTCACAGCGCCGGAAACCCGGGTTCAATCCTCACTACGGCTGCTGTCTGTATGAAGTTTGCACGATCTCCCTGTGACCGTGTGGGCTTTCTGCTGGTGCTCCTGTTTCCTCCCACACTCCAAAGACGTGCAGGTTTGCAGGTTAATTGGCTTGGTTTAAGTGTAAATTGTCCCTAGTGTGCGTAGGATAGGGTTAGTGTGCGGGGATCGCTGGTCGGTGCAGACTCGGTAGGCCGAAGGGGTGTCTCCACGCTGTATCTCTAAATGAAACCAAACCACACGCGAATTAGTGCACATGAACTGTAGCACACGAAGAATGGGAAGCTCCATTTGGTGGATATGGAGCAGAGGTTGAGGTACACACTCTCCATGAATGGCACGGCAAGATGGAGGGGTTAAACAGTTGACATTGTGGACCCGATTTCAGAGACAGGAGAGAAGAGCAAGGCAAGTGTCAGCCACTGAATTATGCTGATCAGGGACTGTGGGACTCTTGTCCCAGAAGCTCGCACTGAGTCTGTCCGAAAAATGAAAGTCACATTTTGGCTCAGAGTGGAGAGCAGCAGGAATCCAGGAATCTCCCTAGAAAATTCCTGAGGTGGAGGTTATGCAGAAGTCAATGAGATGCATGCAGTACAAGCTCTCCTTTCATTCCAGAGCGACTCTTGGCTCTCCCCTTTGACCGCACATTGTCTTCAAACACATAATAAACATGGTCAGAGGGTGCGTCGACTTCTTATACCCGCCTCGAACTCAAGCTAAAAGCTGCCCAGCTCAAACAGCTGCTGTGTAGGAAGGAACTGCAGATGCTGGTTTAAGCCAAAGATGCTGGAGTAACTCAGCGGGACAGGCAACATCTCTGGAGAGAAGGAATGGGCGACGTTTCGGGTCGAGACCATTCTTCAGACCCAACTCAATGAGGGATGTGGGAGGAAACCAAAGCACCCAGGCGAAACCCACGGGGTCACAGGGATAACATGCAAACTCCACAGTGACAGCAGCTGAGGTCAAGATCAAACCCAGGTCTCTGAAACTGTGTAGGAAGGAACTGCAGATGCTGGTTTACACTGAAGATAGACACAAAAAGCTGAACTCTGCGGGCCAGGCAGTGTCTCTGGAGAGAAGGAATGGGTGACGTTTCGGGTCGAGACCCTTCTTCGGTCTGAAACGTCACCCATTCCTTCTCTCCAGAGATGCTGCCTGTCCCGCTGAGGTACTACAGCTTTTTGTGTCTATCTCTGGAACGGTGAGGAAGTTTGCAGCAGTGGTCAAGACCAAAGCAGGTCCGACGGGTTCATTTATGAGCGGAGTGGAGCGGAACCTCTGGAAACTCAACTGTTGAGGAATTGGAGCAGATTAAAAACTGCACTTGTTTTTCCCGGGTTAATTCAAGTTCAAGTTCAAGTTCACATGTATTGTCACATGCCCTAATTGGTGCAGTGAAATTTGAGTTACCATACAGCCATACGAATAAAAGGAACACAATACACAATAGAATTTAACATAAACATCCACCACAGTGGAATCAACATTTCTCACCGTGATGGAAGGCAATAAAGTTCTGTCAATCTTCCTCCTTTGTTCACCCGTGGTCGGGCCCTAGAACCCTCCGCAGTCGCCGCTACGGACGGCCCGATGTACAGGCCGTCTCGCTGGGATGATGGAAACTCCGGCGTCGGAACAGATCGGAACGCACCCTGCGGCTCGGAGTTTCCGAATCGGTCGCTTCTTACCGGAGACCGCGGCTTCCGAAGTTCACAGGCCGAGCTGGGCGGAGCTCCAACACTGCCGATCCTCGGCAAAAGATCCCAGGCCTCCGCGATGTTAAAGTCACCGCAACGCCCGCGGCTAGAAGCTCCGCAGACCACAGCTCCACGATGTTAAAGTCAACAAGCCCCGCTGGACGTAGCTCCAACACTGGCGATCCTCCATAAGGAGCCCAGGCTCCGCGATGGTAATTCCACGTGGCGCCTGCTGCTGAAGCTCTGGGCCGTCTCTGGTGGGAAAGGCCGCGCCAATCCAGTGGTAGGCCGCAAGATGCGACACGGAGAAAGATGCATCTCCGTCCAGCTAAGTGACTGAAAAACGGTTAACTGTGTTCAATGAAAACTGTTGTGCACCAATGTTGAAGTGCTTGCATCCATTTCCTACTGGAGACCGCATTGAAAAATTGGATAGGTTACTTTCTACTTGAGGCGGGTACATCCCCCATTATATTTAACCATGATGATGTTATTTGATGGTGCCATTGAATCATGTTTTGTCTTTCTGCTGACTGTATAGCTTTTCACTGTACCTCGGCACACGTGACAATAGACTAAGCTGAAATGCACACCATGTTTTGTTGGCGGATCTGGATCAAAAGGTTGACCCAAAAAATCAACATTGGTCGTCCAGGTGATGAAACATAGAGTGGATCATTGAGCAATCACAGGTGAAATGAAAGTGTCTGACAGGTGCAGTCTTTATGTTTTCACTCACTGCCCCAGAGTGGCCCCACGTCCTGGCCCTTGGCAGAGATATGGACCCAGCAGGAGATGCTGGGGTCTGCGTGGAGGAGCCCACCAAGCTTCTCTCCATGAGGAACCCCTCACTCAACAGTCGTTGGCCGACATGGACTGTTGGCTCCAATGTGTTAACATGGTGGAGGGAACTTTGTAGGACGGAACTGCAGATGCTGGTTTAAACCGAAGATAGACACAAAATGCTAGAGTAACTCAGCGGGACTGGCAGCATCTCTGGAGAGAACGAACGGGTGACATTTCAGTTTGAGACCCTTTAGACTTCTTCAGATTGAAGAAGGGTCTCGACCCGAAACATCACCCATTCCTTCTCTCCAAAGATGCTGCCTGTCCCGCTGAGTTACTCCAACATTTTGTGTCTATCTTCAGAGGGAACTGCCATGTGCAAAGCTAGAGATCAGCTTCCAAGACACATCAAAGGCAGCAGGTTGTTAGAGCAGGAGTCCCCCAACATGAGTGTTTGTCAACACTGGGCCTGTACCCACTGGAGTTTAGAAGGATGAGGGGGTACCTCATTGAAACTTACCAAATATTGAAAGGCCTGGATAGAGTGGTTGTGGAGAGGATGTTTCCACTTGTGGGAGAGTCTAGGACTAAAGGCCATATCCTCAGAATAAAAGAGCATACCTTTAGGAAGGAGATGAGGAGGAATTTCTTTAGTCAGAGGGTGGTGAATCTGTGGAATTCATTGCCACAGAAGGCTGTGGAGGCCGTCAATGGATATTTTTAAGGAGGAGATTGACAGATTCTTGATTAGTACGGGTGTCAGAGGTTATGGGGAGAAGGCAGGAGAATGAGGTTTAGAGGGAGAGATATATCAGCCATGATTGAATAGTGGAGTAGACATGATGGGCCAAGTGGCCTAATTCTGTTCCTAGAACTTGTGAACATGGCAACTGGTTTTGATGGCACCCAGGTTTGAGTTCAGGCAAAAGCACAGCGAGTACAAAATGAGAGTGGAATCCAACTTGGACTTCCTGACTTGTATGTTTCCACATCTGGTTCAGCTGAATGTATTTAAGACCCGCTGTGGCGCATGTGAGCAGTTGTGAACAGAGTGTCTACTCCTTGAGTTCTCTAACCCAATTTGTCCTGGATCAACCACCTTAAAACTACGTCCAAAACAGCATAGCAACGCCTCTACTTCCTCAGGTGAATGAGGATATTCGGCATGTTTCCAGCAACTCTCATCAACCTCTGCGGATGCACTGCAGAAAGCATCCCATTGGGATGCATCGCTACTCGCTTCAGGGACAGCTCTGCCCAAAAACGCAATAAATTGTGTTTACGATAACAATCAGCACGGGAGCACCTCAAGGCTGCGTGCTCAGCCCCCTGCTGTACTCACTCTATACTCATGACTGCGTAGCTGGACATAGTGCGAACTCCATCATCAAGTTCGCTGACGACACCACTGTTGTGGGACGTATCACTGATGGGGATGAGTCAGAGTATAGAAGTGAGATCGACCGACTGACAAAATGGTGCCAGCACAATAACCTGGCCTTCAACACCAGCAAAACCAAGGAACTGATTGTGGACTTTGGAAGGGGTAGGATGGGGCCCCACAGTCCCGTTTATATCAACGGGTCGATGGTTGAGAGGGTCAAGAGCTTCAAATTCCTGGGTTTGCATATTTCTGAAGATCTCTCCTGGTCCGAGAACATTCATGCAATTATTAAGAATGCACATCAGCGCCTCTACTTCCTGAGAAGATTATGGAGTCGGTATGTCAAGGAGGACTCTCTCTAACTTCTACAGGTGTACAGTAGAGAGCGTGCTGACCGGTTGAATCGTGGCTTGGTTCGGCAACTTGAGCGCCCAGGAGCGGAAAAGACTACAAAATGTAGTAAACACTGCCCAGTCCATCATCGGCTCTGACCTCCCCACCATCGAGGAGATCTATCGCAGTCGCTGCCTCAAAAAGGCTGGCAGCATCATCAAGGACCCACACAATCCTGGCCACACACTCATCTCCCTACTACCTTCAGGTAAAAGGTACAGGAGCCTGAAGACTGCAACGTCCAGGTTCAGGAATAGCTGCTTCCCCACAGCCATCAGGCTATTAAACTCAACTGAAACAAATCTCTGAACATTAATAGACCATTAGCTGTATATTTGCACTTTATCTGCTTATTTATTGATGTGTGTATATATTTATATAATGGTATATGGACACACTGATCTGTTCTGTATTCATGCCTACAATATTCTGTTGTGCTGAAGCAAAGCAAGAATTTCATTGTCCTATCTGGACACATGACAATAAACTCTCTTGACTTGACTTGACTTGAAATTGCAGAGTAGCCCTGTCCATCACACAGACCAGACTCTCCACCATTGACTCCAGCTACACTTCACACAGCCTCGGGAGGGCAGCAAACATAGTCATGGACTTCAGAATGCTAGAGACCGTTCCCTCCGAAACTCCATGGTCAACTCGTCCCTTCCCACTCAAAGCACCCCCTACCCAGGTACTTTCCCCTGCAACCGCAGGAGATGCAACACCTGTCCCTTTACTTCCCACCTCGACTCCATCCAAGGTCCCAAACAATCTTCCCAGGTGAGGCAGAGGTTCACTTGCACCTCCTCCAATCTCATTTACTGTATCCACTATTCCTGGTGTCAACCTCTCTACATCGGCGAGACCAAGCGCAGGCTCGGCGATTGTTTCACTGAACACCTCCGCTCAGTCCATCCTAACCTACCTGATCTCCTGTGGCTCAGCACTTCAACGCCCCCTCCCATTCCCAATCTGACCTTTCTGTCCTGGGCTTCCTCCATCGTCAGAGTGAGGCCCAGCGCAAATTGGAGGAACAACACCTCATATTTTGCTTGGGTAGTTTACACCCTGGCGGTATGAACATTGACTTCTCTAACTTCAGATAGCCCCTGCTTTCTTTCTCCATCCCCTCCCCCTTCCCAGTTCCCCCACCAGTCTTACTGCCTCCGACTACATTCTATCTTTGTCCTGCCCCCTCCCCTGACATCAGTCTGAAGAAGGGTCTGGACCCGAAAAGTCACCCATTCCTTCTCTCCATAGATGCTGCCTCACCCGCTGAGTTACTCCAGCATTTTGTGTCTACCTTTCATAATCAAGGACTTTCTTCACCCTGGGCATTCCCACTTCTCCCCGCTCCTGAAGGGTGAAGTCACAATCTTCCAACCTGCCTCCTACTGGACATTGTACTTTTTCTCTGGAACTGTAATGGTACAATGCTGAAAATTATATTCTGGTATTTTTCTTCTTGCTCTATTGTACTTTTGTATGGCTTGATTGTAATCATGTATTATGTTATCAGATTTAACTGGATAGCACGTACACCAAAAGCTTTTCACTGTACATGTGAAAACAATAGACCAATATCAATACCAGTACCAACCAGTCAGGATACTTTCCACAGAGTTTCTGTAGAGGTTTCTTAGCGTATCCAGTGACATACCAAATCTCTTTAAACTTCGGAGCAAAAATTGATCACGCCATCTATCCGTGTGCTCCAGTGATGCTGCCCGAGTCACTGAGTTACTCCAGCACTTTGCCTTCTATGCAAGATTCCAGTATCTGCAGTTCCTTGTGTCTTCATTAGGTAGGTAACTGGGATGGAAGGTCACATGAAGAGGCACGGTGGCACAGCGGTAGTGTTGCTGCTTTACAGCGCTTGCAGTGCCGGAGACCCGGGTTCGATCCCAACGGGTGCTGTCTGTACGGAGTTTGTACGTTCTCACTGACATCGCATGGGTTTTCTCTGAGATCTTCGTTTTCCTCCCACACTCCAAAGACATACAGGTTTGTAGTTTGTAATTGGCTTGGTGTAAATGTAATCATCCTTCGTGTGTGTAGGATAGTGTTAATGTGCGGGGATCGCTGGTCGGTGCAGACTCAGTGGGCTGAAGGGCCTGTTTCTGCGCTGTATCTCTAAACTAAAAAACTGTGACTTGGCATAGAATTTTTAAACAGGCAATCAGTCAAGATACTTTCTACAGAGCATCTGTAGATTTAGAGATTTGGAGATAAAGGGAGAGAGGGACTATAGAGGGATATTTTGATTGACCTGATCCAAGTAGGGTTGAGAAACATCTTAAAGAAGAGAGAAGGAAGATAGACACAAAAAGCTGGAGTAACTCAGCGGTACAGGCAGCATCTCTGGAGAGAAGGAATGGGTGACGTTTCGGGTCGAGACCCCTCTTCAGAAAGTTAATAAGGCTTGATTGCCCAGCGCTCTGTATTGTTACATATTGTTCCCGCTCTGAGGACTCTTTTTTTTAAAGTGAGGTAATATGTAACTTGGTCAAAATCTATTATTCAGATTGAGTGCAGCCTGCCTCTTGTTTATTTTATTTATCAAGTCCAGCCACCCATTTACTCCCTGCCAAAGGCAGTTCTCCTCTCTGTGGGTCAATGGCATTTTAAGCAGAACCCACATTCAAAAGTGCATAATGTAGAACAGAGAGCGGGGAGAGGAAGTGTGGTCGAGAGGCTCCACTGACTCCAGTCCTGCCGCACAGTCCTGCTCCCCAGCCGGCAGTGAGCGGCGTTTGCATGTTGCATGGAGGCCCAGGCCTGGAAATCAATCGCAGACCATTGTGAGCCATTTTGGACACCATATCTGAGGAAGGATGGGCTGGATCTGGAGAGGGTCCAGAGGAGGTTTACAAGAATAATCCCAGGAATGAGTGGGTTAACATATGATGAGCGTTTGTTGGCATGGGCCTGTACTCACTGGAGTTTAGAAGAATGAGGGGGCACCTCATTGAAACTTACCGAATAGTGAAAGGCTTGGGTAGAGTGGATGTGGAGAGGATGTTTCCACTAGTGGGAGAGTCTAGGACTAGAGGTCATAGCCTCAGAATTAAAGGACGTTCTTTTAGGAAGGAGATGAGGAGGAATTTCTTTAGTCAGAGGGCGGTGAATCTGTGGAATTCTTTGCCACAGAAGGCTGTGGAGGCCAAGTCAGTGGATAATTTTACGGCATAAAATGGGGAGATTATGGGGAGAAGGCAGGAGAATGAGGTTAGGAAGGAGAGATAGATCAGTCAAGATTGAATGGCAGAGTAGACTTGATGGGCCGAATGGCCTAATTCTGCTCCTATCACTTTTGACCTTATGAACATGGCCACAAGCAAACCTCCGTGGGTGCTGCGTGAAATCCTCCCATACTTTCTGCAGAGGAGTTTGTTTGATGTGTTTAAATACTGTAATATTGAAGCTGGGTTGAGGAATACAGCAGCCCTCAGCCAATATGTAGCAGCTCTCTGCAAAAGACGGTCAACACACGTTGATGGGGCCTGTTTGCAACCAGAAGCCACGAGGCTGCTGATAGGGAAAGTGGATTTTCTACTCAGGCGGGTTTTTTTTTAAAGACTCTCAAAAATGCAAAGTTTCCCTTTCTTGAATGTACCCATTTTCTCAGCCCTCCCCCACCTCAGCCGGAGGGACGGCTCCCTCTGCTGGCATGTCCAGGAAGCTGATGGGCTCCAATCTGACCAGAAATTTAGTTTAGTTTGGAGATACAGTGCGGAAACAGGGCACTTCGGGCCACCGAGTCCGCACCGACCAGCGATCCCCGCACGTTAACACCGCCCTACACACACACTAGGGACAATTTACACTGATACCAAGCCAACTTACCTACAAACCTGTACGTCTTTTGGAGTGTGGGAGGGAACCGAAGATCTCGGAGAAAACCCACGCAGGTCACGGGGAGAACGTACAAACTCCGTACAGACAGCACCCGTAGTTGGGATTGAAACCGGGTCTCTACTGTTGCAAGCGCTGTAAGGCAGCAACTCTACCGCTGCGCCACCTTCTAAGAAGCAATAGTCCCCTTTATAATCAGCCAAGCAAGGTGTTGGAAGTGGCACAGATAGGCAAGCGTGTGGGCATCCCTATGCCAGTTTTGCTGGGTAGCAGGAGGATTAATTAAATTAGCAGCAGCACAGTGGTGGTAGAGCTGCTGCCTCACTTGCCAGAGATCCGGGTTTGATCCCAACCTCGGGTGCCGTTCGTGTGGAGTTTGCACGTTCTCCTTGTGACCGCATGGGTTCCCTCCAGATGTATCGGTCTTCCCTCCACATCCCAAAGACATGAGGGCTTTGTGGCTTAATTGGGCTCTGTAAATTGCCTTAGTGTGTACGGAATGGATGCTTAAGTGGAATAACATAGAACTAGTGTGACCGGGTGATCGATGGTCGGTATGGACTCAGTGGGTCGAAGGGCCTGTTTTCATGCTGTGCCTTTTAATCGATCAATCCATCATTCAAGAAGTTGCAAAAAGCTGCTGGATGAACTCAGCAGGTCAGGCAGCATCTGTGGAAGAAATGGACAGACAACATTTTCCATCATCATCGTCCCCTTTGATCTCTTGTTTTCACACCTTATCCTTCTATATCTCCATGTCTGCCTCTCCTATGACTCTCAGTCTGAAGAAGGGTCTCGACCCAAATCATCACCCATTCCTTCTATCCAGAGATACTGCCTGTCCTGCTGAGTTACTCCAGCATTTTGTGTCCATCTTCGACAAATTTTCCTGGTCAGGACCTTTTTTCCGATTCTCCACGGACGCTACCTAACCTGCTGTGTTCCTGCAGCAGTTTGTTTTTTTGGTCAAATAAGCCAACTGTTTCTTCACAGGGCAGCCAGTACAACACTCTAAAACGAGCCACACAATGAAATAGTAATGTTCCAGGAAGCTGGGAAACCAGAATTATCTCCAAAATATCCGTGGCCCAGGCCAACACTGGAATGAACTCAATCCACTGGCTCACGGGTGAACGGAGAACCTTCTTTTCCCAAGAACTAGAAAGAGTCGTACAGCAGGGAAACAAGCCCTTCGGCCAATTGAGTCCATGCCAACCACCAGACAGCATTAACAGTAATGTTACACAAATCACACATCTCCATTGACTCAGCCATCAACCCAGAATCTACCACCCAGCCAGACACTCAAGGCCATTTACAGCGGCCAGTTATCCTTCCAGTTCCGGAAGTGGCGGCTCTGTCGTACAGCAGCGGCTCGCCTGCAGTCCGTCTGTTTTTACTTTTTTTGTTGTTTTCTTTTGTCCTGTTTTAGTTAAATTTTAGTTTATTGGGTTGTGTATGTGTGGGGTGGGGGGGTGAAACATGACTTTTGTCTCTTCCTTCGGGGGAATGCGACTTTTTCTTGTCGTATCCCCCTTCTCTGCCTCCGTCTGCGCTGAGGCCTAATGGTGGAGCTGCCGGCCTCCAACTCCAACTGCGAGCGACCGACCGACCTCGAGGCTCCGGAGGCAGAGCCAGGACTTACCAGCGCGGGGCTGGCCTGCTTCGGGGCTGCGGTGGCGTTCCGGCGGTGGCGACCGAGGACGCTGGTGGCTACCTGAGTCCGGAGGCTCGGCCGCGGCTGGCCCAGTGGAAGACATCTTCGGGAGCGCGCAGGTCACAGGTTGGTGACCTGTTTTTCTGGAGCTCCCGCAACTACAGCTGCGTCCGCTGGACTGGAGGGCGGCAGCTTCGGCAGCCTCGGCCAACCCGGGCCGCGGAGTTTGAACCGGCCCGTCGCGGACGGAGCACGGATTCAGCCGCGGGACTGCCTTACTTACCATCACCCGGTGGGGTCACAACATCAGAAGCCTGGATCACCTCAGCGCAGAGGGAGAACAAGGAGGGAAGAGACAGAGACTTTAAGACTTTTGCCTCCATCACAGTGAGGAGGTGCCTGGTGAACTCACTGTGGTGGATGTTAATTTGTGTTTATTGTGTGTTTTGTTATTTATTATTATATGTATGACTGCAGGCAACGAAATTTCGTTCAGACCGAAAGGTCTGAATGACAAATAAAGGAATCTCTAATCTCTAATCTCTAATCCTACCAACTGGCAGGACTTTGGGATGCGAGGGAAAACCAGAGAACTTGAGGTCATCCTTGGGTCACAGGGAGAATGTGGAATCCCACACAATAAACACCAGAAATCAGGATCAAACATGAGGTGGAATTGTCTGCCACAGAAGGCAGTGGAGGCCAATTCACACAAGAGAGTTAGATATAACACTTAGGGCTAACGGAATCAAGGGATATGGGGAGAAAGAAGGAATGGGGTACTGATTCTGGATGATCAGCTGGCTCGAAGGGCCGAATGGCCTACTTAATCCTACACCTATTTTCAATGTTTCGATATTTCTATGAGTCATTGGAACTGTGGGGCAGCTGCTCTACCTGCTGCACCACCATGGCGCCCTTGATAGGTTTATCCAGAAGATTAAGATGCTTGCGATCTACTGTGACTTGGTAGTTTGGGCTCAGAACTGGCTTTGACATAGAAGACAGGACGTAGCGGTGGAAGGGTGCCCTTTTGGCTGGAGGTTTGTGACCAGTGGCGATCCACAGGGATTTGTGCTGGGACCTTTGTCCTCTGTGACATAAATGACTCAGACATACATGTAGATAGGTTGTTCAAGAAGGAAATGCAAATGCTGGAAAATCGAAGGTAGACAAAAATGCTGGAGAAATTCAGCAGGTGCAGCAGCATCTATGGAGCGAAGGAAATAGGCAACGTTTCGGGCTGAAACCCTTCTTTAGACTGATGCAGGGTTGGGGGGGGGGGGCGGGAAGAAGAAAGGAAGAGGTGGAGCCAGAGGGCTGAGGAAGAGCTGAGAAGGGGAGGAGACAGCAAGGGCAACCGGAAATTGGAGGTCATGTTCAGGCCACTGGGGTGCAGACTGACAAGCGGAATATGAGGTGCTGCTCCTCCAATTTCCGGTGGTGCTGACTCTGGCAATGGAGGAGGCCCAGGACAGAAAGGTCGGATTCAGAATGGGAGGGGGAGTTGAAGTGCTGAGCCACAGGGAGATCAAGTTGGTTAATGCGGACCATGTAGATAGGTTGCTTAGTAGGTTTGGAGTTGGAGCTGTGTACACCGTGGAAGACTGTCAAAGAATACATTGGATTATAGATCAGTTACAGACACGGGCAGAGAAATGGCAGATGGAGTTTAATCCGAGCTTCTGCACTGCAGGAGGTCGAACGTGAGAGGGAAAATATACGTTTGTGGCAAAACCCTTAATAGCATTGATATTCAGGGGATCTTGGGTTCATGATTTCACAGGAAGTTCATAGCTCCCTGAAAATGGCAACACAAGAAGATAGAGTGGAAATGAAGGCATGTGATATGCTTGCCTTCATCGGTCAGGATATTGAATTATATGGGCCGGGATGTCATAAAATGTTGATTTGGCTGCATTTGAAGTATTCTATGCAGTTCTGGTCACCCGATTACAGGAAGGACGGGGAGGCTGTGGGGAGGATGCAGGTGAGGCTTACCAGAGTGCTGCCTGCATTGGAGGTTGTTAGCTATAAGGTGAGGTTGGACAAAGTTGGATTGTTTTCTCTGGAATTACAGAGGTGATGGGGGAGACCTGATAGAAGTAATAAAATTATGATGGGGTGGACAGTCACACCCATTCTCCAACGAGGAAGTGTCAAGGACCAGAGGGTAACAATCTAATTAGTTTAACTTGGCATTATGTCCGGCATTGACATTGTGGGCCAAAGTGCCTGTTCCTGTATTGTTCTATGTTCCATGATATCTTTGTCCCACCTGAGGTTCTCTATACATTCACTCCCTCCGTCAGGGTATATTTTGGATTAACCCCTCCTCTCGCCCCTCGCCCCTCGCCCCTTCTTAATTATCCTTCGGACTCAGCGCAGAATCCTCTTTAAAGTCTGGGACTTGGGTAAAGTGCAGCTTGATTGTGAACCAAACCTACCCTGGCAGCTAACACTCTCAGAGGCTGTGGGAGTTACAGATGCCTCTGTATCTAACAAAGCCAATACTTGTACCTGTGGAGTAATCAGAGCGACAGGTAGTGCTGATTGTGCCAGGTATCTCAACACCACCGAAACCAGGGCAGGGTGTGAGAGGCTGATTGCAGTGATTTGAATTCCTGTGCGACCAAGGACATACTTGAATCAGGTCATCGATAGCCATCCAGTGCCCTCGTGATAGGGCTGTTTACCTGCAAGCTCAAAGCTTGTCTGGGGCACTCCCTCCCATTGAATCAGACAAACCTGACTGAGCCGGCTTCCGATCATAGCCCGAGAGCCAAGCCCTTGGAGCCACATTCAGTATCGGAGCTCAGGCAGGGAACCGCTCCCAAACCAGGGCCAGTATCGATGCCGCTGAATGCTACTGTAAAAGAGTTGTAGAGTGATACAGTGTGGAAACAGGCCCTTCTCCACAGAGCTATACTAGTCCCACCTGCCTGTGCTTGGTCCATATCCCTCCAAACTTGTCCTATCCATGTACCCTTCTAACTGTTTCTTAAATGTTGTGATAGTCCCAGCCTCAACTACCTCCTCTAGCAGCTTGTTCCATACACCCACCAGTTACCCCTCACATTCCTATTAAACCGTTTCCCCTTCACCTTAACCTATGTCCTCTTGTCCTCGATTCCCCTACTCTGGGCAAGAGACTCTGTGCATCTACCCGATCTATTCCTCTCATGATTTTATACACCTCTATAAGATCACCCCTCATCCTCCTGCGCTCAAAGGAATAGAGACCCAGCCTACTCAACCTCTCCCTATAGCTCAGACTCTCTAGTCCTGGCAACATCCTCGTAAATCTTCTCTGAACCCTTTCCAGCTTGACAATATCTTTCCTATAACATGGTGCCCTGAACTGAACACAATATTCTAAATGCGGTCTCACCAACGTCTTATACAATTGCAGCATCCCAAGTTGACGGAATCGTTTTGGTTACAGCCAGAGCCTGCGGCATATGTTGCATTGGATAGAGTGGATGTGGAATGGACGGTTCCAGTAGTGACAACACTCTATGACAACGTCACATAGCCACCTCGTGCATGTACTGTATACTGTATGTTGTTGTGTTTTATGTTATGTTTGACGGGAATCAGCCTATTGTGTAACATCCTGTACTGAACATAAATTCCACCAGCTTGACTGTGTGGTCATTAAATAATCTGAATCTGAATCTAGGACTAGAGGTCACAGCCTCAGAATTAAAGGACGTTCCTTAAGGAAGGAGATGAGGTGGAATTTATTTCGTCAGAGGGTGGTGAATCTGTGGAATTCTTTGTCACAGACGGCTGTGGAGGCCGTCAGTGGATATATTTAAGGCAGAAATAGATAGATTCTTGATTAATACGGGTGTCAGCGGTTATGGGGAGAAGGCAGGAGAATGGAGTTAGGAGGGAGAGACAGATCAGCCAAGATTGAATGGTGGAGTAGAGTTGAAGGGGCCGAATGGCCTCATTCTACTCTTATCACACGATGATCTTATGATACCCTCTCCTCCAACCAGAAAGGAAAAGACTGCAAATCAAAAAACAAAGTAGATGTGCTGGAAATCTGAAATTAAAACCGAGAGGGCCGGAAAGGGCCAGCAGCTTCCCGAGAGGGCCGGAAATGGCCTGCAGCTTCCCGAGAGGGCCGGAAATGGCCGGCAGCTTCCCGAGAGAAATTAGCATCTAAGGTCTGAGACACTTTATTGGACAGGGACAGAGCAAAAGGGCCTGATGCTCACACAGTGCCGTAAACATCAGCCTTAGGGTAGCCTGAAGGAATCTTTATTTTAGATGAAAGATAGGGTGCTGGGTGCGGGTGTCAGGGGTTACGGGGAGAAGGCAGGAGAATGGGGTTAGGAGGGAGAGATAGATCAGCCATGATTGAATGGTGGAGTAGACTTGATGGACCGAATGGCCTAATTCTGCTCCTATCGCTTATGAATCTAAGTGCGTGTGACCACATTCCAGGGCTTTCCCCTGCATTCCCCTTCAGGCTTGTGCGTAGAATCAACAACCCTGCACTATGTACGCCCTGCTCCACTTGCTTGGGTCCACTGGTAGATATCCCATCATGAGCGACAACTCACTGCATGCTCACCTTATGTCCGCAAAGCACCAGCCCCCTGCCCGGTCCAGTCAGCAGGAACGCTGGCTGTCTCTCGCTCCTCTCCTGGTCCAGGGGATACAACTACTGCCTCAGCTGACACTTTCCATTGCTAAACGCTTACGTTTTCCGATGCTAAACACTTTAACCCCCCTCCCATTCCCACATTGACCTTTCTGTCCTGGACCTCCTCCACTGTCAGAATGAGGCCCAGCGCAAATTGGAGGAACAGCTTGGACAGCTTACAACCCAGCGATACGAATATTGATTTCCCTAACCAAGTAATCCTTGCTTTCCCTCTCTCTCCGTCCCTCCCCCATCCTAGTTCTCCTCCTGATTAAATCTTATTGATTGTATGCGGCGTTGTCACCTTGCCCTCAGCTAACAATTCATTATCATCGTCCGCTTTGATCTGTCATTTTCACACCTTACCCTTCTATATCTCTAGACTCCCTCTCCCCTGACTCTCAGTCTGGGGTGGGAGATTGCAACCTTCACGTGGTCCACCCTGTTTCCACGAATGTAATCAACCTGGCGTGCACAATCAAATAAGATGAAATAGAACAAGTTGTCCTACAACTTTAGGCTGTGCACGCCATACGCAAGAAGACAACTCTCAGTGTGAAGAAGGGTCTCGACCCAAAACATCACCCATACCTTCTATGAGATGTTGCCTGTCCCGCTGAGTTGCTCCAGCAATTTGTGTCATCTTCGGCTGACCATCAGATATTCGAGAACAGGTCAAGGTTGAGCCTGGGACGGCCGTGAACTGTGCACACACCAGAGGAACACTACTGAATAAGGACTAGCCTCCAGGATTCAAGATTGGCAACTGCAATACTAACTCTGCAATTCTTCCAAAAAAGACACAAAGTGCTGGAGTAACTCAGCGGGTCAGGCAGCACCTCTGGAGAACATGGATGGGCGATGTTTCGAGTCAGTTGGTCCCGACCTGGAACGTCACCTAGCCATGTTCTCCGGTGATGCTGCCTGCCTCGCTGAGTTACTCCAGCACTTTGTGCCTTTGCTTGTAAACCAACATCTGCCGTTCCTTCTGTGTCAGCGACTCTTCCTGTTCCTTGCTGATTACTTGAGGACGCAGCGTTGCATGGTCTGCCCTCACCAATAGCAAAGTAATAGCAATAGCCATTCTGAGGAAGGGTCTCGACCCGAAACGTCACCCATTCCTTCTCTCCAGAGATGCTGCCTGTCCCGCTGAGTTACTCCAGCATTTTGTCTCCAGCAATGTGACTGATTCCAAGCCCTGCCACTAATTGGTTTTCATGCCATACCAATACTCATTTAGCAAGCAAATATCAGTGTCACTGCTGGGGTAAATAGTAACATTAGGACGTGGAGTCCGTGGCGTGAAGGTGCTTTAACAGGAAGCAGGATTAACCACGGTCGTTAACCTGGTGGCGGCGCAGGGGGGGGAGGGGGGCGGTGATCCTTGGAGAAGGTCGTGTGTTGAGAATCACTGAAGAGGAAGACAAGAGCCTGTGACTGAACAACCACAATGCAAGCTGACCCACTGGGTGCTGCACGCCTTGTTCAGAGTGGGCACGCCTTGTTCAAACCTGTAAAGGTGTGAACAGTCTCCACACAGGTGAGTGGGTCGTGAATCCCCGGTTATTATAATCCTCAGGCAGACACAAAATGCTGGAGTAACTCTGGAGAGAAGGAATGGGTGACGTTTCGGGTCGAGACCCTTCTTCAGACTGAAAGTCACGGGAAAGGAAACGTGAGATATAGACGGTGATGTGGAGAGATAAAGAACAATGAATGAAAGATATGCAAAAAAGTAACGATGATAAAGGAAACAGGCCATTGTAAGCTGTTTGTTGGGTGAAAACGAGAAGCTGGCGCGACTTGGGTGGGGGAGGGATAGAGGGAGTGGGAATGCCGGGGCTACCTGCTGGGTGGTAAGCAAAATACGAGTTGATGTTCCTCCAATTTGCGTTTAGCCCCACTCAGACAGTGGAGGAGACCGAGGACAGAAAGATCAGTGTGAGAATGGGAGGGAGAATTAAAGTGTTTAGCAACCAGGAGATCAGGTAGGTTCAGGCGGACTGAGCGAAGGTGTTCAGCGAAACGATCGCCCAGTTTACCTCTGGATATGGCTGATCCCACGACCTCTGGGAATCGAACTGGAATTAGCAACCGTCCGTTAGCGGGGACAGCCACTGAAAACAAGCCGGCCAAAGATCTAACCTTCATAATTAACCTGAGCCAGCTCCTTGCTTGGCACTGTCCTTGCT
Organism: Malacoraja senta; assembly: GCA_038087875.1. Classification (NCBI taxonomy): domain Eukaryota; kingdom Metazoa; phylum Chordata; class Chondrichthyes; order Rajiformes; family Rajidae; genus Malacoraja; species Malacoraja senta. Next base: position 59,103,386 of record CM075978.1, on the reverse strand, counting down.
TGACTTTGACCTCTGTCCGGCACCAATGGACTCCACAGCAAACAAACCTGAACCACAGCTCAACGCAGTGGCACAGCTGGTAGAGCTGCTGACTTGCAGCTCCAGAGACCTCGGTTCCATCTTGACCTTGGGTGCTGCCTGCTCTCCCGGTGACCGCGTGGGATTTCTCCGGATGTTCGGGTTGATGGAATTGATTGAGAGATTCAGCATTGAAACAGGCCCTTCGGCCCATGGAGTCCACGCCAACCATCGATCACCCATTCACACTAGTTCTATGTTATCCCACTTTCGAGCTGACTCCCTACACATGAGAGGCAACTTACAGAAGCTAATTAACCTACAAATCCACGTACCGAGGTATAGTGAAAAGCTTTTTGTTGCGTGCTAACCAGTCAGCAGAAAGACAATACATGATTACAATCGAGCCATCTACAGTGTACAGATACATGATGAAGGGAATAATGTGACTAATGTTTAGTGCAAGGTACAAGTCCAGTAAAGTCTGATCAAAGATAGTTCAAGGGTCACCGATGAGGTAGATAGTAGTTCAGCACTGCTCTCTGGTTGTGGTAGGATGATTCAGATGCCTGATAACAGCTGGGAAGAAACTGTCCCTGAATCTGGAGTTGTGTGTTTCTCCACTTCTATACCTCTTGCCTGATGGGAGAGGAGAGAAGAGGGAGTGGCCAGGGTGCGACTCATCCTTGATTATGCTGCTGGCAGAGATCAGAAAGGCTCCCGCAAAGCCACTAGCTGCTGATATCCGCCACTCCTCACCTCGTGTGACCTCCTCCCTGTGACCATTGCCTGCTTGCGAGAGCAGCAAATGTCAACAGGCTACTCCACTGAAAGCACAAATGTTGTCCAGTGTATGACTACTAATATTGGCAGCCAGGATCATCAAAGATCCACATCACTCTGGCCATGCTCTCATATCGTTCCTACCTTTGGAAAGAAGGTGCAGGGGTCTGAAAACAGTGAGCACCGGGATCAAGAATTGCTTCTTCTCAAAAATCATCAACCTCTTGAACACAACACTAACCTCAGAACCATGAGCGACTGCCTTTGGTTACACCAAGGTGTTTGGTTTTTGCACGAGTACTGTATTATTGTAGTACTGCTTATTAATTTATTGAAGATAGACACAAAATGCTGGAGTAACTCAGCGGGATAGGCAGCATCTCTGGAGAGAAGGAATGGGAGACGTTTCGGGTCGAGACCCTTCTTGCGGCCGAAAACATCCTGAAGCCGCGGTCTCCGGTAAGGAAGTGGCCGATTCGGGAACTCCAATGTGTTCGATCTGTCCCGATGTTGGAGCTTCAATCATCCCGACGAGAGGGCTTGCACATCGGGCCATCCGTAGCGGCGACTGCGGAGGGTCAAGGCCCCCGACCACGGGTGAACAAAGGAGGAGGACTGACTGAACTTTATTGCCTTCCATCACAGTGAAGAACGCTGTGGTGGATGTTTATGTTAAATTCTATTGTGCATTGTGTTCTTTTTAATTGTATGGCTGCACGGTAACTCATTTCACTGTATCTTAATTGGTGCATGTGACAAATAAATGTGAACCTTGAACCCTGAACCTTGAACCTTCTTCAGACTGGGTCTGACCCAAAACGTCACCTATTCCTTCTCTCCAGAGATGATGCCTGTCCCGCTGAGTTACTCCAGCATTTTGCGTCTATCTTTGGTTTAAACCCGCATCTGCAATTACTTCCTACACTATTCATTTATTGAATTATTCTGATTATTATATAATATCTGTGTGCAGTGTGTTTACGGGTCGGTTATACAGCTGCAAGTATGAATATCATTGTTCGGTTGTCAGTATGTGGGACTATTAAACACTTGAGTTTCTTGACAATCCTGGCTGCTCACAGTATTAGTAGACAATGATCAGAGGTGATTAAGCATCACCCTTCACTGCCAGCCCCGTCTCATCCTCTCTATCCTCTAGACAGGTGCAGCCGCCAAAGCCCTGGGCAGAATGGAGATGGAAGTAGTACTGGTACTTGGCTCGCTTTTAGTTTAGTTTAGAGATACAGCGCGGAAACAGGCCCTTCGGCCCACCGAGTCCGCACTGACCAGCGATCCCCGCACGCTTTCACTACCCTACACACACGCTAGGGACAATTTACACACGCACCAAGCCAATTAACCTACAAACCTGTACGTCTTTGGAGTGCGGGAGGAAACCGAAGATCTCGGAGAAAACCCACGCGGTCACGGGGAGAACGTACAAACTCCGTACAGACGGCACCCATAGTTGGGATCGAACCCAGGTCTCTGGCATTGTAAACCAGCAACTCTACCGCTGCGCCACCGTGCTCCCCCTCCACTGCTGCGCCACCGTGCCGCCCTGAGCAAACTGAGTCCTTGCATTTGTGCTGATTTTTATTTAAATGGAAAGACCAACCCAAAAAAGTTTGAGTCCTGAATAAACGTTAGCTGAAGGACGTGCCTTACATTTGATTGCGGGCAATGACGGCGATGCATTAATGTCACGTTGAATTTTACCACAACACTTGACTCCTGAATTGGTTCTTTCAAATACTGCGCTGTCATCCCATGGCTTCTGAGGTGATTAACTGGGGCTCCATTGTGTTCCTGTCCATTGGGTCTTCACATTTCAAACTGCACTCCATTTGGTACATGGACCAGGTTAGGATCAATATTCCCCGATCCAGGCGATCAGTACAGTAGGACTTTGGGCAAACGTTGATCAGATCGTGCTTTACTCAGAGCTTGCCTTGGGTTAGCGATGAGGGGTCCCGACCAGTGCAGTGGCCAATGGTGCTACGAACTCTGATTGGCAGAAGCCCAGGATCTGTACCCTCCATCAGTGAGCTGCTTTGGTCGTCTTCACCTGGGGAACAAAGGCAGGGAAAGCAGTTAGCTCCACAAGCTGACTTATTAGGGTTGCAGCCCACCCCAGCCAATTGGAAGAGCTTTTGCCGAATGACACCGAGTAGTTTTTGGTCCCTCAAAAACCAGGAACTGATTCCCACTCCATCTCAGGAAGCAAATCCACGAAGGAATACCGTTGTAGATAACAAATGATATGGAGGCACTGGAAGAAGAGGTGAAAGAAAATGTATACAACTAATGCCAAAGAATGAATAGAGGTTTGGTGGGGATGCAACTGAATGCCACTGAGGTTGGGTGGGTGGTCATAAGGTCATAAGTGATAGAAGACTTAGGCCATTCGGCCCATCACGTCTACCCGCCATTCAATTGTGCTGAGTATTGAGATTGGATGTGTGGTGATTGAATTCACTTTGAGGTTGGGTGTGTGATGATTAGTTTCAATTGAGTTAATTGTCACGTGTACAGTGAAAAGCTTTTGTTGCGTGAATCAATCCATTTACAGTGCATAGATACATGAATGGAATAACTTTCACTGCAACGTAAAGCGAATAAAGTCCTATCACGGAAAGTTTGAGGGTCTTCAATGAGGTAGATAGTAGTTCAACACTGCTCTCTGGTTGTGGTAGCCTGATTGCAGCTGGGAAGAAACTGTCCCTGAATCTGGAGGTGTGCGTTTTCATACTCATGTTGATATTAGGTGTATGTTGATTGGAATCACAGTGAGATTTGGTGTGTGGTGTTTGGATCCACTTTGAGGACTGGTGGGGGGGTAAAGTGAATTCCATTGAGGTACCACACATGGTACCTGGACTCACACTGACGGTTGATGTGTGGCTATTGGACTTTGCCGTGGTTTGATGCACAATGATTGGAGATGTGGTTTGATGTGAGGGTGATTGGAGTTTTTGACGTTTGGTCTGTGGTGACTGGATACCCACTGAGGTTGGTCTGTGATGACTGGAATCCCATTTGGGTTTTGTGTGGAGTGATTGGACTCCATTGATATCGGGTGCGTACGGCTGGGATTTCACTGAGGTTTGGCGCGGGGGTGATGAAATCCCATTTCATGGAGTCATAGAGTGAGTGATACAGCATGGAAACAGACCCTACCACCCAACTTGCCCACACCGGCCAACAATGTCCCAGCTACACTAGTCTCACCTGCATGCGTTTGGTCCATATCCCTCCAAACCTGTCCTATCCATGTACCTGTCTAACTGTTTCTTAAATGTTGGGATAGTCCCAGCCTCAACCACCTCCTCTGGCAGCTCGTTCCATACACCCACCACCCTTTGTGTGAAAAAGTTACCTCTCAGATAAAATCGTTTCCCTTCACCTTAAACCTATGTCATCTGGTCCTCGATTCAACTCCTCTGTTTTGTTGATGAGACACCATTTTACGCATCTGCACAGAATGCTGTTTACATTCCCATGCTGTTTGGTGTCAGGATATGAGCATATCTCCCCATCTAATGTAAATCTCCTCTATATGATTCAGCGAAAGTCTGGATGTTGCCAGATCCCTTGCGACTGAATCTAACTCATTGTGTTGCATTATTATTTAATGATTGGCCTTCAAGTAAGTGAATGTCAATTTTCAGCCAGTCCCCTATCCGTGCTCTGAATTAATCAAATGTTTACTTTAACAACTATTCATTGCTCTGAAAGTCAATTAACACAAGGGGCTCAAATCATGTTTGCCACGAATGTTAAAAGCATGACCTCATTTTTGGCATTCGCCCAAAGTCTATTTAAGCCTTGCTGCAAAACAGGAACTCTGAATATTAACAGTGACAACCCCTCAATCTGGTGGAGAAACAGGAACCCTGTGAAGCTCAGTAACCCTTGGCTTGCCGGAGAAAGAGAGAGGAACTGTAAGCAGTTCACAAAGTGAGTAACAACCCTACCCTCACCCATTACTGCTGACTTAACAGGAACTCTATACAGTTAGCGTATAAACTGAGAGAGGATTGGGCCTCTATCAGTACAGACAGTGGAACGGCAACAGAAATAAAGGATGATGATAATATTAACATTGATTCAAAATCTTCATGGAGAATTAGACAGAAACAACTTGGTCCATCATATTTAATATAGACCACCTGATAACAGAAATAAATACTTTGCCAAATGTATAAGTAATATCATTGGCCTAGCAACGGAAATGCAGGCCGAGTATTATGTTGTGGAGAATGAAACAGAAACTGAGCATTGAACTTTCATTCAATTCTGATAAAGGGTCATTGAATCTGAAGCAGTAACTCTGCCATTCTCTCTCCGCAGGTGTTGCCTGACCTGATGAGTGTTTCCAGCACTTTCAGTTTTTATTTCAGATTTCCAGCCTCTGCTGCTCTTTGATTTTCATTTGAGCCGAGGAGTTGTTGTGTGCTTGAAGCTGGTAATGCTTGGTGCGCTGAGATGGGGGTTGTGTGTTTGGGTCTCCCATAACAATATCCTGCTGCATCCGCGGGCAGAAACAGAACTAGCATCGCACGAACATTTTGCAGTGAATGCCCACCCCATTGCAAATATGTACTATACTACAAAATTATTTACAAGGACAACAAGCAGCAGATTGAAATCAAGTCAATATTGAGGGAGGAAGAATAAGGGAAGATACACTGCTAAAAACTAACATTGACGGACAAAGAGATGGAGCACCAATAGAAAATATTTAAAACAAATCAACAAAGTTCGAGAAATATATTCCTCTTTCGTGGGTTTTCTCCGAGTTCTTCGGTTTCCTCTCATATTCCAAAGACGTACAGGTTTGCAGGTTAATTGGGTTGGTATAAATGTAAATTTTCCCGAGTGTGTGTAGGGTAGTGTTAATGTGCGGGGATCGCTGGTCAGTGAGGACTCGGTGTGCTGACGGGGCTGCTTCCACGCTGTATCCCTAAACTAAACTAAATGCCAAGAATTTTCTGATTAATACAAAAACACCACGAGTGCAATGAAGATAATAAAGTGAAACTGAAGGAGAAGCACATGTGGGTAATAGAGAGAATGACTCAAGCAAAGGCAATGTAGTTGAATTAGATCTAAAATAAGAAAGAGGAACTATGGCATTGTCAAAGAAATAACAGAAGGAAATAATAAAACTCCACAACATAACATAACAAAAAATAAGATTTGTATTGGAAACAGTGGAATCGAAAATTCTGAATATCTTCCGGCGCTACTTACCAAGAGCAGTCACAAGGCAGTCACAAGAGATGAGAACAAGGATATAAAGGCAAATCAGACCAAAAGTGAGGAGATAGCAGATTAAACAAACCCAAACAAACTCAGATTGGGTAACAGCCCCGAACCAAATGAATTGCATGCTTGATTATTAAAATTAGTAATAAAATATTCTGTGTCAGAGGAATGGAGAACAGATAAACACTATCTTGAAATTGGAAGGCACCACAAGTCCTATAGACCAGTTGGCTGAATATATGTGATAGGTTTCATTACCTTTTCTATCAAACACCTACGAACCAAACTTATCATAATATCCCAGCATAGATTTCAAAAGGAAAGGTCATGCTTGACCAATCTTAATGAAATCTGCAGAGGAATTCTACATGGTAATTCGACTTTCACTGTACCTTAATTGACCATAAACTGACCTTTGAACCCTTTGAATAGAAAATATCGCAGCAAAGGACACAAAGTGCTGGAGTAATTAGGCAGGTCGGGCTGCATCTCTGAATAACATGGATAGATGTTTCTCATTGGGACCCTTCTTCAGACTGATAGTGATGGAGTGGGGCGGGGGGGGGGGGGAAGCTGGGAGGGGCAGGGCAAAGCCTGGCAAGTGATGGGTGGATACAGATGGGGGGGAGGGTTAGATAGGCAGGTGGTTGGACAAAGGCTAGAGATGAAAACTAAAGTTTGAAATAAGGATACACGGGTTGCGAGTTATGAAGCTAGAGGATGGAATATAGGTCTCCCTCCCCTCACCATCCAACCTCCTCTTCCCATTACCATTTGCATTGCTGTCTTACACTAGAAGTCATATGATTCAGGATGGATTAAAGGCCTTGGTTTTTCTCAGCTCCTTCAACAACCAAACTGAATTCTGAACTCAAAGGAGTTTCCCAGAGCAAGGGTAACACAGTCAATGCACCCGGTTTGATATTCCTGCATCTGAAAGTCTCTAGTTAGTTGACATTTCTGTCATTGTCAGGCAGGTCTCAATGCTGAGGTCAAAGTTAACAGGTAACTTTGTGGTAAAACTTTAGAGGTCAACTTTCAACTCTTCTGCCAAAGTGCTGGGCAAAAAGATGGCCGTGTGTTTGTTTACTTTCAAGATCTGGCAGACCTGCAAAGCCAGCATTTATTGTCCATCCTGAATGGCCCATGTAAGCATGAAGGTGAGCAGTTTTTCTGGTGTGGTACTCCCACAGGACTGCTGATCAAGGAATTCCAGGATCTTGACTCTGTGATGGTGAAGGATGGAAGATCCATTTCCAAGTCTGGATGGTGTGCAACTTGGAGAACAATGTACACTGCCACGTAATGTGCAGGAAGGAACTGCAGATGCTGATTTACATCAAAGATGGACACAAAATGCTGGAGTAACTCACTAGACAAGCAATATCTCGGGATAGGGTCCATCTTCAATGCGCGATGTACATGCTATGATTTGCTTAATGGAGGTGGGAGTCACCCCTTTGGGAGGTGCTGTCAGTTTTAGCCTGAGTGAGTATTTTGTAGGTGGTGGAACAGCAGCCACTGGGCAACGGATGAGTAGGAAGGAACTGCAGATGCTGGTTTAAACCAAAGATAGACACAAAATGCTGGAGGAACTCAGCGGGACAGGCAGCATCTCTGGAGAGAAGGAAGGGGTGACGTTTTGGGTCGAGACCCTTCTTCAGACTGAAAGTCACGGGAAAGTGAAACGAGAGATGTAGACGATGATGTGGAGAGATATAGAAAAAATGATTGAAAGATATGCAAAAAAGTAACGATGATACAGGCCATTGCTAGCTGTTTGCCAGGTGAGAACGAGAAGCCGGTGCGACTTGGGTGGGGGAGGGTTGGAGAGAGAGAGGGAATGCTGGGGTTACTTGAAGTTAGAGAACACTAATGGTGGGAGAACAGTTCTGTTCAGTTTAGTTTATTGTCACATGTACCGAGGTACAGTGAAAAGCTTTTGTTGTGTGTTAATCAGTCAGCGGAAAGATAATACATGATTACAATCGAACCATAGATACATGATGAGGGAATAACGTTAAGTGCAAGGTGAAGCCCTGTAAAATCCGATCATTCTCATTTATCATTCTCCTGAATCATGCCTTGTGGACGGTGGAAAGGCCTTGAGGTGTCAGAAGATGGGTCACCTCTCTGCAGGATACCCAGCCCCAACCATCTCTTGCAACCATCATATTTATGTGGTTGGTCCATTGAACTTTCGGTCAATGGCGATTCAACCCCCCCCCCCCCCCCCACCACCGCGCCCCCTCCCCTCCAGGTTATTGGACTTGGCAATGGTAATATTCGTAGGTGATGGACTCTCTCTTGTTGGAGAAGGTTAGTTGTTGCTCCTCAACATGCTCTAGACCTCGCTGCATGCTGGCAGGGGCTGCTTTGATCGCTGAGGAGTGGAAAACGAAATGGAATGTCATGTGATCATCGTCAAAGATCCCCACCTCTGACCTAGTGATGGAAGGAGGGCCGTTAATGGGGCAGCTGAAGATGGACACTGCTCCGGCAACTCCGTCAGTCTGCCTCGGAGCTGGGATGATCGACCTCCATCATCCGCAGCCATCTTCCTTTGTGCAAGGTATGACTCCAGTCACCGGGATATTTCTCCCCTGGCCTCCCACTGATCACCTTGAAGCTGCATTTAGTCAAACACTGCCTTGTTGTCAAGGACAGTCACCCTCTCACTTGAACACCACAATTCTCCCCTCTGATCCACGTTTGGACATACACTGTAGCGAGGTCTGGAAATGAGTGTTTTGGGCACAACCCAAGCTGGGCATCAGAGTGCACGTTAGATTGACTGCAGCTTGATAGTTCAGTTTAGTTTATTGTCACGTGTACCGAGGTAGAGTGAAAAGCTTTTGTTGCGTGCTATCCAGTCAGCGGAAAGTCAATATATAATTACAATGGAGCCATTCACAGTGCACAGATACATTACAAAGGGAATAATGTGAATAACATTTTGTGCGGGATAAGGCCAGTAAAGTCCGATCAAAGATACACACAAAATGCTGGAGTAACTCAGCGGGACAGGCAGCATCTCTGGAAGGAAGGAATGGGTGACGTTTCGGGTCAAGACCATTTTTCGATAGTCCGAGGGTCTCCAATGAGGTAGATAGTTGTTCAGGACTGCTCTCTAGTCGTGGTAGCACTGTCTAAGGTATCTTCCTGTTTGGGGCGTGAGTAAACACATTGGATTTGTCGTGTGTTTTTGTGAACAGGACATACCTGGGCTACAGGCAGTATTGTAAGGTTGGTGTCGTAAGTGGATTGGAACGTCTTGACAGGAGGTGCAGCTGGTTCTGCCACACAGGTTGTGCAGCTTTCACCTCCCAAGACTGAGACAAAACAATGCCTATCCAGCAACAGAAACCGCAAGGCTGAGAGTTCACTCTCTGTGGTGAGAGATTTGGAGATCCAGTTCTGTTACTGAGTTATGTAAAGGCACTTTGTATCACAGTGTCAGCTTTGACTCACAACTTACAACTGAGTCACTAAAGGGCCTGCTGGAGAAATTCAGCAGGTGAGGCAGCATCTATGGAGCGAAGGAAATAGGCAATGTTTCGGGCCGAAACCCTTCTTCAGGTATCGGCCTGAAACGTTGCCTATTTCCTTCGCTCCATAGATGCTGCCTCACCCGCTGGGTTTCTCCAGCATTTTTGTCTACCTTTGATTTTCCAGCATCTGCAGTTCCTTCTTAAACACTAAAGGGCCTGTCCCACTTGGTGATTTTTTCGGCGATTGCCGGCATCATTGACTGACGTATCATGTCACAGAAAATACACGGCGTGATGCGGGCTGACGATGTATGACGCAGTGTGATGACGTATGATGCGGCGGTGATGCGCCGTGACGCCGTATGACGCGCGGTGTTTTATCAAGTGTTGCGACCACCTTTTTGTCGCCGCTGGATTTTGAAATGTTCAAAATCTTTTGGCCGGCAAAATCGCCAAGTGGGACAGGCCCTTAAGCAGAGAGGGGAGATTTTAAACGACATGAGCACTTGATTTTACTTCGGAGTCACGTGAGTGATTCCGTGAAGAAGACCCGCCAGTCCGCATGCGCGTCATTACGTCTGACGCATGGCGCACTGACGGGCTGGGAGGGCGCAGCTCCACCAGCGGTAAGTTAAAAACCCGAGGTAACTTTTTAAAACTTAGCTGAGGTCTTTTACCGGGCGGGATATCTTGTCTTACAGGAGCAAGACCGCAATGGAAAAAGTAGTAAAAGGAAGGTCGAGGCGGTCCGCTGCGAAAACAGCTAGGGAAGACCGCGGAAGTACGGGTAGTGGGTGGCTGTCCCTCTCGGCTTCCGAGTCACTGGCGGCACAGCCGTTGGCTTCCGACTTGGTGCCGGTGGAAGGCACCGTGGCTACTCCGGTGGGCCGGAAAGCCACCAAAAATCAAACAGGCCTGTGGACTCTGATGAGTCGGGGCAGGAGGATTGTCCTCCCTCAATGGATGCCGTTTCTGGGCGGCTGTCCAGAATTGAACACCTCATGGAGAGGCTGCTCCACCAGCAAAGGCTGGAGGAAGACGAGCTTTTTATCCGCGGGTCTCCTCGAGGGCCCGTGGAAGCTGCACCTGTAACAGGGCTGCATGATAGCTCCCTCTTGGAGGAGGTGAGCTTTCCGGAGTCAGTTTTGTTCTGACTCCGACAGCGGAGGAGCATACCTCCAAGCAAGGAGACCAGCAGTCAGGGGTGCCAAGCATGGCCAGCAAGTTCGCCATACCTGCCGGAACGGGTGAACCAATCAACGATGATCTGGCCAGCACCATCAATTACATGATATCTCATCAACTACAGGACCTCACCATAGAAGAGACCTGTAAGAAATACCAAACACCGGGTAATTGTGCATCGCTCAAGGTCCCTACTGTGAACCACCCAATCTGGGGGCACATGGCAGCAGGAGTTAAAGCCCAAGAGTTAAGGCTCCAGAAGATCCTCAAGCTTCTGGCTTCGGGGATAACAGCTTTCGCCAGGTCGGTGGATGTTGAGCCTCTGTCCCCAGTTCAGCAAGATGCGCTTGCTCTTATCTGCAATGCACAGTTTGAAATAAATTGTTTAAGGAAAACTGCAATCAGGCCAATGCTGAATCCTAAATATGCCGCACTATGCAAAATGAGCAGCGTACAGCCACCAAATTTGCTGTTCGGGGACGACCTATCCAAGCAGGTCAGAGAACTCGATGATGAGGCAAAAACAGTTGGTCTCATCAGAGCACAACCGGTCAGCAAGACTCCTCTCCGACTGCAGCATCCCTACCAAGCCGGCCCTTGCCAAGTATGCGCAGCTGGCGCACGTTACCATTTCCTTCCAGAACACGGAAGTTTCTACCAGCCACGGAGGTAGGTGGCCTGTTACAACCTGGTGGAGATTACGGTTGTTTTTTAATCAATGGTGTCATATAACATCAGACTCGTTTATACTGCACAGTATACTAGGGTTCCGGATTGAATTTATTTTTAAATTATGTCCACTTACACAGCATACACCTAGCCGGACGTTGGTTTTTTCACAACAAGAATCCCTGGAGGTACAAACTGAGATTCAAATATTAGCTAAGAAAGGGGTAATTGAGAAGTCTTCTCATCAATCTCACCAGTTTGTCTCTAATATATTTCCAAGACAAAAGAAGGATGGTGGGTGTCGGATCATTCTTGACCTAACTAGACTTAACTCTTATGTGCAGTATAAACATTTCAAAATGGAAACTTTTCTTACTGCCAAACAGCTGGTTTCTAAAGGGTACTACATGGCATGCAGAGACCTCAAAGATGCATACTATTCGGTACCCATTCATCATAATCATCGGTGATATTTGAAATTTAGCTGGATGAAGCAATTGTGGCAGTTTAAAGCATTGCCTAATGGTTTAACTTCAGCCCCTAGGTTATTTACTAAAATATTAAAACCAGTCTTGGGCCTACTCCGGGCTCAGAATCATATTGTAATGGCCTATTTGGATGCTATCCTAATCATAGGTAAAACTCAGAAATCAGCTGAATTATCTGTTTCAGTTACCAAACACATGTTTGAGAGTTTGGGTTTTCTCATCCATCCAGTTAAATCGAAATTGATCCCATCCAGAGTCATGGATTATTTGGGGTTCACCATTAATTCAACTCACATGTCCGTGACTCTGCCTCCAGGCAAGAGGTCAGAGTTAATCAAAGCCTGTAGCAAGCTCATTGATGAGCAACACTCTTCTATTCGGCAGGTTGCTAGTGTAATTGGGAAATTAGTGGCTGCTTTTCCAGCCGCACAATTTGGACCTCTGCATTATCAAAATTTGCAACGTGCAAAGGAGGATGCACTCAAAAGTCATGCAGGGCATTTTGATAGGCCTATGCAGTTACAAGCTGAAGCCGTTGCGGAGTTACAATGGTGGATAGCAAATATTTGGCTTAGCTCCGGGAAAATGCAGATTGACAGACATTCAGTTGTTTTACAAACTGATGTTAGTGCTCTAGGATGGGGAGCTACTGATACAATCTCCAGCTGTGGTGGCAGATGGGATATGCATGAGGCTTTACTTCTTCAATCATATGGTATTAATTATTTGGAGTTGTTGGGAGCACTCTATGGCCTAAAGGCATATTGTACTAATATGCATGATTTGCATGTGCAGCTTCAGATTGATAATACTACAGCAGTAGCATATATTAATCACATGGGTGGAATCAAGTTGGTATCATGTGATAAGTTGGCTAACCTTATGTGGCACTGGTGTATCACAAGAAACATCTGGATTTCAGCTATCTATCTACCAGGTAGACTTAACATGGTGGCAGACACCAGGTCACGAAAGTTCAATGACAACACTGAATGGATGTTGAATTGTGAAATATTCAAAGAGATTGTCATTCGGTATGGTGTACCAGACATTGATTTATTTGCGTCCAGATTGAATCACCAGTTACCAAAGTATGTTTCATGGGAACCAGACCCAGGGGCAGTAGCAGTAAACAAGAGCGGAACTCGCTATCAAAACATGGAGGGGACGGGGGACACAATTTTTTGGTGGCCGCACGCGCATGCGCACACTCACACACACACACGCGCGAGGCTTCGGAGGCTCAATCCAGCGCTAAATGCAGCTCAACTCTGCCTGTCTCACCGGGTTAACTACAGCCCTGTCTGGACTGACGGGACACCAGCGCATGGCGCTGATTTCAGCACAACGCGTCCAGACGTTGCAGAAGCTTTGACTGGACAGAATAGTTTCATCTATAAATAACATAACCTTTTATGTTTATGATTTGCTTAAGCAGAGCAGGCCATGGACGTCAGGGCTTAGACTTAATTTTATGGCATACCCCATAGACCTTCACCTCTGTATAGTCACGCACTTACTGCAGTACATCGAGGTCACCAAGAGCATAAGAGGCTCAGAATTGACTATGTTTGTCAGTTATAAGAAGCCTCATAACAAGGTCTAAGTACAGACCATCTCAAGGTGGTTAAAACAGGTTCTGGTAGTTTCTAGGTTTCTAATCTTACTATATTACTTCAATTACTGTTATCTGTGATTTCACACCGCTGCTTTGAAGTTTGACGCGCATGCGGACTGGCGGGTCTTCTTCACGTAATCGCTCATCGTAACTCCTCATAAAATAAAGATCAAACTTCAAACTGGTAAGTTCTCGTTTAATCTTACTATTTTAGCTAACCCTCCTGTTGAGTAGTTTAGTTTAGTTTAGAGATACAGCACAGAAACAGGCCCTTCGGCCCACCGAGTCCGCACCGACCAGCGATCCCTGCACACCAACACTATCCTACACACACTAGGGACAATTTACACTTACACCAAGCCAATTAACCTACGTACGTCTTTGGAGTGTGGGACGAAACTGAAGATCTCGGAGAAAACCCAAGCAGGTCACAGGTTTCCGTACAGACAACACCTGTAGTCGGGATCGAACCCGGGTCCCTGGCGTTGTAAGGCAGCAACTCTACCACTACGCCACCGTGCCGCACATTCGTATCGTGGGCATTTGAATGTAAGCAACATTTCATGGTTGGAAACAGCAGATAATAACATTCCACGTGGAAAGTCCTGGACATGTTAAACAATTGGGTGAGGGAAGGAAAGGAGGTATGGGAGTGGGTGGAAACCTGGGAGAGAAGGCTTAGGGTGAAGAAAGGCATTCTGGTCAAACCAGTGCATATGAGTAGTGGGAATTTGTAGTAGTTAGGAGTTTGTTCAACTTCTGACTGTAACATCCTGTGATAATGTGAGGATATTGTTTGTGGCAAAGAGCTGGACCTGTTAATGACGGATAGACGCAAGATGACAGTTCTGTACTGAAATGCCACCAGTCTGTTCCCTCCCCAGATGCTGCCTGACTGATTGACCCAGTGAGTTTGTCCAGCACTTGGCATGTTGCTCAAGATTCCAGCTCCTGCATTGCCTTGTGTGTGCAGGGAAACACACCTCTCAGCCCACCAAGTCTGCCGCAACCGTCAACAATAATTCCTTTTCCCTTCTCTCTACATTTCCACTTCCCCCGGTTTCTACCGCTCGCCTACACAGTGGCGACATTTACATTGGGCAATTAATTAAAAAATCTGCATATCTTCTGGATATGGGAGGCAATGATAGAACTCCACCCACATGATCACAGAGAGAACATGCAAACTCCGCACAGTCAGCACCCGAGGTCAGGGTCACAGTGGGACTGTGAGGCATCAGTTGTACCACCAGCTGCACCACCACCCTGCCACAATTCATAGTTATTAAACAACTGTAAAATCATAAATTATGGAGGAAGGAACTGTAGATGCTGGTTTAAACCAAAGATAGACACAAAAAGCTGGAGTAACTCAACGGGACAGGCAGCATCTCTGGAGAGAAGGAATGGGTGACGTTTTGGGTCGAGACCCTTCTTCAGACTGGTTAGGGAGAAGGGAAATTAGAGATATAGATGGTGATGTAGAGAGATAAAGAACAAATAATGAAAGATATGCAAAAACGTAAAGATGATAGAGGAAACATGCCATTGTTAGCTGTTAGTAGGGTGAAAATGAGAAGCTAGTGTGACTTGGGTGGGGGAGGGATAGAGAGAGAGGGAATGCCGGGGCTACCTGAAGTTAGAGAAATCAATATTCATACCACTGGGCTATAAGCTGCCCAAGCGAAATATGAGATGCTGTTCCTCCAATTTGTATTTAGCCTCACTCTGACAATGGAGGAGACCGAGACAGAAAGGTCAGTGTGGGAATGGGGAGGAGAATTAAAGTGTTTGGCAACTGGGAGATCAGGTAGGATCAGGCGGACTGAGCAAAGGTATTCAGCGAAACGATCGCCCGGCCGGTCTATGCTGGGTCTCGTCGATGTATACGAGATACCATCGTCAAGTCTACATTTGGTCTCACCATAATAAATTATGTCTAGGTGGTAACTAGAAATGTTATCAGATTAATTTTGATATCAAGTATCAGGAAATCTTTAGTCACAGAGGTATTTTTAAGGAGGTGACTTAAAGGAGGAACAGAGAGGTGACCAAGGAGACAACTGAGGAGTTTAAAGCCAAGGAAGTTGACCACACAGCTGGCACTGGTGAAGTACTAAAGTCTGGTACTGACATTGAGTGAGAATTGGAAGTACAGGGCTTTTAGCCATGGGGGGTGACAGAAGAATGTTGTCAATATTCGGAAGGGTATGAGTGGGAAGGAACTGCAGATGCTGGTTTACACCAAAGATTGACACAAAATGCTGGAGTAACTCAGCGGGACAGGCATCATCTCTGGAGAGAAGGAATGGGTGACGTTTCGGGTCAAAACCCTTCTTCACGCTGAGAGTCAGGGGAGAGGGAGAGTCAGAGATAAGGAAGGGTAAGGAGTGAAAACAAGACATCAAAAGAGATGCAGACCAAGGTAAATGCCTGTCCCGCTGAGTTACTCCAGCATTTTGTGTCTATCTTCGCAAGGGTATGAGATGGATTGAAAGCCAGATGCAATCTATTAAGCTGAGGCACTGCCAGATTGGCTGTCAACGTGTGCGACTGTGCACACTGCCGACTCTCAGCCTGGCCAGAGTAAATAGAGCACACACGTGAGTGAAGCCTCACTGAAGCAGGTCCATAGGAGAGGAGATGAGAGAGTTGGCAAGGACGAGGACCGCCAGAGATTTGTTTACAGGCCATTTCAAAGCAGCAGCGACACTTCCTTTGTAGATGTCACAATTCATAGTTATTAAACAACTGTAAAATAACAAATTATGGAGGAAGGAACTGCAGATGCTGGTTTAATCCAAAGATAGACACAAAAAACTGGAGTCACTCAGCGGGACAGGCAGCATTTCTGGAGAGAAGGAATGGATGACGTTTTGGTCTGAAGAAGGGTCTTGACCCAAAACGCACCCATTCCTTCTCTCCAGAGATGCTGTCTGTCCCGCTGAGTTACTCCAGCTTTTTGTGTCTATCTGCTTTTGTAGATGGTCGCAAGTCAAGGCAGCGAATCATTTGGAGTTTGGTCAACTGGAGGTTGTTTGACAGGAGCACAGATGTGCGATTAAGGCTGTTTACTCCTGGCCTCTGCTCTCCCGCCCATTGCCTACACTTTTGGAAGGAAAACTATCCTGTGGAAATGTTTTAAAACGTCCCCGAGCAGCACAAGCTGTAACTCCTGGAGAGCCTGCACTAATTGCATCAAATAGTTCGAGAGACTGCAAGCTCTCGTTCCCCCTCCCCCAAGTCCCTCTACACAAGCCCTTCTTTTTCCATTGGTTTCACAAGTACACATATTAAGCAAACGTTCTCTAGGAGAAGTTCCGACTGTTTCCCCCCCTCCTCGCAGATGTCAGCTGGCCTTCACGTGAAACATAAACCACTGCAGAGTTAAACCTCGCCGAGCCTTTAGCTCCCGACCGCGTTTAACTCCGCTTTTGTTTGGGGCACAAGCATTTTGAACAAAGACCCCTTCACTTCAAACAGCAGGGTTGAGCGACGACCCATTCTACGGCCAGTGAGATCGAGCCGTTTCCCCCTTCAGAGATGAGCAATCAAAGTGAGACCCTCAACAATGGCCTTGTGAATACACGCCAGAGGTGCTCCGTCAGTTGACCCGCTGCCCCAAGGAGTAGGGAACGACAGAGGCTGGGGCCACACCTAGCCAATGCTCGGATGCACTCCTTGTATTCAGCCCTGTGTCCATTGTCGCCAGGTCAAAATCGTGAAGCTTCCCGGCTCAGGTTTGACAGCGTTCCAGTGAAGCCGGCAATGAAACAGATACACACAAAATGCTGGATGAACTCAGCGGGACAGGCAGCTCCTCTGGATAGAAGGAATGGGTGATGTTTTGGGTCGAGACCCTTCTTCAGACTGAGTGTCAGGGGAGAGGGAGGCACAGAGATAAGGAAGTGTAAGGTGTGAAAACGAGACATCAAAGAGGATGAGGTTCAAGGTGAATGCAGAATAGATCATTGTTAGCTCGGAGATGGTGACAACGAAGCAAACAAAGATATAATTTAATCGGGAGGACAGTCAGACTGGTCGGAGAACTAGGAAGGGGGAGGGTTGGAGAGAGAGGGTTACTTGAAGTTAGAGAATTCAATATTCATACCGCTGGGGTGTAAGCTAGCCATGCAAAATATGAGGTGCTGTTCCTCCAATTTGTGCCGGGCCTCACTCTGACAGTGGAGGAGGCCCAGGACAGAAATAGATATCTGCTTGCAGGGGTAAAGACTGCTCCAATGGCAATCAAGAAGCTGAACATCGATGTGGACAGTGAAAATCTCTTAGCTGATGCACTGGAACACTATACTGGATGCTGGAGAAACTCAGTGGGTCAGGGAGGGTGGGAGATTGCAACCTTCACGTGGTCTATCCTGTTTCCACAAATGCAATCAACCCGGCGTGCACAATCAAATAAGATCAAATAGAACAAGTTGTCCTACAACTTTCGTCTGTGCACGCCATACGCAAGAAGAAGAAGAAGAAGTGGGTCAGGCAGCATCTCCGGGCAAAAGGAAAAGTAACCCTTGCATTCCCTCTCTCTCTGTCCTTCCCCCAGTTTAGTCATCCTGCTAGTTTCACTGCTTGTTATCACCGCCTTCACTAATACACTATTGCTGGACAATGCCTCTAGTTCACTTGAACACTCCCATAAAATGCAACAATATCACGGGAACACTGTCACCGACACATGTACTGATAAAACACGCATTCAGGAATTCTCTACCAACATGCGCCTTCAGTTCAGGGTCTGTAGCAGTTCAGGAAGACAGCTCACCACCACCGCCGCCTCAAGACTGCCAGGAATGTGCAGAAATATTGGAAAATATACATAGAACATAGAAAAGTGTAGCGCAGGAACAGGCCCTTTGGTCCACAGTGTGCGCCCAACATGATGCCAAGATAAACTAATAGAAACATAGACAATAGGCCCTTCAAGATTCAATATGATCATGGCTGATCATCCACAATCAGTGCCCCGTTCCTGCTTTTTCCCCATATCCCTTGATTCCTTCAGCCCTAACAGCTAAATCTAACTCTCTCTTGAAAACATCCAGTGAATTGGCCTCCACTGCCTTCTGTGCCAGAGAATTCCACAGATTCACAACTCTCTGGGTGAAAACTTTTTTCCTCATCTCAGTCCTAAATGGCCTACCCCTTATTCTTAAACTGTGACCCCTGGTTCTGGACTCCCCCAACTTCGGGAACATTTTTCCTCCATCTTGCCTGCGCAATCCCTTAAGAATACTATATGTTTCTATAAGATCCCGGTTCATTCTTCTAAATTCCAGTGAATTTAAGGCCAATCGATCTATTCTTTCATCATGTCAGTCCCACCATTTTGGAAATTAACCTGGTGAACCTACGCTGCACTCCCTCAATAGCAATAATGTCCTTCCTCAAATTAGGAGGCCAAAACTCATTTGCTTGCACATGATCCTTACCCCTCCATTCCCTGCATATCCATGTGGCTATCTAAAAACCTCT
Source organism: Malacoraja senta (assembly GCA_038087875.1). Classification (NCBI taxonomy): domain Eukaryota; kingdom Metazoa; phylum Chordata; class Chondrichthyes; order Rajiformes; family Rajidae; genus Malacoraja; species Malacoraja senta. Next base: position 59,084,373 of record CM075978.1, on the reverse strand, counting down.
TCAACACCCACCTTTGTATGTGCCTTCAGCACTGTGTGTTCCAGGCACTGTGTGCCTTCAGCACTGTGTGTTTCCTATATGAAACAGTTTCCTCGCACCATTCCTTTAAACCTTCCCACTTTTACCCAGAAGCTATGTGTTCTTCTTTCGTGTGACGTGCACAGCCTAAAGTTGTTGGACAACTTGTTCTATTTGATCTTCCGTTTGTGCACGTCGAGTTGATTGCATTAGTCGAAACAAGGCGGACCACGTGAAGGTTGCAATCTTCCACCCCAGAAGCTATGTGAAAAGCAGAAATGTGTGCTACCTGTAGCCGGACTTCCTATCATTCACTCCATCTATACTTCCTCCTGCTTTGGAAACAAAGACTTGTCCCATCCTGGTCATTCCTTCTTCTTCCCATTCTCGTTGGGAAGAAGATATAGAAGCTTGAAAGCACTAACCACCAGACTCCGGGACAGCTTTCTTCCCCGCTGTGATCAGCTAGGGTACTGTCCCATTCACCTCCACCCCATTGCAGATTTGAACTCTCTCCGGAGCTGGTGCGTTACAAATGCTGAGAATTATACTCTGCACTCTATCTTCCCCTTTCCTCTACCTCTTGTACTTGAGTTTGGTTTGATTGTACCTATGTATGGTATTATCTGACTAGGTGTCAGGGGTTACGGGGCGAAGACAGGAGAATGGGGTAGGAGGGAGAGATAGATCAGCCATGATTGAATGGCGTAGATCTGATGGGCCAAATGGCCTAACACTTATGACTTATGACTGATGACTGGTTAGTGCATAAACAAAGCGTTTCACTGTACCCCAGTACACGTGACAATAATAAACCTAAATCTATACCTTTACTCCACTGTGAAACCCATGCACATAAAAATCAGAACCAGAAGTCAGCTGGCTTCACAGGGCTGCTGTTGTAGATGAGGACTCGCCTGCCACAGAGGCTCTGGATGGTGAGATCTCAGCATCCTCAGAGTGCTTGAACGTTGTCTTCCAACATATCACAAGGTGTGCTGAGGCACCATCCCAGGGGAATGACTGGAGTTGCTTGGAGCCGATACCCTGCTTGGTGCTGTGACACCACTTCTCGCTTGGAGTTGCCAGCACGGTGGTGCAGCAGTAGAGTTGCTGCCTCACAGCGCTTGCAGCGCCAGAATCCCGGGTTCGATCCCGACTAAGGGTACTTGTCTGCACGGTGTTTGTATGTTCTCCCCGTGGGTTTTCTCCGAGATCTTCGGTTTCCTCCCACACTCCAATGATGGATAGGTTTGTAGATTAATTGGCTTGGTGTATGTGTAAATTGTCCCGAGTGTGTGTAGGATAATGTTAATGTGCGGGGATCGCTGGTCGGTGCGGACTCGGTGGGCCGATGGGCCTGTTTCTGTGCTGTATCTCTAAACTAAAAACTAAACTTGCCAGCCAGGCCATGGCTGTTTTTGCACGTTGCCCCATCAATGTGGTCCAAGGACATTTCCAGCACTGAACTCTAGGAGGAGGTCTGAAGAAGGGTCTTCTCTCCAGAGATGCTGCTTGTCCCGATTTTTTTTTGTGTCCAGTAGGAGGAACGTCTTTAGCCAGAGGGTGGTGAATCTGTGATGGCTGTGGAAGCCAATTCATTGCGTGTTTTTAAAGTGATTGATGGGTTCTTGATTAGTAAGGGTGTCGAAGGTTATTGGGAGAAGCCACGAGAATGGGTTGAGACGGAAAAATAGATAGTCATGACTGAATGGCGGAGCAGACTTGATGGACCGAATGGCCTAATTCTGCTCCTCTGTTTTATGTAGCCAGCTCAGCCTTCCACCAACCAAGCTGCAGCAACTGGAGTACCATGATACCCAAATCAAGGGATATGGGGAGAAAGCAGGAATGGGGGACTGATTTTGGATGATCAGCCATGATCATATTGAATGGCAGTGCTGGCTCGGACCAAATGGCCTACTCCTGCATCTATTTTCTATGTTTCTATGATGATTGGTCAAGGCCCTCAGACTACAACTACCAAGAAAATGTGCGCGGGGGGATTATTTACTTACAGTGGTTCGATTAATATGCTTGGTTTGAATTTTTGTGTGTGTTGGTTTTAACATTTGCATTATGACCAAGCCAGCAAGTCAAAATGATAGAAAAGATCAACACAGGAATAGGCCCACATTGTCTCCATGGAGCATGATGTTTACTTAAACGAATCCCTTCTCTCTGTATATGCCTGCAAATGTATGTCCATCTAAACGCCTCTTAAACACCTTCCACCAACAGCCTAGGCATTGCATTCCAGGTGCCCATTCACTCTCCCTGGAACTTTGTCACCCGGCATAGCTTTACATTTTCCCCCTTTCACCTCAAAGCTATGCATTCCAGGATTTGACATTCCACCCTGGGTGAAAGGTTCTGTCTGTCAACCCTCTTACTATTTTAACAACCAAGCAGGTTTCCCTTCAGCCTTCACCACTCCAGAGAAAACAATCCAAGTTTGTTCAAGCTGCCATTATAGCCACCTCGAATCTAGGCAGAATCCTGGTAAACCTCTTCTGCACCCTCTCCAAAGCCTCCACATCCTTCCCGTAATGGGGTGACTAAATCTGCACACAATGCTCCAAATGTGGCTGAACCAACGCCCTACAAAGCTCAAGATTCAAGATTCAAGAGAGTTTATTGTCATGTGCCCCTGATAGGACAATGAAATTCTTGCTTTGCTTCAGCACACAGAACATAGTAGGCATTTACTACAAAACAGATCAGTGTGTCCATATATCATTATATAAATATATACACACATGAATAAATAAACTGATAAAGTGCAAATAACAGATAATGGGCTATTAATGTTCAGAGTTTTGTCCGAGCCAAGTTTAATAGCCTGATGGCTGTGGGGAAGTAGCTATTCCTGAACCTGGTCATTGCAGTCTTCAGGCTCCTGTATCTCCTACCTGAAGGTAGTAGGGAGATGAGTGTGTGGCCAGGATGGTGTGGGTCCTTGATGATACTGCCAGCCTTTTTGAGGCAGCGACTGCGATAGAAAGCTGCAACATAACCTCCTGACTCTTGCCCTCAATGCCCTGCCTGATGAAGGGAAACATACCATCTGCCTTCGTTACCATTTCATCTACTTGCTTCACTACTTTCTGGGAGCCATGGTCTTGGAACCCAAGATCCGGCTGTACATCAATGCTGTTCTGTCTTTAACTGCATACTTTCCCCTTACATTTGACCTCCCAATACATCACACCTGCTCAGATTGAACTCTACCTGCCACTTCTCTGTCCATATCTGTAACTAATCTATATCCCGCTGTATCCATGGACAACTTTCTTCACTGTCCGCAACTCCACCAATTTTCTGTGTCATCATAAGATCATAAGTGACAGGAGTAGAATTAAGCCATTCGGCCCATCAAGTCTACTCCGCCATTCAATCATGGCTGATCTATCTCTCCTTCCCAACCCCATTCTCCTGTTTCTCCCCATAACCTCTGACACCCGTACTAATCAAGAGTCATCTGCAAACTTTGTGACTGATACATCTACATTTTCGTCCAAATCATTTATGTATATCACAAACAGCAGAGGTCTCAGCCGTAGCAGCAAGGAACTGCAGGTGCTGCTTTACATAAAAGGACACAAAGTTCTGGAGTTACTCAGTGGGTCAGGCAGCATCTCTGGAGAACAAGGGTAGTTGACGCTTCAGGTTGGGCTGCATTGAGGCCCCAGCATTAATCCCTGTGCTACATCAGTGGTCATAGATGTAGCCAAATGACATCCTTCCGCCACTACCCTGTGTCATCCATGTATACACACACTAGGGACAATATTACATTTATAAACAAGCCAATTAACCTACAAACCCCGTACGTCTTTGGAGTGTGGGAGGAAACCGAGGATCCTAGAGAAAACCCATGCAGGTCACGGGGAGAACGTACAAACTCCTACAGATAAGCACCCGTGGTCAGGATCGATCCCGGGTGTCTGGCGCTGTAAGGCAACAAATCTACCTCTGCGCCACCATGCCGCCGAATCTGTTATTCAATTATGCCATAATGGATCTTTATGTGATATTGCTTTTAAAATATTAATAATTTCTGTTATTCACTTTTGCAGAAGTAACTCCATCCTGACAAAGGGGTTTCAGGCCTGAGAAATGAATTGTTTCTTTTTACACAGATGCTGCTCAACATTCTGAGTGTTTTCCACAACTTGTGCCCTCAACATATCTACTTTAATAGTAAGATTAAACGAGAACTTACCAGTTTGAAGTTTGATCTGTATTTTATGAGGAGTTACGATGAGGGATTACGTGAAGAACCTCTCCAGCACGCATGCGCGACATACTTCAAAGCAGCGGTGTGGAATCACAGGAAACACAATAATTGAAATAAACATAGTAAAGAAAAAGGAGAACTAAGATACCAGTTGATCTCTATAATTGAGGGTGGGAGCGGAGGGCACGTAATCCCTCATCGTAACTCCTCATAAAATACAGATCAAACTTCAAACTGGTAAGTTCTTGTTTAATCTTACTATTTTACTTCGGAGTCACGTGAGTGACTACGTGAAGATTTTAAAGCTCTGTGATTTCAAACCGTGTAACAGTTCATACTTCACTCGCTGCCGATAATGGTATTTATTAAACAATAACAAAAGAAAAATGCTCCCCCAGGCTAAAATTATATATTTGCAGATTCTAAAACTCTTTCTGCAAATAACACAGGTTCTGCTAGCAGCTTGTTGTAGAACGTTTGGAACGTTTTCTCCATGGACCACCCCGCTGTAGCCAGGATGTGGTCCAGTGGTACGTCCATCCTTTTAGCCGCCGATGTGGATGCTGCCCTGGTGGAGTGAGATGTATATACGTCAGTGTCTACTCCAGCAGCTCCCAGTACTTGCTTGAGCCATCTTGAGATGGTTTGGCTCGACACCCGACCATGAGGTTTCTTGTTGCTGACCCATAAGGCTTTTTCTCTCCCTCGGGAATCTCTTGTTGTGTTGATGTAAGTGAGTAGGTGAGTCATGACACACAACCGTGGGTCAGGTGGGTATGCCCGGAAATCCATAACTAGGCCTGAAGTTCCTGGCCTGCTCTGCTTTACCAGCTCCTGAATGGTGAATGAGACCCGGCCTGGTGTTATAACCATGTTGTCCAGTCGCAGTAAGTGGAGGACTGGACTCTTTGTGCTGAGACTAGTGCCATCAGCATGACCGTTTTCACGGTTAGCTGTTCCAGGGTGAGAGACCTGGCTGGTGACCATCCCCTTAGGTATGTCAGGACCACACTGACATCCCAGATTTGGGTGTACCTAGGTCTAGGGGGGTTGGAGTTGAATATACCCCTCATGAGTTTGATCAGCAGTGGGTGAGACCCTATGGCCTGTTTTCCTGGTACTTGTTTTAAGTAGGCTGAGCACTTCTGGCAGTGTTGATGGCGTTGTAGCTCAGTCCTTCATTATGGTGTTGATGGTCCTGTCAGATAATCCCAGACCCAGCAGTGGTCTTTTCATAATCTGCAACCCAGTAGGTTAATTCTGTCATGGCATGGATGACTTATGCCTGATACCGGGTGAGTCAATAAGTCTGGGCTACTGTGAAAGGTCATAGGAGTTTCGATGACCATGTCGAGGACCACTGGGAACCATGGCTGTGTAGGCCAGTCGGGTACTATCAAAATACCTGAAGCGGAGTCCATCTGTATTTTGCGTAGTACCCTACTGATGAGGCAGAAGGGGGGAAAAGCATAAAAGAAATAGTTTCCCCAGTTCAGCGCGAATGCATCGATCGCTGCTGCCTCAGGGTCTGGTTCCCAAGCGACATACATTGGTACCTGGTGATTTAGTCTGGATGCAAAGAGATCGATATCTGGTGTGCCATATTGCTTTGTAATTTTAGCAAAAGCTCTAGGATTTAACATCCATTCGGTGTTATCATTGAATTTGCATGACCTGGTGTCTGCCACTGTATTTAACTTACCTGGTAGGTAAGTTGCTGATAGCCAAATATGTCTTTCGACACACCATTGCCAGATTTGGTTGACCAAAATGTCACATGATATCGATTTTATTCCGCCCATATGGTTAATATAGGCCACCACCGTGGTATTATCAATTTGTAAACGAACATGCAGATGGTGCATATTCGTGGAATATGCTTTTAAACCATAAAACGCACTCAACATTTCCAAATAATTTATGCCCAGTGTTTGTAGTAAAGATGATTCTAGGTTAGTCCATCTACCACCTGTGCTGGATATGGTATTAGTTGCTCCCCAGCCTTGAGCACTGGCATCTGTTTGTATAGTTAATGTTGGGTTTTTGATGATGATAGGGCTGGAACTATGCCAAATGTGGTCTATCCACCACTGTAACTCTGATATAGCTTCAATGGGTAATTTCATGGTTCGGTCAAAGTGACCTGCATGTCATTTTAATGCCTGTACTTTTGCCCTTTGATAGTGCAGGGGTCCAAATTGTGTAGCTGGAAATGCTGCTACCAATTTGCCAATTACTCTTGCCACTTGTCGGATGGTTGGTCGATTGCTAACCATTAAATTGTTACACATCTGTGACAATTCTGCTGCTTTATGTTTTGGCAACGTTACAGACATGTGGACTGAGTTAATTGTAAATCCCAGATAGTCCATAGTTGTGGATAGCGTCAACTTAGATTTATCTGGATGTATGACAAATTCCAGGGTTTCAAACAATTGTTTGGTAGCTAATACAGCTGATTTAGCCAACTCCATGGTTTTGCCTACTATTAGAATATCATCAAGATATGCCATGACAATATGTCTCTGTTTTCTTAATGTTGCCAAGGCTGGTTTTAATATCTTGGCAAATAGTCTTGGGGCTGATGTTAACCCATTAGGCAACGGCTTAGACTGCCATAGTTGCCCCATCCAGGTAAATTTCAGGTATCTGCGATGACCCTTTTGAATGGGTACTGTATAGTAGGCATCTTTTAAATCAATGCTCGCCATAAAGTATCCTTTGGAAATCAGTTGTTTGGCAGTTACAAATGTTTCCATTTTGAAATGTACATACTTAACAAAGGTATTTAGTGAGGTTAAGTCAATGATGATGCGACATCCACCATCTTTTTTGTTTTTGGTAAATATATTTGAGACAAATTCCAAAGGTTCATGTTTGGATTTCTCAATGATACCCTTTGTAAGTAACCTCACCAGTTCTGCTTGACCCTCTAGTTTTTCTTTGACTGAGAGGGTAAAGACCCTTTGGGGTACGTGCTGAACTGGTGGCATGTTTGCTTGAATGAACTCTATTTTGTATCCACGAATACTGTTAAGTATATAACTATCATTCGTGACAGACCTCCATGCTTCAATGAACAGGTGTAATCTCCCCCCTGTTAGTAAAGTTCCCCCACTTGTTATATGCTGGTAGGAACCAGACCCACCTACCTCCATAGTTATGGGAGTGTTCCTTTCTTCAGTTTCTTCATCCGTGGTTGTACTACTGAATGTACTGCTGGTTGGGGGTGGCGCATTTTCCATGGGGTCCGCTCTGGGCCCTGGCCTAAAAAAGGCTTTCAGGGATGGTATGAGGACCCCGAGCTTTCACCAGTCCGATAAGTTTGACGTCGACTGGTGGACGCGGTGGGGTACTGCCGTCTGGGTTGTGTGGGTCTGCTCGTTCCGGGGCCTGCCCTCATGAGGCCGAATGCTTTGGCCTCTTCCTCCAGGTCTTTCACTTGTTTTGTCAAGTCCTTTCCAAATACCAGGATCTGTGGCTCTGAGGCCGGTGTTTTACACAGTCCTGCATATTTGGATTGAGGGCAGGTCTTATTATCTCCTTGTGGAGGTTGTTGATCTCATATTGAGTGTTACACAGCAGAGCCAGAGGGTCTTGCTGGTTGGTGGTCATATCCACCCTATCCACGGAACGAGCATAGGATGTTATCCCTGTTGTCAGGAGCTTGAGGATACGTTGTAATTTTAGCTCCTGGTTCCGGATACTCTGTCCAACATACCCCCAGATTTGGCTGTTAACGGCCGGCACGTTGAGGGAACTGCAGTTTTCCGGAGGCGAATACAGTTCCAGTGCCTCATTGACTACCTGTTCTTATAGGGGTTTGAGGTGGTTAATGCTGGCCGCCAGTTTTGGCTGCAATGACAGCCCTGCTCGTGGTGTAACCACGTAGCGATTCACCACACCCAGCAGCTCTTCCTGATCCTGTACCCCAAGGGTGCTCCCGATATCTTCAGCCAATGACCCCTGTTCCTGACCAGCCCAGCCCCGGTCGCCAACGCTGCCCTCGGCTGAGGGAGAAGCGATGGCCAGTGCATTGTAGGGCACTGATGTGGGAGTGCCTGAGTTCCCTTGGCGAGACTGCTCCAGCTCCCGAAGCAAGTCTCGCTGGAGCATTTGCTCCATGAGCCTTTCCATGCGACTCAGGCGGCTAGCTCTGCCGCTCTCACGCGGAGAGTCCTCCTCATTGGAATCAGAAATAACCGTCCGGTTCGTTTTTTGTCTTGATTTGCCTCCAGCCCGCTGCTGTTGGTCAGGCTGCGCTAGCGGTACTGGGCTCGGCTCGGTCTCAATGAGGGTGTGCTGCAGCATGTGCGGTCCAGGTGCCGCCTCTCGTCCCCCACTGATGGGACACTCCCGTTTTGTTGGAGTCGAACGGGGGGCGGTCTTTTTCCCTTGCCGTGCTTTGCTCATTTTCTCCAGCTTCTTCCTGGAATTGACAAAGCAGAGCAAAGCTTCTTGAATACGACCTCAGAGTAAGTACTTACCTGATGGTCCGTTTTTTAAACTTGTAGCGGGAGCGCCTGTACTCCCGTCCGTCGCTGTTGCACTGCGTGAACGCTAATGTCGCGCATGCGTGCTGGACGGGTTCTTCACGTAGTCACTCACGTGACTCCGAAGTAAAATTATATTTTTAAGGCAGAGATGGATAGATTCTTGTGCGGGTGTCAGGGGTTATGGGGAGAAGGCAGGAGCATGGGGTTAGGAGGGAGGGATAGATCAGCCACGATTGAATGTTGGTAAACCTGATGGGCCAAATGGCCTAATTCTGCTCTTGTCACTTATGAACGTATGAGTGCAAGCTGGTGCGGGATAGCGGGAAGGAAGGTAGGAAAATAGAAAACATCCTCACCTCTGCCAATGGCCTGTGCTGGATCTCAGGAAAAGCTGCAGATTCATTCTGCAGAGATCGCAGGAGATTAGAATGTGTAGGAAGGAACTGCAGATAGACACAAAATGCTGGAGTAACTCAGCGGGACAGGCAGCATCTCTGGAGAGAAGGAATGGGTGACGTTTCGGGTCGAGGCCCTTCTTCAGACTTCAGACAGGAGATCAGAAGTTGCACAGGCGAATACTACCAGCGATCTCCTCTTAGAAAGGCCATGCTGTTACTAATAATAATACATTTAATAATACACGTTATTGTCATTGTAAATACATACAACAAAATTTCAGGCGCACTGCCCTAGCGGAGCTCCAACGTAACAGATAAATAATAACGACAAATAATTATTTATCTGACACGTTTGAGCTCTGCTCGGGCAGTGTGCTTGCAATTTTGTTGCATGTATTTACAGAAACAGGGGTGATGAATAGGTTCTAAAGCAAACATTGAAGTACTAATCTGTGTTTGCCTTAATTTCGTTTAGTTTAGAGATACAGCACGGAAACAGGCCCTTCGGCCCACCGAGTCCGTGCTGACCAGTGATCCCTGCACATTAAAGGGCCTGTCCCACTTTCACGACTTAATTCAAAACCTCTGCCGAGTTTAAAGGAGCTAAAAAAAAAATCAAGATGGTGGTAATCTACGAACTCCTACGACCTTCCACGACGATGTTCACGAACTCCTACGAGTATGTCTACGAATTCCCACGACTATTTCGATGCCCTCCTTACGAGTAAAAAGTTGCAATTTCTTTCATCCCAACCGTTTTTTTACTCGTGGACATTTTTTATCCGGCTGGAAAAAACGTCCCGACTTACCTGATGTCACGAGTACCTACGGCTGGCATAATGAGCCGCTACGATATATCTACAAACTCCTACGACCTCCTACGGAGTCATTATGAACACTATCCGACACCCACTGGGGACAATTTTTACATTTACCAAGCCGATGAACCTGCAAACTTCATTGTAGTCTTTGGAATGTGGGAGGAAACCGAAGGTCTCGGAGAAAACCCACGCAGGTCACGGGGAAGACGTACAAACTCTGTACAGACAGCACCTGTAGTCTGGATCGAACACGGGTCTCCAGCGCTGCATTCGCTGTAAGGCAGCAACTCTACCGCTGCGCCACTGTGACCGCCTTGTGGGAGAGATGTCAGACCACATTTGATATTGGCACGGCCAGTGAGAGACCAGGGCACGAGATACAACACATGCTGTTGTAGGAGTAAGGGCACAGCCTACACTGGTACTGGGGTACAGGTATGAACATGTAGGATATGGGTAGAGATCCACTTGTGACGGTGATCTGGAAACAGAGATGTGGGATCTATACTGCTCGAGAGTATGGAGGTGGGAAATGTGGTGTCTGTCCGGCTCTATAGAATGGAGCTCGGAGTGCCGAGTGAACTGCTCCATTATATGGAGGTGTGAACTGTGGGATCCATACATCTCAATAGTCTGGAGTTGTGAACGCAGGTGTGGGATCTATGCTGGAATCAGTTTTGCTGATGTTGTCAGAAATTTTGCAAATCATGAGTAAAATGAGCAGGTTATGGTCTGTTTAACCTTAGAGCTCAAATACTGGGGAAATGGCTAACATAGGATGTTAGGAGAATAATTACATGTGTCAATGTGTTTAGATCTCGGCACGTCTAGTTTAGATAGAATAACATTGGAGGTTGTAAACCAGGCTTTGAGTAATAAAATGCCCAGGGATGGGTCTGTTGCCCATTTGCTTGATTTGGGAGAGTGTTCAAAGTAACAGGGAAACATAAAGTTAAAGATAACTCTGGGGAAAGAAAAAGATGAAATGTTACAGAGACATTGATTAATGATGAATTATTTCAGATCCACAAGTAACCGTTGTGCTATGAGAATATAAAATGCTGTAGGTACTTTGAAACACTTTGGGTTCTCTCAGAATGTTTGACAGTGCGCACTGTTAATGGGGCTGTCCCACTGTACGAGCTAATTCAAGAGTTCTCCCGAGTTTCCTCTGATTCCAACTCGGTAATAGCCGCTCGTCGGTACTCGGGGCTCTCGTGGACATTTTTCAACATGTTGAAAAATCTTCACGAGTCTTCCCGAGCTTACCGCGTTTCCCGAGTACCTGCCGTTAGCATTACGAGCCGCTAAAAGACATCCCAAGCTCCGATGTACCCGCTACGTACGTTCTACGTGCTTCCACGAGTTTGATTTTTTTTTTAAACTCGGGAGAGCTCTTGAATTAGCTCGTACAGTGGGACAGCCCCATATGGCCTTCAAAAAACCAACCTGTTCGATAGACTCACCACTGATCTCCAAGGTGTGTTATTTTGTGGCTGGGCCTATCTGAGTAAAGCCAGGTACAGGGTAAAGCACAAAATTCCCTCCTATACCATCAAGTATAAGATGGTAACATGGGTGCAGAGTCTGAACTACTCTGCGTAGATCTATAGTGCTGTGCTGGCAATATGGCTGATGCTTGTCCTGGTGCCAGTGGTGTGGACATATTTGTAAAATGGTCATCACCAGCAGTGCGGAAATACACAGCCACTTGGAGATGGAATTCTACATCTATAACCCCTTCAACCAAGAATGGTTAATAAATCTTAATCTTTTTTCCGATCACATTTCCAGCATCTTGCGACCAATATATTTTTTACATTAAGTCAATCGGTGCCATCTGGAGAGTGTACGTGGGCTGGATTTCAAATGAATTATTTTCCTTTGTGCAAGCATCCTCCATGACTCAGCCCTATCCCACACAGGAAAGAAGCGTGGAGATTACCTACACAGCTTTTCCCAGCAATGTGACTGTGAGAGTGCCACGCTTCCAGGAACTCAATAATGCTTCATCTGTCGCATGTGCAACAGCACAGTGAAATTCAGTTTGCATATATTACACATGCGGGCGCTGCCATTTTTGGCGCCGTTATTCACAGTCTAAAGTACGGTCGACCCGCACGCTCGATGCACTGGAAGAGTTTCCACGAACCGGCGTCCCTCTCCTCTCCTCGCCCAGCCATCTTTGTATCCCGGGAGAGCCTCCCACAGCCAACATGAAGGAACTTCAGGTATTACCTGGTTCACCCTCCTACTGCTCCTTGATCCACACATCCAACTTCTCCAGCTCCCTCCCGGTTACACCGTCCGACGAGCCTTCAGATGGGATCCCGATCCCACCGACCGACGAGCCTTTAGGCTAGGTCCCGTCTACCACTAAGCCGTCGGCCAGGCCCCGCCGAGCCTTCAGATGGGATCCCGGTCCCGTCTACCGCTAAGCCTTCAGCCAGGCCCCGTTGAGCCTTCAGATGGGATCCCGGTCCCGTCTACCACCAAGCCTTCGGCCAGGCCCCGTTGAGCGTTCAGATGGGATCCCGGTCCCGTCTACCACCAAGCCTTCGGCCAGGCCCCGTTGAGCCTTCAGATGGGATCCCGGTCCCGTCTACCGCTAAGCCTTCAGCCAGGCCCCGATGAGCCTTCCAGCGGGTTCCCAGTCCCGTCGACCGCATGGCCGACTGTTCGAGTGCTGAGATTTCTGAGGACATGGCAAACGCATCCATAATAACACCCATGATAACGTTCTGGACTGAAAAGTGCGTTTGTTTGTTATTTCCCATGGTTCATCTTGAGGGGAGGAATAGGTGAAGCCCTCATTCTCTGTCCTGGTTGTTGCTCACCTGTGGTTCACTCGCTGGCCAAGGCCAACGCACGGTTTAGTTTCAACTACCACCCCTGCGAGTTGTGTCAGGGTCAGAAAAGTGAGGACCAATTTTTTAGGGAAAGAGCTTGAAAAGAATGCAGGAATGATGATGCCCGTTCTTCAAAACACAGTTCCTAAATGCACTGTGCGTTTGGATGGATCACCCCAGGCTTGGATCCTCATGCAAAATACAAAGTGCTGGGGGCACTCAGTGGGTCAGGCAGCATCTGTGGTGGGATCAGACAGGCCACATTTCAGATCAGGATCCTTCTTTGAGAGTCTGAAGAAGGGTCCCGACCCAAAACGCATCTGTCCATTTCCTCTACAAATGCTGCCTGACCCGCTGAATCCCTCCAACAGTTTGTGTTATGCTCAAAATTCCAGCATCTGCGGTCTCTTGTGTATCCGTTTGGCTCAGCTCATGATTGCTTCAGTTGTTTTTGGTTTAATATTGCCACGTGTACCGAGATCCAGTAACACTTTGTTGTGCTATCCAGGCAAGTTATACCATGCACGAGTACAATCAGCATGTAATGCAAAATGCAGAATATAATGTTGTTAAGTTGGAAAGGGCGGAGATGATTTAGAAGGATGTTGCCAGGACTTGAGGGGCTGAGCTATGGGGGGAGGTTGTGCAGGTAGGGACTCTTCCCTGGAGCGCAGGAGGATGAGGGGTGGTCTTATAGAGGTGTATAAAACCCTGAGAATAGATTGGGTGGACGCACAGAGTCTCTTGCCCACAGAGGGGGAATCGAGAACTAGAGGACATAGGTTAAGGTGAGGGGGGGGGGGGGGGAAGATCAAGGCAGCTACAGAATTGCAGCACAGGCGTTGTGATGTCTTTGGTCAAATACGAATTACCAAAGAGTTGGCATTGGCGGTTTTAGAGGACATTCAGGTGGGTAAATCTCGAGGGTCTGACCAAGGACATCCTCAGCTGGGGAGGAAATAGCGGGAGGCCCATGCTGAGATATTTGCATCATCTTTAGCCGCAGGTGGAAGTTCAGTCTACTGGAGAATGGCCACCGTCACACCATTATGTGAGAAGAGCAGGCCAGGGAAGCACAGATTGGTGACATTGGTGGTGGGTAAGCTGTTGGTGGGGATTCTAACAGCATTTGGATAGGCGCAGTCTGATTAGCAACGGCATGGCTTTGTGCGTGGGAAATTGTGCCGCACTTACAGAAAGTGAGTTGAACACCTGAACACTTATGGGCCTGTCCCACTTACGCGACTTTTTCTCACACTCCAACGGTCCACTCACTCTCCGACAGCCCACCCCATTCTCCGACAGCCCACCCCACTCTCCGACAGTTCACATCGCTCTCCGACGGTCCCCTCGCTCTCTGACAGCCCTCCCTGCTCTCGAAGGTTGCTGGTGGGTCCATCCTCGCTCTCACGTCCTGGGTCCCGTCACCGTCGCCGTCGACGTCCGCGGTGGGCGAGATGTTTCCAACGACTGCAGTATTTTTTCGCTCCTCTACAGAATGGTCTGTTTCTGATGTTATGTCACGTCCCACTATTCCAGCCTCCCCGCCACAAGAACAAGTGCCCATGGTCGTGACTGCTCCTCAACAAACTCAGTCAAATCAACCTCATATACTGCACGGAATACAAGCCGAGCCTTTGTGATCCCTCCCCACGGAGTGCTGCAAGGCTCTCCTTCCAAGATCAAGATATGTTTTCCAAAGTATGGTTCCCAAAACAATACACCGGTGCTCTACGTGTGGCTAAAGACAACTTTATATAGTCGCTGCAAAATATGTTATTCATTTCTGTATGTAGACCCACAAATTGCTTTGGCCCCTGTTATTCATAGCTTTACACAACTTAAACGATATGGAACTCTGGCCCTTTGTATCCAGAATAGATGACCTCAGATTCAGTTGTGATAAAATCCATATGTTACGGTTTTGCCAGCTCACTTAATCAATGGTGAGGTGTTTTTATGCTGCCCTTGACACCACGTCACCAATTATCTGTCACCAGGAAACTTGGTGCAAAACTCTCTGTGGGTTTTAGTTAATCATAATAATCATAATCATAATCATACTTTATTAGCCAAGTATGTTTTGCAACATGTGAAGAATTTGATTTGCCACACAGTCATACCAATAAAAACAACAGAACACACAAAATGCATTTAAACATAAACATCAACATTCCTCACTGTGATGGAAGGTGAACAAAAGTTGAATCTCTCCCTTCTTTGTCCTCCAGCAGTCGGGGACCTCTAACCTTCCGATGACGGGACGATCTTACTCCTGTAGCTGGCGGCGGCGCTCCTCGTCGGGGCGATCAAGCTCCTGCATGGGGTGGGAATCTCAGCTCCCCCGCGCTGGGCGATCTACCCCGGTTCGGGGCTAGTTTTGGAGCTTCCCAACGTTGGTCTTAGCTTTTCTAGTTTCAGAGATATAGCGAGGAAACAGGCCCTTCAGCCCCCCGAGTCCACGCCGACCAGTGATCCCTGCACACTAACACTATCCTACACACACTAGGGACAACTTTACATATACACCAATTAACCTACAAACCTGTACGTCTTTGGAGTGGGGGAGGAAATCGAAGATGTCGTTGAAAACCCACACTGTAAGGCAGCAACTCCACCGCTGCGCCACCGTGCCGCTCTGTTGTATTAAATGTAATTGATAAACAGAGTGAATATCTGATAATCAATAGCATTTTCCCTGCTCTCTGTAACCTTTGCCAGTCAAGAATTTGCCTTCAGGTTTATGAGCTGTCTCCAATGTAGATGCTTAGCAAATGATTCCTGGAAGCTCACACAAGCTACATCCACGGACAATTTATGACTTCAGCCAATTCCACGGAACATTGAGTTGGTATCATTAAACATGGCTTGCCCGTAACAAATCCACATTGGCTTGCTCCACTCACCTCAAATTTCTCAAGGAGCACAGTCAATCTGTCTTCAATTATGATCCCAATTGACATTCCCCTGTCATAACTTTCTCTGGTGAGTCCCGCAAGTGTGACAGCATCAGATCCTGTTTGATTACATCATGGTGAAAGGGCTTTGTAGGTGCATGCCACCAAGTTACTGCTGTAGAACATCTACAGTCAAATGAAGACCAACAGCTATCCAATGCCTCAACCACAAGGACATTCTTCTTGTAAACTGGTGCGGTTCAGCTCCAAAGAGTGTCATAGTTAAGCTCAGATCTGTGCTCATCCATTATCTGTGCACATATGGACACAGGCAATGATTTAGCACCAAATCCTTATCCAGGGATAAAAGAAAATGTGTACTGTCTGTACGGAGTTTGTACGTTCTCCCACTGACCTGCGTGGGTTTTCTACGAGATCTTCGGTTCCTCCCACACTCCAAAGACATACAGGTTTGTATTGTATTGTATTGCACTTTGTATTGTATTGTATTGCACTTTGTATTGTATCTAGGGTAAGGGGGGAGTATGAGGGCCAGGGCAGTTTACTGTTCTGGATGTCAGATGTGGGAAGTCATGGAGTCTGATAGCCCTCCAGATGTCCACATCTGCACCAGGTGCGTTGAGATGAGGCTCCAAAGGGACCGTATTAGGAACCTGGAGCAGCAGCTCGATGACCTCCGTCTGGTCAGGGAGAGTGAGGAGGTCAGAGAGAGTTATAGAGAGGTGGTCACTCCAAAACCACGGGAGACAGACAAGTGGGTCACAGTTAGGAGGGGCAAGGGGCAGAGGCAGGGACTAGAAAGTACCCCGGTGGCTGTACACCTTGACAATAAGTACTCCTGTTTGAGTACTGTTGGGGGGGACAGCCTACCTGGAGGTAGCGACAGCGGCCGGGCCTCCGGTACAGAGACCGGTCCTGTTGCTCAGAGGGGTAAGGAAAAGAAGAGGAGGGCAATACTAATAGGGGACTCTATAGTTAGGGGCTCAGACAGGCGATTCTGTGGACGCAGTCGGGAGACCCGGATGGTAGTTTGCCTCCCTGGTGCCAGGGTCTGGGATGTGTCTGAACGTGTCCAAGATATCCTGAAATGGGAGGGAGAGGAGCCCGAGGTCATGGTACATATAGGTACCAATGACATAGGTAGAAAAAGGGAAGAGGTCCTGAAAGGAGAATTTAGGGAGTTAGGAAGAGAGTTAAGGAAAAGGACCGCAAAGGTAACAATCTCGGGATTACTGCCTGTGCCACGCGACAGTGAGAGTAGGAATGGAGCGAGGTGGAGGATAAATGTGTGGCTGAAGGACTGGTGCAGTGGGCAGGGATTCAAGTTTCTGGATCATTGGAACCTCTTTTGGGGAAGGTGTGACCTGTACAAAAAGGACGGGTTGCACTTGAACCCGAGGGGGACCAATATCCTGGCGGGGAGATTTGGAAAGGCTACTGGGGAGACTTTAAACTAGAACGGTTGGGGGGAGGGACTCAAATAGAGAAAGCTAGTAGACAGTGTGTGAGGCAGGAGGCAGAGAAGGGAAGCACTCAGACCCAACATGTAGTGGGGAAAGAAGAAAAAGATAATAAACAGAGAATAAGAGGTGGTGGGTTTCTTAAATGTGTGAGCAGAGAGACAGAGGGGTGTAAAATGAGGGTAGAAGCAATAGGTAGCAAGGTGAAAAGTAAAAGTGGTAGGCAGACAAATCCAGGGCAAAAATCAAAAAGGGCCATTTTTCAACATAATTGTATAAGGAGTAAGAGTGTTGTAAAAACAAGCCTGAAGGCTTTGTGTCTCAATGCAAGGAGCATTTGTAATAAGGTGGATGAGTTGAATGTGCAGATAGCTATTAATGACTATGATATAGTTGGGATCACGGAGACATGGCTCCAGGGTGACCAAGGCTGGGAGCTGAACATCCAGGGATATTCAATATTCAGGAGGGATAGACAGAAAGGAAAAGGAGGTGGGGTAGCGTTGCTGGTCAGAGAGGAGATTAACGTAATAGAAAGGGAGGACATTAGCTTGGAGGATGTGGAACCGATATGGGTAGAGCTGCGAAAAACTAAGGGGCAGAAAACGCTAGTGGGAGTTGTGTACAGGCCACCTAACAGTAGTAGTGGAGTTGGGGATGGCATCAAACAGGAAATTAGAAATGCGTGCAACAAAGGTAAAACAGTTATAATGGGTGACTTCAATCTACATATAGATTGGGTGAATCATATTGGCAGGGGTGCTGAGGAAGAGGATTTCTTGGAATGTATGCGGGATAGTTTTCTAAGTCAACATGTAGAGGAACCAACGAGAGAGCAGGCTATTCTAGACTGGGTATTGAGTAATGAGGAAGGGTTAGTTAACAGTCTTGTTGTGCGTGGTCCCTTGGGCTAGAGTGACCATAATATGGTTGAGTTCTTCATTAGGATGGAGAGTGACATAATTAATTCAGAACCAAGGATTCAGAACTTAAAGAAAGGTAACTTTGAGGGTATGAGACGTGAATTGGCCAAGATAGACTGGCAATTGATTCTTAAAGGGTTGACGATGGATATGCAATGGAAGGCATTTAAAGGCTGCATGGATGAACTACAACAGTTGCTCATCCCAGTTTGGCAAAAGAATAAATCAAGGAAGGTAGTGCATCTGTGGATAACAAGGGAAATCAGGGATAGTATCAAAACAAAAGATGAAGAGTACAAATTAGCCAGAAAAAGCAGCCTAACAGAGGACTGGGAGAAATTCAGAGTCCAGCAGAGGAGGACAAAGGGTTTAATTGGGAAAGGGAAAATAGATTATGAAAGAAAACTGGCAGGGAACATAAAAACTGACTGCAAAAGTTTTTATAGATATGTGAAGAGAAAAAGATTAGTTAAAACAAATGTAGGTCCCTTGCAGTCAGAAACAGGTGAATTGATCATGGGGAACAAGGACATGGCAGACCAATTGTATAACTGCTTTGGTTCTGTCTTCACTGAGGAAGACTTAATTAATCTGCCGGAAATAGCAGGGGACCGGGGGTCAAATGAGATGGAGGAACTGAGTGAAATCCAGGTTAGCCGGGAAGTGGTGTTAGGTAAATTGAATGGATTAAAGGCCGATAAATCCCCAGGGCCAGATAGGCTGCATCCCAGAGTACTTAAGGAAGTAGCCCCAGAAATAGTGGATGCATTAGTGATAATTTTTCAAAACTCTTTAGATTCTGGAGTAGTTCCTGAGGATTGGAGGGTAGCTAATGTAACCCCACTTTTTAAAAAGGGAGGGAGAGAGAAAATGGGGAATTACAGACCAGTTAGTCTAACATCGGTAGTGGGGAAACTGCTAGAGTCAGTTATTAAAGATGGGATAGCAGCACATTTGGAAAATGGTGAAATCATTGGACAAAGTCAGCATGGATTTATGAAAGGTAAATCATGTCTGACGAATCTTATAGAATTTTTCGAGGATGTAACTAGTAGAGTGGATAAGGGAGAACCAGTGGATGTGTTATATCTGGACTTTCAGAAGGCTTTCGACAAGATCCCACATAAGAGATTAATATACAAACTTAAAGCACACGGTATTGGGGGTTCAGTATTGATGTGGATAGAGAACTGGCTGGCAGACAGGAAGCAAAGAGTAGGAGTAAACGGGTCCTTTTCAGAATGGCAGGCAGTGACTAGTGCGGTACCGCAAGGCTCAGTGCTGGGATCCCAGCTATTCACAATATATATTAATGATATGGACGAGGGAATTGAATGCAACATCTCCAAGTTTGAGGATGACACGAAGCTGGGGGGCAGTGTTAGCTGTGAGGAGGATGCTACGAGGCTGCAGGATGACTTGGATAGGCTGGGCGAGTGGGCAAATGCATGGCAGATGCAGTATAATGTGGATAAATGTGAGGTTATCCACTTTGGTGGCAAAAACAGGAAAGTAGACTATTACCTGAATGGTGGCCGATTAGGAAAGGGGAGATGCAACGAGACCTGGGTGTCATGGTACACCAGTCATTGAAAGTAGGCATGCAGGTGCAGCAGGCAGTGAAGAAAGCGAATGGTATGTTAGCATTCATAGCAAAAGGATTTGAGTATAGGAGCAGGGAGGTTCTACTGCAGTTGTACAGGGTCTTGGTGAGACCACACCTGGAGTATTGCGTACAGTTTTGGTCTGCTAATCTGAGGAAGAACATTCTTGCCATAGAGGGAGTACAGAGAAGGTTCACCAGACTGATTCCTGGGATGTCAGGACTTTCATATGAAGAAAGACTGGATAGACTCGGCTGGTACTCGCTAGAATTTAGAAGATTAAGGGGGGATCTTATAGAAACTTACAAAATTCTTAAGAGGTTGGACAGGCTAGATGCAGGAAGATTGTTCCCGATGTTGGGGAAGTCCAGGACAAGGGGTCACAGTTTAAGGATAAAGGGGAAATCATTTAGGACTGAGATGAGGAAAATATTTTTTACACAGAGAGTGGTGAATCTCTGGAATTCTCTGTCACAGAAGGTAGTCGAGGCCAGTTCATTGGCTATATTTAAGAGGGAGTTAGATGTGGCCCTTGTGGCTAAAGGGATCAGGGGATATGGAGAGAAGGCAGGTACATGATACTGAGTTGGATGATCAGCCATGATCATATAGAATGGCAGTGCAGGCTCGAAGGGCCGAATGGCCTACTCCTGCACCTATCTTCTGTGCTTCTGTGTTTCTATGTTTGTAGGTTAATTGGCTTGGTGTAAATGTAAAATTGTCCCGAGTGTGTGTAGGGTAGTGTTAATGTGCAGGTATCACTGGTCGGTCTGGACTCAGTGGGCCGAAGGGCCTGTTATCCCTGCTGTGTCTCTAAACTAAAGCAACCGTAATATCTCTTTAGATAGGCACATAAACCTGGAGTAACTCAGTGGGTCAAGCAACATCTCCGGAGAAAAGGAATAGGTGGCGTTTTGGGTCTTTTCCTGTAACATCTCCTTCTCAGGTAGCACAGGACTGACCAAGTTACCAAATGGACACCTAATTATTATCTTAGGTACACAAAAATGCTGGAGAAACTCAGCGGGTGCAGCAGCATCTATGGAGCGAAGGAAATAGGCAACGTTTCGGGCCGAAACCCTTCTTCAGAGTAAGATAATTATTATCTTATCTACATTGACTTTACCAATGATTCTATACTTCAAGTTACATGTTTAGCAAAGAATATTTAGATATTCAGGTGCAATGATTAGCCTTGCCACTCGAAGCTCTATGTCCACAAGGTTTCCTTTCCCAGCTAGAAAGTGCTGGAGTGGTTCTAAATTTATAGGGCAGTGATTTGGTGTCAAATATCTCCCTTCCGATATTGCCAAGACGGAAATCGTGAAAGGTCAGAACAGTGTCAAGATGGCTGGAGTGCTGGAGTTTGATTTGTTGACAATGAAAATTCCTTCCAAACTTCAGGAACCTTAATCACCGATGTCTCCCCATCAGCAGACATAACAGTTAATTAAGAAAACAGAACAAAGGTCTTCTTTGTTCAAATCCGACTCTTGTCCAAGCCTCTTTCCAGACACTTTCAGTCACAGTGATCAAAGAGTGGATTATCCAGCCCGATGGCAGATTCGGGCAAAGATAAACATCAGCATGCCAATACCTTTCACATCAGCAGCGGCCCACACTGACTGACCTCTGCCTTTTACAAGGTTGTCCCCACTCCTACACTGTGTAGGAAGGAAATGCAGATGCTGGTTTAAACCGAAGCTAGACACAAAAAGCTGGAGTAACTCAGCGGGACAGGCAGCATCTCTGGAGGGAAGGAATGGGTGACGTTTCGGGTTGAGACCCTTCTTCAGACTGGGACTTCAGACTTCTTCAGTCTGAAGAAGGGTCTCGACTGAGTTACTCCAGCTTTTTGAGTCTATCTTCCATCCCAATACTAATGCAATGGGCAGAAGTAAAGCGATAAGGAGAAAAAGATACAAACCGACGAGTTTATGTCCAGCTACAATCATTTAATGGTGACATTTCTATATGCATCTCTGTGGCATAAGCTGGGAAAATTCCTTTACGGCCAGATAAGTTAACCATTTACTGGTAGCTAGGAAACAACCAGGTTCAATACATTGCCTCTGTTGAATTACGACTTTTAGCTTGGGTGCAGTAATGTGTACTTTTTCTTCCCAGCTGTTATCAGGCAACTGGACCATCCTACCACAACCGCAACCAGAGAGCTGTCCTGAACTACTATCTACGTCATTGGTGACCCTCGGACTATCCTTGACCGGACTTTGCTGGCTTTACCTTGCACTAAACGTTATTCCCTTATCATGTACCTATACACTGTAAATGGCTCGATTGTAATCAAGTATTGTCTTTCTGCTGTCAGGATAGCACGCAACAAAGGTTTTTCACTGTACCACGAAGGTAGACAAAAATGCTGGAGAAACTCAGCTGGTGAGGCAACATCTATGGAGTGAAGGAATACGTACACGGTACACATGACAATAAACTAAACTGAACTGAAAATGGTAGAAATTCATCAAATGAATTGCTGTCTTTCTAACTATAGCTTGGCCACTAGGGGTGCCGCATGATGGCAGCCTCTGCCTACAGTCTGTCTGTTTTTCTATATATTTTTTATTTTTAGTTTGTTTAAAAGTATGTTTTGGAGGATTTTTTTTTAGTATTTCTATGTGGAGGGGGGGGGGGTGGGGTAGGGTAAGGGGAAAACCGTTTCTCAGTCACTTCCTGGCGAGGATTCAGAGTCGCATCTTCGCCCCCCCCCCCCTCGCGCCCTACCAACTGGATTGGTGCGGCCTTTCCTGCCGGGGACCGGACCAGAGCTTCAGCAGCGGTGCAGCACTGGATTAATCGCGGAGCGGGCGATTCCTTACCTGGATCGCCGTTAGAAGCTCCGGAGTGCTGGGCCTGCTGCTTCAACATCGCGGAGCTGTGGTTTGCACAGCTTCCAGCGCGGGCGGCGCTGACTTCGACATCGCGGAGTCCTGGGGTCCCTTTGCCGAGGGCCGCCAGCGTGGGTCTCCGCCCAGCTCGGCCTGTGGACTTCGGGAGCCGCGGACTCCGGTATGAAATGGCCGATTCGGAAGTCTAAGCTGCTGAGAATGTTCCCCCGTTCCGACGTCGGAGTTCCATCATCTGGCGAGCGGGCCTGAACATCGGACAGCCCGTAGCGGCGACAGTGGAGGGCTCGGGAGCCCCCGACCACGGGTGCACAACAGAACAACAGAGGAAGGTGACTGAACTTTGGTGCCTTCCCTCACAGTGGGAAACTTTGATTCCGCTGTGTGGGGATGTCTATGTTAAAGACTATCGTGTGTTGTGTTCTTTTTTATTCGTATGGCTGTATGGTGGCCACAAATTTCACTGTACCAATTGGTACATGTGACAATAAATGTCTCTTGTCTTGTCTCTTATATCAATGCCTCTGAATATTTAATTAGCATTCAAACCCTTTGGGATATGTTGAAATTGTGTAGGTTGCAATGTAACTTTCTCCGTACAATCCAGCGTTCCTGTATAAGGGGGCAATTTGTCAAGTTCCCTGCTTCACATAACTCACACAATTTTCCCAAGAGAAATTTAAATGCATGGACAACAATTCACAATGTCATAAGGGATAGGAGTAGAATTAGGCCATTTGGCCCATCAAGTCTACTCCGCCATTCAATCATGGCTGATCTATCTCTCCCTCCTAACCCCATTCACCTGCCTTCTTCTCCCCCTAACCCCTGACACCCGTAACAATCAAGAATCTATCTATCTCTGCCTTAAAAAAATATCCACTGACTTGACCTCCACAGCCTTCTGTGGCAAAGAATTCACCACCCTTCGAATTCAACGTCTGACAATTAAATGATATGTATATAAAATCTGGTGGGGCATAGATAAGGTGGGATGGTCACAGCCTTTTTTCCCCAGGGTTGGAGAATCTAAAAGCAGCTGCCATCGATTTAAAGTGAGAGGGGAAAGATTAAAAGGGGACGTGAGGGTTAGGTTTCTCAGTGGTGGATCTATGGAACGAGCTATCAGGGGAAGTGGCAGAGATGGCTATGATACAATGTTTAAAAGATGTTTGGAGAGATAAATGTATATGAATCGTTCGGAGGGATATGCAGGCAAATGGAACCAGCCCAGTTAGGCCTCTTGGTCGGAAGGGACCAGTTGGGCCCGAAGAGCTTGTTTCCCTGCTGTATAACTGTATGGCTCTAATTTCAGTCAACTTTAAAGGGAAACGGGGAAAACTCGGGACATGTGTACACAAGTCTTTGAAGGGGGCAGGGTAAGCAGTTAAAAAGACATATGGGATTCATGATTTTATTAACAGAGACTGACTGCAGAAGAAAGGAAGTAATGAAACATGTATAAAACCGTGGTTTGGAGAATGTGGCTAATTCTGGGCACCACACAATTAAGCGGATGTTGATGTGTCCAAGAAGAGATTCATTACAGAGGCGTGGCATTTCAATAATGTGGAGGCACAGAGCAGCCAGACGGTATTCCTTCGAGTTAGGAATGCTGAAGGGAGATTTGAAATCCTGAATGGTTTTGCCTCCAGTGCCAAAGGGCCAGTATTCAGAGTGCACAGAAAGAGGAGGATCAACAATGCAGCCAGGAATCACGCAGTCATAGAGTGATACAGCGTGGAAACAGGCCCTTCAGCCCAACTTGTCCACACCGGCCAACATGTCCCAGCTATACTAGTCCCACCTGCCCGCATTTGGTCCATATCCCTCCAAACCTGTCCTACCCATGTGCCTGTCTAACTGTTCCTTAAATGTTGGGATAGTCCCAGCCTCAACTACCTACCTCTGGCAGCATGTTCCATACACCCACACGCTTTTTGTGAAAACGTTATCTCTCAGATTCTTATTAAGTCTTTTCCCCTTCACCTTGAACCTCTGTCCTCTGGTCCTTGATTCACACTCTCTGGGCAAGAGACTTTGCATCTGCCAGATCTATTCCTCACATGATTTTATACACCTCTATAAGATCACCCCTAATCCTCCTGCGCTCCAAGGAATAGAGTCCCAGCCTACTTAACCACTCCCTGTGGCTCAGACCCTCTAGCCCTGGCAACATTCTCGTAAATCTTCTCTGTACCCTTCCCAGCTTGACAGCATACAGTGAGAGGAATCATTTATGTTGATTTTTTTGGCTGAAGGCTTGTTGGAGGAAGAATCAATCTTAACTTTTAAAGGGAATTAGATGCATGATTGGAGAGCAGAATTTGCGGGATGATTGGGAAATGCAAGGAACTGGGAATTGCACAACACTCAATCTGTGCCAAAGAGCAGGCCTAATTATGACATTTGAAAGACACTTGGACAGATCCATGGCTAGGAAAGCTTTTAAAGGCAAGATGGACTAGCTTGATTAGGCAACTAGGCCTGATTCTAGTTTAGAGTTTAGATATACATATATATATATTATATATATATATATATATATATATATATATATATATATATATATATATATATATATATATATATATAGCAAAGATAAAAACAATGCTCCCAAGTCTATGTAGTTCAGAGCTTATTTGAAAGTTTTAGTGTTTAATAGCCTCATAAATTCTAGGGAAGACGCTGCTCTTTTTTATTAACATGTCATTCACCTTCCTAACCATTTACTATACCTGCATGCTACTGTTTTGTGTTTCATGCACAAGAATACTTAGATCCCTCCGTACTGCATTCATTTGCAATCTCCCCATTTCATTCAGAGCCTGCCTTCAGATTCCTCCTCGTGCATGAACACGCACTTTCCTAAGTTAAACTTCATTGGCATGTTTGCCCACTCACCCAACTAATCCATGCCCTGGTGCAGTCCAACTATCCTCGTTGCAGCATGCCCACTGCTCCACTCCCCTACCCCCTCACTATTATCCTTAGTTTACTTTAGTTTAGAGATTCAACGTGGAATACAGGCCCTTCGGCCCACCGAGTCCGCACTGACCAGCGATCCCTGCACACTACCGCTACCCTGCACACACTAGGGACAATTTGTACATACACCAAGCCAATTAGCCTACAATCCTGTACGTCTTTGGAGTGCGGGAGGAAATTGGAGCTTCCCGGAGAAAACCCACGCAGGTCACGGGGAGAAACGTACAAACTCGGTACAGACAAGCACCCGCAGTCAGGATCGAACCTGGATCTCTGGTGCTGTAATGCAGTAACTCTAGCGCTGTGGCACTATGCCAGCTCATCAACAAAATATGGGCCTTGTGCCAAAATTTGAGGTCTTGATCTTCAAACACTCTTTTTCTCAGTCAGCCACTCCTGGCCAGTTTGGCAACACTTCCTATCCACTTAGAACATGGTTTATAACATTTGTTCTCCTATGACATGTCTGAGTAGGTATGGAGAGTGCAAATGAATGACAAAATGATTAATCTTGAATTGTAACTTTGTTAAATAAGCACAATGGGCCCAGGTTGCCGCTTGATAAATCTAAAAGGTGTCCAACATTATGGATTAATCCTTCTGACCACACTGTGGCACTGGACAATGAAAAATTGTTATTTGTTTAACTCGGTTCGAGTCAAAGAGTGGCCCAACAAAATGCCTTGAAGGCATTGAAGGATGAAAGGAGAGTTTGAATCAAAGGCTTTAAAGGCTTTAAAGGCTTTCTGCAACCTGCAAATGATTCAGAACTGAATGCCATTCAGTGCATATGGGCCGGGATTAAACTGGTCCGACAGTATGCTTTCTGTGGTGCATCTGCAAATGTTTGTAACAATCACTGGAAGAAGTAAAGGCATTGGTGTGCCTTCTTGGCTGTCGCATCAGTGTGGTTGGTCCATGACAGATCATTGGTAATATTAACGTCAAGAAATTTGAAGCTCTCAACCAGTTCCACATCTGCACCATCGATGCTGATACGGGCATGAACTCCACCATGCTTCCTGAAATCAGTAACTAGCTCCTGTATCTTGCGGAAGATGGTATTGTCCTGACACCCTGTCAACAGGACACCTTGTCATTAAGTTCTGTATTCCATCTTGTCATTGTTCGTAATTCGGCTCAATATAGAGGTGTCATCTGCAAACTTGTAGATGGAATTAGTTTTGTGTAGAAAAGGAATGTGGTAGGGGAGGCAGGGTGGAAAGCTGTTTCCTAGGTCTGAAGAAGAAAGTCTGAAGAAGGGTCTCAACCTGAAACGTCACCCATTCCTTCTCCCCAGAGATGCTGCCTGTCCAGCTGAGTTACTCCAGCATTTTGTGTTTAACAGTTTGGAAATGAGTTTCAATGGGATTATGGTGTTGAGGACAGAGCTATAGTCGATAAATAGGAGTCGAACATAGTAGCCCGTAGTCCTTGTTGTGACGGTGTTCCAGAGATGAGTTTAGGGCCAGGGAGATTACAACTGCCTTGAACCTGTAGCAACAGTAAGCTAACTGCAGTGGATCAAGGCTGGCTGGAAGGCTGGAGTTAATGTGCTCATTACCAGTCTCTCGAACTATTTCATGATGGTGGATGTCACAGCCACTGGACGGTAGTCATTAAGATCGTCAATAAGGCAGGCTGCCTTACTATTCTTTGGCACTGGGATGATAGTGGTCTTTTTGAAGCAGGTGGGGACCTAAGAATGGAGTAGTGGAAGGTTAAAGATGTCCGTGAATACCTCTGCCAGCTGATCAACACAAGTCCTGAAGATGCAGGCAGGGACCATCCAGACCAGTTGCTTTCCACGGTTTCACTTTCAGGAAATCTGATCTTACATCTGAAGATAGGCACAAAATGCTGGAGTAACTCAGCGGGACAGGCAGCTTCCCTGGGTAGAAGGAATGGGTGATGTTTCTGGTCGAGACACTTCGTCAGACTTAGGTCTGCCTCAGTTACCATTGGTAGAGGGGCACCCGAGACTGGTGGGGCAGGTGCATGACACCACCA
Source organism: Malacoraja senta (assembly GCA_038087875.1). NCBI lineage: Eukaryota > Metazoa > Chordata > Chondrichthyes > Rajiformes > Rajidae > Malacoraja > Malacoraja senta. The sequence continues at coordinate 59,056,784 of CM075978.1, read as the reverse complement.
ACCTTCTGGTCAAAGCGGGCGCAGAATGCATTGAGTTCAGCCGGGAGAGGCACATCGTTGCCAGTGATATTGCAAGCCTTCGCTTGGTAGCTCGTTATAGCGTGCAAGCCTTGCCACAATCTATGGGTATACCTGCTATTGCCTCAAGACTCAACCTTAGTCCGGAATTTCCTCTTGGCATTCTTAATGGGTCTGCAAAGGTCTTAGATAGATTTCCTATATCGCTCCGAATCGTCTGAATTGAATGCTGCCGACTTGGACTTCAGCTGGGAGTGGACCTCATGGTTTACCCATGGTTTCCACTTGGTGAATACATGTATCGTCTTCTTTGGTACACTGTCCTCTGCACACTTGCTGATAAAGTGCTCCCACAGGGGAAGGCCGAGACACAGGTGCACATAAGGGGAAGCTAAACATGAGCATGGGGAAAAGGAGTGGACGGTTCCTCGAGTCAAGTTTAGTCACCTTTGTAGCGCAAGAAAAATTCTTAAGGGATTGAACAGGCTAGATGCAGGAAAAATGTTGCCCATGTGGGGGGAGTCCAGAACCAGGGGTCACGGTTTAAGAATAAGGGGTAAGCCATTTGGGACTGAGACAAGGACATTTTCACCCAGAGAGTTGTGAATCTGTGGAATTCTCTGCCACAGAAGGCAGTCGAGGCCAATTCACTGGATGTTTTCAAGAGAGAGTTAGATTTAGCTCTTTAAGGCTAACGGAATCAAGGGATATGGGGAAGAAGCAGGAACGGGGTACTGATTTTGGATGATCAGCCATGATCATATTGAATGGCGGTGCTAGCTCGAAGGGCCAAATGGCCTACTCCTGCACATATTTTCTATGTTTCTATGTAGCGTGGATCCGTGAGGTGAAATGGCCGGTGAGCTAGTTAAATAGATTGGCCGTTCATTACAGAGCTTTGCATGAATATCATTCCATTCAATTCCCAAGACTTAACTTGCTGTTTGCACCTTAATCTCGATCCAGATCTCCAAAGCCCAAGCCAGCACAGATGTCAGCGAAATGCACAATATTCCCTTCCAACGGAAATTACTCCCGGTTCTCAAACCAAAATATGCAATTATGAATATTTAATGTCATAAATAGCATTCTCATCCAAATGCAACGATGTTGACTAAATAATGAACATGTGCAAGCAATTTAATGTGATTAATTTTAGAAAAGTGAAGTTACATTGTCACGGAGCAATAACTCCAACTCGGGATCGCCCCACTCCTCACCACCACTGCAATAACTCCAACTCGGGATCGCCCCACCACTGCATACCCACCTTTCCTACTTTCCCCTCTGCCCTGCAATAGCCTGTCTTCTAGAGGCAAAGAGTCATTCAGCGTGGAAACAGCCCTTCGGCCCAACTTGCCCACACCGACCCACATGCCCCATCTACACTAGTCCCACCTGCCTGCGTTTGGCCCCTATCCCTCTAAACCTGTTCTACCCATGTACCAGGCTTCTTAAACGTTGGGATAGTCCCAGCCTCAACCACCTCCTCCGGCAGCTCATTCCATGCATCCACCACCCTTTGCAAGAAAAAGTTACCCCTCGGATTCCTATAAAATCTTTCCCCTTCTCCTTAAACTTATGGTCCGCAATTCCCCCACTCTGAGCAAGAGACATCCACCCAATCCATTCTTCTCATGATTTTTATACAACTTTTATGATGGCTATTTTACACATGATTTTCTATTAACCCATCGGTCCAGAACTATTCCGTTATCCACTACACTGATAACCAGCTCTAATTGAGTTCTAATACTATGTCTGAACAGGATTTCACCCCCTCATCTCCTCAACTCTTCTATTGCAACAATTACATTATTATTATTAATATTAATTGTATTATTATTATTATTATTATTATTACATTGTTCAAGAATGCAGAAGGCAAGAAACCACCCCGTGAGTTTAAAACAGCCCACTAAGCACTTAGCATCAGAAACAAATACCATGTTTTCCAGAGGATTTTTCCATAATTGGAAGCAAGATAATAGCCTAAGCACAGTCAACATCCACCTGCAGAGGTTACTGCGCCTACGTTGTGATAAGGTATCCAAACTTTGGAACAAAGACCTACACCCCAGACAACAGGCTGGAGATGATCACCTAACTCTAATAGAAAGGGGGATGAACCTAGGATCTGCACAGTTTGTGGTTCAGGGCAATTGGGTGGCGGTTTCTTTGATCCAGAGATGCTGCCTGACCAGCTGCATTTTGTGTCTATCTTCAGTATATATCATCTCCTATATATCGGCAAGACATGCGCCGGCTCACCGATCATTTAGCTGAACACCTCCACTCAGTCCTACCTGATATTGGACAATAGACAATAGTTGCAGGAGTAGGCCATTCGGCCATTCGAGCCAGCAACGCCATTCAATGTGATCATGGCTGATCATCCACAATCAGTACCCCGTTCTCCCGGTTCCTAAACACATTAACTTCCCCTCCCATTCCCATACTGACCTTTCTGTTGGAGGAACAGCACCTCATATTTCGCTTGAGTAGCTTACAACTCAGCAGTATGAACATGACTTCTCTAACTTCAAGTAACCCTTGCTTTCCCTCTCTCTACATCCCTCCCCCTTCCCAGTTCTCTGACCAGTCTGATTGTCCCCGATTACATTTTATCTGTTTGCTTTGACCTTTTGACATTTTCCTTGACCTTCATCCCCTTTGATGCCTCGTTTTCATCCTCTACCCTTCCGTAACTCTGTGTCTCCTTCTCCCCTGACTCTCCGACTGAAGAAGGGTCTCGACCCGAAACCTCACCCATTCCTTCTCTCCAGAGATGCTGCCTGTCCCGCTGAGTTACCCCAGCATTTTGTGTCTATCTTGGGTGTAAACCAGCATCTGCAGTTCTTCCTACACACCACCTCAACAATCTGCATTTATATTTTGCCCTGTGGATAGAGAAACTAGTTTGGGGATGAATTTGTCGTTGGCTCTTGTTATATAACAAGCTTGTCCACTAAAATTAGATCACGAAGGGCATTTTAATGATTTGCATCTGATGGCTGCAGCTCTCCCATTGTCTGCAGAGAAGGAGGCATGGCTGGCATTCTTTATTGTGCTGGAGGAAAGTCATTATGATCCTACATGGTACACTTAGTGGGCCAGTTCATTAAAACCTCTCAATGGGCTGTCTGTTCCAAATCCAATTAAAGCCTTTGGAGGTCTGTTAATAGAGCAAGTACTGAAGGTGCCGATGTGGGCCGTGGACCGTCAATTATGCAGCCCTGCATGTCGATCATTTCCTGTTGCCAATTGGATTCATTTGCTAAAAATAACGCGGTGTGATTTGCAATTCCACTCCCCAGGGTTACCAGGTAATCCAAGCGCTGGTCCGGGGGGGATCCATTATTCTCTCTCTCAGCCGCATAACTCTAGGTGGAGGAGACTTCACAGACTGAATGTGTAGGAAGGAACTGCAGATGCTGGTTTAAACCGAAGACAGACACAAAAAGACTGAAGAAGGGTCTCGACCCAAAACGTCACCCATTCCTTCTCTCCAGTGATGCTGCCTGTCCCGCTGAGTTACTCCAGCATTTCGTGCCTATCTTCACAGACTGAATGTACTTTAGGCTTTGCAGGGTTGGATGCCCCACACAAAGGCGAGTGGGCATCTCTCTGGCTGCTGGGTGCAGTCAGGGACAAAGCACGGTACCTTTGGGCAAGCAATGGCAGAGCAGGTGGCAGCAAAGCGTGGCAAGGCAGTGGTTACACGGTTCACTTCTGTGCCAGTCCATGAATGGAATACAAATAGGGCAGCCAGTGTCATCAGATACCCACTCCACTCTTTCCACTAACAGGATAGCACGCGACAAAGGCTTTTCACTGTACCTCGGGACACGTGGCAATAAACTAAAGTGCCATTGGGAAGAAGGTACAGGAGCCTGAAAACTGTAACGTCCAGGTTCAGGAATAGGTGTTCCTCCCCACAGCCATCAGGCTATTAAACACTACAACCTCCAAATAAGCTCTAAACTACATAGACTTGGGGGCATTAGTTTTGTCTTTTTGCACTAATATTAGGGGTGGAAGATTGCAACCTTCACGTGGTCCGCCCTGTTTCGACTAATGCAATCAACTCGACGTGCACAAACAGAAGATCAAATAGAACAAGTTGTCCAACAACTTTAGGCTGTGCACGCCACACGAAAGTAGAAGAAGCACAAATATTAGAGTCATAGTCAGAGTGATACAGTGTGGAAACAGGCCGTTCGGCCCAACTTGCCCACACCGGCCAACATGTCCCAGCTGCACTAGTCCTACATGCCTGCATTGGGTCCATATCCCTCCAAAGCTGTCCTACCCATGTACCTGTCTAACTGCTTCTTAAATGTTGGGATAGTCCCTGCCTCAACTACCTCCTCTGGCAGCTTGGTCCAGTATTGTTTGTTTTTGTTTCATGTGTGCATACATTTGTATGTATGTCTACATGTAAGTATGTATGTATGTATGTATGTATGTATGTATGTATGTATGTATGTATGTATGTATGTATGTATGTATGAATGTATGTATGTATGTATGTATGTATAACATAGGAAGGAAAAGATTGAGATTCTAGGATCAAGTGTTTCACAAACCAAGGAATAAACTGAACAGTATCATAGAGTCATACAGCACAGAAACATGGTCTATGGCCCAACTTTCCCAACACCAAACAAGAAGCCCCATCTAACGAGTCACACCTGCCCGCATTTGCCCCATATCCCTCTAAATCTTTCCCAACCATGTACCAGTCCAAATGTCTTTGAAACATTGTTATTATAGTACCTGCCTGACCTATCTCCTTTGGCAGCATATATTTTGGGAACGCCTGTAAATGCGCACAGCAAGCTAACTAAAAGCTTTTTTAGTGATAACCTCCAATTGTGCTAAAGAACCCTTTTATCATATCAAAAGAAAAATTCAATTATTTAAAATAATATTTACAATACAGTAAAGCAAAACAGAACACACCATCATAATACAAGACAAACAACTATACTAAATAAACTACTATATAACTATGTTACAATCCTTGTCAATGATGTATTCAACCCCCCGCTGTGACCTGCAGTCACGGAACTCCCCCAGGGAGCCCGTGGACAGCGCGTCCGTAGTCCCTCTCTAACACCACCCGGGCATGGACGTAACCCCGGAAAAGGGGCAGGCAGCCGGCTCGGCATGGCGCGTGACTCGCGGATGGCCAGCTTGGCCAGGCCCAGGAGCAACCCAACCAGGACATCCTCGGCCCCACCCTCTCCCCTACACACAGGGTGTCCAAAGTGCTGATGGTGGGTGAGAAATGCAGCCAGAAGGCAAGGAGCAGCCCCTTTAGATATTGGAACAGGGGCTGCAGCTTCACACACTCCATATACACGTGGAACACAGGCTCTTCCAGCCCGCAAAAGTGGCAGGCGGCTGGCGAGTCTGTGAACTGCACTAAGAGCACATTGGCTGTGCTGTCCGGAGACTCGCAGAATAAGGGGTCAGCCATTCATGACTGATATGAGAGGAACTGTCTTCACCCAGAGAGAGATGAATGTTTGGAATTCTGTATCGAAGAGGGTTGAGGAGTCTTTCTCAAGACATCAGCGGACCTTGGGAGCTCAGTTAACAAATGCACCATGATTTAGTTTTCGTTTGAGTTTAGTTTTAGTCTTATTGTCCTGTCCCACTTTGGCGACTTTTCAGGCGACTGCCGGCGACTGTCAAGTTGCCAGCAGTCGCCTGAAAAAACGGCAACTGCACGGCGACTGTCAGAGTGGAACACACACGCACACACACACAAACATCACAGGCGGGGGACAGGGCAAGTGGGAGGAGCGCTGTCTGGAATTCACACGGTGCAAAGCACACACCGCGATGAACAGGAAGGTTGGTGCTGTAAAAAGATGGCTAAAGCACAGTGTACGGTAAGTCCTTTAAAAGGGGGGAGATGGGGGGGGGGAGGGGAGAGGGGGGGAGAGTGGGAGGAGAAGGAGGGAGAAGGGTGGAGACAACTTTTAAGAAGCCAGACAACTTTTAAGAAGCCAGAGATACAAGGCTGTGAAGCTCGGCAGACATTTAACATTATCCTTGGTTCTGAAAACTACTGCTTACGGTTTTTTTCCCCAATGAGCCAATGAAAATTCACTGGTCAGCACCGGCTAAAACCCTACAAGACCCTACGAGAACCTTCGACCTCCTGACATCCACTAGGACCTCCTGGCGACCCACCCACGGCACGAGAATTCTCGCTACTCTCCATGGCGGCTTCATTCTAGTCGCCGCAAATTTTTCCAACATGGTGAAAAATTTGTGGCGACCCTAATGAGGCCGCGACTAGTTCCCAGAATGCGGGAGCTCCTCACGACCATGAAGGCGACTCCCGCAACCACCCGCGAACATGTGGCGACCGTGTGGCGACTGCATAGTCTCCAGCCAGTCGCCTAAAAAGTTGCCTAAGTGGGCCAGGCCCATTCGGCTCACTGAGTACACGCCGACCAGCGATCCCCGTACACTATTTCTATCCTACACACTGGGAACAATTCACAAACGTGCTCGTCTTTGGAAACTGGGGGAAATCCGGAGCACCCGGAGAAACCCACGCAGTCACCGGGACAATGTACAAACTCTGTACAGACAGTACCCGGGTCAGGAATCGAACCCGGGTCTCTGGCGCTGTAAGGCAGCAGCTGCGCCACTGTGCCACCTATGAACGCTCAATAAAGCCTGATTTATGTTGGCGTAACTGAGCTCAGCCACTTTATGAGCCGACATGCGACTGAAATAAGTTTTGTCCATTTATACCAAGCCAATAATTCTACAAACCTGTTCGCCTTTGGAGTGTGGAGGAAACCGAAGATCTCGGAGAAAAGCCACATGGTCAGGGGGAGAACGTACAAACTCCGCACAGACAGCACCCGTAATTGGGATCTAAGCCGGGTCTCTGGCACTGTAAGCGCTGTAAGGCAGCAACTGTACTGCTGTGCCACCATGCTGCCCACAAAGTTCTTTGGCATTAATATTACCAATGATCTGTCATGGACCAACCATTCTGATGCAACAGCCAAGAAGTCCAGGCACCTGCGTCTCTACTTCCTCAAGAGAAATTCAGCATGACTCCAATTACTCTTACAAACCTCTACAGATGCTCCATAGGAAGTATACTGTCAGGTTGCATCACAACTTGGTCGCAAGAAATTGTACGGAGCTGTGGATGTCGTCCAGTCCATCACACAGATCAGACCCCACCATGATTCCCTCTACACTTCACACCGCCTCAGGAAAACAGCCAACATCATGATAGACTTGTCCCACCCCGGTCATTCCTTCTGCTCCTCGCACCCATCGGGCAGAAGGTACAGAAGCTTCAAAGCAAGCAACACTAGACCCAGGAACAGCTTCATACCCTCTGTTATCAGGCTTCTGAACCGTACTACATAAGCCAGGCTACTGTCCGATTCACCTCTACCCCATTGCAGAGATTGGACTTTGTCTGTAGAACTGATGCGCTTACAATGCTCAGAACTATATTCTGCACTCTGTATCTTCCCTTTGCTCTACCGACTGTACTTGAGTTTGACTTGATTGTATTTATGTCTATTTATCTGATTTGGTTGGACAATACACAAAAAGCTTTTTACTGCGCCTCGGTACAGGTGACAATAATAAACCTAAACCTAATGCTGGATCCTCCATCCTGTGTGCCCGGTTCCTCGCCCATTGTTAGGTTTAGTTTTGTTTATTATCACGTGTACCGAGCTACAATGAAAAGCTTTGCTCTGTGAATTCTCAGTTATATGTACCATCTGGTCCAGTATTCAAGCATGCAGGTACAGCAGGCAGTGAAGAAAGCTAATGGCATGTTGGCCTTTATAACAAGAGGAGTTGAGTATAGGAACAAAGAGGTCCTTCTGCAGTTGTACGGCCCCTAGTGAGACCACACCTGGAGTATTGTGTGCAGTTTTGGTCCCCTAATTTGAGGAATTCTTGCTATTGAGGAGTGCAGCGTAGGCTTACAAGGTTTACAAGGTTAATTCCCGGGATGGCGGGGACTGTCATATGCTGAGAGAATGGAGCGGCTGGGCTTGTACACTCTGGAGTTTAGAAGGATGAGAGGGGATCTTATTGAAACATATAAGATTATTAAGGGTTTGGACACGCTAGAGGCAGGAAACATGTTCCCGATGTTGAGGGGAGTCCAGAACCAGGGACCACAGTTTAAGAATAAGGGTAAGCCATTTAGAACGGAGACGAGAAACACGTTTCTCTGCAGAGAGTTGTGGATGTCTGTGGAATTCTCTGCCTCAGAGGGCGGTGGAGGCAGGTTCTCTGGATACTTTCAAGAGAGAGCTAGATAGGGCTTAAAGATAGCGGGAGTCAGGGGATATGGGAGAAGGCAGGAATGGGATACTGATTGGGGATGATCAGCCATGATCACATCGAATGGCGGTGTCGGCTCGAAGGGCCGAATGGCCTACTCCTGCACCTATTGTCTATTGTCTATTGTCTCAGTCTAACCAAATCTGCATTCTCAAATCACTTGTCTGCCTATTCCATCCAATACACCTGTGTCTTCTTTGAAATACAAAGGCAGCGTCTGTCCAAAGCATAGTGGCTAAGCTGAGCTGGATCTGAACGATCTTCTCTTTACCCTTCCCGTTCACTAGGTAATTATACATAGAACAGCATAGCACAGGAACAGGATGAGAGGGGATCAAGAGACTGCGGCCCAAGAGACTGCGCCAAACAGGCTCATCAGGAAGGCAGACACAAATGGTGGAGTAAACTCAGCGGGTGAGGCAGCATCTCTGGAGAGAAGAATGGGTGACGTTTCGGGTCCAGACCTTCTTCAGACTGAGAGTCAGGGGAGGGGGCGGGGACAAAGATAGAATGTAGACGGAGGCAGTAAGACTGGTGGGGGAACTGGAAAGATGAGGGGATGGAGAGAGAAAGCAGGGGCTATCTGAAGTTAGAGAAGTCAATGTTCATACCGCTGGGGTGTAATCTACACAAGCGAAAATATGAGGTGCTGTTCCTCCAATTTGCGCTGGGCCTCACTCTGACAATGGAAGAGGCCAGGACAGAAAGGTCAGATTGGGAATGGGAGGGGGAGTGAACTGCTGAGCCACTGGGAGATCAGGTAGGTTAAGACGGACTGAGCGGAGGTGTTCAGTGAAACAATCGCCGAGCCTGCGCTTGGTCTCGCCGATGTAGAGAAGTTGACACCTGGAACAGTGGATACAATAAATGAGGTTGGAGGAAGTGCAAGTGAACCTTCTGCCTCACCTGGGAAGACTGTTTAGGTCCTTGGTTGGAGTTGAGGCAAGAGGTAAAGGGAGTCGAGGGGGAGCTCCGTCCTGGGGGCGGAGTTGGATTCATGGGGGGTGGTCGTGGAGGGGAGGATGCTCCTCAAACTGCAGAGCATCCTGGACAATACAGCTCACCCCCTCCATGACACACTGGTCAACCTGAGGAGCACCTTCAGCATCAGACTGGTTCCCCCAAGATGCAGCACAGAACGCCACAGAAGATCATTCTTCCCCGTGGCTATCAAACTGTACAACTCCTCCCCCTTCTGTCGTGGGTAGACTGAGATTGACCTCCCCCCCCCCACCTCCCCACCTCCCCAATCTTTGCACATCCCCAATCCTTTCCACTCGTCACTTTAATTTCATGTTTCATGTAACTTGTGTTTTATGACTGTTGGCTGATCAATTTCCCTCCTGGGATAAATAAATTTCTATCGTAATCTATCATATCGTATCGTCAAACATGATACCAAGATAAACTAATCTCATCGTCCTGCGCATGCTTCATGTTCTTCCATTCCCTCCATATACCTGTGCCTATCCAAAAGACTGTTCAACACCACTATCTTGTCTTTGTATACTCTCTCTCTTTATTGAACAACTGTGACCACCCACTCTTCCCCTGATGAGTGTTTCAAAGTTTGGACGAGGGAATCGAAGGCTTTGAGGCCAAGTTTGTAGATGATACGAAGATGGGTGGAGGGGCAGGTGGTGTAGAGAAAGCAGGGACTCTGCAGAGGGACTTGGACAGGTTGGGAGAGTGGGCAGAGAAGTGGCAGATGGAATATAGTGCAGCAAAGTGTGGAGTCATGCATTTGGTCGTAGGTGTAAAGGCGTAGACTAGTTTCTAAATGGGAAGAGACTTCAGGAATCGGAGGTGCTCAGACCAGTATTGTGGGCAGTTTGGGCCCCATATCTGAGGAGGGATGTGCTGGCGTTGGAGAGGGTCCAAAGGAGGTTTACGAGAATGATCCCTGGAATGATTGGTGATTGGTGAGTGTTTGGCGGCACTGCGCCTATACTCGCTGGAGTTTAGAAGGATGAGGGGGTACCTCATTGAAACTTACCAAATAGTGAAAGGCTTGGATAGAGTGGATGTGGAGAGGATGTTTCCACTAGTAGGAGCGTCTGGGACCAGAAGGACATAGCCTTCGAATAAAATAATGTTCTTTTACAAAGGAGATGAGGAGGATTTTTTTTAGTCAAAGGGCGGTCAATGTATGGGATTCATGGCCCTATATGGATAATGTTAAGGTAGAGATTTATAGATTCTTGATGAATAATGGGCCTGTCCCACGTAGGGCAATTGTCAGGCGACTCTCGTGGTAGCAGGTTGCCGAAAAAAAAAACACACACACACACACACACACACACACACACACACACACACACACACACACACACACACACACACACACACACACACACACACACACACACACACACACACACACACACACACACACACACACACACACACACACACACACACACACACACACACACACACACAACACACACACACACACACACACACACACACACACACACACACACACACACACACACACACCACACACACACACACACACACACACACACACACACACACACACACACACACACACACACACACACACACACACACACACACACACACACACACACACACACACACACACACACACCCACACACACACACACCACACCACACACACACCCACACACACCCACACACACACACCACACACACACACA
>CM075978.1:58979423-59045524 GCA_038087875.1 Malacoraja senta | reverse complement strand
TGGGTTGAGGGAGAGCTGAGAAGGGGAGGAGAAAGTAGGGGACTACATGAAATTAGAGGTCAATGTCCATACCGCTGGGGTGCAAACTGCCTAAGCGAAATATGAGGTGCTGCTCCTCCAATTTATGGTGGTCCTCACTCTGGCCATGGAGGGGGCCCAGGACTGGAAAGGTCGGATTCGGAATGGGAGGGGGAGTTGAAGTGCTGAGCCACCGGGAGATCAGGTTGGTTATTGCGAACCAAGCGGAGGTGTTCGGCGAAGCAATTGCCAAGCCTACGCTTGGTCTCACCGATGTAGAGCAGCTGACATCTAGAGCAGCGGATGTAATAGATGAGGTTGGAGGAGGTGCAGGTGAACCTCTGCCTCACCATACATTTTTAACATAAACATCCACCACAGTGACTCCTCCACATTCCTCACTGTGATGGAAGGCACAAAAAAGTTCAATCTCTTTCCTTCTTTGTTCTCCCGCGGTCTCGGGCCTCGAGCCTTCCGTTGATGGGGCAATCTTGGCTCCCGTAGCCGGCGGTCAGGCCCTCTGCTTCGGGGCGATCAAGCTCCCGCATCTGAGGGGAATCTCAGCTCCCCCGCCCTGGCCCCGGATCTGATCCCGGGTCGGGGCTGGCTCGTTTGGAGCTTCCCGACATCGGTCTCCACCCGAGCCTGCAAACTCCTCGATGTTGGGGATCCGCAGGCGATTGGAGCGTCGATCCCCGACTCCGATGGTAAGTCCACGGCCCCGCGGTGGGGCTCAAAGTCAGTCCCGAGCAAGGCCTCCAGCTCCATGATGTTAGGCCGCAGAGCGACCGTAGCTACGATCCGGAAAACAATCGCATCTCCGGCAAGGTAAGGGAGTGAAAAAAAGTTTCCCCCGACCCCCTCCCCCACCCCCCACATAAAACAAACCAGAGAACATTTACACAAACTTTCAAAACACACTAAAAAAAAGACAAGACAGACAGACTGTTGGCGAGGCTGACCCAGTTGGCGAGACTATTGGAAAGGCAGACCCAGATACCACCAGGCGCCCCCTGGTGGTAACTGGGTCACACGATGCCGAATGGTCTGGGAAGAGAATGAGGAAGAAAGAACAGTGCACCTTGAGAATGGTGCAGGTGAACGCAATTCTACTCAGTGTGCTGTACAGTTGGAAAGGGTTCAAAGCTGAAGAAGGGTCCCCTCCCAACACCTTACCCAGCCATGTCCTCCAGAGATGCTGCCTGATGCGCTGAGTTAGTCAACAGCATCATAGGCTGCAGACTGGTTGAGACGGACTAGAAGTGACAGGTCGCAACCAAGCACGGTCATTACTGCAACTGGATTGGATTTGTAAAGGTTAGTACGTACATACATGGTGGGCCAAAGGGCCTGCGTCGGTGCTGTACAGCTCTACAAACACTGCACCAGTGAAGGGTAAAGGGCCTGTCCCACTTAGGCGTCATTTACGCAACATCATTTACACTTCACGTCGTGACTCGCACGTGATGCGCATTACGCGCGCATGGTGCGTGGTGACGTAGGCAGTGACACGCGGTCGCGAGCCCCAGAATTTTGGGATTCACAAAATCTTCGTGCGCCACCTGCGTGACGCGCAAATGATGCCCAAGTGGGACAGGCCCTTGAGGCCTCATACAATCTGACTGCTTATCTAATGTGTCAACTGATGGCTCTCTCACCTCTGAGTCAGAAGGCCCTGATCGCCTCTCCTATGGAACCATTGTATCAGAGTATCAATGGATGCAACACCTGTCCCTATATCTCCACCCTTCACTGTCCAAGGACCCCGACAGTCCTTTCAGGTGAGGCAGAGGTTCACTTGCATCTCCTCGAACATCATCTACTGTAGGCTGTTGCTTCAAGTGCCGTTCTACAGACCTGAATGCGCCATCCAGGCCTATACTGAGGGGGTGGATGGAGAAAAAGTTGGTTGCTGGGGGCGGTGGAGTGGGGGAGGAGGGCAGAGCGCGTCCTACTTGGGAAATCAGAACCCCAAGAAAAACGTCCTGGGTGTTTGGCAATGCTATCATTAAAGGTCGGGAATGAGGTTATCACCGTAAAATACAACTGGCAGAGGAGAAAGGATAAACAGAAGGTAGACACAGAAAGCTGGAGTAAGTCTGAAGAAGGGTCTTGACCAGAAACGTCACCAATTCTTTTTCTCCAAAGATGCTGTCTGACCCGCTGAGATACTCCAGCTTTTTGTGTCTATCTTCGGTTTAAACCAGCATCTGCAGTTCCTTTCTACATGGAAAGGATAAAGAGTCAGGAACTGGGGCTGGATAATGGTAGGAGCAGACGGGAGGAAAATGATTCATATTAGAGGTTAAGTTGCTAAGCAAGGGAACTTAGGGATTAATATTTGATAATGTTTGCTCTGGGTTTGGGGGCATTCTAAAGTGGATGGGAAAGCAAGGGTTAATGGGGATGGGAAGGGAGGGATCGGTTGGAAGTGCAGTGAATGGAAAAGGAAGGGTTAATGGCATTAAATGTGGGAAAAGGAAAGCACAGGAAAGGAGTAAAAAATGGATGATGAGGGGAGAGCATATATTGAAGAGTGGGTCAGCATTCGTTTTCAGATGTGTAGGAAGGAACTGTAGATGATGGTTTACACCGAGGATAGACACAAAAAGCTGGGGTAACACAGTGGGACAGGCAGCATCTCTGGAGAGAAGGAATGGGAGACATTTCAGGTCAAGAGCCTTCCTCAGACCTGTCTGTTAGTTTTCAGATGCTGTGGATGGAAGGAAAGAGTTAACAATAAAATCTAAGAGCAGTTAGTGTGGAAGGGAGAGCCAACGTGGATGGAGCAGGAACTGTTCATGAGGAAAGTCAGATTAATGCGCTTGAAGGACGTTGGTTGTGTGAGAAGTGTTAACATCGGCAAAAGAAGGACAGGTTAATATTAGTGTTTATGTTATTCTTGCTGGGGGGAAGTTGGTGTCAAGGAGATTACTACCCTGGGAGGGTGCAGATGTAATCTAACACGTACAATAAAAAGCTTCTGTGTTCATCTGCTTCCCTCTAAAGGTGGAAATTTACCAGCTCAAGGTCTGACCTGATTGTTGAAAGTACGAAAATGCCACAACAATGGTTCCTGTTCAAATGTCAAGTTTCCTGCAAAAGCAGTTTTCTCTCTCCCTGCTACGGTTATCATTAACTCTTGCCACCTTTCCAACCTCAGTTAAAATAGAATTTTCTTTCAAACACTACAATAACACATTTTTTAAAACCTCCTCCACTTAAACAATGACAAACCAGATCTGAACTAAATGTTTAAGAAGGAACTGCAGATGCTGGAAAATCGAAGGTAGACAAAAATGCTGGAGAAAGTCAGCGGGTGAGGCAGCATCTATGGTGCGAAGGAAATAGGCGACATTTTGGGCCAAAACCCTTCTTCAGACTGATGTGGGGGGGGGGGGGTGGGAAGAAGGTAGTCTTTTTCTCTAATTTCAGGTAGTCCTTACTGTCTCCTCCCCTTCTCAGCTCTCCCTCAGCCCTCTGGCTCCTCCTCTTCGATCTTCTTACCGCCCCCCCACCCCCACCCTCACATCAGTCTGAAGAAGGGGTTTGGCCCAAAACGTTGCCTATTTCCTTCGCTCCATAGATGCTGCCGCACCCGCTGAGTTTCTCCAGCATTTTTGTCTACTTCTGAACTAAATGAATGCCCTGCTCATTCAGCTGGACTTCCTTCTCTCGCCTCTAATCCGTCCCCTAAGAATGCCTCCTTCTCTCCATCTTGGCCGTTTGGCAGCACATAATAGGATCACAGTCCATCATGCAACGGTTAATGTTAACCCTCCTCGCGCAACCAAAGTCCATCAAGCACATTCATCTAACTTTCCTCATTAACAGCTCCTGCCCATATCCACATTGACATGATGATGGACATCATGTGTAGGAAGGAACTGCAGATGCTGGTTTGAACCAAAGATAGACACAAAATGCTGGAGTAACTCAGCGGGACAGGCAGCATCTCTGGAGAGTAGGAATGGGTAACGTTTCGGGTCGAGACTCTTCCTCAAAGTGATGGACATCATGCATGCACGTTGATTGTCAGAGCTGTTCATTTCCTCACAGCCTTGCTAATGACATTAGGACTGACTGACTTTCCCTGCACCACCATTTGAGGCACAGCACTCTACTCCGGCTCATGGTGGCATCCTCATCCCACCTCCAGTTGCTTGGACAGTTAGTTTTGATCACAGCCTAATAAAAATAGTTCCTTTTTAAGCTACTCTACCAAAACCTTTTCCGAGTGGAAGATATCAGATCGAATCTCTTGTGTTGGAAGGAACTGCAGATGCTGGTTTAAAACGAAGATAGACATAATATGCTGGAGTAACTCAGCGAGACAGGCAGCATCTCTGGAGGACATGGCTGCATGAGACCCTTCTTCAGTCTTGACCCGAAACGTCACCCATTCTTTCTCTCCGGAGATGCTGCCTGTCCTGTTGATTTTGTGTCTATCCCCAGATCAAATCTCTTACCTGACACTGTGGGAACAAGATTAATTCCACCTCTCCGTTCATTTGGGTTCATGCTAGCCTCACATGCCTGACACCGAGCTAATGAGTTATTCCCCACCCTCTCTATAGCCTTGACAGCATTCACAGTGTTGGGTGCCCAAAATGGACAACACTGTGGTGGCACACTGGCTGGTGGTGTTGCTAGCTCATAGCTCTAGTGATTTGACTTAAATCTGACCTCGGATGCTGTCTGTATGGAGTCTGCAAGTTCACCAAGCGCCCGCATGGGTTTCCTCCGGTTGCTCCGGTTTCCTCCCACAGCCCAGGGACATGTGGTTTAAACGGCCTCCATAAATCCCCCCAAGTGTGTATGAGATTGGTTCAATGTGGGATAGAGAGGGGATGGACACATGCTGGAGTAACTCAGCGGGGCAGGCAGCATTTCCGGAGAGAAGGAATGGGTGACGTTTCGGGTTGAGAGGGGAGCTGGTGGGAATATGGGGAGAATTTAAAAAGAATGAATGTATTAGAAGGAACTGTAGATGCTGGTTTAAACCGAAGATAGACACACAAAGCTGGAGTAACCCAGCGGCGAGACCAAACGCAGACTGGGCCATCGTTTCGCACAACACCTTCGCTGAGCCCGCCTGAACCAACCTGATCTCCCAGTTGCTGACACTTTAATTCTCCTTCTCATTCCTACACAGACCTTTCTGTCCTCGGTCTGTTCCATTGACATAGTGAGGCTAAACGCAAATTGCAGGAACAGCATCTCATATTTCGCTTGGGCAGCTTATAGCCCAGTGGTATGAATATTGACTTCTCTCACTTCAGGTAGCCCCGGCATTCCCTCTCTCTCTATCCCTCCCCCACCCAAGTCGCACTAGCTTCTCATTTTCACCCTACTAACAGCTGTTTCCTTTATCATCGTTAATTTTTTGCATATCTTTCATTCATTATTCTTTATCTCTCCACATCACCGTCTATATCTCTCGTTTCCCTTATCCCTAACCAGTCTGAAGAAGGGTCTCGACCTGAAACGTCACCCAATCCTTCTCTCCAGAGAGCCTGCCTGTCCCGCTGAGTCACTCCAGCTTTTTGTGTCTATCTTGGGATTAATGTAACATTAGCTCAAATAAGTGCTTGGTGTCAATGCAGACTCGGAGAGCAAAGGGCCTGTTCGCATTCTGTATGGCTCGATGAATCAATACGACAACTGGACTCCAGCCAGTCATTTACAAATAACCTTTTGCTTTTGTGCTCTGTGAATCTATTTATAGAGTTGAAGATATGATGTGCTGGTTTAACAACCTCCCAAATTGTTCTGCCTCCCCCACAGATTTGCAGCCTTAGTTCCCACCCACTTTAAACGTGGACCATTTAGTTCAAATTGCCTCTTCACGTGTAAGGTTATCAAGCTTGGGTGAGGAGATTTAGAAACACAGAATGTTGTTTACATGGACTGCAAAATGCCACTGCATGGAGGGAACTGGGTGCCTTTGTCGATGGGGCACTTAAAGTCAGCATGCAGGTAGAGCAAGTCATTAGCAAGGCAAAATGGTTCGTTGGTCATAAGTTGGAGGAGCAGAAGTCGGCCATTCGGCCCATCAAGTCTACTCCGCCATTCAATCACAGCTGATCTTTCTCCCCCTCCTAACCCCATTCTCCTGCCTTCTCCCCATAACCCCCTGACACCCGTACTAATCAAGAATCTATCTATCTCTGCCTTAAAAATATCCATCGAATTGGCCTCCTGTGGCAAAGAATTCCACAGATTCACCCTCCTCTGACTAAAGGAATTCCTCCTCATCTCCTTCCTAAAGGAATGTCCTTTAATTCTGAGGCTATGACCTCTGGTCCGAGACTCTCCCACTAGTGGAAACATCCTCTCCACATCCACATCCACTCCACAGGTGTCAGGGGTTATGGGGAGAAGGCAGAAGAATGGGGTTAGGAAGGAGAGGTAGATCAGCCATGATTGAATGGCAGAGTAGACGATGGGCCGAATAGCCTAATTCTACCCCTATCATTTATGGCCTTTATGACCCGATTCAAGCCTTTCACTATTCGGTACGTTTCAATGAGGTCCCCCCTCATACTTCTTCAATCGCTTCATTGCATAGGTCTTGATTGCATGGGGGTGGAGAAGTATGAAGCCTTACTGCAGCTGTATAGAGAGTTGGTGGGGAAGCTGCCTGGAGGGCTGGGTACAACTTTAGTCTCTTTATTTCAAGAAGGGATATTACTTGTACAGGAGGCATTTGACAGTTGTTTCACAAGCTCGGTTCCTTCGATAATTATGTTACTATGGGACAAAGAGTTAAGCAGTGCAAGGGGAATAATTTTACAATAAGGGGTGATCTACTTAAGGTAGAGATGAGGAGGAATTTCTTCACTCAGGGCAGTGAACCGTTCTAATTTTCTAGCCCGAAGAGCTGCGGAGGGAGACTCACTGAACTCATTCAAGGTCAAAGATAGAGTGTACTGTCCACTGCAATGAACCCCCCACTAATCTCTGTGGTCCTGACGTCTGAAGAAGTGTCTCGACCCGAAATGTCACCCATTCCTTCTCTCCAGAGACGATGCCTGTCCCGCTGAGTTACTCCAGCTTTTTGTGCCTATCTTCGGTTGAACCCAGCATCTGCAGTTCCCTTCCCACACACATCATCCAAATTCTGCTGCCCCAGGTTCTGACACATAGAGCACATAAAGGCCAGCCTACCCACGTTAAACAAGCTGGTTTGAAGATTCCTACCCTCATTTCCAAACCCACTCCAGGGCCGTGGTTGTTCCCTCTCTCTGCATATTCTCCTGCTCTAATACCCTGTGAGATATATATGCTCCTCTAATTCATACCCCGTCCCTAAATGTAACTGTGCCAATATTAGCAGCTACAGTGGCTTGCAAAGGTTTTCATACCCCTTGAACTTTTCCACATTTTGTCACGTTAAACCACAAACGTAAATGTATTTTATTGGGATTTTATGTGATAGACCAACACAAAGTGGTGCATAATTGTGAAGTGGAAGGAAGATGATACATGGTTTTCAAATGTTTTTACAAATAAAAAACTGAAAAGTGTCGCGTGCAAAAGTATTCAGCCCCCCTGAGTCAATACTTTGGAGAACCACCTTTCGCTGCAATTACAGCTGCAAGTATTTTGGGGTATGTCTCTACCAGCTTTGCACATCTAGAGACTGAAATTTTTGCCCATTCTTCTTTGCAAAATAGCTCTAGCTCAGTCAGATTGGATGGAGAGCGTCTGTGAACAGCAATTTTCAAGTCTTGCCAGAGATTCTCAATTGGATTTAGGTCTGGACTTTGACTGGGCCATTCTAACACATGAATATGCTTTGATCTAAACCATTCCATTGTAGCTCTGGCTGTATGTTTAGGGTCATTGTCCTGCTGGAAGGTGAACCTCCACCCCAGTCTCAAGTCTTTTGCAGACTCTAACTGGTTTTCTTCCAAGATTGCCCTGTATTTGGCTCCATCCATCTTCCCATCAACTCTGACCAGCTTCCCTGTCCCTGCTGAAGAAAAGCATCCCCACAGCATGATGCTGCCACCACCATGTTTCACAGTGGGGATGGTGTGTTCAGGGTGATGTGCAGTGTTAGGTTTCCGCCACACATAGCGTTTTGCATTTAGGCCAAAAACTTCAATTTTGGTCTCATCTGACCAGAGCACCTTCCTCCACATGTTTGCTGTGTCCCCCACATGGCTTGTGGCAAACTGCAAACGGGACTTCTTTTGGCTTTTTTTCAACAATGGCTTTCTTCTTGCCACTCTTCCATAAAGGCCCAATTTGTGGAGTACACGACTAATAGTTGTCCTGTGGACAGATTCTCCCACCTGAGCTGTGGATATCTGCAGCTCCTCCAGAGTTACCATGGGCCTCTTGGCTGCTTCTCTGATCAATGCTCTCCTTGCCCGGCCTGTCAGTTTAGGTGGACGGCCATGTCTTGGTAGGTTTGCAGTTGTGCCATACTCTTTCCATTTTCGGATGATGGATTGAACAGTGCTCCGTGAGATGTTCAAAGCTTGGGATGTTTTTTTATAACCTAACCCTTCTTTAAACTTCTCCACAACTTTATCCCTGACCTGTCTGGTGTGTTCCTTGGGCTTCATGATGCTGTTTGTTCACTAATGTTCTCGAACAAACCTCTGAGGCCTTCACAGAACAGCTGTATTTATACTGAGATTAGATTACACACAAGTGGACTCTATTTACTAATTAGGTGACTTCTGAAGGCAATTGGTTGCACTGGATTTTATTTAGGGGTATCAGAGTAAAGGGGGCTGAATACTTTTGCACGCGACACTTTTCAGTTTTTTATTTGTAAAAAAATTTGAAAACCATGTCTCATTTTCCTTCCACTTCACAATTATGCGCCACTTTGTGTTGGTCTATCACATAAAATCCCAATAAAATACATTTACGTTTGTGGTTGTAACGTGACAACATGTGGAAAAGTTCAAGGGGTATGAATACTTTTGCAAGCCACTGTATGCCTTTGACAAAGCACATTACCACCTGCCCTAAATTGTCCCGTATCAATATTTTGCTGAGAAATATTCCTGTGAGCTGGACCGACAACGTTGCCACACTGAAGGTGTTGTGTAAGTTGATGTTATTTTTTTTCTCCTTCTCAATGCTGGGTCAAGATCCTCGAGTTTCTTACTTAGCAATACTGTGGGCAGTAAAAACTGGAGTAACTCAGCGGGCCAGGCAGCATCTCTGGAGAAAAGGAATTGGGTGACTTTTCGGGTTGAGACCCTTCTTCAGGCTCCGGTACACAATGTGGTGGATGAATTTTTCACAGGGATTGTTGCTGGGACCCCTGCTCTTTGCAATCTACGTGAATAATTTGAATGGTGGGCCACATGGCCTATTCCCATGACACTCTATGGGACGGAAGATAGACACAAAAAGTTGGAGTAACTCAGCGGGACAGGCAGAAGGCTGAAGAAGTTCCAACAGAAGTGGGACAGCCTGAAGAAGGGTCTCGAACCGAAACGTCACCCATTCCTTCTCTCCAGAGATGCTGCCTGTCCCGCTGAGTTGCTCCAGCTTTTTGTGTCTTATCTTTGGTTTAAATCAGCATCTGCAGTTCCTTCCCACACACTCTATGGGACCTTCCGAGTACAAACTCACAATGTAGGCCGTACAACAAACCTTCTCCATTGACGCACTCCTTGGGATCCCAGGGAAATATCGGGTCTGCCTGTCACGAGATTCATGGCAAACGATGACATACTCCCAGGGAAACCTGTCAATACAGTCACTCTCCCTAGGGACCTGAAGAACAATGAGAGCATTCCTCCATAAATCACCATGCGCAGTCCCTCAGATCTCCTCCAAACACTACAGATAATTAAAGGGCCTGTCCCACTTGGGCGTCATTTGCGGATCACGCAGGTGGTGCGCGAAGATTTTGTAAATCCCTAAATCCTGGGGCGCCGCGCGCAACCGCGCTTCACTGCCTACTTCACCACGCACCATGCGCGCATCACATGCGCGTCACAACACGCGCGTCGTGACGCATAAATGATGTCGCGTAAATGACGTGCAAATGACGCCCAAGTGGGACAGGCCCTTAATTGTTAAATAATTAGAGGCACAGTGTTTCTTGCCCAGAATAGGTGAATCATGCACCAGAGGACACAGGTTTAAGGTGAAAGGAAAAAGATTTAATAGGGATCTGAGGTGTCACTTTTTCACTCAAAGGGTGGTGGGTGTATGGAACGAGCTGCCAGAGGAGGTAGTTGAGGCTGGGACTATCCCAATGTTTAAGAAACATTCAAGACAGATACATAGATGGGACAGGTTTGGAGGGATAGGGACCAAACACGGGCAGGTGGGACTAGTGTAGCTGGGACATGTTGGCCGGTGTGGACAAGTGGGCCAAATGGCCTGTTTTCACTCTGCATCACTTCATGACTCTATGAGATAACTAGGGTATTGTATTAACATCTACACATTGCCTGCCACCTCCTGTACATACTCATAGCACCCACTACCAGAGTTGCACATCCACAGACTGTCGTGCATGGACACAGTTCCAGCAGCCAGTGTGGTTATGGCCACAGTTCCAGGAACATTCTGCAACTCTGAAGCCCTCTCACGGCCCCCCTCCCACCTCCCCCCCCCCCCACTAAACACTGACACACACACACACACCCCACGACTCTCTGTAAATAGTAACACTCCCAGAAATAAAATCGCAAAGTGCTGGTACTGGGCCAGTGACACCCAGTAAATTCTCAGCGAGGCTACAGTAAATAAAATCCACTTCCTCCAAATACTAAAGCAGACAGTCAAGCAACCCGCACTGCTGGCTCGTAGCCGGCACTCTCTGTATTAACTGTCAGGCTTCCAATAAACTTGTGCAAGAACTAACCATCTCAACAACCTCTTCTAAATTAGGATACCCTGGAAATAGCAACATAATCCTTGCGTGTGCCTCTGGATGCCTATACGTCCTCCAAGGACCACTGAATTGAATTAGACTTTATTAACTGCCAACAGTGACACCGCCCCCCGGACAATGTAAATGCTGATATTTCCCCAGGGACTGTTATACTATTAAAACTCACTCCCCAGAACAGTACAGCACAGGGACAGGCCCTTCGGCCCACGATGTCTGTGCTGAACATGATGGCACATTAAACGAATCCCTTCTCCCTGCATGCGATCTGTATTTCAACATACCTGCGTATTTATGTGCCTATCCACCAGCTTCACAAGTACACAAGTTCTAGGAGTAGAATTAGGCCATTCGGCCCATCGAGTCTACTGCGCCATTCAACCATGGTCGATATACTTAAACACGACTATGGTGTATAATATTACCATCGCCCCTGGCATTGCATTCCAGGCACCGACTAGTCTCTCTACACCAAAGACTTTATAGCCAGATGCGGCTACACCACCATCTGTAAATTCGCCAACTGTTGTTGGACGAATAGCAGGTAACCATGAGGCAGAGTACAGGAGGGAGATCGCTAATCTGGTTGAGGTGCCGGAACAACAGTGTTAGCAAGATCAAAGAGCTGATTGTTGACTTCAGGAAGGGAAAGTGAAAGATCCATGAACATGTCTCCGTCGACAGGTTGGTGGTTGAGAGAGTCAACAATCGAAGACCAGCGAGAGTCAATTTACTGGGCATTCACCTCTCTGCAGATTTGTCCTGGGCCCCGCACATTGATGCAATTATTAAAAAAGCTAATCGACGCCGCTACTTCTTGAGAAGTTTGAGGGGGATTCAATATGTCGCTGAATATGCGATCAAACTTCTACAACTGGATGGTAGAAGGCAAACTGCCTACTTGTGTCATGGCCTGCTTCGGTAACTTGCACGCCCGAGAACAAGGAGGCTGCAGAACGTGGTGGACATTTTCCAGTTCATCACAGGTATGGATCTCCCCACCACTACAGGAAGGACTACCTCAAGGTGAGCCTCAAGGTGAGCCTCAAGGTTCGGTGCTGGGCCCGTTACTGTTTGTATTCTACATCAATGATTTGGATGAGAACATACAGGACAAGATTAACGAGTTTGCTGATGATACAAAAGTTAGTGGTTTTGCAGACAGTGAAGATGGTTTTGAACGATTGCAGCAGCATCTGGATCGATTGGCCAGGTGGGCGGAGGAATGGTTGATGGAATTTAATACAGAAAAGTGTGAGGTGTTGCATTCTGGGATGTAGAACAAGGGCAGTTCCTACACAGTAAATGGTAGGCCACTGGGCAGTGTTGTAGAGCAGAGGGAACTAGGAGTACAGGTGCATGGTTCCTTGAAGGTCAGGTCACAGGTAGATAAAGAGCTCAAAAAGGCTTTTGGTACTTTGGCCTTCATCAGTCAGAGCATTGAGTATAGAAGTTGGGAGGTCATGTTGCAGTTGTATAAGACGTTGGTGAGATCGCATTTAGAATATTGTGTTCAGTTCAGAGTTCAGAAAAGATTTACGAGGATGTTGCCAGGACTAGAAGTTGTGAGCTATAAGGAGAGGTTGAGTAGCCTGGGTCTCTATTCCATGGAGCGCAGGAGGGTGAAGGGAGAGCTTTTAGAGGTGTACAAAATCATGAGAGGAATAGATCAGGTAGATGCACAGAGTCTTTTGCCCAGAGTAGGGGAATTGAGGACCAGAGGACATAGGTTCAAGGTGAAGGGGAAAAGATTTAATCGGAATCCGAGGGGTAACTTTTTCACACAAAGGGTGGTGGGCATATGGAACAAGCTGCCACAGGAGGTAGTTGAGGCAGGGACTATCCCATCTTTTAAGAAACAATTATAGGTATGTGGATAGGACATGTTTGGAGGGATATGGACCAAGCGCAGGCAGGTGGGACTAGTGTAGCTTGGACATTGTTGGCCGGTGTGGGCAAGTTGGGCCGAAAGGCTTGTTTCCACACTGTATCAGTCTATGACTCTACAACTCTAAGAAGGCATCTAATATCATCAAGGACCCACACCATCCCGATCACACTCTCATCTGATTGCTATCAATGGGAAGAAGGTGCAGGAGCATAAGAACTGTTACCTCCAGGTTTAAGAAAGGCTTCTTCCCATCAACCGTCAGGTTCTTCAACCACAGGGGCAGCACGGTGCCGCAATGGTAGAGCTTGAGCGCCAGAGACCCGGGTTCGATCCTGACTACGGGTGCTTGTCTGTACGTTTTACACGTGACTTTATGTGGGTTTTCCCCAAGATCTTCTGTTTCCACCCACACTCCAAAGACGTACAGGTTTGTAGGTTAATTGGCTTGGTGTAAATGTAAAATTGTCCTTAGTGTGTGTAGGATAGTGTTAATGTGCAGGGATCGCTGGTCAGTGTGGACTCGGTGGGCCGAAGGGCTTTTTTCCGTGCTGTATTTCTAGATTAAAATAACCAAACACACTGCATAACCCTAAGCACAACCCTACCTCAGCGAACTACCACGGACGTTACTTAAGGTGGCACGATATATCTTTGCACTATTATGGAACCTGCGCTTGGTCTCGGCGATCATTTCGCTGAACACCTCCACTCAGTCTGCCTTAACCTACCTGATCTCCCGGTTGCTCAGCCCTTTAACTCCCCCTCCCATTCCCAATCTGACCTTTCTGTCCTGGGCCTCCTCCATTGTCAGCGTGAGGCCCAGTGCAAATTCATATTTCGCTTGGGTAGCTTACACCCCAGCGGTATGAACATTGACCTCTAACTTCAAGTAGCCCTTGCTTTCCCTCTCTCTCCATCCCCTCCCCCTTCCCAGTTCTCCCACCAGTCTTACTGTCTCCAACTACATTCTATCTCTGTCCCACCCAATCAGTCTGAAGAAGGGTCTCGACCCGAAACGTCACCCATTCCTTCTCTCCGGAGATGCTGCCCGTCCCACTGAGTTACTCCAGTATTTTGTATCTACCTTCGATTTAAACCAGCATCTGCAGTTCTTTCCTACATCCCCTGATATAAGCAGCATCCTGGTAAACCTCTTCTCCACCCACTCCAAAGCCTCCACAGCCTTCCTGAACTGGGGCAACCGAAACTGCACACAATACTACAAATGCAGTCTCACCAAAGTTTTATAAAGCTGCAACTTTGCTTCCTGACTCTTGTACTCAACCAACTGATGAAGACAAGCGTACCATACACCTTCAAAAGCCAATCCTGTGACACTAAAACATTGCTAGGTATTTCCTGTGTGTAGGAAGGAACTGCAGATGCTGGTTTACATTGAAGATAGACACAAAATGCTGAATTAACTCAGCCGGACAGGCAGCATCTCTGGATAGGAGGAACGGGTGATGTTTCGGGTCGAGACCCTTCTTCAGACTGAATAGGGTCTCGACCCGAAACGTCACACATTTGTTCTCTCCAGAGATGCTGCCTGTCCCGCTGAGTTACTCCAGCATTTTGCGTCTATGCTAGGTATTCCCTGTTAGCTCCAGTGGTTTTCAAGGGAACTGTAATAATGACACATTCCCTTCAATAGTAGACATACTAATGGACTGACAGAGATTCTCTGCAGGTTGATACATCTGTAGGCTATTGTTTCTCTTAGGCAGTCCCTCAAGACTTGCTCCCACTCCGCTTGTGAGGTGACCGATGAGGCCCATGTGGAAAGTGCAGGTCTTACAAAGATGGAGCAGAAGGGGGCTGGTCTGTGAGATGCCGGACTCCTTGCATCATATGCGCAGGTTCCCGTGTGCTCCTGATGCATGGTCTCGATCCCCCCTAGGGGGCCGAGATCAACATGTGCCAGCACGATGTCGCATGAAGCTTTGAGCATAACCTTGAAGAGTTTCCTCTGTCTGTCTGGTAATCGTTTCGCACTGCAGAGCTTGGAGAAGAGTGTGTACTTCAAGGTGCTCTGTTGGGCAAGTGAACGATATGGCCAGCACAGCTGACAAAACAATAACCAATGCACAAATCCAATCATCGCAGTTAACAGAATCGTGCCGTAAGGTCATAAGTGAACGGAGCAGAATTAGGCCATTCGGCCCATCAAATCTACTCCACAATTCTCTCATGGCTGATCTATCTTTCCCTCTCAACCCCATTCTCCTGCCTTCCCCCCATAACCCCCAACGTCCGTACTAATCGACAATATATCTCTCTCTGCTTTAAAAATATCCATTGACGTGGCCTCCACAGCCTTCTGTGGCAAAGAATTCCACAGATTCACCACCATCTGACTAAAGAAATTCTTCCTCATCTCCTTCCTAAAGCAACATCCTTTAATTCTGAGGCTATAACCTTTGGTCCTAGACTCTCCCACTAGTGGAAACATCCTCTCCACATCCACTCTATCCAAGCCTTTCACTATTCGGTACGTTTCAATGAGTCCCCCCTCATTCTTCTAAACTCCAGCGAGTACAGGCCCATAGCCTGTCAAACGCTCATCGTATGTTAACCCACCGATTACTGGGATCATTCTTGTAAACCTCCTCTGGACCCTCAGGGCCAGCACATCCTTCCTCAGATATCGGGCCCAAAATTGCTCACGATACTTCAAATGTGGCCTAACCAGCGCTGTTCAGAGCCTCAGCCTAATAGCCCTGTCCCACGTTACGAGTTCATTCAAAGAGTTCTCCCGAGTTTGCCCTGATTCGAACTAGGAGATTTACGGTAATGGCCGCTCGGCGGTACTCGGGGCTCTCGTGGACATTTTTCAACATGTTGAAAAATCTTCACGAGTCTTCCCGTGCTTACCTTCCATTAGCGAGTCTTCCCGAGTACCTGCCGTTAGCGTTACGAGCCGCTAAGAGACGTCCCCAAGCTCCAACGTACCCGCTATGTTCATTCTCCGTGCTTACCACAAGTTTGATATTTTTAAAACTCGGGAGAGCTCTTGGAATGAACTTGTACTGTGGGACAGGGGCTTTAAGGAGTAGCACACATGCAGGGAGATCCTTAATCACAGAGCCAGCAGGTTTCTTCCACATTCTAACACATTGCCAAAGAGCTAAAGTAAATACCACACACATGCAGAGATTCACTGTCCATACCAACTTCCATTATGCCTCCTGCAAATAAAAGACCCTTCCAAGGACCAGATTTAAATCACGAGGATGCCCAGTTGTTGTTGCAGACCCAGCAACCTTCGGTGAAAACTAACATCCGAGTACATTTGAACATTGATGCTCGCTCGGGAACCAATTATAACCAATGTCACCCAAGCTCAAGGGTCAACTCACAGACTCTCAGTGACCAACTGGGGAGGAGCAGTAGAGCTGCTGCCTTACAGCGCCAGAGACCCGGCATCGATCCTGACTACGGGTGCTGTCTGTACAGAGTTTGTACGTTCTCCCTGTGACTGCGCAGGTTTTCTCCGGGTGCTCCGGTTTCCTCCCACACTCCAAAGACGTACAGGTTTGTCGGGTAATTGGCCTCTGTAAATTATCCCCAGCGTGACAATTGCAGTGGATAGAACTGGTGTATGAGTGATCGCTGGTCAGCACAGACTCAGTGGGCCAAAGGGCCTGTTTCTATGCTGTATCTCTAAACTAAACTTAACTAAACTAAAAAACTTGACACATTTGCAGAGAAACCTGTGCAAAACATTATGCACTCCCAGGGACTTTCAATGAATACTGATCCATTCCTAGCAAGCCCGAAAGTATTGGGACACTCTCAAATTCTGTATACGAAAGCTAACTTACATCCAGCGAGCTTGAGAAATTGGTATTGGTATGGGTCTATCATTAGCACGTGTCCCAAGATAAGGTGAAAAATGTGTTGTACATACTATGCAGGCAAGTCATGCATACATCAGATGTTGTCAGGTTAGGAAACAGGCCCTTCAGTCCACCGAGTCGCACCGACCAGCGATCCACACACATTAACACTATCCTACACACACTGGGGACAATTTACATTTACACCAAGCTAATTAACCTACACACCTGCACGCCTCTGGAGTGTGGGAGGAAACCGAAGATCTCGGAGAAAACCCACACGGTCACGGGGAGAGCGCAACAAACTCCGTACAGACAGCGCCCGTAATCGGGATCGAACCCGGGTCTCTGGCGCTGTAAGGCGGCAACTCTACCGCTGCACCACCGTGTAAAAAATAAAATAGAGTGCTAAATACAGTGTACAGCGTCAGTGAAAATAAAAGACAAGTGCAAGGTGCACGATGAGGTATGCTGGACGATCGGGAATGTTAATCAGATATGAGGTCTGTTAAAAAATCTGATGAACAGGACAATAGCTGTTCTTGAATCTGGTGGTACATGCATTCAATCTTCTGCCCGAAGGGAGAAGGAAGAAGGGAGAATGATCTGGGTACATCCCGGTAGAATTCTTCCTCTGGTGTATCTGTAGAAATTGGAAAGAGTCACTGAGAACATGCCAAATTTCCTTTGCCTTCTGAGGAAGTCGAAAGGTGGGTGTGTTTTCTAGGCCGTAGCGCAAATGAGATTGGATCTGGATATTTACAGTGGAAATTTGAAGCTCTTGACCTTCACAGCTTCATCTTCCGGGGCAGTTTCTTCCCGGCTGTTATCAGGCAACCATTCCATCAACAACCAGTGAGCCGTCCTCACTGGAGACCCTCGGACTATCTTTAATCAGACTACTGGACTTTATCTTGCACTAAATTCATTCATTCATTCATCATCGTTGAAAACATTAGCGACATTGGTGCTGGTTTCCGACGGGAACGGTGACGGACGCACCACACATCTGTGTCCTCCAGTTCCTGCGGACTTCCGACGCTGAATGTATAGGATTTTGGTGTGTGTGCTTTATCATCATTCCTTACAATGCTGTGTACGACAGTGATCGCAACTTCTACTGAAGTGTGTGATGGCCATCGGCACGCTAGAGGCTCATCCGCACTTTGGCTGGTCTTGTTTTTGGTCCTGCTGGGGGTCCACAGCCCCATCCTCACCTGGCAAACCAGGTGGAGGAGACGGTTTAGTCGCCGACAATCCGACCATGGAGAGGGTAGCACGGGATTACATGGTATATCATGTATCTATACATGGTGGGTGGCTTGATTATAATCATGTATTGTCTTCCTGCTGCACGAATCCCAGGACACCTTGGGACAACCTGGCAGCAAGCTGCTGTCAAAGACTGAAGATGGACTCAGCGGGACAGGCAGCATCTCTGGAGAGAAGGAATGGGTGACGCTTCAGGTCGAGACACTTCTTCAGACTGAATGTCAGGGGAGAGGGAGTCAGGGGAGAGGGATTATGGAAGGGTATGGTGTGAAAATGACAGATCAAAGCAGACGATGATCAGGAACTGTAGAATGGTTCATTGTTAACGGACGGGAAGGTGACAAGGAGGCATACAAACAGTAAAATGAATCAGAAGGACAGTGAAACTAGTCGGAGAACTAGGGTCTGGGAGGGACAGAGAGGGAAAGCAGGGGTTACTTGGAGTTAGAGAAGTCAATAATCATACTGCTGGTTTGTAAGCTGCCCAAGCAAAATTTTCAGTGTAAACCTGCATCTGCAGTTCCTTCCTACACATGCTGTCAAAGGGCATTCAACAGCTTCCCAATGAAAACAGAAGGATGCTGGAAATGCTCTGCAGGCCAGCAGGAACTGAGGGAAGAGAGACAATGTTATAGGTATCAGATTCTATGAGTGAGTGAAAGTGAAGTCGTTTTCAGAGAAGGTGGGATGCGCAAAAAACACGGAGAACATCTCTGATATTCCTGAAAGATTGGTTTCCATCTAAGAGAGGGAAAAGAGCTTAGATATAGATTACAGGGAACATGATTGATATGATTGCCCTGTGAGCAGGCACAGATTAATGAACCAAAATGGTCTATGTGTAGGAAGGAACTGCAGATGTCGGTTTAAACCGGAGGTAGACACAAAATGCTGGGGTAACTCAGCCGGTCAGGCAGCATCTCTGGAGAAAAGGAACAGGTAATGTTTCGGGTCGAGTCCCTTCTTCAGACTGTAAGAGTCAGGGGAGAGGGTAACTCGAGGTATGAAAAGGTACAGAACAAATTGGAGCCGGCACCTGCAGCCAAAGAGACCACAATGGTCTATTGTTGGCTGTGGAGGAGGTGATAACGAGGGGGTACAATGATTAAAATTAGCAGGACGACTAGGGTGGGGGAGGGACGGAGTGAGAGGGAATGCAAAGGCTTACTTGAAATTAAAGAAATCAATTATAGACACAAATAGACACAATTGCTTTTCATTGATATGACTGTAAAACAAATCAAATTCCTTGTATGTTGCAAAACATACGGCTAATAAAGTATGATTATGATTATGATTATGAACATGCTGGAGTAACTCAGCGGGACAGGCAGCATCTCTGGAGAGAAAGAATGGGTGACGTTTCGGGTCGACACCCTTCTTCATCTAGACACGAAACACCACCCATTCCTTCTCTCCAGAGATGCTGCCTGTCCCGCTGAGTTACTCCAGCTCTTTGTGTCTATCTTCAGTTGAAACCAGCATCTGCAGTTCCTTCCTACACATAAAGAAATCAATTGTTATACTGCTGGGTTGTAGACTTCCCAAGCGAAAAAGAGGTGATGTTTCTACTGTATATTGTAAGAGAACATGGAAAATCTCTTTTAGTTTAGTTTAGAGATACAGCGTGGAAACAGGTCCTTCGGCCCACCGAGTCTGCACCGACCAGCAACCCCCACACAATAACACCATCCTACACATACGGTACTAAGGACAATATACAAACCAAAACCAATTAACTTACAAACCTGTACGTCTTTGGAGTGTGGGGGGAAACCGAAGATTTCGGAGAAAACCCACGCGGTCATGGGGAGAACGTACAAACTCCGTGCAGACAGCACCCGTAGTCGGGATTGAACCCACGCTGCAAGCACTGTAGGGCAGCAAACGCTACCGCTGCGCCACTGTGCCGGCCCTATATAGAAATACAGCCCCTATCTCATATGGATAATGCCCTATTCCTGGAATCTTCATCGTCCTTCAATGACCAGTATATTCTTTTTCATAAAAGGAAACCCAAAATTGTACACAACCCTAGGTTTTGAAGTTTTGAATGCAAGTGGAATTTGATTTTTTTCAGTACAAAGGATGCCTTGTAAACACTGCGTCAGCTGCTTCCTATGTGACCAGCTGAGAATAATTCTGTGTAAAAGTTGAAGGCTGCAATCGGTCGGACAACCAAGGATAGAGCACATCCACCAGGTACACCAAATAGAGGCTCAAGGGAGGCTGAAGACATTTGCCCCCCTGCAAACCTCCCTGAGATACTCCTGTTCCAGCATAGAAGGCGCATTATTGGTACACTGCATCAGCAGGGCACACACGACTGTGAGCTGCACCTTCCCACTGAGCCTCTCTATTCCAACAGCAACTGGAGGGTCATAGAGTCATAGAGTGATACAGCGTGGAAACAGGCCCTTCGGCCCAACTTTCCCACGCAGGCAAACATGTCCCAGCTACACTAGTCCCACCTGCCCGAGTTTGGTCCATATCCCCTCCAAACCGGTCCTATCCAAGTACATGTCTAGCTGATTCTTAAACGTTGGGATAGTCCCAGCCTCAACTACCTCCTCTGGCAGCTTGTTCCATACACCCACCACCCTTCATGTGAAAAAGTTACCCCTCAGATTCCTATTAAATCTTTTCCCCTTCAAGTTAAACCTATGTCCTCTGGTCCTCGATTCCCCTA
This sequence comes from Malacoraja senta, assembly GCA_038087875.1. NCBI lineage: Eukaryota > Metazoa > Chordata > Chondrichthyes > Rajiformes > Rajidae > Malacoraja > Malacoraja senta. Next base: position 59,024,936 of record CM075978.1, on the reverse strand, counting down.
CTCTGGGCAAGAGACTCTGTGCATCTATCCGATCTATTCCTCTCATGATTTTACACACCTCTCTCTATAAGATCACCCTTCATCCTGCTGCACTCCTAGAAATCGAGAGGTCGAGTGCTCAACCTCTGCCTATACCTCAGACCCTCTAGTAGTGGTAACATCCTCACAAAACTTCTCTGTACCCTTTCCAGCTTGACATCTTTCCTATAACATGGTGCCCAGAACTGAACACAATTGCCCAGTGTTGCTGCTGATCCCCAAGCACCAATGATCCAACATCTGCTCCGCCTCTGGGTTCCTGAGAAACACAACTGGGAAAACAGGCCCTTCGGCCACCGAGTCCCTGCTAATCATTAACCAGCCATTTGCACGAACTCTGCAATAATCTCTCTTTATTCCACCTGGAATAACAGCGGGCCAGGACTCGACGGCGCGGACCAATGTCGGAGGAAGACTTGCCCATTTAAAATATTTATGCTCGTCCCGTGGACCGGGAATTGGAAAGGAGGTGGAGGGAGATGGTGACGGATGCAAATGCTGCAAGAGGCCCAGTGAGAAGAACTGGGGGGGGGGGGGGGGGGGGGGGGGTTGTCTTACCTACTGTGCCCTCGAGATCGGCTACGGAGGTCACCGCCTGGTGAATCTAGGCTGAAGATGGCTGTACAAGGAGAGGGCATCGCAGGACGATGCGGAGGAGACTTGATGGGCCGAATGGCCTAATTCTACTCCTATTCCTATTCCTTATGAGGAGTGGAATGCAGCGGGCCTTTGTTACCAGCTGCTGCTGGGATTGTAAAATGCCACCAAAATGGCACCTGTTGCGTATGGAGTCAGTGGGCTGTTCAGTACTGACCAGGGCGCTTGTGTGTAGAGCTATTGAGCTGTATGCCAAAAATGTATTTCACTGTACCTGGTACACGTGACAATAAAATAAACATTGGACCACCACATTGCCAATCAGCTCTCCCCAGGTTCCACTATTCATCTACACCGGGAACAACAGCCAGTTTACCTACCATCAGCGTAGGAAGGAAGTGCAGCTGCTGGTTTACACCCAAGACAGACACAAAATGTTGGAGTAACTCAGCGGGACAGGTGGCATCTCTGGAGAGAAGGGAAGGGTGACGTTTCGGGTCAAGACACTTCTTCAGACCTACCATCTGCAACCCTTCCCAGTTCTCCCACTAGCTTTACAGTCCCCGCCTACATTCTTTCTTTGACCCACCCCTGACATCAGTCTGAAGAAGGGTCTTGACCCGAAACATCACCCACTCCTTCTCTCCATAGATGCTGCTTCACCCGCTGAGTTACGCCAGCATTTTGTGTCTACCTTCCATGTTATCTTTCTCACACACTACCATCTGCATGTATTTGGGATGTGGGAGGAAACTGGCTTATCTGGAAGCTGGAGCACCTGGAGGAAGCCTAAAGTGCCTGTCTCACTTGGCCGTCATTCACGCGCCCTGCTAGCGTGTGGGTAGCGTGTGGGTAGCGCATGGGTAGCGCGGGATGGGCGCATGGAGTGGCGTGGAGGAGTGTGGACTTCGTCCTGCACAAATCTTCGCGCACCACCGGCCTGTCGCGTAACTGACGACCAAAGTGGGACAGGCCCAAGACCGTGGCGCGGCGCAACGTCTCACCTCCAACAGCAGCAGAAGCAGGGAAACGATTGCTGAGCTCGGCCTGGGGCCTCACGGCCGTTGCGGATCCGGATCCGCCCCCACTCCTACTCCCAGAGCGGGGCCAAGACGATTGGAGATAGTAACAAAATGCTGGAGTAACTCAGCGGGACAGGCAGCATCTCTGGAGAGAAGCAATGGGTGACGTTTCGGGTCGAGACCCTTCTTCAGACTGAAGAAGAGTCTCGACCCGAAACATCATCCATTCCTTCAGTCCAGAGATGCTGCCTGTCCCCGCTGAGTTACTCCTGCATTTTGTGTCTATCTTCAAATGACGTCACGCGCTTCAGACGGCTGTGCGGGCGCATGATGACACGCGCGACCGTCGCGCGACTGTCACTACCGGCCTGTCGCGTAAATGACGGCCAAGTGGGACAGGCCCTTTAGCAGTCACAGAGAGAAGGTGCAATCTCTGCACAGACAGCACATGAGGACAAGGTTGAACCTGAGGCTATGGTGTTGTGAGGCCATGGTTCTACCAGCTGTGCCACTGTGCCTTCAGGTCTCAATGCAAACCTATGAACTGCAAATAATAGTCAGGCCTGAGGCTCCGGGTGCTGAACAGCAAGGCCAACACTTACCCCGAGAAACATTCTCCAAGATTTGCTGAGGAAAGGGTCAGCATTGCTCCGAACCACACTGAACACCTCCATTTGGAGAGCAACTCGGGAAAAGGCGTTCAAATCCTGTGTCTTCAAGAAGGATGAGGTTGTTTTAGAAATTATGGATTAGGCAAAGCTGAGTTCAATAGGTCAGGATCCGACAAAATTGAAAATGGAAGCTACTGCTATCATTCAGTGGGAGTCGCTCAAAAGTGGAATAATAAGTGTTGAGGGACATTTGTTCCCATGTTCCCACACAGATGAAAGGTAAGGCCAACAGAGATGCTAACTGTCCCGCTGAGTTACTCCAGCTTTTTGTGTCTATCTTCGAGTCAAGGAAACCTGGATGACAAGAGATACCAAGGGTTGGACGAAGATAAAGCTGCTGATGGCAGAGAACTGCATACAGGGGAGGCTCTGTAGGAGGACACGACGGAAGTGTAAGGAGGTGCAGCTCTCCTTCCTTCCTCAATTGCATACCTGCACACCATCACCAGTACAGAAGCAACATATTATCCAGCCACAAAGTGCTGGAGTAACACAGCATCACTGGACAACATGGATAGGTGACATTTCCGCTCAGGACCCTTCTCTGGGTCAGATTGTGGGGGCGGGGAGAAAGCTGGAAGAGAGGATAGGCTGCACAGCATGGTGGTAATAGGTGAACACAGACGAGGGGGACGGGGGGGGGGGGGGAGAGGGAAGGTGGGACGGGAGGGGGGTGGGGGGGTTGATAGGCAGATAGTTGGACAAAGGCCAGAGATGAAAAAGCAGAAGGTGTGAGACAAAAGGGACAAAACTCAGATGAGGGCATGAGGTAAATGTATGGCTTGGGGAGACAGGACTCATGCAGGTCATGGGGAGAACGTACAAACTCCGTGCAGACAAGCACCTGTAGTAAGGATTGAACCCGTGTCTCTGGCGCTGTAAGGCAGTCGATCTACCACTGCGCCACCGTGCTGCCCTTTTGGAACAAGGTGCTTACCTGTCGTGCAGGCTGTAGCCATGCGGACTGGGCTAGTCCCGAGTCCCACTCCTGGACACGTGTTGAATTAGCCCAAAGACGCACACACACAATGCTGGAGTAACTCAGTGGGACCGGCGGCATCTCTGGATCTCTGGATCTCTGGACACACTCTGAAGAAGGGTCTCGACCCGAAACGTCACCCATTCCTCCTGTCCACAGATGCTGCCTGTCCCGCTGAGTTACTCCAGCTGTTTGTGTCCATCTTCGGTTTAAACCAGCATCTGCAGTTCCTTCCTGCACACGTCATCGTGAATGAACTGGATTGAGGGTAATGAACAAGTGAAGCAAAGATTACCCTGAAAGGTTTTGGAGGGCGAAGGAGAGAGACTAGTCTGGAGTAACTGGAGGCTACGTGCCCGTCTCAAGAAGCACCTGGCCCTGTGTTCAGGGGGCTGCTTGTGACAAAGGCTGATTGTATTGGCAGCGATGGCCCAAGGGCACGTGATCCTGAACTTCCCACCCTATTGTCTGCGTCCCTGCCTCTTTTGATTGTCGATCGCTGCCTCTCAGAAGTCTACCGTGGGTGTGATGAAATGATGTGACACCAGCCAGCCCCGCATTAGCCCACAAACAGCAGCTCGACTATTGTGCTCCAGTCACGGGTCAAAGGTGAGAGTGGGAAAGGTCGGCGTGAGAACAATGGCGGAGCATCCCGTTTGTGTGGTCCTGTTGCGGGGACTGCTTCAGGGCAGGCAAACAGCACAAAAGTGTGTGTCAGCACGCAACTAATTACTGCTCAGTAACTTTTGTGGGTGGGAAGAGAGGGAAAAAACGGGGACTCTTGTGAGGCCATGTTTGGTGCCACATCTTTTATGTAAATGTGTTTTTCTAATGGAGCCTGAGCAGCGCCTGCATTGTGCTGACTGTGTCACGCTCTGCAGGGTACGTGGGAATTCCAGCTCCCTGGAGTCAGCGGAGGGAAGGTAATTCCGGGGAATGTCTGCACAGCACAGCTCCGCCACGACAAACACGCAGCAGCCGCAAGCAGAAGCAAATCCATTCAGAGACACTGAATCCACTCCATCGCTTGCTCTGAGCTCTTGCCCCGCGATGTGCGCTGTGTATCTCCACTTTGCTTCACCTTGGTTGGCTTGGATGCAAGACACAAAATGCTGGAGTAACTCAGCGGGTCAGACAGCATCTCTGGAGTAACGATGCTAAAGGAAACAGGCCATTGCTCGCTGTTTGTTAGGTGAGAACGAGTACAGACTATGAGACTCAACAATACAACTTTGAAGCTGGTACGACTTGGGTGGGGGAGGGATGGAGAGAGGGGGAATGCAGGTGTTACTTGACGTTAGAGAAATCAATATCACACCGCTTTATCATCGTTACGTTTTTGCATACCTTTCATTCATTTGTTCTCTATCTCTCCACATCACCGTCTATATCTCTCGTTTCCCTTTCAGTCTGAAGAAGGGTCTAGACCCGAAACTTCACCTATTCCTTTCCTCCAGAGATGCTGCCTTTAAACACAAAGTTACCCCAGCTTTATGTGTTCAAAGCTTCAGTCTAAACCAGCATCTGCAGTTCCTTCCAACACATTAGCTTGGATGGAAGAGCTGTAGTGAGCACGATACACTGCAAGACACCCTGCGGTTCAGCCTATATTTCAAACTCTGATTTCACATATTAGTGTAAGTTCCCTCTCGAGACCCCCGGCCTCAATCTGCCCGCCCAGTCAAACTGCCTTTCAACCCACTGCCAGCGTCTGCATAACATGAACCAAAATTGTCCAAAGAGAATTAAATCAAAACACTATTATTTTATTAGCCATTACGGTTTTCTCTCGTATTACCCACAGCAGTATTGGTGAATTAGTGTTTAATTCCTGGAGACGGCAGGACAATCCTGGAAGGTTGGCAGTCAGCAGCAAGCTGGGAGGTAGCCACTGCTTTGGAACCTCCCAGGCCCTTGTGGCTTGGCCTAACTCGAGGCCCCCGAGTTCCCTCAGCAACACTGTGCTTTTCTCCCACATATTCTGGCACAGGGACAGAGGGTGAACTGCCAGCATTAAACTTATCCCCCTGTCTTCAATCCGATGGTTGCCGGATAAAAGTGTATAAAATCATGAGAGGAATAGATCGGGTAGATGCACAGAGTCTCTTGCCCAGAGTAGGCGAATCGAGGACCAGAGAACATAGGTTCAAGGTGAAGGGGAAAAGATTTAATAGGAATCATGAGGGGCAACTTTATCACACAAAGGGTGGTGGGTGTATGGAACAAACTGCCAGAGGTGGTAGTTGAGGCTGGGACTATCCCAACGTTTAAGAAACAGTTAGGCAGGTACATGGATAGGACAGGTTTGGAGGGAAATGGACCAAACGCAGGCAGATGGGACTAGTGTAGCTGGGGCATGTTGGCGGGTGTGGGCAAGTTGGGCCTTTTTCCACACTGTATCACTCTATGACCTGTAACCTCGGATCAGTGCCAGGGTCTCGGGGTGCCGCAGCATCCAATTTGAACTTCAGGACGTTCCTGCCGGTTCCCCGTCGGAGAAGAATGAGATTTACTTTATCTGTACAAGTTCACAGATCATTTCAGTGAATGCCATGGTTATGACAGGATGATTCCATGCTCAGCTGTGCGAGCTCTGCCAACAACATAAGACACAAAACACGAGAGTAGCTCAGCGGGACAGGCAGCATCTCTGGAGAGAAGGAATGGGTGACGTTTGGGGTCGAGACCCTTCTTCAGACCGTGCTGCCTGCCCGACCACCGAGACCCAGGATGTCATCGACACCGCGAGGACCAGTACCAACATTGACCGCCTCTCCGACCCTCACAGCCGATCCCAGGGCGAGCCCACCGAAACTGCCATGCTGCTGACTCTCACAGTCTCACCGGGGCTACCGAAGCTGCCGCCGACCTTTTTATATTTCATTCGCTACCACTGCCAACATTGCCTCACCGTCCAGCCAAGTTTTTTGGACACTCTCTGTGAAAGGTTCACGTTGATAAAACATATCGGGGACAACATCAGCGATAGGTCAGGGGAGATCCAGTTTGATGGTCCATCAATGGAACTGTGAAGAAGCATAGCTAGTAGGACAACTGCCTCACAGTGCCAAAGACCCAGGTTCAATTCTTACTTTGGTGCAGTGTCTGTGCAGAGTTTGCACATTCTCCCTGAGTGAGGGTTTCCTCTGGGTTCTCTGGCTTCCTCCCACATCACAAAAACATGCGAGTTATTTGGCCATTGTAAATCACCCCATCTATGTGGGTAAATTAGTTTAGAGGTTCACATGGAAACATGCTGTAGGGGCCTTAGTAGTCCACCGAGTTCATGCCAACAATCTGTTTAGACACAAAATGCTGGAGTAACTCAGCGGGTCAGACAACATCTCTGGAGAAAAGGAATAGGTGGCGTTTCGGGTCTATTTTTGTGCCTGTCTTCGGTTTAAACCAGCATCTGCAGTTCCTTCCTGCACATAACCTACAAACCCACACGTCTTTGGGATGTGGGAGGAAACCGGAGCACCCAGAGGAATCCAATGTGGTCACGGGGAGAACGTGCAAACTCCACGCAGACAGCATCCAAGTTCAGGATCAAACCCGGGTCTCTGGTGCTGTGAGGCAGCAGCTTTGCCATCTGCGTCACTGTGCCACCCTCAAATGGTAAAATCTTGAGGAGTTGATGGGGATATGTGGATATTTAAATAATTGGGATTGATGTAGGATTAGTGTCAAAGGTAGGTCAATGCAGACTCAGTGGCCGAAGGGCTTGTGTCTCTGCAGTATGATACTAGGGCTCTATCATTCTTAATGGAGGTCCTTTGAGACATTCCACTGTAGAAGGAGGAGGCAGGCAGGACAAGGAAAGGAATCGGATGAGTGAGAGAATCAGTTGGAGGATGGAGCAGCAGGAGGGCAGGAGGAAGGAAGAAGAGAAAGTGGCTGAGCATGGACGTAGGGTTTAGCATAGGGAACTGGTGCCAAGCTAACTGGTTAGCCATGATCTTGCTGAGTATGGAGCAGAGATGAGGGACTGAATGGCTTACTCTTACTTCCATACAAGTTATTTTGTAAGATTAAAAAAGGAGAGAGGGAAGGTGAGAGTGCAGGAGGAATAGGAGCGGGTGATGGTGAGTTAGAAAAGGAGTGGCAAGAAAGATTGGAAAGAGTGGAAAGGAATGGAGAGGAGTGGAAACATATAAAATTCTTAAGGGATTGGACAGGCTAGAATCAGGAAAAATGTTCCCGATGTTGGGGGGGAGTCCAGGACCAGGTGTCACAGTTTAAATAAAGGGTAGACCATTTAGGACTGAGATGAGGAAAAACTTTTTTACCCAGAGTTGTGAATTTCTCTGCCACAGAAGGCAGTGGAGGCAAATTCATTAGATGTTTTCAAGAGGTAGTTTGATAGAGCTCTTAGGGTTAACAGAATCAAGGGATATGGGGAGAAAGCAGGAACAGGGTACTGATTCTGGATGATCAGCTGGGTCGAAGGGCCGAATGGCCTACTCCTGCACCTACTGTCTATGTTTCTATGTGAAAGCAGTGGAGGAACAAGAACACGGGAGGAGGCAGTGCTGGAAGGAAAGGAGCAAAAGGGAGAGAGGAGGAGGCAGAAGATGGGTAAAGTGCGTAAAGCAGGAGGAAATTGTCAGAGGAATAGGATATGTAAGGAAAGCATGAGAAAGGACTGGAGTTTGTGCCTTTATAGGAAAGAGTGTGACAACTGAAGGGAAATAGCATGGGGAATGCTTGAAACTGTTTGAAAGGAACAAAGAGTTGGCAGTTGTGATTTCATGCACTTGGATTAAGAATAAATTGGGAAAGGACTGTGGCTTGTTTGGCAATCTAGGGCAGAGCGTATTTGTGGTTTATGGGCCTGTATGAATACTATTCTGTGATTCATTCCCACTTTGTTTTGCCCATTAATCGAAGGGTTTGTGAATTTTAAAATGAGAGCAGTGCTTTACAAAGCAAACATCTCACACCCAGTCCTTCACCACAGCTCAGCTGGTACATATTAAAGGCCTGTGTCATAACACATGTGGTATTAGACTTTTTGTAACTTGTTTAAACCTCTCTCTGCATTAAGTTAAGTTTGTTCTTTCATTTAGTTTTCTCTTTTGGTCGTGCAAACCTCCTGCAAAGACGTTTCTCTCTGTGCTGTGCTGACACGTTTTGGATGGACATCTACCTCCCAGCCTAACTCTATTTTCATTATTGCAAAGCAAAAACTAACAAACGGTTAATGGCCTGAAACGTAGACTCTGTTTCTCTCTCCTCGTGATTAGCTGCCAGATTGCACACTTTGTGTTCGAACTTCTTCCCATCAGCACCGGGGATGCAGAAGGGAAAAGTAGGCCATTCAGCCCCTTAGGCATGTCCTGCCATTTTCCTTGATCCAAGCTGATCTTATCTCCACCGTTTATAGGGCCCAGTTCTATAACCATGAATGCCACTGCTGACATAACCTATACAGCTCCTCTGTTATTACCCCATCATTGCTGGCTTATTTCTTTCAGGGAGAAGGGGTGAAAAATAGTAAGATTAAACGAGCTTACCAGTTTGAAGTTTGATCTTTATTTTATGAGGAGTTACGATGAGCGATTACGTGAAGAAGAACCCCGCCAGTCCGCATGCGTGTCAATCTTCAAAGCAGCGGTGTGAAATCACAGATAACAGTAATTGAAGTAACATAGTAAGATTAGAAACCTAGAACTACCAGATGACTTTTGTGATATGAGGGCGGGGAGCGGTGGGCACGTAATCGCTCATCGTAATCCTCATAAAATAAAGATCAAACTTCAAACTGGTAAGTTCTCGTTTAATCTTACTATTTTACTTCGGAGTCATGTGAGTGATTCCTGAGTATCCAGGCGTCTCACTGCAGCAATTGACTCAGGATGAGTGAATAATAAACAATTCATTGAACCATGGCATTGATTTGAATCTGTTAATGGTTTATTTAACAAAAAAAAACAATAGCGACCCCTCTCTCCCAGGGGGAAGGCTATGAAACAGAACTTAAAATAGAATGGGCGAATACCCCCGGATCGGTAAGCGGTTTGTTATAGAATCTTTGAAAAGTTAGTTCATTTGACCATCCTGCGGCCGCGAGGATATGATCGAGAGGGACGTCCATTGCCCTTGCTGCTGACGTTGATGCCGCCCTGGTGGAGTGAGATTTAAAATTGTCAGTGTCTACTCCTGCACAAACCAGAACCTGTTTCAGCCACCTTGAAATGGTCTGAACCGACACTTTCATATGCGGCTTTTTGTGGCTAATAAATAATGCTAATTCCGAACCTCTGAGGCTCTTGGTGACCTTGATATAATATTGCAAGTGCGACACTACACACAGTGGTAAATCCGTGGCGTATGCCCCAAAAATAAGCTTGAACCCTGACAACCCTGGTCTGCTCTGCTTAATTAAATCATAAATGTAAAACGTAATGTCATTTCCAGATGATACCATCCTGTCCAGTCGCAGCTTCTGCAACGTCTGGACCCGTTGCGCTGAAACCAGCGCCATGAGCATGACCACCTTAAGGGTGATTTTGGGCAAAGACAGGGATGTGGCTGGAGCCCACTGGCGAAGCAACATGAGTACCACGCTCACATCCCAGATTTTAGAATACCTGGGCCTGGGGGATTGGAATTAAAAGTACCCTTCATAAACCGGGATATTAAAGGGTGAGATCCAACAGAATGTTGTTCTGACCCCAGCCATAAGTATGATGACCGGGCACTCCTGGCACTATTGATGGCACTATAGCTCAACCCTTCATCAAAGTACAGCTGTGACAGAAATTCTAGCACATCTGAGATGCATGCCGTGTGATATGTAATGTTCCCCCGTAAGCAGAACACCTCCCATTTCCTGACATGAGAGATGTACTGTTTTTTGGTACTATCCCTCCAGGTCGCAGTGATCACATCCACCGTACGATCGGATAGTCCAAGCCCCAGGTATGGCCTCCTCAGAATCTGCAAATTAACAAATCAATACGGTCATGTAATGGATGTGGATCCCCAGTTACAGGGTGCACCAGTAGGTCACTACATTTCGGGACAGCCATAAGAGGCCGTGTTATTATCTCCAAAACGAGAGGGAACCATGGCTGTGTAGGCCAGTCGGGTACCACCAAAACTCCTGAGGCGGAGATCTGCTTGATCTTGAGCAAGCACCGACTGATGAGGAAAAATGGGGGAAATGCATATAAAAACATTCCACCCCAGTGTAGCGAGAATACATCTACCGCTACTGCCCCTGGTTCTGGTTCACATGAAACATACTTAGGTAACTGGTGATTGAGTCTGGATGCAAACAAATCGATATCTGGCATCCCATACCGAACAACAATATCATTAAATATGTCATGATTCAACATCCATTCTGTTGTCATTGAATTTGCGTGACCTGGTGTCTGCCACCATGTTGAATCTACCTGGTAGGTAGATAGCTGAAACCCAAATATTTCTTGTAATACACCAGTGCCAAATAAGATTAGCCAATCTATCACAAGATTCCGACTTGATTCCACCCATGTGATTAACATACGCCACTGCTGTGGTGTTGTCAATCTGAAGCTGAACATGCAAGTGACGCTTAGTAGTACAATAAGCCTTAAGCCCATAAAATGCTCCCAATAGCTCTAAATAGTTAATCCCATGTGATTGAAGAATAAATGCCTCATGCATATTCCATCTGCCTCCACTGCTAGAGATGGTATCAGTAGCACCCCAACCTAGGGCACTAACATCAGTCTGTAAAACAGCTGAAGGTTCTTCAACCAGAATTTTGCTGGAGCAACTTGAGATGTTCATTATCCACCACTGCACTTCAGCCATGGCTTCAGCTGGTAATTGCATGGGCCTGTCGAAATGACCTGCATGTATCCTGAGTGCCTTCTCCTTTGCATGTTGTAAATTTTGGTAATGCAAAGGTCCATACTGTGCAGCTGGAAAGGCAGCCACTAATTTGCCAATCAAGCTGGCCATATGTCTAATTGAAGGTTGTTTCTCCACCATGAGCTTGTTACAGCCTTCAATTAAATCTAATCTCTTGCCCCTGGGCAGAGTCACTGACATGTGAGTTGAGTTAATAGTGAATCCCAAATAATCAATAACTCTAACTGGTATCAATTTGGATTTAACTGGATGACTGAGAAACCCCAATCTCTCAAACATGAGTTTAACAACTGAAACAGATAATTCAGCTGCTTCCCGAGTCTTCCCTATGATTAAGATATCATCCAAATAAGCCATTACAATATGACCCTGAGCCCGGAGTAGCCCCAGTACTGGTTTTAACAGTTTTGTAAATAATCTAGGGGCCGAGGTTAACCCATTAGGCAGTGCTTTAAATTGCCATAATTGCCTCATCCAGCTAAATTTCAAATATCTCCGATGATCCCTATGAACAGGCATTGAGTAATATGCATCCTTAAGATCTATACATGCCATATAACATCCTTTGAAAATCAGTTGTTTGGCAGTAACAAATGTTTCCATTTTGAAATGTTTATACTGCACAAAAGGATTAAGGCTCATCAAGTTAAGCATGATTCGACACCCCCCATCCTTCTTTGACCTAGTGTTTGACACGAATTGGTGAGGATAAACCGCCTTCTCCATTACCCCTTTTTTATATAACTTTTGAATTTCAGCTTGAACCTCCAAATTCTCTTTTTGTGAGAAAATGAGTGCCCGACTTGGTGTATGCTGTGTAGGTGGACGCAAATTGGGAAGGAATACAATTCGAAACCTTTGTATACCGCGCAGTATAAACAAATCTGATGTTATCCCATACCATTCCTTCAGAAACAAGTGTAATCTCCTCCCAACTTGTAGGTGATTCCCACTTAATATGTTCCGACAAGAACCAGACCCACCTACCTCCATGGTTACCGGTGGGATTTTCTGTCCCCTGTTTCTGGTGGGAAAGGACATGTTCGCCCGTGCCCCTGTTGGAGTGCGCCAACTGCGCATATTTGTGAATGGCCGGCTTGGTCCTTGACCTGACCCGGTTTCAGCAAACCGTTTGTAGGGATACTGCCGCTGAAGCGTTCTGCTGGTCATCGGTGCTTTGATGAGTCCGACCGTTCTTGCCTCGTCGTCCAGCTCCTTGACTCTTTTTGCGAGGTCTTCACCAAACAGCAGATTCGGTGGCTGGATATTGCTGGGTTTGCACAGAGCGGCGAACTTCGGGTTGATGGTAGGGCGGATGGCGCTCTTTCTCAGACAATTTATCTCGAAGTGTGCATTGCACATGAGGGCCAGAGCATCCTGCTGTACATCAGACAGGTGCCCTCCATCCACCGACCTGGCAAACGCTGTAATGCCCGAGGCGAGCAGCTTCAGAACCCTCTGAAGCCTCATTTCCTGAGCTCTGATGCCTACGCCCATATGACCCCAGATAGCGTGGTTCACAGCCGGCACTTTGAGCAGGACACAATTAGCCGGGGTCTCGTACCTTATGGACGTTTCATCCATAGTAAGCTCTTGAAGTTGGTGCGAAGCCAAGTAATTAATACTTGCGGCCAACTCTTCACCCAGCGGTTCTCCTGATCTGTTGGGATGGCAAACCTTGCTGCCAGGAATGGTACCTCTGACTCGTGCCCTTCATCCCTTGGGGTAGCCTCCACTGTTAGACCCACAGACTCGGCGTCAGAATAATACTGGCCCCGCATGCTCTCCTCCTCCAAGAGGGAGACACTAAGCAGCCCTGATTCAGGTGCCGCTGGCGCGGGCTCTCGAAGAGGCTGGTGCTGACACAACTCCTCCTGTTGGAGTGTATCTTGGTGGAGCATCCTCTCCATTAGGAGCTCCATCCGGGAGCCCACGTGAACCAACCTGTTCTCCCAGTTGCTGGACACTTTAATTCTCCTTCTCATTCCTACACACACCCTTTCTCTCCTCGGTCTCCTCCATTGTCAGAGTGAGGCTAAACGCAAATTGGAGGACCAGCATCTCATATTTCGCTTGGGCAGCTTACAGCCCAGTGGTATGAATGTTGGCTTCTCTAAGTTCAGGTAGCCTGAACTCTCCATCCCTCTCCCACCCAAGTAACACAAGCTTCTCATTTTCACCCTGCAAACAGCTAACAATGGCCTGTTTCCTTTATCATCGTTACTTTTTTGCATATCTTTCATTCATTGTTCTTTATCTCTCCACATCACCGTCTATATCTCTCGTTTCCCTTATCCCTAACATGTCTGAAGAAGGGTCTCGACCCGAAACATCACCCATTCCTTCTCTCCAGAGATCCTGCCTGTCCCACTGGGTTACTCCAGCATTTTGTGTCTTTACAGATTGATATCAACCTCATGCTGGGCTGTGATCCAAGGGCCATGGTCATCCCATCATCATTGTTTCACGAGTAATGCGTGGATGTGGAAGGAGGCTCATATATATTCCCCCTCAACTCACTCCGCTCACGAATGGACTTCCTGGCAGAGGTTTTAGGATTAGGATGGGATCGGAGTATAAATTCAATTGCCATGGGAACCTTTAAGGTAAAATACCAGCCAGAATCAACACCGTATGAAAAGACGGCAGAGAATGAAAGGGAAGCGAAAAACTGAACTTGTGCTTAAATATCAGAAGAAGTCTAAAGGGCCTGTCCCACTTACGCGATTTTTTCGGCGACTTGCCGGCACCCACCATAGTCGCAGCAGGTCACTGAAAAATGTCAAAATGTTGAAAATCTAGCGGCGACCAGAAAAAGGTACGGCCCTTGGGACGACTACTCACGACGCAACAGGCATCACCACGACCATACAGGCGACCCAAGGATCATGTGGTCTCAACAGCAAGGTCATTTATCTATAACAACATCCATGGTGATCTAAGATGGACACAAAATGCTGGAGTAACTCAGCGGGATAATTGCCAGGGCAGTTGTGTTGATGGATTTTGGGGAGAAGGTAAAACCGGGCCGTGCGGGGCTGGGAAACGATAAGGTTGGAGGCTGAGCAGGGCAGATAGCCGGAAGTGATAAAATCAGAAATGTTCTGTGAGATTATGGGCTGGTGCTAATCTTGTGGGGTCATGGTCCAAGGATGACTAGGAGGAGGTGTCCGAGGGCTGGAGCCTGGCCTCAGTGCGGGAGAGGTCCATGGTGATCTGGTTGACAACAAGCTCTGAAGAGAGATACTGTGAGGGGTGACCAAAGGCTTGGCCAGAGGGGTGGATTTGAAGGAGCCTCTTAAAGAAGGAGTTGAGGCAAAAAGCTTTAAGCAGGGATGTCATTAACTATTAAGTATGAAGTAAATATAAGGGGCCCAGTGGATGGACAATCCTGGTAGACTGTAACAATCTAAATAATACAAAATGAAGGAGTAACTCAGCGGGACTCTGGAGAGAAGGAACGGGTGACATTTCGGGTCGAGACCTTTCTTCAGACTGAGAGCCAAGGGAGAGGGAGACCAGAGATAAGGAAGGGTAAGGTATGAAAATGACAGATCAAAACAGACGATGATCAAGGAAATGTAGAATGGTTCATCGTTGGCTGAGGGGAAGGTGACAATGAATCATACATTCAGTAAAATTAACCAGGAGGACAGTGAATATTGTTTCTGTGTGAGTCTATGCACCTGTGATGCTGCTGCAAGATTTTTCTATTGTACCTACGCTATTGAGACCATTAGTTTTATTGAATGGGATAATGGTCAATTTGAGGCCACTGTAGTCCTGTGCAACAAAGGCCTGTCATTGAAGCAAACACCGTATTGTGGATTGCCGCATTCAGACACTACCTGCTTCTCCAGCACTGAGCATCCTGGATCTCAAGAACATCATCTTCTTTTAATGTAGACTAATTGTACGCGTCATACGAGTTGTCCCCCTAACAACACTAATAAATCAGCTGACATGCCGGCTACCATTAGCCTGCTTCAACCAAGCTCCGAAACTGTTGTTAGTCGGTCTCTGTCTCTACCTATGTTCAATAACCTCCCTCAGTTACTTTGTTAACCACATTCAGAGATGGGGACCATTGAAAAGGAATTGTTTGCAATGCATTGGGGGGGGGGGGGGGGGGGGGGGGGAGTAGGACTAATAGGACACGTTTTTCAAAGGGCAGAAATTAATGAAACAATACTCAGGGAGCCCTGTGGAGAGAAACGGCATTTGTGCTTCAGGTCAACGGACCTTTCACCAGAATTAAACAACGCAAATAAGGCATGTTTTACATTAAGTGGAGTAAACAAAAGAGATGCCTGTGACAGGGTCGATGACAGCAACTGAACGGAAAGATGGAGGCATGTGAAAGGGGGCGATGATGGGACAAATATAGAAACAAATAGTGGGCATAAAAGGAGTGTTATTGCAAACAGGGAAATCAATATCTGAAACTGCTGACACCATATTGAGCAAAAAAAAACCAATTTGCTGGAGGGGCAACCAGTTCCCCTCAACTCACACTCTCCTCTGCCTGGGACAGTGGTCGAGCTGCTGCCTTACAGCGCCACAGACCCGGGAGCCAGGCAAGTCATGTCAAGTTCAATCAATTTGACTGTCATATGTGTAGGAAGGAACTTCAGTCGCTGGTTTACAACAAAGGTGGACACAAGAAGAGCAGCACGGTGGCGCAGCGGTAGAGTTGCTGCTTACAGAGCTTGTGGCGCTGGAGTCCCGGGTTCGATCCCGACTACGGGTGCTGTCTGTACGGAGATTGTACGTTCTTCCCGTGACCTGCGTGGGGTTTCCCCGGGACCTTCAGTTTCCTCCCACACTCCAAAGGCGTACAGGTTTGTAGGTTAATTGGCTTGGTATAAGTGTAAATTGTCCTCAGTGTGTGTAGGATAGTTTTAATGTGCGGGGATCGCTGGTGGGCCGATGGGCCTGTTTCCGCGCTGAATCTCTAAACTAAAGTAAACTAAAATGCTGGAGTAACTCAGTGGGACAGGCAGCATCTCTGGAGACTGAAGAAGGGTCTCAACTTGAAACATCACCCATTCCTTCTATCCAGAGATGCTGCCTGTCCTGCAGAGTTACTCCAGCATTTTGTGTCTATCTTACTGTCATATGCATAGGTACAGTGAAGTATAGGTACAAAAAACATCTATTACACGTAAAATAGTCGTAAATGACATAAATTCTACAAGGCAATTAAAAGAACTTAAAAGACATTAGTGCAAAATACAACTGGAAAATAAGCCCATTGAATTCAAGAGCTGGTCTGCAGGGTTTCATTGCTGAGAAAGGATTAGGGTTGTCTGGCTTGGTGCAAGATACTTCCGCCCACTCCTTCATCAAAGCATCTACACGAAGCTTAAGGAAGTCACATCTATCCTCAAATATCCCCACTATCTTAGCCATGTGCTCTTCTCACCACTACCATCGAGCAGTTACAGAGGTCTGAGGTTTCACAGAATCCGGTTCAGTAACAGCTATTTTCCTGCAACGATCATATTCTGGGCGGCACGGTGGCGCAGCGCAAGAGTTGCTGCCTTACAGCGCTTGCAGCGCCAGAGACGCGGGTTCGATCCCGACTGCGGGTGTTTGTCTGTACTGAGTTTGTACATTCTCCCCGTGACCACGTGGGTTTTCTCCGAGATCTTCGGTTTCCTCCCACACTCCAAAGGCGTGCAGGTTTGTAGGTTGATTGGCTTGGGTTTGTATACTCGGTATAAGTGTAAATTGTCCCCTCGTGTGCGTGGGATAATGTTAGTGTGCGGGGATCGCTGGTCGGTGCGGACTCGGTGGGCCGAAGGGCCTGTTTCCGCACTGTATCTCTAAACTAAATTAAACTAAAATTCCAGTACCTACCTGCACAACGCTGATCCGACCTCAACAATAGAATTCTCCCGGCTACCTCTTTTATTACCATGGACTTGTTTTTATTTAAATAGTTTTTGCATTCATGTCTTGTTTCTTACACAGTCTTCTTTCTTTTATAAATGTTATATGTAATTTATGTATAACTTGTGTAGGAAGGAACTGCAGATGCTGGTTTACACTGAACAAAGACACAAAATGCTGGAGTAACTCAGCGGGACAGGCAGCATCTCTGGATAGAAGGAATGGGTGACGTTTCGGGTCGAGACCCTTCTTCAGACTGAGAGTCAGGGAGAGGGAGACGGGAGATATGGAAGGGTAAGGTGTGAAAATGACAGATCACCAGGGGTCCCGGGGGAGATGGCAGCCCTGCCGGCAGCCTGTTTGTTTTTTCTTTCTTTTTGTTATTTTTAGTTTGTTAAAAGTTTTGTTTTAATGTTCTCCGGTTTGTTTTATGTGGGGCGGGGGGTGGGGGTGGGGAGGGGACCGGGGGGAACTTTTTTCCAAGTTTCTTACCTTCCCGGAGATGTGATCAATTTTTCGGATCACATTCTCCGGGCTCTGCGGCCTAACATCGCTGGAGCTTGCAACCTCCTCGGACTGTCGTGAGCCCCACCGCGGGGCGCGGACTTACCATCGGAGTGGATCCCTTGCCTGGGATCGCTCCCACCGCGACCACCGCGGAATCACCAACACCAAGGGCTCGCAGTCTTGGGTGAGGCTAGTCAGGAGCTCCAACACCGCGGAAGGTTCGACCAACCCCGACGCGAGGTTCGATCGCCCGACATGGGGGTGCTGACATCATCCTGATGCGGGAGCGGATCGCCTCGACGCGGAGGGACCGAACGCCCCCGGCTACGGGAGTCTAGATCATCCCGTCAACGGAGGGCTCGAGGCCCCCGACCAAGGAAGAACAAAGGGAAGAGACTTGAACTTTAGTTTGCCTTCCATCAGAGTGAGGAATGTGTAGGAGTCACTGTGGTGGATGTTCAGGTTAAAATGTGTTTTTGAGTGATCTGTTATTTTTAATTGTATAATTAACCTGGTCAATGAAATTCCTCGTGTTGCAAAACATACTTGGTGAATAAAGTGTGATTTTGATTCTGATTCTGATTCTGAAAGCAGACAATGATCAAGGAGATATAGAATGGTTCATTGTTGGCTGAGGGGAAGGTGACAGCGAATCATACATTCAGTAAAACTAATCAAGACAGTGAATATTGTTTTTGTGTGAGTCTGTGCACCTGTGATGCTGCTGCAAGATTTTTCATTGTATCCATATAACCCCACCGTAATTGTGTATATGGCAATAAACTTGACGAGTTGAAGTAGCTGTTCCTGAACTTAGTGGCGTGTGACTTCAAGACTTCAGCTTATTCATGCATCTGTACACTGTGTGCGGCTCGATTGTAACCATGTATTGTCTTTCCGCTGGCTGGTTAGCAGGCAACTAAAGCTTTTCACTGTATTCCTCGGTACACGTGGCAATAAACTAAAACTGAACTGAACTGAACTGGAACTAAACAGTAGTAATGATTTGAGCGTATGGTCTGGATGGTGGGGATCCCTGATGAGATTTGCACCTCCCTGATGCGGCTCATCATGTAGATAGATACAAGTGCAGTTCGACCTGACTGGGATGCAGAGACACAAGAGATGAAGCCATGATCAACCAAGTCAAATGTTGAGGGACACATTGAGCACCTTTGACAGAATCACATAGAACTTCATTTGTGACTCGGATACGAAACGTACCCGTTTCTTAGGAGTGATCGGAGGTGTGAAATATTTAGTTTAGTTTAGTTTAGAGGTACCGAGCGGAAACAGGCCCTTGGGTCCACCGAGTCCGCACCGACCAGTGGTCCCTGCACATCAACGCTATCCCACACACACATTGGGGACAACGTACATGTATACCAAGCCAATTAACCTACAAACCTGTACGTCTTTAGAATGCGGGAGGAAAACAAAGATCTTGGAGAAAACCCACGCAGGTCACGGGGAGAACGTACAAACTCCGTACAGACAGCACCCGTAGTCGGGATCGAACCCAGAGTGCTGCAAGCGCTATAAGGCAGCAACTCTACCGCTGCGCCACCGTGCCGACATTAAATATGTTTCCGGAATGATGAGCGTGGATTTATGGAGGGGATAGTATAAAGGAGGAAGAACATATAACAGAAGAAAGAGTAGGCCATTTGGCCTTAAGCCTTCCCTGACTTTCAATATGGTCATATCTGATCTGCCTACAGCCTTACGGGCACTTCGCCTGTTGGAGTTGGGGAGGTCATTTGCAAACATAAAGGGTTCCTTCAGGAGAGGAGGCAGAAAACAGAGTATTGGATTTGGGCAACCCAAGGGGCTGTCCAACACGAGTATGTTTCAAGAGAGACAAGCTATTCCCTTTTACGAGCTCAGTTGGAGAGCACAAGAAGTGAGTTTTGGTCTGGATTTTATGGTAATTTCTGGGTTAAAACGGATACATTTATGACTCACTTGCTAGAAAATATTATTCTTGGCTAGGGGGCACTTGTTTAACAGGAGTTTTTAAGAAGGAGATGCTGGAATTTTCTGCTGGGGATCAAATATGGATTTTCTCTGGATCTATGAGCAGCTAAATATTATCCAACTGTTTTACAAAACAGGAAATGTTTGATCAGTTTTATCCTTGATCAGTTTTATTTTCTTGGCACGATGTGCCAAGAAAATGTTTCTCTCAGACCCTCCCTGTTACAACCCTTAATACCGATACTCTCCGTGAAATTGACAGGAGCTGGCTCAGTGTACACGCGTTGCCGCCGAGTCACAACGCTGGGGTTCAGATTCCACCTGAGTGACTGGAGTTCACATTCTAAGCCAGCATCACCTGCAGTGCGGAAAATGCACTTCACCGCCACTAAACCGCTTTGGAACATGCTCAGGGGCAGAATGGTGTTCAAACCTCGCACACCCGTGGCAATCGATCTACACAAAAGCAAGATCCCACAAATAATAAATCAAAAGCCGGTGTGGGCAAGTTGGGCCGAAGGGCCTGTTTCCACACTGTATCACTCTATTACTCCTTACTCGAGCCGCGGACTCGAGTAAGGAGGCGGCCGTTCCAGGTGTCCCAAGCCGCTGAGAGGGTTCTCCCGACACCGGAGCACCATCACCCGGCGAGAACGGCCTGGAACATCGGGCCTCCGTGAAGGCAACTGTGGAGGCCTCAATAGGCCCGACTATGGGTGGACATGGGATGGGGACTGGACTTTGTGCCTTCCCCCACAGTGGGAACCATTGTGGGGGGATGTTTTTATGTTTTATGTTAAATTTCTTTAATGTTGTGTCTAATTTGTGCTGCATGGCAAGAACAAATTTCACTACACCATTTGGTGTATGTGACAATAAATGTCCTTTGTCCTTTGTCCTATAACTTGTTTTCTCTCTTTCCCAGTTTCCTGAACCCAACATGTAACCTGTTTCTCTTTCCACAGGTGCTGCCTGACCCGCTGAGTGTTTCCGACATTTTGTGTTTAGTTTAGTTTAGTTAGAGATACTGCAGGGGCGGGAGATTGCAACCTTCACGTGGTCCGCCCTGTTTCGACGAATGCAATCAACCTGGCGTGCTTAATCAAGTAAGATGAAATAGAACAAGTTGTCCTACAACTTTACGCCATACGCAAGAAGAAGAAGAAGAGATACTGCACAGTAACAGGCCCGAGTGTGCACCGACCAGTGATCCCCGCGCATTAACACTCTCCTGCACACACCAGGGACAATTTACACTTATACCAAGCCAATTAACCTGCAAACCTGTGTCTTTGGAGTGCAGGAGGAAACCAAATATCTTGGAGAAAGCCCATAGTCAGGTTCGAACCAGGATCTCTGGTGCTGTAAGGCAGCAACTCTACCACTGCACCACCCTGCCGCCCTTTTATCCCAGATCTCCGTCATCTACAGTTATTATTTTGATCTAAATGCCCACCAATAAAAAGTAATGATACTCAGATTGTCATATTTTTGGCGAGGTGGGTTGAGGGACCGGGATAAAAAGAGAAACATCCGCTGCCCTTTTATGAAATAAAGCAGTGGGATCATTGTTGTTTACTTGAGACATGATCCAAAAGATGCTTTTCCGACCGTGACCATCCTGTGGTCCAATCTAGATTTTGCACCCACCTCCACAACGGGCTACAATTCATGACCTTGCCACTTAGAAGGAGCAGTTCCAATCCCATGCACACTGCACTCAAAAGGCTGAGAGGCAACGTTTGCCCTACAGGTGGCCAGGAGCAGACTCGGCCTCTCCCTCAGGTAGTTCCGAAGTTGCTCAGTTCTGGCACCTGACACTAGGTTGGTGGCCAGGTACTTCACGTCACAGCCTTGTGTTCTTACGCTGCTGATTTGGGGCATTCAAGGCCAGGGCTCCAGATTCCTATTTAGATTCTCTGATTACGTCCTGCAACAGTTTTGAGGAGTTTGTCGGTCAATTGGCTTCTGTAAAGGGTAAATTGTCGCTGGTAAGTGTGTAGGATAGTGCTAGTGGGCAGGGATCACTGGTAGGCGAGGGCTGGGTGGGCCGAATGGCCTGTTTCCGCGCTGTATCTCTAAACTAAACGACACAAAAATTTGTCGGTGCCTCTGTGGTGACTTCTATGTGTACAGTGTATGCAAAAACAAAGAATTACACTGCGCCAAGCTGGGTGCAAGTGACAATAAAGCATCATCATCATCATCATCATCATCAATGGCAAAAGGCAAGAAACACATGGAGGGGAAATGAGATGCTACAGGTTGTAATGATCTGAATACACCCCCTGTAAGTATGATGGAAACAGGCTGAGTTACACCTTTCAAAAATGTTTAGGACAAGTATTTAAAAGCAATAAATGTCGGCACCATGGGAGAATTGGGCAGTTTTTGCAATGAGTTAAGACAAAAAAAGATGGGCCAACTGGTCTATGCCATTTCATGCAATGACAAGAAAAACTGGCCTTGTGTGAAGGCATCAAGCTAGAGTTCATTGCTGCCTGGAATAGTTCACTTTAGCAGGTCATTGTGGTGGTAATCTGCATTGCTTTATCATGAGTAGCATGCGAAGAGAGGCTAAATTCTTCACATGAACCCTAGCCCTCTCTGAAAGACCCAGCGGCCAAATTTCCCAATCACTCCTTGGGATGTGTGGAGGTGGGCAGTGCAAGTTACTGATCTCATCCCTAATATCAGGTGCGGCACCTTGGTGGCGCAGCGGTTGAGTTGCTGCCTTACAGTGCCGGAGACCTGGGTTCAATCGTGACTAAGGGGGCTGTCTGCACGGAGTTTGTATGTTCTCCCCGTGACCTGCGTGGGTTTTTTCTCCGAGATCTTCGGTTTCCTCCCACACTCCAAAGACGTGCAGGTTGGTAGGTTAATTAGCTTGGTATAAATGTAAATTGTCCCTAGTGTGTACGTGCGGGGATCGCTGGTCGGTGCGGATGCGGAGGGGCCTGTTTCCGTGCAGTATCTCTAAACTAAACTAAACATGCGCGCACACACACTCACACACAAGCAGCCAATTAAGAATACTGCACACATCCAGGAGAGATTAAATGCAAACTATACCCCTTGCCCATCGCATCGGAAAGGGGAAGGAAGGGTGGGATGAGCACTGCAGTATTAAAGCATTATTATACCCCCAAAGGCTTGGGCCGATTAAATCTGCTGGGGAAGAACTGTGTTGCTAAGTGATGCTAATTTGAAGCAGGCCCCTGAAGCGGTGACTGTGTTCTGTAAAGCAACCTACCCAAATATTCGTGCTGTGCAGAGTATCAACAGTGTGAATCGCTCCTTCTGTCTCAAGCTCCTGGCAGTACAAATTCCAGTTATTAAACATCTTCCTGTGGCCTAGATGACATTCCCGGAGTTCAGCTCAAGTTGAAATCATCAAGTTTTGCTTTCCACTCTAAAAATCGGGCTGTGCCTTGCCCCCACAACTCTTGCCTCTCTCTGATCGGAAGCATTGCGAGGTGAGAAAAGGGATAGGCACGCCAGTCAGAAAAAGAATAGATCGGGTCGATGCACAGTCTTTTCCCCACAGTAGGTGAATCGAGGACCAGAGGACTTAGGTTTAAGGTGAAGGGGAAAAGATTTAATAGGAATCTGAGGGGTAACATTTTCACACAAAGGGTGGCGGGTGTATGCAACAAGACACCAGAGGAGGTAGTTGAGGCAGGGACTATCCCAATATTTAAGAAACAGTTAGACAGGTACATGGATAGGACAGGTTTGGAGGGATATGGACAAAACACGGGCAGGTGGGACTAGTGTAGCTGGGACATGTTGGCCGGTGTGGGCAAATTGGGCCGAAGGACCTATTTCCACGCTGTATCATTTTATGACACTCTGCTTTATAAAGCACCCGCCGAAAGCCTTGACTTGAAAGATTGTTCAACATCCCTAACTGAGCGACAGTAGGCTATTCAACCCGGAAAAAAAATCATTTTCTTCTGATCATCTTCTACTTGGTCAGGCCTTGTCAGAGTGACTTTATATCAATCATGAGTGGCCCTGCCCTAACTACTTGTCAGTAGCAACGCAATCTGAAGAATCAGGAGCAGGCGTTGGAAGAAGGGTCTCGACCCAAAACGTCACCCATTCCTTCTCTCCAGAGATGCTGCCTGTCCCACTCCAGCATTTTGTGTCCATCTTCGGACATCTGGTCCTCCCAGGTTGATCTTCCGTTTGTTGGGATCACGGCTGATCTTCTGCCTCAGCTACATCTTTATGCATGATCCTGGTATCCTTTGATTTTCTTAACATCCAGAAATCCAATGATCTTTAAATGCAGTCAATGACTGGGTATCCGCTGCCCTCGGGGATAGAGAATTCCAAAGGTTTACCACCGTCTGCATCGAGGAAGCCTACCCCTCATTCCGTGACTGATCCTAAACCCCTCAGTCATTGGCATATCCCCCTTGCTTGTTGCACTCTGTAAGAATTTTCTATCTTTTAATGAGATCTCATTCCCCTAAACTCTAGAGAATCCAGGCCTAGAATCCTCTCCTCATCTGGTAAACCAATTATCCATGGAACCAGACTGGGAATCTTACTTGCAACTCCTCTCTTTAGATAAGATGTAGCCTATATCCCAAGGTCGGTCTTGTTTAGAGATACAGCGTGGAAAGAGGCCCTTCGGCCCACTGAGTCCGTGCCGACCAGCAATCCCCGCACAATAACACTACCATACACACACGAGGGACAATTTACACATTTACCAGGCCAATTAACCTGCGGTCCCGGATGTCTTTGGAGTGTGGGAAAAACCGAAGATCTTAAAGAAAACGGGGAGAACGTGCAAATTCCGTACAGACAGCACCTGTGGTCGGGATTGAACCCGCTGTAAGCGCTGTAAGGCAGCAATGCCACTGCTGCACCACCGTGATCAAGGTCTAACATAATTGTAATGACACAGCTTTACCCCAGTGCTCCATCCCTCTCATAACAAAGCCCAATAACCTCCAACAATTTAGCAGGGAAGGAATAAAAATATATCCCTTTGTGGAGGCTGTGCAAATTTGCAGGAAAAGTACAACGTGGGATAGGTGGAGTAAACTTTCCACTGCACTGCCAAATGTAATCTAAGTGTAGCATAGACGGTATAATGCGACGCATTATTGACACTGTTCTATTGAACATTTCTAGGACTGGCAAAACATAGTCAGATCCAAAAGCTTGCTCTCTGCTGTCCCATCAGACATTTTTGGACAGACATGGTGGCGCAGTTGCTGCCTTATAGGGAATGCAGCGCCAGAGACCCGGGTTCGATCTGTACGGAGTTTGTATGTTCTCCACGTGACCTGCGTGGGTTTTCTCCGTGATCTTCGGTTTCCTCCCACTCTCCAAAGACGTACAGGTTTGTAGGTTAATTGGCTTGGAAAATGTAAAAATTGTCCCTAGTGGGTGTAGGATAGTGTTAACGTGGGGATCGTTGGTCGGCGCTGACTCGGTGGGCCGAAGGGCCTGTTTCCGCGCTGTAACTCTAAACTAAACATTCCCAGGGCAAGTTGAAGATATGTTTATTCACCAAAGAAAGACACCAAATTCTGGAGTAAATCAGCAGGACAGGCAGCATCTCTGGAGGGAAGGAATTGGTGACATTTTGGGTCGAGACCCTTCTTCAGACTGAGAGTCAGGGGAAAGGGTTACTTGGAGTTGGAGAAGTCAATATTAACACCACTGGGTTGTAAGCTGGCCCAAGCGAAATATGAAATGCTGTTCCTCCAATTTGTGCTGGGCCTCACTCTGACAGTGGAGGAGGCCCAGGACAGAAAGGTCAGTATGAGAATGGGAGGGGGAGTTAAAGTGTTTGGCAAACGGGAGATCACGTTTAGAGTGGGCCTGATTCATATCTGAATCTGAACCTGAAGAAGGGTCTCGACCCGAAACGTCACCCATTCCTTCTCTCCAGAGATGCTGCCTGTCCCGCTGAGTTATTCCAGATTTTTGTGTCTATCTTCAGTGTAAACCTTCCTTCCTACCTACTGATTCATATCTTGTAGCATATGAATGCTCTCCACCTTCAGAGGAACATTTCATTCTCTAAGCTTTTGCTCAGTCTTCCTAGTCCTTTCCTAGTTCATGTTGAACAGTGGACAGTTCCCAGTTTGGTTGCCCACCTGCTCGAGGTACTAGTACATCTGGACGTCGTCTATCTGGAAAGGTCTATCCAACGTTCCTGCACAGTGTATCGTCATTCTTCATCGCTCCAGCTAGTGAAAAGAACTGGTGGGCTGATGGCAAATGAGCCTGATAATAGGTGTTCTCACAGGAAAGAAGCCAGGAATAAGAATGCTCAATGTGTAGGGAGGAACTGCAGATGCTGGTTTAAACTGAAGATATCCACAAAAAAGCTGGAGTAACTCAGCGGGACAGGCAGCATCTCTGGATAGAAGGAATGGGTGACCTTTCGTGGCAAGACCCTTCTTCAGACTGGAGCATAAGAATGCTCAAAATTGTTTATCGATGTCCGAGGATTGAAGATTCTGTCTCAGTCTCTGGAGTTTCTTGTTTATCCCTGTCGGTGAGAGGCAGCAGGAAGCTGGAGTGATGTTGCAGTCACAGGGTAATACAGTGTAATACAACATGGAACAGACACTTTGGCCCGACTCGTGAACTTACTGACCAGCTCTGCTCACTATGTGCTAATAAACACATGAGCCAGCAACCCAAATTGAACCTGAAGAAGGGTCTCGTCACGAAACGTTACACATCCCTTCTCTCCGGTGACGTTGCCTGTCCCGCTGAGTTACTCCAGCATTTAGTATCTATGTTTGGTTTAAACCAGCATCTACAGTTCCTTTCTACACAGCTCAAATTTCAAGCTGCCCCATTGAACCTTGTCTGCCCACCTTTGTTCATCGATCGTCTGTGATGCAGCAGATAGTACTGCTGCTTTGCAGCACCAGGATTCGATCCTAAAGGGCCTGTCCCACTTACGCGTCCTTGGCTCGCAAATTACGCGACCTCGTGGTCGCTTGAGGCGTACGGGCACCGTATGGCCGCGCGGGGCCGGTCCCACTTAGAAGCGCGGAGGGGTATGGAGTTGTGCGGGGCCGGTCCCGACATCGCGCGGGGCTCCGAAATTTTTGTAGTGAACGAAATCTTTGCGCGCCAACGGCCTGTCGCAGAACTGACAGCCAAAGTGGGACAGGCCCAAGACCGTGGCGCGACGCAACGTCTCACCTTCAACAGCAGCAGAAGCAGGCAAACGATCGCCAAACTCGGCCTGGGGCTCACGGCCGTTGCGGTCTGGATCCGCCCCCACTTCTACTCCCAGAGCGGGGCCGAGAAAATTGAAGATAGACACAAAATGCTGGAGTAACTCAGCGGGACCGGCAGCATCTCTGGAGAGAAGCAATGGTTGACGTTTCGGGTCAAGACCCTTCTTTTCAGACTGAAGAAGAGTCTCGACACAAAACGTCACCATTGCTTCTCTCCAGAGATGCTGCCGGTCCCGCTGAGTTACTCCAGCTTTGTGTCCATCTTCAAATGACGTAACGCGCTCCAGACGGCTGTGCGTCCGCATGTAATCGCGCCCGACCTTCGCTCGACCGTCTCGGCTCAACGTGACGACGAGGTCGCGTAATTTGCGTGCCAAGGACACGTAAGTGGGACAGGCCCTTAACCTCTGCCGCTGTCTGCGTAGAGTTTGTTATTCACTGTGTGACTGCATGGGTCTCCACAAATGTGGCAGCTCCTCCATTATCCACACGTGTGCTGGTAAACTACCTTTAGCATCGGTTTGTGTCACAAGAATTAAAAGGGAGTTGATAGGTATGTCGGAGAGAATACATTACAGGGGGAAAGGGAAGGGGAATGGGATTGCCCTGCTGGGGAGCCATCATGGTCCCAATGGACCTGTGTGGGTTTTCTCCGGGATCTCCGGTTTCCTCCCACACTCCAAAGACGTACAGGTTTGTAGGTTAATTGGCGTGGTATAATTGTAAATTGTCCCTAGTGTGTATAGGATAGTGTGAGTGTGCGGAGATCGCTGGACGTCGCGGACTCGGTGGGCCTAAAGGGCCTGTTTCCACACTGTATCTCAAAACTCTACTAAACTAAACTAAATCCCAAGTGCCATTAGAAGTAAACATGACTCAGTAGGTACTTTACCTCTGACATAGAGGATTGTAGATTTGGGAACAACTGCAAAGACTGGAGCACAGAACATGCACTGATGCCTGTTCCTATAATGTTTACAATTCTCTACCCAAAAGGCCTACAGGTGTTCAGTATGCTGAATAAATAAAATATTGGAGTTTAGGTGAAGCAAAGGATAAGGTAATGGAGAGGGAAAGTGGAGCCGAGGTGGAAGAGCTTTATTCGTTCTTTCACAGGGTGTTTGCACCGGCCGCAAGCCCGACCAGTCCTTGAGCAGAGTCGCAAGCTGGGCCATTGCAGAGGGTAGTTTACAGGTAACCGCGTCGCTGTTTCTCACTTTCACGAGGAGTTGTGACTTGCAGGGCTTCAGGCCTGGTGCTGAAAGGTAGGATTAGGCTGCATAGCTCCTATTCATCCAGCTTCGATACAACAATGTCCTCTGTGTTATAAACGCTCTCCGTTGCTATGGGTCTGGAGTTGTATGTGCAGCACACGAGGCCGGCTCAGCAGGTTTCTTCCCTGAAGGACATTACTCAGCCAGGTTGTGTTTTTACGAGTCATGGTCACCTCCACTGATGCCAGCTTTTTAGCTCCAGAAATTATTTAATGAATTCCCCAGCTGCTGCCAATGGCTCTGAACTCAAACCTCCAGATGATTGGGTTAGTTTAGAGGTACAGAGTGGAAACAGGCCCTTTGGCACACCGAGTCTGCACCAACCAGCGATCCCCGCACATTAACACTATCGTACACACTCGGGATAATTTACATTTATACCAAGGCAATTAACCCACAAACCTGTACGTCTTTGGAGTGTGGAGGAAACCGAAGATCTCGGAGAAAACCAGGGGAGAACGTACAAACTCCGTACAGACAGCACCCGTAGTCAGGATTGAACCGGGGTCTACTGGCGCTGTAAGACAGCAACTCTACTGCCGCGCCACCGTGCCGCCCTAATAACCTGGTTCAAGCTTTTGAATGCAGTGGTGTCCTTCTGCTCGAGGATCCTGTGAAATGCCAGGACAGGTTCGGAGAGCTGTTTGGCTGCTCCTGCTCATTCCCCTTAGATAGAAACATAGAAAAATAGGTGAAGGAGTAGGCCGTTCGGCCCTTCGAGCCAGCACTGCCATTCAATATGATCATGGCTTATCATCTAAAATCAGTACCCCGTTCCTGCTTTCTCCCCAGATCCCTTGATTCCGTTAGCCCGAAGAGCAAAATCAAACTCTCCCTTGAAAACATCCAGTGAATCGGCCTCCACTGCCTTCTGTAGCAGAGAATTCCACAGATTCACAACTCTCTGGGTGGAATGGTTTTTCCTCATCTCAGTCCAAAATGGCCGACTCCTTATTCTTAAACTGTGACCCTTGGTTCTGGACTCCCCTAACATCAGGAACATGTTGCATGCTATATGTATTACACACCACTGCAATGCCAAGGGTGCAGCGTTGGGACAGGGCTTCATCTACACTCTCAGGTAAATGTCCAAAGAAGGCATGGTGCTGTTTGAAGAACATCAGAGAAATTCTCCGCGAATCATTTGTCTCTCAAAGTACTTTTGTCAGTCAAGTACATTAGCTGGGTCGTTAACTTACTACTAACTGTGGGGGGAGGAACCGCAGATGCTGGTTTACACCAAAGATAGACCCATAATGCTGGAGTAACGCAGCTGGACAGGCAGCATCTCTGGAGAGAAGGAATGGGTGACGTTTCGGGTCGAGACCCTTCTCCAGACTGAGAGTCAGGGGAGAGGGAGTCTCGAGATATGGAAGGGTAAGGTGTGAAAATGATAGATCACAGCAGATGCTGATAAGGAATGTAGATGCACAGATCCTTGTAAATTGTGGAGAGAACAGTTATCATCACAGTGGCTGTAGAGGTCTACGGGATGTACCAAAGGCATGAAAGGTGCTGAATCTATCCAAGTTCTTTATTGCTGTAAGTCACAGAACTCGGGTTGATTGGTTCCAGACTTCCAACACTACAGCCACAACAGCGACCTTGGTGCCTATACTGCGTGGTGCCTGTACTCGCCAAGCTCTGGTTAAGTATCCCCTGCATCCCCCCTCGCTCCATCCCTTCCCCACCCAAGTCGTTCCCGCTTCAAAGAAGTCTTGTTGGGTCTCATTGTCTGTACTGGTTTTCACCCAGGCCACAGCTAACAATGACCAGTTTCATTTATCATCGTTACTTGTTTGCATATCTTTCATTCATTTGTTCTATATCTCTCTACATCACCGTCTACGGTGCATTCAGAAAGTATTCACACCCCTTCACTTTTTCCACATTTTGTTACGTTACAGCCTTATTCTAAAATAGATTTAAAAATTTTTTTTTATCATCAATCTACACACAATACCCCATAATAAAAAAGCAAAAACAGGTGTCTAGAAATATTTGCAAAGTAATTATAAAGAAATAACTGAAATATCACATTTACATAAGTATTCAGACCCTTTACTCAGTACTTTGTTGAGGCACCTTTGGCAGCGATTACAGCCTCAAGTCTTCTTGGGTATTACGCTACAAGCTTGGCACAACTGTATTTGGGTCATTTCTCCCATTCGTCTCAGCAGATCCTCTCAAGTTCTGTCAGGTTGGATGGGGAATCTCCATGCACAGCTATTTTCAGGTCCCTCCAGAAATGTTCGATCGGGTTCCAGTCCGGGCTCTGGCTGGGCCACTCAAGGTCATTCACCGACTTGTCACAATGCCACTCCTGCGTTGTCTTGGCTGTGTGCTTAGGGTCATTGTCCTGTTGGAAAGTGAACCTCCGCCCCAGTCTGAGGTCCTGAACGCTCTGGAGCAGGTTTTCATCAAGGATCTCTCTGTACTTGCTCTGTTCATCTTTCTGTCAATCCTGACTAGTCTCCCAGTTCCTGCTGTTGAAAAACATCCCCACAGCATGATGCTGCCGCCACCATGCTTCACCGTAGGTATGGTATTGGCCAGGTGATGAGTGGTGCCTGGATTCCTCCAGACGTGACGTTTGGCATTCAGGCCAAAGAGCTCAAACTTGGCTTCATCAGACCAGAGAATCTTGTTTAGGTGCCTTTTGGCAAACTCCAAGCGGGCTGTCATTTGCCTTTTACTGAGATGTGGCTTCCATCTGGCTACTCTACCATAAAGGCCTGATTGGTGGAGTGCTGCAGATTTAGTGGTACTTCTGGAAGGTTCTCCCATCTCCACAGAGGAACTCTGGACCTCTGTCAGAGTGACCATCGGGTTCTTGGTCACCTCCCTGACCAAGGCCCTTCTCCCCCGATTGCTCAGTTTGGCCGGGTGGCCAGCTCTATAAAGAGTCCTGGTGGTTCCAAAGTTCTTCCAATTAAAAATGACGGAGGCCACTGGGCTCTTCGGGTCCTGCAATGCTGCAGAAATTGTGTTATACCCTTCCCCAGATCTGTGTCTCGACACAATCTTGTCTCGGAGGTCTTCGGACAATTCCTTCGTCTTGTTGGCTTGGTTTTTGCTCTGACAAGCACTGTCAACTGTGGGACCTTATATGGACAGGTGTGTGCCTTTCCAAATCATGTACAATCAATTTAATTTACCACTGGTGGACTCCAATCAAGTTGTAGAAACATCTCAAGGATAATCAACGGAAACAGGATGAACCTAAGCTCAATTTTGAGTGTTAGCAAAGGGTCTGAATTGTTATGTAAATGTGATATTTCAGTTATTTCATTTTAATTACTTTGCAAATATTTCTAAACACCTGTTTTTGCTTTTTTATTATGGGATATTGTGTGTAGATTGACGATAAAAAAAAGAATTTAATCAATTTTAGAATAAGGCTGTAAAGTAACAAAATGTGGAAAAAGTGAAGGGGTCTGATTACTTTCTGAATGCACTGTATATCTCTCATTTCCCTCTCCCCTGACTCTCAGTCTGAAGAAGGGGCTCGACCCGAAACGTCACCTATACCTTTTCTCCAGAGATGCTGCCTGACCCGCTGAGTTACTCCAGCTCTTTGTGTCTATCTTCTGTTTAATGCAGCATCTGTGGTTCCTTCCTACACAACATTGTATGTATGTTTCATTTGTGGGCAACTGTAGTGAGGATATTCTGACAGTAATTGCTAGTGAAGCTTCTAGTCACTAAATAACTTTAGCCAGCAAATAGTATTTAACACCAAAATGGCAATGCAGTGGAGAATGGCACCTAAAGTAACAACTTACTACCAAGTTGGTAAAATCACAAAATACTGTGCAACAGGAATCCTACTGGATGCTTAAATTTGGCAGACATAGAGAGTGTTCCACACTATATGGTAGCAAATACCAAGGCAAATAATATTGGAATATTATCTAAACAGGTGCATAAATACTGAAGGAGGTTACATTGGCATTGGAAGTCACAGCTACACTCGGAGTCTGCATGTGCACTCTTGCTTAGTGTAAGTGCAAAGCTTGGTTCACCTTGAACCCGCTGAAATGGCGTCAGTTAGGCAAAGTAAAATCACTTAATGATTCACGCCATTGTCAATACCAGTTTCTCAAGCAACTAGGATAGACACTAAATGCTGGAGTAACTCAATGGGGCAGGCAGCATCTCTGCAGAGAAGGAATGGGTGACGTTTCAGGTCGAGCTCCTTCTCCAGAGATGCTGCCTCTCCCGCTGAGTTACTCCAGCATTTTGTGTCTATCTTCGGTGTAAACCAGCATCTGCAGCGCCTTCCTGCACATCTCAGGGCAACTAGGGATGGGCAATAATCACTGGCCCTCTCCTCTGGGTGGCATCTCGAGTTGGAGAATAAATGAAAGTTGCAAAAGATGTGAGTAGATCCTGTATAAAAATTTACCAAGGTTGAACGAGAAAGAAATTGGGCCTGAGACTAAAAAGACTTGCCGCTTCTTCAGACTATCAGCTATTTAGAGTTGCACCCTGCCTTTTCGAGGAGGGCAGAGCAAATTGGAATAAACTCAAAATAAAATCTCTTGCTTTAGTTTGGTTTAGTTTAGTTTAGAGATACAGAGCTGAAACAGGCCCTTCGGCCCACTGAGTCCGCACTGACCAGCGATCCCCGCACATTAACACTATCCTGCACACATTAGGTACAATTTCCACTTATACCAAGCCAATTTACCTACAAACCTGTACGTCTTTGGAGTGTGGGAGGAAACCGAAGATCTCAGAGAAAACCCACGCGGTCATGGGGAGAACGTACAAACTCCGCACAGACAGAACGTAGTCGAGATTGAAACCGGGTCTCTAGAGCTGTAAGCACTGTAAGGCAACAACTGCCACCGTGCCGCCCTTGTTAATTCACAGAAAATATGTTGGCAGGCAAAGGCAGGGAGTGGAAATGCAACATGCCTTGAAAACACAGCTCAACGATAAACTTAGTGGAATTATTGTCTCAACGATCTAAGTGGCTTTGAAATACATGCACATAAAGAGCATATCAGTTGGCTTATATTTACACAGAGAATGGGGAGGTAATACAGATGCTTCCTACAACACCAAAAGCCCAGTGCAATCGCACAGTATACATTTACAATATACATTAATGATTTAGATGAAGGGATTAAAAGTAACATTAGCAAATTTGCAGATGACACAAAGCTGGGTGGCAGTGTGAACTGTGAGGAGGATGCTATGAGGATGCAGGGTGACTTGGACAGGCTGGGTGAGTGGGCAGATGCATCGCAGATGCAGATTAATGTGGATAAATGTGAGGTGATCCACTTTCGTGGTAAAAACAGGAAGGAAGATTGTTATCTGAATGGTGTCAAGTCGGGAAAAGGGGAAGTACAACAAGATCTGGGGGTCCTTGTTCATCAGTCACTGAAGGTAAGCATGCAGATACAGCAGGCAGTGAAGAAAGCGAATGGCATGTTGGCCTTCATAACAAGAGGAGTTGAGTATAGGAGCAAAGAGGTCCTTCTGCAGTAGTACAGGGCCCGAGTGAGACCACACCTGGAGTATTGTGTGCACTGTTGGTCTCCAAATTTGAGGAAGGACATTCTTGCTATTGAGGGAGGGCAGCATAGGTCCACAAGGTTAATTCCTGGGATGGCGGGACTGTCATATGTTGATAGATTGGAGCGGCTGGGCTTGAATACACTGGAATTTAGAAGGATGAGAGATCTTATTGAAACATTATGAAGGGATTGGACATGGTAGGGGCAGGAAACGTGTTCCCAATGTTTGGGGAGTCCAGAACCAGGGGCCACAGTTTAAGAATAAGGGGGATGCCATTTAGAACGGGGACGAGGACATTTTTTTTCACCCAGAGAGTTGTGAATCTGTGGAATTCTCTGCCTCAGTAGGCAGTGGAGGCCAATTCTCTGGAGGCTTTCAAGAGAGAGTTAGATAGAGCTCTTAAAGATAGTGGAGTCAAGGGATATGGGAAGAAGGCAGGAACGGGGTACTGATTGTGGATGATCAGCCATGATCACAGTGAATGGCGGTGCTGGCTCGAAGGGCCAAATGGCCTACTCCTGCACCTATTGTCTATTGTCACAGGCTCTTCTGTGCATTAAATCTTGAATAGCCAGTTCCAAACCAGTTGAATTCCTTCTCTGTTTGCATTTACAATGGTGCTGCTTGCTGGAGGCCTGGTATTTGGCTGAATCTTCTGCCTCTAAGCAGGCCTGCAGGCTGTCTGTCCTGTATTACAGCTGCACCATGTCCTCGGTCTCTTTGGCCAACAGCAAGTCCCCTGTGTTTCCCCTGAATGTTCCTGAGGAAGCTTTTCTACTCTTGGGAACTGAAGGAAAAAGAGGAAGGAAAATGTTTAAACAACCACAAACGGGAAAGTACTAAGTGAGTGAATGGAACTCGGACCTGGTGCCCGTTCCCCTCGATTCTAAAAGAAACGGCAGGGTGGCACAGTGATGCAGCTGGTCGAGCTCCAGCGACCCAGGTTCAATCCTGACCTCTGGTGCCGTCTGAATGAAGTTTGCATGTTTTCCATTTGATCCCGTGAGCTTCCTCCGGCTGTCCTTCCACATCCAAAGGATGTGCAGGTTGGTAGGGTAATTGGATGCCATATGTTGCTCTTAGTGTGTAGCTGAGTGGTACAGTGTGGGAGGAGTTGATGAGAGAATAAATTGGGTTAGGGGGTAGAACAAGCATTAAGTTTAGTTTAAGGTAGACAAAAGTGCTGGAGAAACTCAGTGGTTGCGGCAGCATCTATGGAGCGAAGGAATAGACGACGTTTCGGGCCGAAACCCTTCTTCCACATTAACTCCTTTGTCATGTATCTGTACGCTTTTCACTGTACCTCGGTACACGTGACGATAAACTGAACTAAAAGTTGATAAAGGAGATAAAGTGGATAACCTTTAGTGCAAGATAATGTCCAGTAAAGTCCAGAGAGACTGGATGGTTTGGATTTGCATTCAATAGACAATAGACAATAGGTGCAGGAGTAGGCCATTTGGCCCTTCGAGCCAGCACTACCATTCACTGTGATCATGGCTCATCATCCACAATCAGTACCCCGTTCCTCCTTCTCCCCATATCCCTTAACTCCGCTATCTTTAAGAGCTCTATCTAACTCTCTCTAGAAAGCATCCAGAGAATCGGCCTCCACTGCCTTCTGAGGCAGAGAATTCCACAGATTCACAACTTTCTGGGTGAATTTTTTTTCCTCATCTCAGTTCTAAATGGCCTACCCCTATTTCTTAAACTGTGGCCCCTGGTTCTGGACTCTCCCAACATCGGGAACGTTCCCTGCCTCTAGCATGTCCAATCCCTTAATAATCTTATGTGTTTCAATAAGATCCCCTCCCATCTTTCTAAATTCCAGAGTATACCAGCCCAGCCACTCCATTCCTTGGAGTTTAGAAGAATGAGAGAGATGGCGTTATTCAAACATGTAAGATCCTGAAGGAGTTGACAGGGTTGATGTAGAGAGGTCTCCATTACTGGGAGAGCCATGGACCAGTGTATATCGCTACAAAATTAAAAGATGGGCATGTGAAACTGAAGTGTGGAAAAACGATGGGTAGTGAATCTCTGGAATTCTGTGCAACTGAGAATGGTGGAGGTCAGATCATTAGATATGTTTAAGGTGGGGGGGGGGGGGGGTGATAGAACAGGAAAGCAAAATCTAAGGGTTAGTTTAGTTTAGAGATACAGCGCGGAAACAGGCCCTTCGGCCCACCGAGTCCGCACTGACCAGCGATCCCTGCATATTGACACACAATGGGAACAATTTGACATTTATACCAGGCCAATTAACCTACCAACCTGTACGTCTTTGGAGTGTGGAAGGAAGGAAACCAAAGATCTCGGAGAAAACCCACACGGTCATGGGGAGAACGTACAAACTCCGTACAGACAGCACCCATAGTCGGGATCGAACCCGGGTCTCTGGTGCTGTGTGCGCTGCAAGGCAACAACTCTACCGCTGCGCCACCGTGCCGCCCGAAGGTGAGAGTGTCTTTGGATTACCAAGTTGGTGAGTGGCAGAGAGAATAGGATGATGGTTGAAGGGAATTTGCATAACTGGAGGACAGTATGGGGTGGATTTCTGAAGGACTCTGCAAGAGACCCTTTGGTTTGTATGGTAATGGTATTGGTTGCCGAGTGCTGAGCTACAGTGAAATACTTTGTGCTCTATCCAGTCAAATCATACATCACAAATCATACCATGAAGCCATACACAATAACAACAGGTAGTGCAAAGAGAACATTTAACGTTGCAGCATTATTGAGTTACAATTAGAGAAAATAAAGAGAAAGGTGCAAAGGCTGCAGTGAAGAAGGTAGAGGGATTAGGACTGCAGCTTTAGCTTGTGAGAGGTCCATATGTTAATCCTGGCTAAATCGGAGCAGCCATGGCATTAAAATTGAGTAAACTTATGCACTGCTAGGCCATTTTGGTCAAGTTAAATGTGCCTCTGCAGTGCTGAGACAAGCTGTTGAATGGTGCCAGCATGTCTGTGGCCCAGATAAGTGCTGCAGAGAAAGAATGGGACATCTGCAGAAGTCTTACAATGAAGTGTGAAATGCATAGAGCTATTTGGGTCAATGCAAACCAGATACACATAGTGTAAATAATGTTGAGAAGCCTTACTTTGTTAGTTGTTGATTGGTTGAAATGTTAAGCTTTGGCTGGGTTGTCTGAAACCCAAGGCACATGTTGCATTATTCATCTATGTTAGCTTCTTTCTTGAAGCCTTGCCAGATACAACGTATTAGTTCTGAAGAAGGGTTTCGGCCCGAAACGTTGCCTATTTCCTTCGCTCTATCGATGGTGCCTCACCCGCTGAGTTTCTCCAGCACTTTTGTCTACCTTTGATTTTCCAGCATCTGCATTTCCTTCTTAAACAATGTATTAGTTACTATGTTATTGGGTTAGGGAACTGTCAATCATGTACTGTTGTAATCGCTATGTGTTATTGGACTGTACAGAGACCACCCCTATGTAGTTCGGCCCCTCAAG
This sequence comes from Malacoraja senta, assembly GCA_038087875.1. Lineage (NCBI taxonomy): Eukaryota > Metazoa > Chordata > Chondrichthyes > Rajiformes > Rajidae > Malacoraja > Malacoraja senta. The sequence continues at coordinate 58,987,876 of CM075978.1, read as the reverse complement.
GTTCGGGGACCTATAAAAGGCAGCCCCCTCGAGGTCCTTTGTCGATCTTCTGGAAGAGCGTTTGGGACGGCGTGTGACCTTTTGGAGTGTCTCTGCTTGCATGAGGCTAGAAGGGCTTGGCCAGACAGATACAAGGATCGAACCTGCGGTGGTTAGGTATTGTAGAGGGGAACTTGTGTTGTGTTATCCAAAATAAAGTTTAGTTGCTCAAGTGCTTGATTTTATTGACTGAAACTAGACTGGGGGAGCTTAGAACGAGCTATTTACACATACAGTGGCTTGATGATAGTGGAGAAGGAGCTCTTGAATTTGGTAGTAAATGCGTTTAGGCTTTTGTATCTTCTGTCCATCAGGCGTGGAGAGAAGGAATGAGCAGTGGGTAAATGGTCCTTGTTGGCGGGCAATGTTGGCTGCTCTCCTGTGGCTGCATGAAATGTAGATGGAGTCAATGGGGGAGAAGCTGGTTTGTGTGTTGGACTGGGTTACATCCACAACTCTGCAATTTCTTGCGGTCTTGAGCAGAGCTGTTGCCAAGGCAGCTGTGATGCAACCCTATACAATGCTTTCTACACTGCTTCTTCAGAGGTGTGTGAGAGTCATTGGAACTTCCTTAGTCTTCTGAGGATGTAGAGGCACTGGTGTGCTTTCTTGGCCGTAATTTCAACGTGGTTGGTCCACATATGATAAATATACATAAATGCTGTAGATTTCGATGTCACAGCCATGATCCTAAGGTTTGTGGTGTGGTTGTTAGAAAGCCACAGAAAGGTATCCATGGGCACAAAATCCGCGAATCGTCATTGAAACGTACAGATTAGTGAAAGGCTTGGATAGAGTGGAAATGGAATGGAGAGGATGCTTGCACTAGTGGGAGAGTCTAGAACTAGAGGTCATGGCCTCAGAATTAAAGGACGTTCCTTTAGGAAGGAGATGAGGAGGAATTTCTTTAGTCAGTGTGGTGAATCTGTGGGATTCTTTATCCCATTGGTTTTAGCAGGAGTGCACTATCTTGCTTGCTATAGGATCTTTGGTGCTGAGAGCTCTCTTGTACCTGCATTAAGGAGGCAATTAAACACACCTGAGCAATTACAAACACCTGTGAAGCCATGTGTCCCAACCATTATGGTGCCCTGAAATGGGACGGGGGGACTGTGTATAAACACAGCTGTAATTTCTAAATGGTGAAACCAAAATGTATAAAAATGGTCTTTAATAAAATCTGACAATGTGCACTTTAACCACATGTGATATTTTTCTACTACAAATCTCAAATTGTGGAGTGCAGAGGCAAATAAATAAATGATGGGTCTTTGTCCCAAACATTATGGAGGGCACTGTATCTGATCTGCCTGGAGAGCATGCAAAACAAAGCTTTTCCCTGCCTCTGTACACGTGACACTAATAACCCTAAAAACATTTGCTCTACTGACTCTGACACTTACCCACGGCTCCAGTCAGCTGAGAAGCTGCAGCTTTCTGGAATATAGTGGGGAGTGTTTTGATTTCAGACAATCTGAGAAGTGTTCTGAATGCCAAAAAGGACTCTAAAAGCTCAAATTGTTTGGCAAGCACACACAGACGATTTAGGAAGAATATTGCTCTGAGACCAGGTTTGAGTTTTGTACAAAATAACTTCCCTGTCAGCATGAGTGGCAGGATTCTGGCCAATGGCTTGGTCTGGTACCTCAGCCCTGTTCTGTTCCAGCCTGTGATAGATGATCAGACAGCATCGCTGGAGAAAAGGAATACGTGATGCTTCCCGAAGAGTGCTGTCTGACCCGCTGAGTTACTCCAGCTTTTTGTGCCTATCTTCAGTTTAAACCAGCATCTGCAGTTCCTTCCGACACACTCTTCCAGCCTGTGTTCGCTTGGCTCTGTCCGCTGATTAGCAGAGCCTCTCACTCTCACATAGATGGCTGGCACCTTCCCACACCATGATAAATGTCAACATTGTGCGTCTCGCTCCTGCTGTGCTTCCTCCTTGCACCTGCTCCTTGGTCTTGCAGAGAATAATCGCCCCCCCCTTTCCTCTCGCGCACACCGCGGCCTCCCATTCTGCTGCACTTTCCCACCCGACTGCTGGGGTGGGGTGAGGGGTGAAAGGTCAGATGTCGCCGCTGCCCTGCTCTCCCTTCTCACGGTGCTCGCTGTGTTTTCCCTGCGAGGCTCTTGTTCCGAGGTCCGGCATTCCCATGCTTTGTTCTCCCCTCGCACCCAAACCGCCCCCCCCCACCCCCCTCTCTCCTCCCCGAACAGGATTAAGGCGATCAATACGGGAATTGTTCGAGGCCGTAAGAGGCAGAAACAGGGCCGAGTTGAAGCATGAATGCCCTCACTCAATCATTGCCGGCTCCTGGTGGTGAATAGAAATACCTGCATAATGGCAGCGAGCCCCTTCAGAAGAGAGAGTGTCGATGCAGAGAGGGAGACAGCACGGCGGGAAATGGGCGCTGTGAATCAAGAGTCTGGCCTCTCCTTAATCACCTTGAACCGCTGGGGGGGAGGACTGGGAAATGGGAGCACTTAAAGGAACAACAAATAAAATACTCATTACTTTGACTGCAGTTGAGTTCCACTCCTACCAGCACTGTTAATTAAAAGTGCTTGAGAGCTGGCCTCTGAACGTCTCTGCGGATATCTAATTGGCAATTAGGTTAGCAGAGACAGGACAAGGGCAATTTCCCTGTGAAAAGGGGCCTGGCCTAACTGTTTCTCCACCCCCCGCCCCCCCCTCCCCTGCCCCAGTCTTCCGTTCACGGCTGGGTTTCTGCGCCGTATTGTCAGGTCGCCTCCTTCTCTGGGGTGAAGGACAGGGACATAATGGAGAGAGCCAAGAGCTGCCGCTTCATCAGCTTCCCATCGCTGACTAATCTCCCTGTTGTCTGCTCTCTCAATGCAGCATGCACTCTGCCCCCTCCGCTCTGCCCCCTTCCCTGACATTTACTTTGATTCTACCTTTGAGCTGCCTGGACTGAGGTAGACTGATTCAACCACCCCTCCCCCCCTCAATCTTTGCACACCCCCAATCCTTTCCATTCGTCACTTTAATTTCATGTTTCATGTACCTTGTGTTTCATGACTGTTGGCAAACCAGTTTTCCTCCTGGGATAAATAAAGTTCTATCGTATGGTATCGCGTGGCGGAGGGGCGTTTATGAGACACAGAGGGAACTTGGTTCTCAGTTCAGGTGTCAGACTCCCAGCCAGATGCAGTTTGTGAGGGGTGGGGGGGGAAGGGGGTGAACGGGTTGGTGGAGGGGAGACGTGGGTCTGTGGCTACCATGGCAACCAACATCTGGACAGCCCACCTTGCATCTAGATGGCCCGTCTCATAATGAGGAAGCACTCTGCATCAAAGATCCTACAGCGAGCAAGATAGATCACTGGACGAAAAAGACGTAGTACGGTCATGGGGAGATTCATGGGTAATTTTCGGCCCCATTTCCGTTATCGGCTTCCGTCTCCGCACCAAAGATCCCATAGCGGAGCAAAGATAGCTAGTGCGGAGACGGAAGCCGGTTACGGAAACATCCTCGTAAAAATAAAAGTTCTTTGGTAAAAATCTTCTCCTCATTTTCAGAATTATAATTTATTAACACAAACTGTTCCCCCGCAACGTTGATTACACTGCGAGTCGGGTCAGGTCGGGTCGGGTTACTGAAATGGATGAAAAAAAGGCCCACGTTCCGCTCCGTTGCGTACTACACATCAGCCCATTGCATTTAGAAGGAGTGGTCCATCTTGCTCCGCTATAGGATCTTTGCTCTGCATCAGCCAGGAAGGCCAGGGTCAACTTTTCACGTGTCAGCCCATTGATTTGATTTTGGGTTTCCCTGACCATCCTGACCAGGGGAACGATATCGTTTCAGAGCTTCTCATGTGTTCTATGAAAGAGGGTGATGTGCTTAACATTTAAAGGTACAGCGTTATAAAGCATGAAAACAGGCCCTTTGGTCCAATTCGTCCATCTTTACCAAGTTCCCTCCAAACTTGTCCTATCCACGTGTTTGCCCAGGTGTGTTTTAAATGTGGTAACTGTGCCCGTTCCTACCACATCCTCTGGCAGCTCGTTCTGTGACGCACCCACCCTCTGTGTGACGCACCCACCCTCTGAGTGCAAACGTTGCTCCTCATGTTCCTTTTCAATCTTTCTCCTCTTGCCTTGAACCTTGAGGCCACTCCCTCTTCTACCTTCTCCCATCAGGCAAAAGGTATAGAAAGGCCAAAGGTACAGTTTCTTCCCAGCTGATATCAAGCAACTGAATCATCCCTCCACAACCAGAGAGCAGTGCCGAACTACTATCTACCTCGTTGGTGGCCCTTGGACTATCCTTGATAGGACTTTGCTGGCTTTACCTTGCACTAAACGTGATCCCCTTATCATGTATCTATGCACTGTGAATGGATCGATTGTAATCATGTATTGTCTTTCTGCTGCCTGGATAGCATGCAACAAAAGCTTTTCACTCTACCTCAGTACACGTGACAATAAACTAAACTGAACTGAACTGACTATACCCTCTAGTCTTAGATGCCATGGCTTGGGGGACACATTGTGGCGATTCACTTTAACTTCGCCCCTCCTAATTTTATATACCTCGATGGCGTTACCTCTCAGTCTCCAACGTGCCAGGGGAAAAAGACCCAGTCTATCGAGTCCACTCCGCCATTCAATCACGGCTGATCTCTGCCTCCTAATCCCATTTTCCTGCCTTCTCCCCGTAACCCTTGACACGCGTCCCAATCAAGAATTTGTCCATCTCTGCCTTCAAAATATCCACTGACTTGGCCTTCACAGCCATCTGTGGCAATGAGTTCCACAGATTAACTACCCTCTGACTAAAGAAGTTCCTCCTCACCTCCTTTCTAAAAGAGCACCCATTGATTCTGACATTTAATTAAAATGTTACCTATTCCTTCTCTGCAGTGATGCTGCCTGTCCCACCAAGTTACGCCAGAATTTTGTGTCTGTCTTCGGTTTAAACCAGCATCTGCAGTTCCTTCCTACACATGTTCCAGTACCAGGTGTTCGACACATGTTCAGAAAGCGAGTGATCCAATGTTTTGAGATACAGCACGGAAACAGGCCCTTCGGCCCACTGGGTCCGAGCCAACCAGCGATCATATACCCACCAGGGACATTTTTTACATTTACCAAGCCAATTAACCTACAAACCTGTACGTCTTTGGAGTGTGGGAGGAAATTGAAGATCTCTGAGAAAACCCACACAGATCACGGGGAGAACGTACAAACTCCGTACAGACAGCACCCGTAGTCAGATCGAACCCGGGTCTCTGGCGCTGCATTTGCTGTAAGGCAGCAACTACCGCTGCGCCACCGTGACTGCCAATGTGACAGAGTCAATACCACAGAACCAGATCCTTCAGCCCACTGAGTCCATGCTGACCATCACGCACTAATCTAACCCCAATCTCCCTCTATACCCATCCTCCACCTCTCATAGTCTCAGGGTCATTTACCACCGGTCGATTCATCTACCAGCCTGTGTGTCTTTGCGATGTGGGAGGAAACCGGGGCGCCTGGGGATACCCACGTGGTTGCAGGGAGAACGTGCAAACTCCACACAGACAGGACTGGAAGACAGGGTTGAACCCAGGTGGCTGGAGTTGTGAGGCAACATTTCCACTCTTCATGACACTCTGTCGCTCCAATTACCTCAGATGCAGGAGCCCATGCTGCCTTTCCACACGACTGTTTGTCAACGTTGTTGCTTGCAGCATCTCCCGCTGTTGTCCCAGAAGCGATCTCCTGGTCACCTGCGTGGGTTTTCTCCGAGATCATCGGTTTCCTCCCACGCTCCAAAGATGTACAGGTTTGTAGGTAAAATTGGCTTGGTATAAATGCAAAACATTGTCCCTAGTGAGTGTAGGGTAGTGTTAATGTGAGGGGATCGCTGGTCGGTGCGGGCTCGTACCTCTCAACTCTACACCGTGTTGAGGAAGTGTTGCGCTGTCCAAGGGGACGTTAAACCAGAACTCAGACTGCTCCCTCTGGTTGACATCTTTGCCTGGGGAAAGTTGCAGCCAGAAACATTTGACAGCACGGGGGCGCAGCGGTAGAGTTGCTGCCTTACAATGCTTGCAGCGCCAGGGACGCGGGTTCGATCCCGACTACGGGTGCTGTCTGTACGGAATTTGTACGTTCTCCCCGTGATCTGCGTGGGTTTTCTCCGAAATCTTCTGTTTCCTCCCACACTCCACAGACGTACAGGTTTGTAGGTTAATTGGCTTGGTGTAAATGTAAATGGTCGCGAGTGTGTATAGGATAGCGTCAATGTGCGGGGATACCTGGTCAGTGCGGTCTCGGTGGGCCGATGGGCCTGTTTCCGCGCTGTATCTCTAAACTAAACTAGACGGGCTCCAGCTTCACATGCCAGCATTCAGTCCCAGTTATGAACAACCAACACAGCGGCCCCTCTTGTAGCTCCCTTTATCTGCAGGGTAGAGTTGAGCGAATGGGGTAATGAAACCCAGCAGTACTGGCTCCCTGACCAAGAAACAATCTCCTGGCTTGTGTGCAGTGAATCGTAGGAAACTATTGTCTCTCACAGCCAGAGCTATTCTGCGTGGCTTTCTCTCCTGTCACCCCTGCCCCTCTGCTCAATATCAGCCGCTGACAGGGGAGTTCATCTGTGTCATTAAGCCCGAAGCAGGAACCTTGGCTAATTTTCCTCACAATGGTACGGTGATCAAAAAGAACATCCATTGCGACTGCCGCAATCCTCCCATGTTAAACCGTTCACAGAGGACTGGTCTCAAATCACACCCCAGAAATAGCAGCGACCTCTTTTGTTGCTGAACAGCCTCTCTTGTTTTAATCCGTTCTGAGCTACGGACCATCCCGTTTGCAAAGTGCGGATGTGTCCGAGCTCTGGGAAGGCGAGTGAACTTGGACAGGCGTGAACTCAAGACCGGGACTGTCAGCTGCAGCCTTCCTCGCAAGCCAGAAGAGGAACAATAGAGGTGGCTTCCACAATCACCAAAACAACAAGGCTCATGCACTGTATACCGTCAACTTAACCCATTGCTGGGTATCTGCCCAGATATTGGATTTCACCTACTTCTAGTGCACTAAAACATTGTTATGTTTCATGCTTGTACCTGAACTGGGTCTCCCTCAAAACCCAAACTGAAAGATAGTTGAATTTAGTTTAGTTCAGTTGAGTTCATTGTCATGTGTACCGAGGCACAGTGAAAAACTTTTGTTGTGAGCTAACCAGTCAGCGGAAAGACAATACATGATTACAATCGAGCCATTTACAGTGTACAGATACATAAGGGAATAACGTTTAGTGCAAGGTAAAGCCAGTAAATCTGATCAAGGATAGTCCGAGGGTCACCAACAAGATAGATAGTAGTTCCGCACCGCTCTCTGGTTGTGGTAAGATGATTCAGTTGCCTGATAACATCTGGAAGAAACTGTCCCTGAATCTGGAGGTGTGCGTTTTCACACTTCTATACCTTTTGCCCGATGGGAGAGGGGAGAAAAGGGACTAGTCCTTGATTATGCTGCTGGCCTTGCCAAAGCAGCGTCAGGTATAAATGGAGTAAATGGAAGGGAGATTGGTTTGTGCGATGGTCTGGGCTGCATCCACAATTCGCTGCAATTTCTTGAGGTTTTGGATGGAGCTGTTTCCAAACCAAACTGTGATGCATCCGGATAAAATGCTTTCAACGGCACATCTGTAGAAATAGCAAGCGCTTTATACCAGGGAAGAAGCAATAAAGCATGATGTACTGCTTCTTCCATTTAAGGCATATTCCCCTGCCCGCAAGAAAGCAGCAAAACACATTATGGATGCAATGAAGGAGGAGGTAGGGGAGAGGGAGGTCCCAGATCACAGAGAGGGATGTGGCAGTGTCATCAGTAATCTCATTTTTTTTTCTCTAGAAACATAGAAAACATGGGAAAATAGGTGCAGGAGTAGCCCATTCGGCCCTTCGAGCCTTTCAATATGATCATGGCTGATCATCTAAAATTAGTACCCCATTCCTGCTTTTTCCCCCATGTCCCTTGATTCCTTTAGCCCTAAGAGATAAATCTAACTCTCTTGAAAACATCCAGTGAATTGGCCTCCACTGCCTTCTGTGGCAGAGAATTCCACAGATTCACAACTCTCTGGGTGAAAAAAGTTTTTCCTCATCTCAGTCCTAAATGGCCTACCCCTTATTCTTAAACTGTGACCCCTGGATCTGGACTCCCCAACTTCGGGAACATTTTTCCTGCATCTAACCTGTCCAATCCTTTAAGAATTTTATATGTTTCCATAAGATCCCCTCTCATCCTTCTAAATTTCAGTGACTATAACCCCAGTTGACCCATTATTTCATCATATGTCAGTCCCGCCATCCTGGGAATTAACCTGATGAACCTACGCTGCACTCCCTCAATAGCAATAATGTCCTTCCTCAAATTAGGAGACCAAAATTGCA
>CM075978.1:58964423-58971923 GCA_038087875.1 Malacoraja senta | reverse complement strand
GGAGGAGGTAGTTGAGGAAGGTACTATCACAATGTTTAAGAAGCATTTAGACAGGTACATGGACAGGAGGCACCTAGATGGACAAGGACACACAGGCACACGGGAGCATCACCAACTCACAGTTGCCCACCAGGCCGCACACCATTCTAGCTTGAAAATGTATCGCCATAGCTTCGGAATCCTCATTAGTGGGCCTACACCTTGGAACTCCCTTCCCAGCAGCTCCTTTGAAATATTTTCAGCAGAAGGGTTACCATGGCTCGAGACAGCTCACCACCACTTTCTCACGGCTAATGCCAGCGACACTCAGATCCTGACAGTCACGCTGGCCTAGTGGATACATAACTGCAGGGCAGCACCAGGACACAGCTCGTGAAGCTGCTGCTTCCCTGCTCCAGTGACCCAGGTTCAATCCTACCCTCTGGTGCTCTCTGCGAGCAGTGTGTGCGATCTCCTTGTGACCACGTGGGTGCTCTGGTTTCCACCCACGTCGCAAAGATGTGTGGGTGGCAGGGGAATTCGGTGGCAGGAGAATTGGTCATAAGGTCATAAGTGACAGGAGCAGAGTTAGGCCATTTGGTCCATCAAGTCTGCTCCACCATTCAATCATGGCTGAACTATCTCTCCCTCCTAACCCCATTCTCCTGCCTTCTCCCCATAACCCCTGGCACCCGTAGTAATCAAGAACCTATCTAGCTCTGCCTTAAAAATATCCATTGTTTTGGCCTTCACAGATTCACCACCCTCTGACTAAAGAAATTCCTCCTCATCTCCTTCCTAAAGGACCATCCTTTAATTCTGAGGATATGACCTCTAGTCCTAGACTCTCCCACTAGTGGAAAACTACTCCACATCCACTCTATCCAATTGGGGAGGGAATGCGAGAGGAAAAAGATGTGCTTGGAGTAGGATTTATGGTGCTGGGTGCCTGCTGGTCGGCGTGATGGGACCGTCGGACTTGTTTTCAGGCTGCAAAACGACGCCATGACTTTCTGAAATTTTCTGATCGAACTGATAAAGGCTGGATTTGGGATGCAGAAGATGAATTTGCTCCGTTTAAAATCTCTGCAAATAGCAAATGACTGGATTTCTGGTCAACCTCTTGTTTCCCGAAAGCATCCGCCACAGTGGGAAACAGAAAGGTGATCTTTATCCATTGTTAAGCTCACAAGCGAAAGCAAAATGCTTCAGCTTAAACGGAAGAGCAATCAGAGAGAGAACTGCATCAATCGACTCCCAATGGCCGTTGACAGTTTACCTCAGCAAAGCCCTTTTCAACAAAAGCAAAATAAAGGCTAGTCACGGGTGCAATCAGAAACGCTGATCATTTAACAAGCATTTTGGGCTCCGCAGTGACTGGAGTGACTTCATCAAACACGTACACTTTGTAAAAAACGCTCATCAGCCGGTTTCCCTGAGCAGCAAGGTTTAGTTTAGAGATACAGCACGGAAACAGGCCCTTCGGCCCACTGAGTCCGCAACGACCAGCGATGCCCGCACATTAACACTACCCTACACACACGAGGGACAATTTACCGTTTTTACCAAAGCCAAATAACCTACAAACCTGTAAAGTCTTTGGAGTGTGGGAGGAAGTCAGAGTGCCCGGAGAAAACCCAAGCAGGTCACAGGGAGAATGTACAAACTCCACACAGACAGCACCTGTAGTCGGGATCAAACCCGGTTCTCTGGCGCTGTAAGGCAGCAGCTCTACCGCTGCGCCACCGTGCCGCACACATGGGTGGAAGATCAGCCGGGTTTCGCAGCTTCCAATCCACTGAATCCAGCTGGAAAATGGGAAAGAGGAAGAGAGGGATTCCTGATGGAAAGCCTGAACTAGTTGCAGCTACAAGTGTAGGAAGGAACTGCAGATGCTGGTTTAAACCAAAGATAGACACAAAAAGCTGGAGTAACTCAGCGGGTCAGGCAGCATCTCTGGAGAGAAGGAATGGGTGAATCTCTCCAGAGAGGCTGAGTTACTCTGGCTTTTGTGTCTATCTTCAGTTGCAGCTACAATATGTCCACCAAACATTCAGCCTCAGCTGGAGTTGTTAATCCCTCCAGGACTATTCTCGAGTTTCCAGGAATGAAGGATTAATTTCTCACTCGTAGGTGAAAAATCACAGCTTAAAATTTGTTTTAAAAAGAAGCAATCTTTACCACTTTGAGGTATGAGGGACAGGGACCATCACCATCTCTAGGTTGCTCTCCATTCTAACTTAAAAACCTTATTATGTCTAGAAAAAAATCAATTATTTAAAAGAAAAAGATCTGCAAAAGGGTGTCTTGAACAAAATAAGCAATCCAATGATGAATTGCCAGCAGTGAATCACCAAGGGATTGCCTGTAATGGAGTGTTTCAGTGGCGGAGAGAAGCTGAATTGGCTGGGTTAGTTATTTTTGGTATAGAGGTGGGTGAAGGGGTGACCTGACTTGGGTATACAATAGTCTGATGGCCATTATTAAGGTCGACACTGAGAAACATTTTCCCATCGCATAAATATGGAGACCAACCCTTATCCCAGCCAGGCGGCATGATCCTGACTACGGGTGCTGCCTGTGTGGAGTTTGTACGTTCTCCCGTGACCTGCGTGGGTTGTCTCTGAGATCTTCGGTTTCCTCCCACATTCCAAAGACGTACAGGTTTAGAGGTGAATTGGCTTGGTATCCAGTGTAAATTGTCCCTAGTGTGTGTAGGGTTGTGTTAGTGTGCAGGGATCGCTGGTCGGCACGGACTCGCTGGGCCAAAGAGCCTGTTTTCGAGCTGTATCTGTGAACTAAATTAAACTAAACTAAACCAAAAGAGTTTTAAACTGGGGGCCGTAGGTTTAAGGTAAGCACAAGAGAGTAATGAGAGGAAGTTTTTTCACACCCAGAGGATGGTGTGATTTCAGAACACACAGCTTGAGTGGGTGGTAGAGGCAAAGACTGCAACATCTAAGAAGTAACCAAATGAGCACTTGAATTGCCACGGCAAAGAAGGCTTTCCACCTAGTGCTGGTAAGTGGGATTAGTTAGCGATGGGTACATACAGTTGGCATTGACATGGTGGATGGCTGCATGGCTCTATGAATGCATCTAACTGGAGCTGGTGATCTTAGGGAAGACATCATTTATTGTGGAGATTTGCTACCATTAGTGGAACTCTTGCCTGAACTCACCAACAAGCAGCAAGACCTCGCCTGGCTGGCGGCGAGAGCGCCCCCCCCCCACCCCTAGTCAGATCCTTCCTGCTGATGCACGCTGCCCTTTGGGACGGCCACTCTGGAGAGGAGATGGTTGCCCACCTCTTCACAGGGTAAGGTACAACAGAGGACTCTATGATTTAAAATAGGAAGGAAGAAGGGTCTTGACCTGAAACGTCCAGAGACGCTGCCTGTCCCGCTGTGTTACTCCAGCTTTTTGTATCTATCTCTGATTTATGGGCTGTTCCCAGGGACACATGTAGAGACAGATATCAAGTGCTGCTGGAAGATTATCATCTCGGTGAAGGACGATCTGTGGTTTGCTCCAAAACTTGTTGTTCTCCGAGCACAGTGAGATGTCCATCGGGGAATATTACTGACTGGCCCATTCCGGACTGTAGGATTAGGTGCTGAGGGACACAATGGGGCTTGGTGCAACCAACGCCAAGGGTCTGTCTTGGGTCCTTCCACTGCTAGACATCAAGGAGCAGAGTCCGGTGGGGACACCCTTTCAAACAAGGGCAGTTCATAAGTTCATAAGTGATAGGAGCAGAATTAAGTCATTTGGCCCATTAAGTCTACTCTGCCATTCAGTCATGGCTGAATCGTTCCTTGTCAACCCCATTCCCCTGCCTTCTCCCCATAACCCCTGACACCCGTAATAATCAAGAATCTATCTATCTCTGCCTTAAAAATATCCATTGGTGGCCTCCTCAGCCTTCTGTGGCAAAGAATTCCACAGATTCACCACCCTCTGACTAAAGGAATTCATCTTCATCTCCTTCCTAAAGGATCATCTTTTATTCTGAGGCTATTGCCTCTGGTCCTACACTCTTCCACTAGTGGAAACATCATTAAGGATGAGGGAAGACTTTTAGGACCGAGATGAGGAAATCATTTTTTACACAGAGAGTGGTGAATCTGTGGAATTCTCTGCCACAGAGGGTAGTTGAGGCCAGTTCATTGGCTATATTTAAGAGGGAGTTAGATGTGGCCCTTGTGGCTAAAGGGATCAGGGGGTATGGAGAGAAGGCAGGGATGGGATACTGAGTTGGATGATCAGCCATGATCATATCAAATGGCGGTGCAGGCTCGAAGGGCCAAATGGCCTACTCCTGCACCTATTTTCTATGTTTCTATGTTTCTATCCTCTCCACATTCACTCTATCCTGGAAGGGATATTTCCCCAGGAGGCCACATAAGTGACAAGGCTGACAAAAATGCTGGAGAAACTCAGCGGGTGAGGCAGCATCCATGGAGCGAAGGAAATAGGCAACGTTTCGGGCTGAAACCCTTCTTCAGACTGAAGAAGGGTTTCGGCTCAAAACATTGCCTATTTCCTTCACTCCATAGATAGTGGCTCACCCGCTGAGTTTCTCCAGCATTTTTGTCTACCTTCGATTTTCCAGCATCTGCAGTTCAAGATTCAATATTCAAGAGTTTATTGTCATGTGTCCCTGATAGGACAATGACATTCTTGCTTTGCTTCAGCACAACAGAACATAGTAGGCATGACTACAGAACAGATCAGTGTGTCCATATACCATTATATAAATATATACACACATGAATAAATAAACTGATCAAGTGCAAATAACAGATAATGGGCTATTAATGTTCAGAGTTTTGTCCGAGCCAAGTTTAATAGCCTGATGGCTGTGGGGAAGTAGCTATTCCTGAACCTGGACGTTGCCGTCTTCAGGCTCCTGTACCTTCTACCTGAAGGTAGAAGGGAGATGAGTGTGTGGCCAGGATGGTGTGGGTCCTTGATGATACTGCCAGCCTTTTTGAGGCAGCGACTGTGATAGATCCCCTCGATGGAAGGGAGGTCAGAGCCGATGATGGACTGGGCAGTATTTACTACTTTTTGTAGTCTTTTCCTCTCCAGGGCGCTCAAGTTGCCGAACCAAGCCACGATGCATCCGGTCAGCATGCTCTCTACTGTGCACCTGTAGAAGTTAGAGAGAGTCCTCCTTGACAAACCGACTCTCCGTAATCTTCTCAGGAAGTAGAGGCGTTGATGTGCTTTCTTAATAATGGCATCAGTGTTCTCGGACCAGGAAGATCTTCAGAGATGTGCACGCCCAGGAATTTGAAGCTCTTGACCCTTTCAACCATTGATATAAACGGGACTGTGGGTCCCCATCCTACTCCTTCCAAAGTCCACAATCAGTTCCTTGGTTTTGCTGGTGTTGAGGGCCAGGTTATTGTGCTGGCACCATATGGACAGTTGCTCGATCTCTCTTCTATACTCTGACTCATCCCCATCAGTGATACGTCCCACAACAGTGGTGTTGTCAGCAAACTTGATAATGGAGTTCGCACTATGACCGGCTATGCAGTCATGAGTATAGAGTGAGTACAGCAGGGGGCTGAGCACGCAGCCTTGAGGTGCTCCCGTGCTGATTGTTATCGAGTCTGACACATTTCCACCAATACGAACAGTCTGTGGTCTGTGAATGAGGAAGTCGAGGATCCAATTGCAGAGGGATGCACAGATACCCAGTTCTGCGAGTTTGGTAACCAGCTTGGAGGGGATGATTGTATTAAATGCCGAGCTGTAATCAATGAATAACAGCCTGGCATATGAGTTTTTGTTGTCCAAGTGGTCCAGAGCGGAGTGGAGGACCAGCGAGATCGCATCCACCGTTGATCTGTTGTGGCGGTAAGCGAACTGCAGTGGGTCCAGGTTTTTGTCGAGGTAGGAGTTGATTTGCGCCATGATCAACCTCTCAAAGCATTTCATCACCACAGGCGTTAGTGCCACTGGTCGATAGTCGTTGAGGCACATCACCTTACTCTTCTTGGGCACCGGTATAATTGATGCCCTTTTGAAGCAGGTGGGAACCTCAGACCTCAGAAGTGAGAGGTTGAAAATGTCCGTAAAAACTCCAGTCAGTTGGTCCGCACAGGTTTTTAGAACACGACCTGGTATACCATCAGGTCCAGGCGCTTTTCGAGGGTTCACCCCTCTGAAGGATTTCCTGACGGATTTCCTGAAGGATTCTCGGCAACTCTGTGATTGAGACTGAAATACCATCACAGCGAATGGGGGCTCGGGAAGGCACATCGGTGTTCTCCCTATCGAAGCATGCGTAAAACGCATTGAGCTCATCAGGGAGTGATGTTTCGCCGACATTCGAGCTGCCTCCTGGAACGCCTTGCATTCAGGCCCCGCCACAGCTGCCGAACATCTGTCTCATCCTCCAGTTTGGAGCAGAAGTCCCTTTTGGCCTTTTTGATGGCCTTACCAAGGTTGTATCTGGACTTCTTGTCCTTCTAAAACTAAGTGACAAGGCTGTTTTTTTTAAAGATGATATGAAAACATCACTGAGTATGTCAGCAATGAATGTGTAAGCACTGAAATTATATAAAGAGTTTTTGCCCAGTATTTGTTTGGTATATATTTTTAATTCTGAATAAAGTTTCATTTTGGAAAAAAAATGAAGTGCTGTCTCAGCCTGCAATGCCCACATCCCTTGATTGGATATTTTTAAGGATGACACATCACCCAGACTTCTCAACATTAGCAACACATTACACAAACAATAAAGGCTTAAATGTTCACTCATCAGCTGTCCTACATTTCACCCTGTTAATGACACTCAACTTGTTCCACCATGTGGCCTCCCAGGTGAACCAGCCTAATTTGTTTTGTCTCGAAGGCACAAAATGCTGGAGTAACTCCAGCCATCTATTTGTGTCTATCTTCGGAGTAAACCAGTATCTGCAGTTCCTTCCTACACATATTGTTTTCTCTCTTCCGACAGTGTTTGACCTGAAACGTTAACCGTTTCTTTCCACGAAAACCCCTTGTCTGTACGAGGTCTTCCAGTATTCCCGTTAACATGATAGTATTCCCATAACATCCGTTACCTGCGGCCCAAAGCAGTAAGACACACAACAGAAGATGGACACAAAAAGCTAGTCTGAAGAATGGTCTCGACCCGAAACATCACCCATTCCTTCTCTCCAGAGGTGCTGCCCGTCCCGCGCAGTTACTCCAGCTTTTTGTGTTTATCTTCGATTTAAACCAGCCTTTGCAGTTCCTTCCAACACAAGACTAGCAACAGTGACCAGACCTCAGACTGCTCCCTCTGGTTGACATCTTTGCCAGGGGAAAGTTGCAGCCAGAAATATTCGACAGCATGGTAGAGTTGCTGCCTTACAGCTTTTTCACTGCCAGAGACGCGGGTTCAAGCCCGACTACGGGTGCTGTCTGTACGGAGTTTGTACCTTCTCCGCGTGACCTGCGTGTGTTTTCTCCGGGTGCTCTGGTTTCCTCCCACACTCCGAAGACATACAGGATTGTAGG